>CM057347.1:100604107-101816521 GCA_030015575.1 Agapanthus africanus | reverse complement strand
GTGATACCGTATTTCATTCTCGCGTTGAATGTGTCGAATGGTTGTATGCGATATAACCTAGTTATCGAATCAAGGATTGATTCGATAAGCCGATACATTGTATACTAGTCGGTTGTGTGCGACATGACCGGATCATTGAATCAAGTGTTGATTTAATGATTTAATGCATAATTATATATTTGATATATTACTTTGCATTAACTAGTATTGGTTCACTTTAAATGGATTTTCTCACTTTTTGTGCACATTGTATATGTGATATACTTTTGTACACAAGATTGTATCATGTTTGATGATACATGCTAGTTTGGGTTTGTGTAAAGAATTAAACCATGGTTACTTAAGTGGTTAGGGTTTCATTTCCTTTTCTCATTTATTTATTTCATTTATTCATTTTGAAATAAATAAGAATAAAGAGAAAGAATGGTGGCTTTATTTGTAGTTTAGTTGAAGCTTCATGAAGCTTTGACCAAAGTCCACCATTCTTATCTCATTCTTAACCCTAACCATTCAACTAACTTTGGTTAATTCTCTACACATTACCATGGTTAGTTTATGATAAACATTCCATTTATTTTCCATTTTTTTTGGAATAACTTATCATAAGACTTTCTTCTTCTTCTTCATCTTCTTCCATGAAGAAAGCAAGCTCCATCAATGGTGATTGATGGAAATAAGTGAGAAATCCAATTCTAAAGTCTACCCACTTCCTATTTCTTCATCCTCTACCTCTTGCCAAGTAGTAGAGTGTGTTTTCTTCACAAGTTTCTTGACTTGGTGAAGTCGGAGCTTGATTTAGCGATGCCTCGACGTAGATCATCTTCGGCATGGACATCGATGACCTAGCCCGTCCATTCTCCGATGAAGCCGACGCTAGAGCCCGAGACTTGTTATGGACAGCGAGGAGACTTCATTGCGGAGCTATGGAGGTGGAGAACCGGATCTACAAAGGTTGTATTTCCGTATTCCCTTAGTTAAGTGTTAACTAGTTTACTTTTCGCCTAGATTTCTAGCCAACGATCCGTAGTCGGGTTTCTCGGCACCTAGATTTTTTGAAATTGGTATGGTTGATGCCTTGTGAGACCTCATTAGGATGCCTAGGAACCCTACATGATGGCCTGCTCGAAACTAGTTGGGTCATCATCCTCCATGATGCAATCTTCGCTTCCACCGTCAATGAGAAAACCGTAGTATCTCTCAGGTGGACGAGAAACCCTGCTAGATCGGCGGAGAGGCTGGGGTTCGTCGGGTACTACTGAATCCTCTGGTTCTACTAAATCTTCAGTTATAGTTTGTGTTGCTGGAACCTCTTCCAGTTCTACCTCAATGCCACTAATCTGTTTCATAAGAAAACCTTTTTCTAAGAAAGTGGCATGTCGAGAAACAAACACCTTTTGTTCCTCAGGGTGGTAGAAGATATACCCTTGTGAATTTTTGGGATATCCTACAAACTTACATAAGACTGATCTTGCCTCGAGTTTGTCCGGATTTTGTCTTTTGACATAGGCTGGACAACCCCATATCTTAACATACTTAAGAGATGGTTTCTTCCCTTTCCATATCTCATATGGAGTGGTAGGCACTGATTTGGTAGGAACCATATTCAATAGGTGTATGGCTGTCTCAAGCGCATACCCCCAGAAGAAAATAGGTAACTCAGCTGTACTCATCATTGAACGCACCATATCTAATAGGGTGCGATTCCTTCGTTCCGTTACACCGTTGTGCTGTGGTGTATAAGGTGGAGTAAGCTGAGAGAGAATCCCATTCTCTTTTAAATAATCTTGGAACTCATTGCTCAAGTATTCTCCTCCTCGATCAGATCGAAGGATCTTAATACTTTTGCCCGTTTGGTTCTCTACTTCTTGCTTATATTCTTTGAATTTCTCAAAAGCTTCAGACTTGTGTTTCATTAGGAACACATGCCCGTATCTAGAGAGATCATCAGTGAATGTAATGAAGTAGGAAGAACCGTTCCTGGCATGGGTAGACATGGGACCGCATACATCACTATGTACCAGTCCTAAGAGTTCAGTAACTCTTTCTCCGTGTCCACTAAACGGAGCTTTGGTCATTTTTCCTTTGAGACATGAATGGCAAGTATCATAAGATGATAATTCGAACGGATTCAAATAACCATCCTTATGTAACTTAGCCAGTCGTGTCGCATTGATATGACCAAGTCTACAATGCCACAAGTAGGATTCGTTCATTTCTGAACTTTTCCTCTTGTGTGTGTTTTGTATATTGAGGACTGTATTTTGATTTAGAATGAATATGCCATTATGTAACGAGCCTGATGCAATCAACTTTTGATCTAGGAATATGTTCATAACATTATCCTTTACTACAAAATTATATCATTCTTTACTTAATAAAGAAACTGATATAATGTTGCACATCGTGTTCAGTATATAATAGCATTCATTTAGAATCATTGTATCACCACTGGTAATACTAGGTGATATTCGCCAACTGCTTTGGCTGCAACATTTGCCCCATTCCCAACTTGAACGGAATGATCACCTTTTCCCAGTTCTCTACCTTTCCGCAGCCCATGTAACATCTTACATATGTGGGATCCTGATCCGGTATCTAATACCCAGGACATAGGGTGAACTGAGAAACAGTTCTCAATGACAAACACACCCGAAGATGATGCATCAACATGCACGTTCTCCGTTTGGGCGGTGTGAGAATCCAGATATTCTCCTGTTTCCTGTTCATTCTTATAACACTTATAAGATAGAACGGGTTCAACGTTCCCCTGCACAGTATAACATGCGGGTTTGGTCAATATATCCATATTATTATCTTTATTAGGGCATGACATGGTCGCTACCTGGAGAGAGAGAGAAGAAAACACTTTAGCGTAAGCACGTGCAAGATCAGATTGGTAATTATCTTATCTAATCAGGATGGCTCCCACTGGTTTTTATCAAATCTTCCTTCAAACCCTAAAAGGAAAGACTAGCCGGGATTAATTACACACTACAAGTTCGCCAATCTTTCAGCCAGGCCAGTGTCGGTACTTTGAGGGAGGTCCCCCGTGCTTTCGCACGAACCTAATTAATGTAAACCTCGTTTTCCCAGAGGCGTAACCCCGTTGACACCTTTCTAGACACCTACTCGATCAGCTAATTGCAATGTGTAAAACTCTCCCAGGAGTAACTCTTACTCGCAGTGGGTATCGGGATCCAACTATCTCATAGAAGGTATGCAATCTCATTGCAAATTTCAACACTTGAAATTCCCAATAATATTTTACCCCTAGTGTTCTATGACCTTGACGAATGCCAAACAACCCATAGTCCACTAGTCAAGTTCAACCCGTACATTTCTTGATTGAATTAAACCCACCCGCACGACCCTTGACGAATGCCAAACAACGCCGTACGAATACCCTAATCCAATCTGCATCATATGCATAAGCAGATAAATACTAGTTAGCTACCGTACACTACGCCTTGACGAATGCCAAACTACCGTAGCACGAATACTAAGTAGTACTTATCTGAAATGACGGAGGACTACGCAGGTTTTCAGAAAACCTATTGCGTAATGAACTTGATATCGTTGTAGGATCAAATGAAGTTTTGAAATGGAGTGATTTTGAGGCTTTTCTAGTTTTGCTAAAGGGGTCACTCCCGGTGAAGGGATCGTCGGCCCTTTCCTCGTCGAATGAGGTGCGGGATATATCATATATATCACTGTGCAAAGCAGAAACTATAGAAGCAATCAAAAGTCAAACCGAGTGTGTAGCATCTGCCAGTTATTGCTAAAGGAGTCACTCCCGGTGAAGGGATCTCGGTCCTTTCCTCATCGAATAAGGTGCAGGGTATATCATATATACTGCTATGCAAAGCAAGAACTGTAGCTACCTGTTTTATTTAAAATTTGATTCTACAACATCATTTGGTTTCTTTTATTTCATTAATCATATTAATGAAGTCCCATCATTTAAGTCACCTAAACATCACAGATAAATACGACGTACACTTATGCCATCCACATTCGCCTAGATGTCCCCTCGTGCACCGTTAGGTTAGGTAACTAACGGCAGAGCAGGGCAGGGCTAGTGCGGGTGCAAAACATAAGTAACGTCTATATAATATATCATATATACTATATACTGTATCTATCACAGAACATCACATGATCACATCACAGATATCGCAGCAGAAGAAACATATGAAACATTGGATATACTAGGACGTCCGTGTTTTCAATACGAGCCAGTATAAAACACGGATTCCACGGTCGTGATGAATAGCCAATCCCACACCCCTAGACCCCTACGAGAGCGGCAAGCAACCCTACCAATTCTATGGTTAGGAGACCCGGACTCGACTCCTCGAGATGGTCTCCCACTGGACCCTAGAACCCGGTTACTTGTGCTCCCCTCCTTGGGTCTATCCTAATGCGGAAAAGTAAATAATATACAAAAGGTGACAACTTCCGCAACCTGGAAGTGCCCCAAATAAAAGAATATTACATACAAGTTTTTACATGAATGAAAATGAAATACACTCATCTCACATAAAAAACCCCGGCTATTCAAACACGACAATCCAATATAACATATCCAGCAACACATAACATCACATGTCATCAACGTAAGTAAATATGCGCATCCCAATTGTCGTTGACATATAGCAACGAAACCGGCGATATCACATATTACACTTACGGTTACAGAAAAGAAAGTGTAAAACTACAACAGTTGGAATCCGCAACCTTCTTTAGACATCGCATGCCTAATCAAATGAAATACTTAGACATCACATGCCTAACAATTATAAACCCCGCATTTTAGTCCCATTATCGAAAACTCTTTTCAATATCAAATGAGACTAAACCGCTAGATTTATAACATTCATTCAGTTATCTCATAACTGTTTGTGAATTCCAATTATTGTATCCCATTCCGGATAAATAGAAAATATTAAACTTTTCGATCGAACAATCGAACACCCAAGTTTTCCCGAAACCGTTCAACACATGAAATTAGTTCAAAGACATTCACTTCATACCTCAGTACCAACGGCCAGCCGTAGAAGGGTCAAGCCAACGCCTCACATGTGGCACGCCGTACTGCCCCAAACCCGAAGGTTCAAAGGGCAGTTCAAGACGGTCACATAATCGAGTTAAGGTTTGTTGTCTTCTAGAGGGACCATCGCGTTACTTGCACTACTCAAAACGTCTTTAAACCACAGAAAAATCCGACACTTGGAAATTTTCTGGCAGGGGAAAATGTGGGTATTTATATCCGGTCGAACTTTTTAACATATTCTAAAGTTATCCGGAAAAACACATAGACGAAATTTAATAATCCGATCGAATCTTTGATTCCCAATACAACTCCAGAATACTCATCTGTAGAGTCACAATAAAAATACCCAGAAAATATAGCATTAAATTATATGAGTTACTGTGCAGAAATCATCAGACAAGGGGACAGTACGGCCGCGGAACCGCCGCACATGCCTAGCTTTTGCCGCGGTTCCGCGGTGGAAAAATCGATTTAGGCCCTCGTATTTCACAGTAATTCAAATAAGACCCTGCTTATTTTTCTGCATATTTTTAATTGACAAAAATCCAAATTTTCAGAAAATTTCCAGAGAGCATTTTGGATTTTAGGGTTTCGGTTCGATCGGGTTTCAAACGTCGTCTACATTTCGCCTAAGGCTCTAGCTAGGCTCTGATACCACTGAAGGGTTCCTAGGCACTCTAATGAAGACTCACAAGGCATCAACCATGCCATTTTCAAATTTTACGGGTGCCGAGAAACCCTAATACGGATCGTTGACTAGAAGTTTAGGCGAAAAACGAATCTAGTTAACATTTTAACTAAAGGAGAGAGGCTACAACCTTTGTAGATCCGGTTCTCCACTTCCTGAGCTCCATGTAGGCGTCCTCTCGCTGTCCATCTCGAATCATGGACTCAATCGTCGGCTTCATCGGAGATATGGGCGGACTAGGTCGTCGGCTTCGTGCCGAAGAAGATCTACGTCGAGGCATCACAAGTTCAAGCTCCAACTTCACCAAGTTGTGAAACTTGTGAAGAAAACATCCTATACTACTTGGCAAGAGGTAGAGGGTGAAGAAATAGGAGGTGGGTTCACTTTAGAATTGGACTTCTCTCACTTTTGCTCAAGTTACCATTAATGGACTTAAGCTTTTTCTTGAAGAAGAAGATGATGAAGAAGATAGAATATGATAAGTGTTAATTGAAAAATGAAAAGATAATGAATACTTATCATATACTAACTAAGGTAGAGTGTAGAGAATAGACCATGGTTACTTGGAAGGGTTAGGGTTAAGCATGAAGACAAGAATGGTTACAAAGTCAAAGCTTCATGAAGCTTCAACTTGAAACAAAGAAAGCCACCATTCTCATCAAAATCCTTTCCAAATAAATAAATAAATGAATAAGCAAAACCCTAATCATCACATTAACCATGGTTTAATTCTATACACTTAACCAAATAAGCATGTATCATCAAACATGATACAATCATGTGCACAAAAGTATATCACATATACAACTTGCACATCAAGTGAGAAAATCCATTTAAAGTGAACCAATACTAGTTAATGCAAAGTAATATATCAAATATATAATTATACATTAAATCATTAAATCAACACTTGATTCAATGATCCGGTCATGTCGCACATAACCGACTAGTATCCAATGTATCGACTTATCGAATCAATTTTTGATTCGATAACTAGGTTATATCACATACAACCAATCGAAACATTCATCGCGAGAATGAAATGCGGTATCACATACACGCATCATTCTCGGTCCCGCACATATCTCATATGCGCCCCTATTTCGTTTCGCTTGAGCCAGGAAACCTCTGTGTAGGACTCTAAACACTCGTCAATACGCCGGTAGCAGATGATGATCATATCAAGCACCCACAAGCCGCAAGCGGTCTGCTAAACGTAACGGCCATCCGGGTATTGAGCGATCAGAAGATCGACGAGCTAGCCCGCTCACACTCCTGTGAATCCAACCAGTAACACTTACCGTACAGTCCGGTCTGTTCGTCTGATATGTCGCATATCAAGTCTAGGGGTGGTAAACGTCAGACCCCAGTAACCGATAAGTCGTGCCGATGTGAGGCTCATAACAGGTCGAGAAACTACTGGTAACACTTACCAGCAAATCTCTGATCAGCCCTGGCCAGGGACTTCCCTGTTACGGCCAATCGAGCACAGCGCAACATCAACCCCCAATACCGGGAGAGACGAAACCCCTCCTATCGCTCATTGCCTCCATGTAACTCGGGACTGTACCCAAAGACCACCGTTTTGCACGCCCTCATGGACGTGGTAAGGTGGAGATCAAAGCACAGTGGGAATCACATAAGACTCTATGACGATCTCGGGTCTACAGACTAACCTGCATAAGTGTCACCGGAGAACTGCCATCTGACGTGAGGTATAATACCTTCTGGGAGTTCTCGGCGAGTCCGTCCAGTGTACCCAGTCTCCACTGAGCACCCGTATATCATCTCTGATGTCAAACACCAATGGATATGGGATCATCCATTGCCCATCTCATGGGTCGAGAAGCGTATACGCTAGTCTACTCTGGTATATCGATGCCCCGTCTCGATACACCCACGACTAGGGACCTTGAAGGACGTACCTATGGACTACCATGTCCCCACTAGTATGATCTGCATCATAGTCCAGGTAGTCAAGTACACATCCTAAGGGCTTTACCAACATGTAACTATAAGACAGTTTAAAGAGACAAGCGTACATGTTAAGATAAAGAGCAACCAGATAGCATACTATCATATCGAGCAAGAAAGTCATCTCTATATATGTCCAAGCATCCAATATAATATACATCATCTGTACAA
Source organism: Agapanthus africanus (assembly GCA_030015575.1). Lineage (NCBI taxonomy): Eukaryota > Viridiplantae > Streptophyta > Magnoliopsida > Asparagales > Amaryllidaceae > Agapanthus > Agapanthus africanus. The sequence goes on along the minus strand of CM057347.1, from coordinate 101,808,635 downwards.
TACTGGCCTCTAGGGCATACATACAACTAACATGATCCAGACCGTAGGGCCATAAAAATTTCGGGACATTGTTGGCGTCTGCATCGCTGCACTGGAATATGGTACCAGGAGCGACTCATCATTCGCCACTTGGGGATTTGGATTTGGAATTTGGCTGGCGTCTGCATCGCTGCACTGGAATATGGTACCAGGAGCGACTCATCATTCGCCACTTGGGGATTTCGAAAGTGATGGCTTAGGAGACAGGTTTAGATCCCTATCACCTAAGACTTTTCAATTTCATGGGCCGTGAGGGTCCCATAAAAGCATTTTCTCCCTGCGAGTCGTAAGGATCTCGCAGGTGTATTTTCTCCTTGGGAGTCGCGGGGACTCCTAAGTGTGTTTTTTTCTTCTTCGTGAGTCGTAAGGATCCCACAAAGGTTTGTTCTCCTCATGCGTCGTGAGGACACATGAATGGATTTCCCTCGTTCCCAGTTTAATGACTTAGAGGTCGACTGTTTCCAGTTTAACGACTTAGGGGTCATCTATTTCCAGTTTAAAGACTTAGAAGTTTGCTGTTTCCAGTTTAACGACTTAAAGGTCATCTGTTTCCAGTTTAATGACTTAGGGGTCTATTGTGCCCAGTTTAACGACTTAGCGGTCATCTGTTTCCAGTTTAACGACGTGGTGGTCATCTGTTTCTAGTTTAACCACTTAGAGGTCTACTGTCTCCAGTTTAACGACTTAGAAGTCATCTTTTTCCAGTTTAACGACTTAGTGGTCATCTATTTCCAGTTTAAAGACTTAGAGGTCTACTGTTTCCAGTTTAACGACTTATAGGTCATTTGTTTCTAGTTTAAAGACTTAGAGGTCTACTGTTTCTAGTTTAACGACTTGGCGGTCATCTGTTTCCAGTTTAACAACGTAGAGGTCTACTGTTTCCAGTTTAATGACTTAGAGGTCATCTGTTTCCAGTTTAACGACGTGGTGGTCATCTGTTTCCAGTTTAACGACTTGGAGGTCATCTGTTTCCAGTTTAACGACGTGGTGGTCATCTGTTTCCAGTTTAACGACTTGGAGGTCATCTGTTTCCAGTTTAACGACGTAGAGGTCATCTGTTTCCAGTTTAACGACTTGAAGGTCATGCTGTTTCCAGTTTAACGACTTAAAGGTCATCTGTTTCCAGTTTAAAGACTTAGAGGTCATCTGTTTCCATTTTAACGACTTAGTGGTCATCTGTTTCCAGTTTAAAGACTTAGAGAACTACTGTTTCCAGTTTAACGACTTAGAGGTCATCTGTTTCCAGTTTAAAGACTTAGAGGTCTGCTGTTTCTAGTTTAACGACTTAGAGGTCATCTGCTTCCAGTTTTAAAGACGTGGAGATCTATTGGATTGACTTGGAATTTTGGGATAGGGGCCGGCATCAGCGTTGTTAACACTGAAGCACATGTGCCTGGACACATGAGTGTGTCTTCCTAATGGAGCACAATTCCGAGGGCGGAGACTAACCGCTGGACTGGTAATTGCGGTGGGGCATGGGTATGATGAGAATTATTTGAGCCCGTGGATTGTATACGGTAGTCAATTTGGGGACTAACCGTAGGGCCAAAAACATTTTGAAAAATTGGATTTTTGTTAGCGTCTGCATCGCTGCACTGGAATATGGTACCAGAAGCGACTCATCATTCGCCGTTTTGTTGTTTTTTTGTTTTGTTTTTGTTTTTTTGTTTTTGTTTTACCGCGATTGCTCTATCATTTCAGCTTTTCTCATCGCGAAGATCGCGATTGCCCTATCATTTCGGCTTTTATTCGCGGTTGCCCCATCATTTCGGCTTTTCTTTATTTTTCTTTTATTTACACATTTTTTTTATTTACATATATATATATATATGTATATTTTTACATTCCCAGTTTAACGACTTAGAGGTCGATTGTTCCCAGTTTAACGACGTGGTGGTCCTCTTTGCTTATCCCAGCTCCTTGAACTTTGATCTTGGCGGAGCTGTGTTGATGACCTAGCTCTGTGGCTTGCCGATACATCCGAGGATTGTGAGGTTTTTCCCAGCTTATATTGGTCCTCTGCCCAATCTTTGAAAATATAGCAATCTTCGATGGTATGACCCACCACTCTATGATATGGGTAGTATATGGGATTGCCGGTCATGTTCATTTCCTGTGGCCTCTTTGGAATAGGCAGTTGCAGACCGTTGTTCAAGGCGTCCATGGATATTTTGCGGACTTCATCCCTCCTGAAGGAGTATACCTTCTTCTTTCTCTCCATTGGAGTAGGTGCCTTTACTGATGCTGGTCCTCGAGGCACATGTTTGGGAGGATTAGGTTCCCGAAAGGTTTCGGTCTCCATTTGCATGAAATCGGCGATCGTAGCTTGACTGTTTGCTAACACGCCTTTAGACAGTTCTATCTCTCCCATCTTGTATTGCCTTTCGACCCAATCTTTGAAGACGAAGCAGTCCTCAATGGCATGACCTATCACCCTGTGATAGGGGCAATATTCTGGGTCATCGGTCATATTCGCTTCTTGCGGTCTCTTTGATTCCGGCAGTTGTAGACCGTTTCTTAGGGCGTCCCTGAATATCTTGTGGACTTTTTCCCTCTTGAAGGAATAGACCTTTTCCAGCTTCTCTTTCAGAGGTGATTCCCCCTGGTGTATGTATCGGAGGGACTGGAGGCTGATTGCGGCAGTTTTTCGCGAAGGCGCTCCGCTTTTAGGTTGCAAGGGATATCAGTTGGCTGCCCCCGGGTATCAATCCCTGGCTCATGAGCCAAAATTTGATTCTGCTGTAATTGCAATCGGGCGACTTGGGTCGCGAGATCTGCCCCGGCGTTTGCCAGCTCGTCGACTTTAGAATAGACCTCGGCCATCTTCTCATCCCTGTCCTGAAATTGCCTTTGAAGCTATTGGAATAATGCTTGTTCTGTAATTCCGGCTATGACAACCGGGTAATCTTTATTGCCTGAGCTCAATTCCGTAGGAACCACGGGCTCCTCTGGCTTATCGGCCTGAGCGGGCTCTTCATCATTTAGCTTGAGCCGATGCTGGGTAGCGTCAACCATATCATCACCATGGCTGTGAAGAAGAGGAGGGTTCGTTTCTTCATGTCCGGCCATGTAGACAGTGTGGATAACACACTCAGCCATTCCTTCATCACTGGCAGCTGGTTTCGCGGAGTGGTCCGGGCTTTGGAAATTCATAAATTTTAACATGGCCAGAGCTCTAGCCCTTTTGTTGGCTCTATATCTGAGCCGCTTCTGCCTCAGCTTCCTTGCCTTGAGCGCTTGGTAGGCTTCTGCTCTTCGGGAAGCCGCCATGGGCTGAGTGATGGGGAGACTTGAGAAGACACCCAATCGAGCAGTTGTCAAAGGCGCCGCCGGAGCTTGCGTGAGACGCCCTGTTGCTTTGTTAGTGCTGATGGCTTTGCCCACAGCTGGGGCCATGGAGAGTCGTTCAAACACCAACTTGTGTTTGAGTTGGGGCGCTTTCGAGACCACCACATTCGGCCTCTTGCTTTTCGAGACCGGTTTGTCTGTTACCAGAGCTTGAGGAGCTGGGATGGCGCCAACTGGTATGAACATAATAGAGCCGAATGGCAGCAGCGGCTCCTCCCATTGTCGCCCGAGACTGGCCGGGAGGACTGTCCTGGAGTCTATCTTCATCGTGTAGGAGACGGGAGCTGAGTTCATCATCGAAGACATCGTCGGAAGGTGATTGCTTGAAAATCTGCATGAAAAAGCATTATTTTAGTATAAATACAGATATGTACATTGATTGAGTTCGCATGAATGCTTAACCCGAAATATGGGCGGAGAGATTGGTCCCACCGGGCGTGCCAGAATCTGTAGCGTATTTTTCGTCATCCCATTGAGATGGGAATACGCGCACGCTTGTCGGGTGCACTACAGATTCCCCCTGCCTAGGGTAGGCCGGGGTTTAATGATTGTGGGGATCCAAATCTCCGGCAGCCGCGGACTAAGCTGCCGTTAATTACCCCTCGCCTTTGGAGCGAGGGAACCTTCGATTGACGGGTTAAATTGGTCATGCGAACTCAATGTGCAGTGTGCGTGTGATGTGTTTTGAAAGGGGGTTTTGGGTATATCGGGAGCCACGCAGAGTTTTTACGGGGGTCCCGCTACCCGGATAGCGGGCTGGGGGTCAAGGGGGCCAGCAGCCCCTTTGCGGGGTGCGGGGCAGCGCCCCGTTAGAAATTTTTTTTCTAACAGGGACAGTGTCGTGGAGTATGTGTGTGTGTAAATATGTATACATATGTATATATATATATGTATGTACATAAAAAGAGGGGGAAAAGGCATCCAAAGGATGCGTGAGGGCAGCACCTTGGGCGCTGTGCGCCTAGGTGCTAGGTGCTATGCGCTCAGGCGCTAGAGTGCCACGTGTCGGCACGTGGGCGCTCTGCGCTTGAGCGCCGGGCGCTTGAGCGCAAGCGCGCTACGTGTCGGCATGTGGGCGCTTTGCGCTTCAGCGCCTGACGCTCGAGCGCAAGTGCGCCACGTGTCGGCACGGAGGCGACTCGCGCTGGAGCGCAAGCGCGCCACGAGTCGGCACGGGGGTGACTTGCGCCTGAGCGCTTGCGCTTGAGCGCAAGCGCGCCACGTGTCGGCACCGGGGCGACTTGCGCTTGAGCGCAAGCGCGCCACGTGTCGGCACGCGGGCGCTCTGCGCTTGAGCGCAGGGCGCTGTAGTGCAAGCACGCCACGTGTCGGCACGTGGGCGCTTTGCACTCGAGCGCTGAGCGCAAGTGCGCCACGTGTCGGCACGCGGGCGCTCTGCGCTTGAGCACCGGCGAGAAAAGGAGGCTTTTAGCCTAAGAAACAGAAGCTATGCTTCAGAAAGGAAATATTTGTTGTTATATATATATATATATGGAGTTAAAACTCTCAGGATGTTTTGAAGCTGATGAAGGGGGTTCTTCTTCTTCCTCCTGTTGTTTGGCCGGATCTTGAAGATCAAGAAATATGAGATTTTAAAAATCACTCCTTTTTGAGATCTGATGGGAGATCTGAGTTCCCCTTTGTGGGTTTTGTGGTGGAAAACTACTTAGTTTTGGAAAAGAAAGGGTAAAACTCTTGATTTAATCCAAAAGAAATGAGAAGGTTTAGAACCTTGGAGAAGGAGTAGGAGGCACAAAAACCCCTAGTTTTTGGGGGAATGAAATGTGTCTTTTATTCATCATCATGTTGCCTTTTATAGGTTTACATATTTACATATAGCCCCTTGGGCATTACAAAAATGGCATTTTAGCCATCCCATGGCTCATGTGCCATTTCATTTTTGCACATAAGCCATGGGCTTACAAAATATTGGTTTTATGCCCATTTTGTTTACATTCATGCATAAACAATTACATAAAAATTATTTATTACATGATTTTGTTGTTGGCATGGGGAGGCTGGCCGCGGGCTCGACTTGCGCTTGAGCCCGCCTAGCTTGGGGGTTGACCTTGACTTTGACTCGGTCAACCGGGGTGTAAATTTTTACCCCAACAATGACGCGGGACACCCTCAAGAGGGAGAATAAGGCGCTGAAGGGAGGGATGAGGCGCGCTGACCTCTGGGCTGCGAAGGTGGTGGAAAGCTACAAGGCGTCGGATCAATTCTACACCGACCTCGCTGAAGCCTCGGCCCTCGTCTGGCATGATGCCCTCGACGCCGTCAAGGCGATGATGCCGGAGTTTCCCGACGCTAAGCTCCGGCTCGAGTACCCCCTCGAGGGTGAGGTGCAGGGGAATGCCACCGGAAGCGTCACCGGGGGGAAGGCCCCTAGTGGGGGCATTGAGGAGAAGGAGGTCACCCCGGCTCCCAGTGCCGAAGCTCCTGCGGTAGGCGCTGACCCTCAAGCAGCCACCCTGGCTCTTGAGGTGGCCGCGGAGCACGTTGAGGTCCTTCTTGGCCCTGAGGCCTGAGTCTCCCTGCCCTCTTTTTTGTATATTTTATGTTTTCGTGTTGGAATTTTGTAAGCCTTCGGGTGATTTTGTAAGGCCGGGGAGCACACAATACCTTTGTAAAGGTTCCCGAGTTGTAAATAGAACTCTCTTGCAGAATTTTTGTGGCAATATTTCCATTTCACGATAACGTCTTCATTTTGCTCGCCTGATGAGCGCTAGGTTAGGGACCGATCCTTTAGTTGGCGATCGCACGTCGAGTTAAACCTAATTATTTGTCAAAGTGTACAATGGCCGGTGTAAGGTCGGCATCGTTATAGCTTCGAAGTCGAGGTGGCGATCGCACGTTGGAGGTATGCCGGTTGGTATCTCCGAGTAAAAAGGCGTAGACTCGCCCATTTCCTCGAGTGGGACTGGCAACCATCTTTCTGAAGATAGGTCGGCGTAGACCGAGCAGATGGGTAGGGAATTACCCACTGAGGATGGACCAAGCAGGGAAGCTGCTCGGTGACCTCTTGGGAGGGTTTAAATCCTTAGCACAGATGGGTGAGAAGTTACCCATTAAGGATGGACCGAGCAGGGAAGCTGCTCGGTGGCCTCTTGACGAGGGCTTCGATCCTTGGCGTCGGTGGGTAGTAAACTACCAGCCAAGGATGGACCGAGCAGGGAAGCTGCTCGGTGGCCTCTTGACGAGGGCTTCAATCCTTAGCGTAGATGGGTAAGAAGTTACCCATTAAGGATGGACCGAGCAGGGAAGCTGCTCGGTGGCCTCTTGATGAGGGCTTCGATCTTTGGCTTCGGTGGATAGTAAACTACCAGCCAAGGATGGACCGAGCAGGAAAGCTGCTTGGTGGCCTCTTGACGAGGGCTTTGATCCTTAGCGTAGATGGGTAAGAAATTATCCGCTAAGGATGGACCGAGCAGGGAAGCTGATCGGTGGCCTCTTGACGAGGGCTTCGATCCTTAGCGTAGATGGGTAAGAAGTTACCCACTAAGGATGGACCGATCAGGGAAGCTGATCAGTTGCCTCTTGATGAGGGCTTCGATCCTCGGCGTCTGTGGGTAGTAGTTTACCGGCCAAGGATGGACCGAGCAGGGAAGCTGCTCGGTGACCTCTTGGCTAGGGCTTCGATCTTTGGCCTCGGTGGGTTGTAGACTACTAGCCAAGGATGGATCGAGCAGGGAAGCTGCTCGGTGGCCTCTTGGCGAGGGCTTTGATCCTTAGCGTAGATGGGTAAGAAGTTACCCATTAAGGATGGACTGATCTGGGAAGCTAATCGGTTGCCTCTTGACGAGGGCTTCGATCCTTGACGTCGGTGGGTAGTAGACTACCAGCCAAGGATGAACCGAGCAGGGAAGCTGCTCGGTGGCCTCTGGACGGGGGTTTTGATCCTTAGCATAGATGGATAAGAAGTTACCCGCTAAGGATTGACCGAGCAGTGAAGTTGCTCTGTGGCCTCTTGGCGAGGGCTTTAATCCTTAGCGTAGATGGGTAAGATGTTACCCACTAAGGATGGACCGAGCAGGATAGCTGCTCGGTTTTGCGAGGCGTTGCCCGACCTTCCTAGGTGTGTGAATATCGGGAAGAGTGACCATTGCGGGAGGCACGCGGCAGCAACGCATAGGTGAGGCGAGGCATTCTAAGATCCGTGTCGTTCCGACTTTGATTCACCGAGAAATATGGGATGCCCGCTACGTGGCGGTACGGTATTTAAAGAATTGAGCGAACCCTGGATTCGCGCCCATGAGCGCGCAAATTTGTACTCTTAGGGATGCCGTGAAGGCTAGAAGTATATGAGTTTGTTTCAGTATTGCTTCTTCGAGATGGCCGGGCATATTTACTCGATTGAAGAGATCGTCACTCCCGGTAATGTCTACCTGTACGAGCAATCCGTTTTTGAGGATAGGTACAGGGGCGTGGTCCAGCGCATTGAGGATCACATCGGCCATCTACTCCCTTGCCGATCGGCCCTCCTCCAATTGCTGATGTACGCAATTTGGAGGAGGTCCTCGGGCTTGTACAACCTCCTTGCCGAGGAGCTGCTGGACGAGGCCCTCGACAAGGTCCGTATGATTTACGTCATTGGCCTCATCTCGAAGACTAAGCACGACCGATCTGTGGCCCTCATTTTGGAATGCTTCCAAAAGAGACAGATCGTGAGCCAAGGCTCGGCTGGTGGAGCGCCCAGCCCTTCCGTGGCATCCCGGGTTCGCGTGCAGCATCAGCGGGAGCGGGCTGCAGAGGCCAGGGCTCGGCTGGCGAAGATTTCCTCGGAGTATCATGAGGAGTATTTCCTTGACCCCGTTCCCCTTCTATTGTAATAATTTTTTTTATATGTAAGGCTGGGGAGCCCACAATACCTTTTATAGGTAAATAAAGCTCCCTTTTTGCGACGTTCTGATGTTTCCTGTTTTTTCTTCTGAGTGCGTTTGAGTATTTTCATGAATTGAAATCCATGGCCTTTGAAATGAGGAAGAGGGAAACACATAGGAGAAGTTTTCTTCTTATTTAGAAAAAGACTTGAAAAAGTTTACATCGCTTTGTCAAAGAATAAACATGTATTCATAGATATACTTCTCAAAGGTACGGCTTGAGCTTCTCGGCATTGTAAGGTCGCGGAAATTTACGACCTGCAGCGTCTTGTAGACGATAGGCCCCGCCGGGCAAGACTTCTGAGACGAAGAACGGGCCGTCCTACTTCGGAGAAAACTTATGTAACTTACCCTGATCAACGAACTCGTTCCGCCTTAGGACCAAATCTTCAGTTTTGAAGGCGCGATGCTTGACCCAAGCGTTGTAGTACCGGGCAGTCTGTCGTTGGTAAGCGATAGCTCTTATCTGTGCCCGGTCCCGCTTCTCCAGCAAGATATCCAAATTAGTCCGGAGGGCCGAGGTATTTGCTTCGTCGTCGAAGTGCTCGTCCCTGTAACTGGGCAGCTCAATCTCTGCTGGGACCATCGCCTCGGTGCCGTAGCAGAGGCTGAAGGGGGTCTTCTTCGACGTGCACAAGGCTTATAAGACCCGGGTAATTCGTTGACCCAACTGCCCTGTCATCCTTCCAGGCGAGCTTGAAGTCCTCGGATGACGTCTCGGTTAGCGACCTTGGCCTGCCTGTTGCACTGGGGGTGCGTGACCGCAGCGAACTTCATCAGCATATGGTATTCGCTGCAGAATCCTTTGACTTTTTCGTTATCGAAATTCGTCCCATGGTCGATGATGATACACCTCGGGATCCCGAACCGGAATATTATGTTGTTCTGCAGGAAATTGATAGTCGCGGTGGAGTCCGGTTTTCTGATGGGGACGGCCTCGATCCACTTCATAAAGTAGTCCACCGTGACGAGGATGTATTTGTACCTATCCGTACCTGTGGAAAATTGGCCTATCATGTCCATCCCCACTGGGCAAACGGCCAGGGGGAGGTGAGGGCCGTTAGCTCGGTAGCTGGAACGTGGGGTATGCTGCAATGGAGTTGGTAGCTATTGCACTTTCTGACGAGTTTCTGGGCATCCTGATAGATGGTCGACCAATAATACCCTTGAAGGAGTGTCTTCTGGGTTAAGGTGCGGGTCCTTTGATGTGCTCCGTCGACCCTTTCGTGAACCTCATGAAGGACGTAATCGGTTTCGTGGGAATTGACGCACCGAAGCAGGGGTTGAGTGAAGGATTTCTTGTAGAGCTTCCGTCTACTCCAGACGAAATGGCGGGATTTGGCTCGGAGGCGGCGGGCCTCCCCATGATCTCCGGGGAGCGTACCCTCCTTCAGGAATTCCATGATGGGCTTCCTCCAATCTTGGCCCTCTTCCCGGGCTGTGTAAACTTGGAGCGATGTCGCTCTGTCTTCCACGCTGGGCCGTGGCAAGATCTCGAAGAGGATATTTCTCTTGTTGTTGGCCGTGTAGGAGGAAGCTAGCTTGCTCAGGGCGCCGGCCTGGGCATTTAGGTGCCGGGGGTTCTGCTCCACTTGAACTTCGTCGAAGTCCTTTCACAGCCTTCTTACCTCGGCTAAGTACTTCACCAACAGGGGCTCCCGTGCTTCGAAACGGCCGGTCACTTGGCCGACGACCAGAGCGGAGTCGCTACAGATTCGGATCGTCTTCAGCCCCACTCCGGAGGCGATCCACAGTCCAACGAGCAGAGCCTCGTACTCCGCTGCGTTGTTTGAGGCTTTGAACCCGAGCTTCAAAGAATACTCCATCTCTGCCTCGTTCGGGCCCCGAATGATGAGGCCGGCACCACAGCCCTCCTCGGTTGATGACCTGTCTGTTGGGGTCAAAAATTACACTCCGGTTGACCAAGTCAAAGTCAAAGTCAACCCCAAGTAAGTGGGCCCAAGCCCAGATCAAATGGGCCCATGCCTAAGTCGAGCCCCGCGGCCGGCCTCCCCAATGCCAAAATGAAATCATGTAATAAATAATTTTGATGTAATTTTTTATGCATAAATGTTCGAAAAAATGGGTATAAAGCCAAATTTTTATAAAGCCTATGACTCATGTGCAAAAGAAATGAGTACATGAGGCATGGAATGGGCAAAATGCCATTTTGTAAAGCCTAAGGGGCTATATATAAATTTGTAAGCCTATATAAGGCAACATGATAATGAAATAAAGAAGAACTTTTCATTCCCCTCAAAATCTAGGGTTTTTTGTGTCTCCTTCTCCTTCCTCAAGGTTCTAAACCTTCTTTCCCTTTTCAATTAAATCAAGAGTTTTACTCTTCCTTTTCCAAAATTTAATAATTTTTCACCACAAAAACCACAAAGGGGAGCTCAGATCTTCCATCAGATCTCAAAAAGAGGAGATTTTTAAATCTCACCCCCTTTCTCCAAGATCCAGCCAACCTAAAGGAAGAAGAAGGAGACCCATCTCCAAAAATTCCATCTTGGGAAGATCCAAAGCCAAAGGGGAGAGAAACAAAGGGGCCCCCTTTGATCATTTTTAAAGATTTCTAGGGGTTTAACTCCATTCAAGATCTGTTGGAGTTCAACTCTATAAATTAATCTCTTTTTAGAAGTTTAACTCCAGAAGTCAAATCGGGAGCACATGTAACACCTTAGAATGCGATTAGTGTTAATTAAGCGATATTGCGGGTTTTTGGTAAAAAGGTTTACCAAAATAGTTTTCTCGCATTTTATTTAGATTAATCAATATTTAATTCTTATTTGTTTTGGGTCACACACCCTTGTGCATGTTTATGTAAGGGTTAGTTAATGTTAATCTTGTTAGTGACCATGACAACCTTTAATCAAATCCTTGCCTTGGTTAACCTTAAACCTAAATATTTATTTTGTGAGAAGATATTTTTTTTGGTGTTTTGGAATGAGGGGAGATGGCAAGGTGACTCATGAGGAGAGTCATGGCTTGCATTTATGATGGAGAGGGAGAGAGTAAGTGCAAGGGTGCACTTACCCTACACTCACGCTCTCATCTCTTTCTCACCTCACACTCTCTCATTCTCATCTCACTCTATCTCATTCTCAATTATTTCATTCTTCCCATCCCTCAACTGAACCCTTACCCATTCATCACTAAACCTTCACAAAACTTGATCAAATCTCACCCAAATCACTTCTCATGTCTTGTTTTGCCTCTAGAATCCCTTGGAACTTGGAAAGCTATGATCTTTGAGCATGTATGGTTAGGTAATGATCTCAAACTGTTAAATAGGATGTTATAGTGTTGTGTAGCCTTGTAGTTTCAGTTTAGAACACTTAAAGTAAAGTTTCGTGCACATATCGTATTTTTAGTATCATTATAGGATATCTGTGATCTGTTGTGACCCCGAGTGTATACCGGAATATCTAGCAGTGTAGTAGTGTTATACCAGAGACCCTAAGTATTCACCTGAAGCACGAACCCTATGGGCTCGGATTTGGCCGGCGACTTCAAGAGGAAATCCGGCGACCTCGGCTCTTTGGTGGAGTTGTGGGCTCGGATTTGGCCGGCGACTTCAAGAGGAAATCCGGCGACCTCGGCTCTTTGGTGGAGTTGTGGCTTAGTTTTTGTAGGATAGCTGTCTGCGGTTGTTTAGAAGTGTTTGGTACTGTTTGATTTTTTGTTTTGACAGTATACAAAATCTGGGATCACTTTACTTGTTTCTAGTGTTACGAATACGTGCGTTACGTTATCTGACACGGTGTGTGTACTTTGTGTAGTTGTTGCTCTTGGGTTGGTTTCGTAGTGTCGCTACACACGTTAGCCACTAAACGAACACTTGAAAGTTTGTTTGGAGTTGGTGCGTCGGTCAAACGTAGTTTGTACGTGTTTTTGGTCGATTGCTAATGTGAACTTGTTATGTGTTATATGATCTTAGGGTCGCAGGTGGGGACTTCGGACGCTGCGAAGAAGGGAAAGCAAGTGGTTGGCTTTACTTAGCCTAAGATCATCTGTGAGTAGATTTAACATCTACAAGGGAATCGCCGGCATGGCGTTATGCGTCTGGGCTAGATTATATGACGTGATTATTAGTTATAAGTATATGGACATTGATTGTGCATGTATACCATTGTTGCATACCTCATTTTCCTATTGCATATGGACATAGTATTAATGACACACAACACCATTATTGACGGTTCATGTTACACGAGCATAAATTGTATGCTACACACACTCCGTCGATAATTGCCATGACACGCACAACCCATATACATACGTGATATTGTATTGGTTAGGGATATTGAGACATGACTTATTTCCATTGTGTGTAAGAAAGATAGCATACACATATGCCTTGCTATACCTACATGCTTACATCTATACATACGTGATATTGTATTGGTTAGGGACATTGAGACGTAGATTCCTATTCCATTGTGCATATGAGATATAGCTAACACATATACATACGTGATATTGTATTGGTTAGGGACATTGAGACGTAGATTCTTATTCCATTGTGCATATGAGATATAGTATACTTGCATATCTACACGCTTACACCTATACATATGCGATATTGTATCGGTTAGGGACATTGAGACTTGGATTCTGATTTCCACTGTGCATATGAAATATAGCATACCTGTATACCTACATTGTTTCCCCAATCAGAGCAAAGCTCTGTTCAAAATTCAAATTTTAAAATGAAGCAACGCTTCATAGCAGCGCCAAGTGCGCTGCGCCCTAAGCAGCGCACCACGCGCAAGGCACGTGTGCGCTAGCGCTAAGTGCGCTGCACTTAAGCAGCGTACCACGTGCAAGGCACATGTGCGCTAGCGCTAAATGCGCTGCATTCTAAGCAGCGCACCACATGCAAAGCACGGATGCGCTAGCGCTGGAACTAAAAGCTCCCCACCGTCAGATCAAAGATCCAATAAAGATGATAAATCATCAATTAACCAGAATAAAATTCTGTTAAAGAAAGATTCCTTAAATTCTTTCCAAACAAGAAGATTGTGCTCTGTAAATCAGAGCACCGTTGGATCAATGATCCAAAGGTGATTAAAAATCACCAAAATACAGAATAAATTCTATATGGAAAAGATTTCCCAATCTTGTTTAAAACAAGAAAATTGCCTTCTGTAAATCAGAAGCCTTTAGATCAAAGATCCAACGGTGGGGAAATCCCCAAATCAATTGGAGAAAAGATCTCCTTAACCGATTAAACAAACCAGCTTGCCCTATATAAAGGCCCCAAGACTTTAAGTCTCAGATACAGAACTTTAAGTCTCAGATACAGAAACATACAGAGGAACCCCCCCTCCCCCCACAAACTTTGAGAAATCTCAGAAAGAAGAGCCAAGCTCTCGGTAGAAGAAGAAGATTTTCTTCAAGGTAAAAATAAACAGAGAGATGAAATCATCTCATATTAAAAAGAAGAATTCACTTCTTTCTTTAAGATCATAGATCTATAAGACCAAGATCTTTCACAACAGAGATTAAAGAATCTCACCATAAAATAAGAAGAAGAACATAATTCTTCTCACAGATCATAGATCTATAAGACTAAGGTCTTTTATACAAGGAGATCATGGACATCTCATTATAAAATAAAGGGGGGGGGGGAGAATAAGTCAATTCTCTTAGGATCACAGATCCATAAAGGCAAAGCCTTTCATCAAAATAAGAGATTGAAATATCTCCTATAAAATAAGAACTTTTATTTTTAGAATCTTGAGACAAAGACTCTTACAAACGAGAATTTATTTCTCAGATCATAAAGTTGATCAAATAGCACTTTGCGCTCATAAACTAGCGCTTTGCGCTCTTGGACGGGCGCTCAGCGCCAAGCGCACCACATGCTCCTCACGTGTGCACCACTTAACAGCTAGCGCTTTGCGCTCATAAACTGGCGCAATGCGCCTATTATCTGGCGCTTAGCGCCAAGCGTGCCACGTGCTCCTCACGTGTGCGCTACCTACCAGAAGCGCTCTGCGCTCTTTGACTGGCGCAAAGCGCCAAGCGCACCACGTGTTCCTCACGTGTGCGCTAAGAGAACGTAAATTGTTCTATAAAGCCCTAGAGCTATGATGAATGCTCGGCATTCAATAAAAGACAAAAAACATTGTCAGAACTCAAATCAATGCTTAGCATTGTCAAATGTTTAACATTTTAACTGAGTAGGCCGAGCCCAAGTTGTCCATCAATCCCTCATTTAGATTAATTGAGCCCATATGCTCATAAATCTCAGATCTTAGTCCCAATTGGACTACAGATCTCCCAACCAAAATTGATTCAAGGGTACATCTCTTTACTCCTCTGATACATGTCGTTGTAATCCTTCAACGTCTTCAGAGAGGTGATGGGTTCCGACAACCAAACATTCCTTGGACTGTGGGGTCCTTAAACCCATGGACTATGATGTTAACCTTGGACTGTGGGGTCCTTAAACCTATGGACTATGGTGTCTTTAACCTTGGACTGTGGGGTCCTTAAACCTGGACTGTGGTGTCCTTAACTTTGGACCGTGGGGTCCTTAAACCCATGGACTATGATGTCCTTAACCTTAGACCGTAATGTCCCTAAACTAATAGACCGCAATGTTCCTAAACTAAAAAAGAGAGCCCAAATGCTCTTTTGTTGGATCTAAATGATCCTGTTAAGTTGATCTTAGTCTAAAATTAGAATAACATATTCTTAACAAACGTTTAAGTTGATCTTAGTCTCAAATGTGACTACCGTATCCTTAAACCCAACCCTAAACCCAAATCTAAGAAAGTATGGATTTGGACTAATCCACGCCCTACGGGCAACAACATAAATTAGTCTCCGTATACAATCCACGGGCAACCAAAAACAAAACGAATATACACAACACGAAGTGACCATCTGGAGAAGGAGAAAGTTGTTACCGCGATGCGGTAGCGTAATTAACTGCAGGGGCTTGCGCCTGCAGGGAAGAGCGTCCCTACAATCAAAAACCCCTCAACGAGGGGGAATCTGATGAAGTCTGCTACATCGGCCGCATCCGTCTAAACCTTCGATACACGGTGTCATAAATCAACTTGGCATCTTCGGAGAGGTGGACGGATAGCACCAATTAGCATCTGCCCTCGGAATTCAGGCCCGGACGTCCCAACGTCCCGGTCGCGTCTTTCGGCGGAGAACAGATTCGGGCATGCCCGGTGGGATGGTATCCTCTTTCCACTCCACACTTTGTGTGTCGTGTTCGCGAACGAATCGCGGTTTAATATGGTTGCCCTTGGGTTCGAGGTATTAAGATTTGGTTTTGCTCCCGTGCAGAAGAAAGAATAGCAATGGCCTCTAACTCCTCCAGCTGCAACTGCAACTCCCGTTCTGCCTCATCTGGAGGAGTAACCTACGGGCCCCAAGCAGCCTCCCTGTTCACGATGCCAGTGGAACAAGTGACCTAAGCCACCACTGGGTTATTCTTCGGGACCATGATCCCGCCAACAAGCTTCAGCGCCCCTGTACTATTATAAGAAGTTCAGAAGAAGTCGGTCTTTGATTGGCTTACCACTACTGCGGCCTCTCTTAACGGGTCGCCCAAACCAAGCGCTTCAGTTTTCAGCAGACTAGGCCAAACCTCCAACGGGCCCGTGAAGAAGCCCGCAATACCAGAAGGCATTATCCCGAAGCGGATAGCCATTCCTACTCATGAAGTCACCAAGGCGGCTTCTCCGTCTAAGGGGTCGGTTTTCACAAGACTGGCCGTTTCAACTCCCACTCCGGGTGAAGTAACCAAGGCCGTTTCCCCTGCATGAAAATTGGCCTTTTCAAGATTGGCCATTCCCTCTCAGCAAGCATCTGTATTTGACAGGCTGGCACCAACAGTAGACTCTCATCAGAACAGGGGGCATGAAGAAGCTCATCCAACAGTGGAGGTGATCCTGGCCGCATGACATGCTCGACGTCGCCACTGGCGCCGAGTGAGGAAGGCTGGGGGTAATTCCCCTTCCGGACTGACTCCGCCAGCTCCAATGGTGGAAGTTGATGCTGCTGTTCCAATCGGGAATAGCTTTGAACTACTTAACAGGGTGCGCAGGAATTCGCCAACCGCTGTTCTGAAAAGGTCTCCTCCGCCTGTGGAGAATGCTACAAAGGCGAAGCTCGAACAGCCCCCTTAGCGGCTGTCCTCTAAAATTTACAAAGTCTGTCGTCAAGTCCAAGACTTAGTGATTGATCAAGACTATCCCCGCCGACAAAAAAGATGAAGGTTCGGCAAGAAGAGGACCATCCTGTCAAGCCACAGAAGGCGACGGCTACTTGGGTGCCCACTGCAACGGCCCCTTCAACTTCGACCGCTCACAAGAGGAGAAAGCTGGAGGAAATCCCGGTGTTTGCGATGAATCGCAAGAACAATGAGCCTAAACGCCCCAAGTCTGGGGGCATGGTGGTACACACCATCTATATGGCATCCGGAAAAGAGGATAGCCGTATTTCCACAGGTCATCGACCGCTTACGCGATCAGTGACTAAGGCTCAGGAGCAACAACAACAAAATCTCCAAGAGATGTTAACAGCTATGGCCGCACTCACGATACCGAAAGCAAGCCCGGAGACATTCTCGGAGCAGCGCCGTGAGCAGGAAATTGATGCCGAATTCCTTCGAAGAATGCTTGAGAAGAAGGATAAAGAGGCTGCGAAACAAGCGGCCAATATAAAACAAATGGCCCTTCTGTTCTAAGATATGGTGGGCATGATGATCCAGCCAGACCCTCCAGCCGAAGATCCTCCAGTAATAATTGAAGATGATAGAGGAGAGACATCAAATTCTCTGCCTGCTTTGTCAGCAGCCAAGGAGGAAACCATCTTAAAAGCCGCCCTGGATGATTACATCGCTCAGCAGATACGAGTTCATCAGGCGAATGAAGCGGCTGGGCAATTTGTTAAAACTGGACGACCCTATCCGGGTTGGTATGACCAAATAAAGTACCGCCGGGATACACGATCCCCAAATTCCACGTATATAAGGGGACGGAAAATTCGCATCAGCACGTCGCTCAATTCAGAGCCTTGTGCGGTAACACCGGAGGTGATGATAAGCTACTGCTTCGCCAATTCGTTGGCAGCTTATCGGAGACAGCATTTGATTGGTATTCGGAACTCCCAAATGACTCTGTCAAGATATTTGCAGAGATGGAGCTGCTGTTTACACAGAGATTCGCAAGCGCTAGCGAGCGCACCCCGATCACTGCACTGATTAACGCCAGGGTAAAGCCAGGCGAAACGTAGGTGCAATACGCAATACGATGGCGGAATCTGTGGTCGAAGTGCGAACAACGCATCGAAGAAGCGCCTGCGGTAGGCATGTTCGTGGGTACTCTCAACCCTCAGGCGACTATTTCCCAATTCATGATGTTCTTCAAGCCAACTACTTTCCAGGCCTTGATTGACAAGCTGGCCCAAATGGACCAGATGGGCCACAGGCCTTCCTCTTCGAAGCTGGAGCTATGGAATGAAAAAGGGAAAGGGAAAGCGACCTTCGTCGCCAATGCTCAATAGCAGCCCAGTGGCCCAAAACTAACTGATAGCCTAGACGAGAGACGGCGATTCTTTAATGAGAAAATGAAGCGCCCTTATTCGTTTCCCCGGGACAAAACGAGGAGATTGTTCAAGCTGGCGGTGCGCAACAGGCTCATCAACTTGCCGGATCCAAAACGCCTATTGCAACCCGGTGAGGCTAATAATCCCAATTATTGCCCCTATCATCAAGCGATAGGACATCCAATCGAAGATTGCTTCATTTTCAAAGGGTGGATTGAGAACCAATACCAACAGGGCAAATTCGCACTGTCTGAGAATTGGAAAGTAACCCGCCCCAGCCGCACGCTCTCAAAAAGGCAGATACACCGGGGGCATCGTGCTCTTTTGTCGAAGAAGCTCCATGGGAGGTCGCTCTTTCAACCAAAACGAAAAGAATGTTGAAGGATCTCCAAGCATGCCCAGCGATCAGGTGGAAAAATCAGCTAGAACCTGAGATCATCGAGGGAATGCTGAAGCCATGCCCGACGCCAAAAATTTGTAGCGATAATCGAAACGCCTATACCCAGCCGTCAAAGTCTTCGAAGAAAAAGAAGAAGACCAAAAAGCCCGTGAAGCCTGATGACAAGCGCACGGACCTGCAAAAATAT
This sequence comes from Agapanthus africanus, assembly GCA_030015575.1. Lineage (NCBI taxonomy): Eukaryota > Viridiplantae > Streptophyta > Magnoliopsida > Asparagales > Amaryllidaceae > Agapanthus > Agapanthus africanus. Next base: position 101,790,202 of record CM057347.1, on the reverse strand, counting down.
ATCGACGCGCTGGAAGAAAATAACCAGAAGACGCGAACCCCGGTCAAACTTCAAGAGTTTCTCAGCCACGTCCTTGAGGACGGAAAGGATGACAATGGAGAAGACTCGTCAGATGAACCTGAAGATTATGTGGCAAGCTGCCACATGATCTCTCACTTGTTAATAAACGGTGAAGAAGCTCTGGATGCAGAGAAACTGGCGGTAAATCCCGAGCCGGAACTTCTAGGATCATCAGACGAAATGATTGACGCATTCCTGAACGAAGCTCTTCTGAAAAGCAAAGCTGATCGGGAGCGCGAAATGGCCATATTTGAAAAGGCCAAACGCCGGCAACTGGACGAAAGGGTTGAAACACTCCCACCAGATCAAAGTACATCCTCCGCAAATAAAAGCAGGTTCAAGATAAGGAAAAGGTTCGCCAAAGCCATATCGATGGGAATGAAGCTGCCCTCTTTCAGAGAAAATTTTCCTGGCAGTATACATCTTGATGAAGCGGACGTACATCCTAACTTTTTCTTATATCATCATAAGATCGCACACCCTACTGAAGAATGCAACGCTTTTAAAAATTGGTGGCAAGAGTATGTCGCTCATAGGCAGCACTTCAAGAAAATGAAGCGTGAAGCTCGTCGACAGCGGAAAAATGCAACAGACGAACATGAAAAAGCTGCCGGCAACTGTCACATGGTTGATAGCAGAGGATCGCAAGTTCTCACCTTCAGGAGTGATTCTGAAGAAGAAATGTCTCTTGGCCCTCTCTTCAAAGAATACACCTCAGGAAAAGAGGAAGAACCGAAGAGCTGCGAGAACATTCAGCTGCGCAATCGCACATTACCTGAAAAGAATCTCGGACCCGTAAACAAGGGGTAGAATAAAAAGGATAAGGGGAAAGAAAAGATCCCAAAAGATATCACCCTCGATGACCGAGTCGTCAAAGAGCTGGCAGCTAAGGACCTGCCCAAGAAAAACAAGGTGGATTACAATGTTCTGGCATACCTGAGGAAGATCCTCTCACAGCTAAGCATTCTCGATGCCCTTCTGCTATCTAAAGAGGCAAGAGATTCCCTGATCAAGGCACTACAAGAGCTCGAACAGTTCCCGGCTTTCCCCGCCGAAGAAAAGATGAAGGACGAGCTGGAAGAAGTGCCAACGGCCGATACCACCTTCGGCGATGAAAACCTCCTCCTCGGGACGTGCGAGCATAACCGTCCCCTTTATGTCTCCAGTTACTGTCATGATATCAAGATAGGAAAAATCCTGGTTGACAATGGGTTCTCCATCAACCTCCTCAATGTAAGAGTGTTGAAGGAAATCTGCATGAGCGTTCAGCATCTCGCTCGTGATAAAAACACCATCTCCGGGTTTGACTCCCAGTCATCAAGGACGCTCGGATCTGTGATACTGACGTTATGCTTTGGGCTACTCGTCACGGACATTAAATTTCACGTCATTGACGCCAAGACATGCTACAATGCTTTGCTCGGCAGGCCTTGGTTACACGAGTATAACATCATCCCTTCTATACAGTATCAGTGTATGAAGTATTTCAAGGATGGTCTCGTGTATACCGTGACAGGGGAGTTGAATCCATTCTCCGTGAATGAAGTCCAAAAGTACGAAGATGCGAAATATTTCTTACCAGATTTTGAAGACACAGAAAGATGTCATAAACCGAAGAACAAAGCTATCACCACCCTCCCGGTCTTCGGGAGTGATACCGAGAAGGAAAAAGAAATAGTTTATTCAGGGCCACCCCAATGCAACAAGCCGGGACTGTCCATCCCTATTCTGGTCTTCGGCAGCGACTCGGAAGATGAGGTCAATACCGTATTTTCTGTTCGGCCATCGATACAAGCCTTCGCTGACGATGATCAGAGTTTGCAAATCGCCATAGTCCCGCAAGAGCACTACAAAGAGCTCGACGCACTTGATACCTACAGTGTGCAAGAACTACAGATGTTCTACGTCCCTCCCAGGCGAAAAGATAAAAAGGCGATCCTCTTTTATCGATCCACGGAAACCAAAGTGGAGAAGGAAATCTGGCATGGCGCCGATTCTATGCTTGACAAGCTCCAGTCCATCCGTCTTCCCAGATACCACACAGAGAGGTTAAAAAGGCTGTTGAGGCGCCAAGGCGTACCCTTCAAACAGATTGCTTGACAAGCTCAGTTCTACAACAGGATCTGGAATGTCCCCGGAACTCAGCAAAAATTGCCCAATGGGAGAATAGAAGCGATCGGGCTTGGATATATCCGATCCAAGAAACAGGAGCGATTCCATGGCTGCTATATCATACCTAACTTTGATGAAGAAAGAGATGCTCTGTGGGAGGATGCTAACCCTGAACCAAAATGAGGTCCCGCCATGAAAATGCCAAGTCCGTCGTTCGAAGAACAGATGGACAAGCTTATAAGGAAAGTGGGTTAAAAGGTTCGAGACGACCATAATCGCGAAATGGCTATTTACGAGAAAGTCAGGACGCAGCGCCTCCTTCAGCAATCTACGGAGAATGACGATGCTCTTCGTCGCCAGCCCATCATACAAAAGACCCGACACAGAGGTAAAAATAAACCAAAGAACGAAAAAAACGGTCGACGGCGGCAAAGCGGGTCTAAGAAGCCACGCGATCGGGAATCGAGTAGCCGTGATCCGTCTCTTATAAAGAAGATGGGTCGAGATATTCTTTTCCCCAAGACAAGACAAGGAAGATACTCGATCTTGTCATAAAACATCAGATGATTACCCTCCCGGAGTCCAAGCACCCCGAACAAGCAGGCGAGGTCTCTCACCCGGACTATTTCTCCTATCATCGAGCGATAGGTTCACATTCAAAGAATGGGTAGAAGACCAGTATCAGCAAGGCAGGTTTGCTCTATCCAGCGGCTGGAGGGTAACCCCGCCACAGAAGCATGAACCGAAAGCCACGAGAGCAGAGCCGGATCAACATCGGTCTTGGAAGCGATCTCGCACCTGTCACATGATAACGATGTCAGGAGAAGGAGTATGCGAGAATATGGATGACCTCCCCTGGTGCTTAGAAAACGATGATAACGAGGTGATCTCAGAGTTTCCACCGGCGCCAAAAGAGCTGGAAGATGGGATACATACTACTGCTGATAATCTCAAGAAATTGACTTGGGGACGGCAAATGACCCGCGGCCGACATTCGTTAGTGAGTTGTTGTCTGAAGAAAGGGTGGCTACGCTAAAAGACGTGCTCATGCAGTTTAAAGACTGTTTTGCATGGAACTACTCCGAGATGCCTGGACTAGATCCAGAAATAGCCGTGCACAGATTGGCGATATCTCTGGACATCAAGCCAGTCAAACAAGCACTGAGAAGAATGCGGCTCGAGCTTGAGATGAGCATCAACGCTGAAGTCAAGAAGCTAATCGACTCCGGCTTCATCCAAAAGGTTCAGTATCCTGACTGGATCGTCAACATTGTCCCAGTAATGAAGAAAAATGGGACGGTACGCATATGTGTGGACTTTCGGGATCTCAACAAAGCTTGCCCAAAGGACGACTTTCCAGTACCGGTCACTGAGCTGATGATAGATAATACGTCTACTCACGAAGTTTTCTCCTTCATGGACGGCTCATCAGGATACAATCAGATAAAGATGCATCCCAAGGACCAGAAGCATACCGCTTTCCGGACCCCTTTGGGCATATTCTGCTACAAGGTGATGCCTTTCGGTCTAAAGAACGCCGGTGCCACCTATCAGAAGGCCATGACGAAGATTTTCGATGACCTCATACATGAAATCGTCGAATGCTATATTGACGACCTCATAGTTAAAAGCATATCATATGAGGAACATTTAGAGCATCTGAAGATCGTGTTTCAGCGCCTTCGGAAATACAACTTGAAGATGAACCCTCTCAAATGCGCGTTCGGAGTTTCCTCGGGCAAGTTCTTAGGATTCGTCGTACGACACCGAGGCATTGAGATAGACCCGTCGAAGATTAAGGCGATTATGGAAATGCCTCCGCCAAGGACTCTCAAGCAACTGCGGTCTCTCCAAGGAACACTCGCTTATATCCGGCGGTTCATAGCTAACCTCTCCGGCTAATGCCGCCCCTACAGTCATCTAATGAAGAAGGGGACCCCATTCATTTGGGATCGTAAATGCCAGAGTGCACTGGACGAAATCAAGCAATACCTGCAGAATCCGCCGGTACTGACCGCTCCAGTCAAGGGAAAGCCCCTTATCCTGTACACAACCACCCTCGAAGGTTCCTTAGGCGCGCTGTGGGCACAAGAGAACGACCAAGGGAAGGAGAGAGCCCTCTACTATTTGAGTCGAGTTCTCCTGGGGGCAGAAAGCAACTACTCCCCCATCGAAAAACACTGCCTGGCGTTGATCTTCGCGATAACGAAGCTCTGGCACTACGCGTTGGCGCATGAGGTCCACCTCATATCAAAAATGGATCCTCTCAAGTATTTGATGTTAAAAGCCACACTAACAGTACGGCTCGCTAAATGGGCCCTGCTCTTGATGGAATTCTCGATAACTTACCGACCCCTCAAGGCAGTGAAAGGCCAGGCCATCGCCGACTTTCTCGCTGAACATCCGATACCTGCCGACTCTCCTTTGAACTGCGAATTGCCCAACAAGTACGCGTTTGACACTATCGACGGAGAGAATGATACCCGGTGGGAACTCTACTTCGATGGAGCATCTTCCATGAAGAACCCCAAACAAAGCGACCTCATAATCAAATCAGGGGTAGGCCTCATCTTCGTGACCCCACAAGGAGGGATAATGCGCTTTGCCTTTTCCTTGATAGAGCCGAGGACGAACAATGAAGCCGAATATGAAGCTTTGATAGCAGGTCTTGAGATCGCTGTCGACATGGGAGTCGAAAGCCTCCTCATATACGGAGACTCCCAACTGGTCGTTAGTCAAGTAAACGGTGACTATCAGACGTGCAAACCGGAGTTGGTAAAGTACGACAAAAGGGTACAACAATTGCTGGCTTAAATCCCTGCCTATGCCGTGGAAAGCATACCGCGCGCGGAAAATAGCAAGGCGGATGCACTAGCCAAGCTCGCTAAAGAACTGGCCGGTGAGAACCTCGATGACGTAAGGATCGTTGTGCAAAGCCGTCGGGTTCTTGCACCGGCAGAAATATCTCCGGAGTCTTCTAAAGAAAAGGGAGCTACCGAGCAAACGGCTCCACAAATAAAGGACCAGGAAAAGGCTAAGGATTGGAGAGAAGTCTTTATAGACTACTTCAAATCCCGTCGAACACCTGAAGACGCGTCCTCAAGACATCAGCTCATGAAACGAGCTCTATCCTTCGCCTTTGTCAATGATACTCTGTATAAGAGATCATTTGATTTTCTATGGCTAAGATGCCTAGGGCCAGAAGAGGCAAGAAGAGTTGTCCAAGAAACTCACGACGAACTCTGCGGTTCTCACCAAGTCGGGCCGAAGATGAAGCTGAAGATCAAAAGGATGGGCTACTATTGGCCCACGATAATCCATGTCTGCCTCAAATACGCAAAGCGATGCCACTCGTGCCAGATTCACAGGGATTTTATTCACCAGCATCCAAATCCACTACATCCAACGGTGGCCAGCTGGCCATTCGAAATGTGGGGAACTGACATAATCGGCCCCATCGAACCAGCATTGTCAAGAGGACATCGGTTCATCCTGGCAACAACCGATTACTTCTCCAAATGGGCAGAAGCAGTACCACCGAGGGAAGTGAAGACGGAGAATATCCTCCATTTCTTCAAGACACACGTCATTTACCAGTTCGGCACTCCGCGACGGATTATCTCCGATAACGGGCCAGCCTATAGAAGCTATAAGATCAGCCGCTTCGCACAACAGCATAACATAGACTGGAGATACTCTTCAGTCTATAATCCCCAAGCTAACGGTCTTGCTGAGGCTTTCAACAAGACCTTGACGAAGATCGTGAAAAAGACGGTGTCTCAAAATAAAAGGGATTGGCATGAGAGACTGCATGAAGCTCTCTGGGCGTATCGAACTACGTTCAAAACGGCCACAGACACAACGCCGTATGCATTGGTATTCAGCACAGAAGCGGTACTCCCCCTCGAGATAGAGTTACCCTCTCTGAGAGTGGCGGTTCACTACGAACTAACAGACGAAGAAAATGCTCACCTTCGGCTTGAGGAGCTTGACGCCCTTGATGAAACCCGGATCATGGCGCAACAAAACCTGGAGGCTTATAAAGAAAAGATGACTCGCTCATACGAAAGATTTACTAGGCCGAGAACATTCCGCCAAGGCGAACTCGTGCTAGTGGTCAAGAGACCCATGATCCCCAATCGTGCCAAACGGGAGAAATTTGAGCCGAACTATGAAGGCCCGTAAATCATAAACAAAGTTTACCAGGGTGGAGCCTATCTACTCATGGACATGCATGGTGAAAGACTTTTCAGGCCAATAAACGGCCGATTCCTGAAAAAATACTACGCCTGACGAGTCACGGCCTAGGTCAACGATAGATGACGACGCCTATGTCCGCTCGCTATCTTCCTGAGCCCAAACTTTATAAGTAGTAGCCAGCTACGGACCGAAATGTCCTAAAACTAACAAAGGACCGAAATGTCCCTAAACTAACAACGGACCGAAATGTCCTTAAACTAACGATAGACCACTATGTCCTAAAACTGGCTATTGACCGAGACGTCGATAAACTACTATGGATCGTAGCATTCCAAGGCTGACACAAAAAAAATAAAAGAAAAAAATAATAAAAAAAAGAAGAAAGAAAACGATATGTCCATAAGCGAGATGGGAACGGATGAAAACCCGAAAGGGCTCCGTGAGTAAAAATAGCAGGGCTACCGGCGAGTTTTGTGAAAACCCGAAAGGGCGCAATCTCGTTAAAAGACACTTGCAAGGTCCTCTCGACCTTGTGAGGAGAAAATACCTACGTGAGATCCTTACGACTCACAAAGGAGCAACACACTTAGGGATCCCAACGATTCCTAAGGAGAAAACACACTTACGAGATCCTCACGACTCGTAAGGAGAATTCCCCTTTGAGACCCTCACGGCTCACAGGGTTCAGCTACAGGGATCTGAACCTGTTCTTAAGCCATCACAACCTCCAATACTGCCCTACAAGCGGTGTAATATTGACCCTTATATACAATCCATGGGCACGAATAAACATTTCCCTAACAAAGTCCCACCAGAGACTGGGGATATGCTCATATGGCGAAAAACACTTGTAAGTCCTCTCGACTTATAAGGAGAAAATACTCTTATAAGATCCTTACGACTTATAAGAGACCATACACTTGGGAATCCTCACGATTCTTAAGGAGAAAACACACTTACGAGATCCTTACGACTCGTAGGAAGAAATACCTTTATGAGACCCTTACGGCTTATGAAGTCAAAAGCCTTAGTCGACAGGATCTTAACCCTTTTTGCTAAGCCACCTTTGTTCGACATCGACAGAGGCAAATGATGATTCGCTCCTGGCAATATCCCAGTTGTAGCGATGCTGATGTTGAAATCGGTGTCAAATCCCAAAACTCCCAGCAAAAAGCTAGCGAGCCACAAATGCATACGAAATAGCCGAAATGATGGGGCAACTTGCAACACAATCAGCAAGTAAAAATGTTTGCATACAAAATAGCAGAAATGGTTGGGCAACTCGCAATAAAAAATAGCGAGTAAATAAAACAAATAGCCAAAATGATTGGGCACCGCGAAAAATAGCCGAAATGATTGGGTAATCGCGACTTTCGCGATATAAAAGCTGAAATAATAGAGCATCGCGGAAAGAAAAAATATATAAAATGAAACCTTTTGCCCTACAGGTGAGATCACCTCGATCCCTGTATACAATCCAGGGGCACAAATAAAGAAGGAACCATACCTTCCCACCAGGCTCCATCAGAGCAGAGCCAAATCTCGACGGTTCACAGACAGCCTAGAGACCCACAACAGCGTTCCTCCTCATTTCAGCAGGATTCAGACGCGACAATCAACCTTGGAGCCATGGCAAAGTTCCTGTTCCAAACCTCGACGTTTTACAGACACCCGAGAGAGCAAATCCTGGTCCCGTAGAACACGGCTAATGTCAATCCTGACCGCGTGGGAAACGCCCAGAGCACCTCCCGGTCTCGTAGAACATGGCTAAAGTCAATCCTGACCCCGTGGGAAACGCCCAGAGCACCTCCTGGTCCCGTAGAACACGGCTAATGTCAATCCTGACCTCATGGGAAACGCCCAGAGCAAATCCTGGTCCCGTGGAACACGGCTAATGTCAATCCTGACCCCGTGGGAAATGCCCAGAGCACCTCTTGGTCCCGTAGAACACGACTAATGTCAATCCTGACCCGTGGGAAACGCCCAGAGCAAATCCTGGTCTCGTGGAACACGGTTAATGTCAATCCTGACCCGGTGGGAAATGCCCAGAGCACCTCCTGGTCCCGTAGAACACGGCTAATGTCAATCTTGACCCCGTGGGAAATGCCTAGAGCAAATCCTGACTCCGTGAAATGCGGATAAGGTCAACCCCCTGACTCCAGGAAATGCGGATAACGTCAACCCCCTGACTCCGTGAAATGCGGATAAGGTCAACCCCTGACTCCGTGAAATGCGGATAAGGTCAACTCACTGACTCCGTGAAATGAGGATAACGTCAGCCCCCCGACTCCGTGAAATGCGATAAAGTCAACCCCCCGACTCCGTGAAATGTGGATAAAGTCAACCCCCTGACTCCGTGAAATGCGGATAAAGTCAACCCCTGACCCCCATGAAATGCGGATAAGGTCAACCCCTGACTCCGTGAAATGCGGATAAAGTCAACCCTCGACTTCCCCGTCAAAGCAATTCTTTGATTCGGGAGCAAGTCAACTCATCAACCACTTACAAGTCCTCTCGACTTGTAAGGAAGAAAATTCTCTCGGGAGATCCTTACGACTCTCAAGAGAAGACGCACTTAGGAATCCTCACGATTCTTAAGGAGAAACCACACCTGCGAGATCCTTTCGACTCGTAGGGAGAAAAGTCTTTATGAGACCCTCACGGCTCATAAAGTTGAAAAGTCTTAGGCGACAGATCCTAACCCTATCTCCCAAGCCATCATTGCCTCGCAGAAAGGTCAAGGTAGATTTTCTACAGGCCACACTCTCCGACAAAAAAGGAAACAATCACTTACCAGTCCTCTCGACTTGTAAGGAGAAAATTCTCTTGGGAGATCCTTACGACTCTCAAGAGAAAACACACTTAGGAATCCTCACGGTTCTTAAGAAGAAAATACAGCTACGAAATCCTCTCGACTCGTAGGGAGAAAAGTCTTTATGAGACCCTCACGGCTCATAAAAATTGAAAAGTCTTAGGCAGCAGACATGAACCTGCTTCTTAAGCCATCGTTACCCTGCAAAGAGTCTAAGATGGACCGTCACTTACTATCTACAGGCCACACTTGCTAAAATCACATGGCGATGACACAGCGAGGAGAAGAAAGCAACAGTAGAACAAAAAATGTGTATATTTTATTTATGAATTCAATGGAGTACAAGTTGGATCATATGAAAGAATAAAAAAATGGATACATGTTATTTAAAGATTACAAGTGTTCAATCTATGCAAAACAGCTACTGAGAAGGAAGCGTTTTCAATAAGTCAGCAAGTTGCTCGCGCACTCTTTTCAACGCCTTCTCGTGATCAGCCGCCGCGGCCAGCTCTGCTTCAATTCGAGCCCGTTGCTGCAAGCATGATGAAGTATTCTCATCAATTTCCCATTGGGCAGCTTCGCGACTCTGTGTAACCCGCTCAGTAGAGTCGAGCTTCCACCTCAATACCAGTCCGTCCGAAATGCATCGCTGTAAATTGTCGAAGACGGCTCTCACTTGCGCAGCATTCACTTTAACTTGGGCGCGCAACCGGGCAGATTCACCTGAAGCCTCCTCGCGTTCCTTCCGCCTCAAGGCCGCTTCTTGTTCAAAATGGCGGAGGAAGGACACGCTCTGCTCAACCTATGCAGCCCGCTGCAAGTTCAGAGCCAACATCTTAGGAGCAGAGCGGAGGAAGGACACGCTCTGCTCAACCTATGCAGCCCGCTGCAAGTTCAGAGCCAACATCTCAGGAGCAGGATGCCTAAGCTCAAGCTCATGCAGGCAAGCCTCAATCTTCCTGCAGTGGTTAACCCAAGACTCAACGACGCCTTCGTTATTGAAGTTCATAAGCGTCGCCAGCATTGGATTAACCTCGGCAGCAAAATCTGCCGCGAATGTAAGGGCCTCTGCGTCAAGCTCCTCAATGTATTCACTAAGCATACGCAGACTGGTCACAGCACCTTTTGAAGATGGACGTCTGGAAAAGGGCCCTGCCGGTATTATGATGCGAGACTCGAACGGAGCTGGATTCGGTGTGACCGCTGCAAAACAAATCATAGTCAAATGACGACTTAAGAAATAGAGAAGATACATGATCAATAAAGTCTACTATACCTGCTACAACAGGGGGCAGAGCTGGGAGTACCGGTGGCTCGACGATACCCTCGTCCCCTCCTTCAATTTGTAAGGCTATAAGTAATGCAAAGAAGAATTAGCAACGACATGGTTGCCCGTTAAAGAAAAGAAAAGACGTCGTTTAGAAAAGATACTTACCGACACCAACGGGCGGACTAATCTCCGACGGGAAGGAGAAGTGCGGGTTCATCACTTGATACAGATGATCAAAGAGAAATTACGATGATACACAGTCATTACATGAAAGATGCTGTCCCCGATTTAAATTGATCACAAACCCATACCTTCCAGCATTTGAGAGGAGATAAGAGGAGACGAAGAGGCAACGACCGTCAGAGCGGCAACTGATAGTGCTTCTTCAGGTATCGCAACCTCAGCGCTCGCCACACCTACATTCGAAAGGAACAGAATGTCATCAGAAAGGATTGCAAAACGAAAAGAATGCAGCGACCCGAGACCTACCAGACAGGTCATCAGCCAGAACTGTGACGGGAGCATCGCCAAGCATCACGACTTCTTCGATCTCGTTTGGGGGATGGTTTCGCCGCCCGTAGCTTCGTCCCCTGATTCTACGAGAGCCGTCGTGACACTTGCGATGCCAGGCGATGGCAGGGAACTGCAAGCGGAAAGAGTGGCAATGGGACCAGTCCCGGACTCCTAGGAAAGAGTAACCGCTTCGGGCTCAATGGATACCGTCATCTCACCCGCCACCTCCTCACCAGGACTTGGCCCTGCAGGGTAAGATATATGAGAATCTGAAGATTAAAATTTTGACAAAAGGACCCAGTGTTACGTCACCTTAGGACGGCTTTTCAATTTCCTCTCAAACCGTGTGTACCGCCTGTCTATGAGCAATAGACAGGGCGGCCGGGACATCCTCTGAAGAAGCAAGGCCAGGGGAAGCAGCGCTTGAGCCTGCACCTACGGCCAAGGCGGCGTTACGTTCTCTTGCTGCACGCCTTCTGTGTTTCCTTTCCGTCTGGGCCGTGAGAGCTGATCTTCTTAGGACCTCCATCAAGGAGACGTCATCGTCCGCGCCCGGAGCTACCTCTGGAGCCGTTGTGGCATCCGTCATCGGTTGCTTAAGTGAAGCTTCATTTGGCAATACTGGTGGAGTTGGGACTTCGGTAGCTGGCCTTGGAAGCATCTCCGCACCACCCTGCGAAGTTGGTATTGCACTCGGGATAACCTGAGTAGAGGTAGTCCCTACAATAATGTAGGAAAAGAAGAGTTAGTTTACCCATAAAAACAGGAATGGAGGTGCGGTGAGCTGAAATATACCAATGCCTAAAGAAGCACGAAGCCTTTCCTCCTCCTCAAAAGTCTTGAGAGAAGCTGCGAGAGCCTCTTCAGTGGAGATGCTTGTGGAATAAGAAGTGCCAGCTAAAACATGATAATAAAAAAAAACACAACAGCGAAAAGATACGACTGAAGTTTACCTGACTGCGCAAGGATGACCAGTCCTGCTTTGTGGGTAGCTAGTCATTCGGAAGCCGCGATGGCGGCCTCCAGATCAGTATCATCTGGCACCATGAATAGACCCTCGTTGGTCCCGTATTCGCTTAAGCCTTCGCTATAAGGAGCATGAGGCTCCTGACCGAATACAACATCTGCAGAAAGAATCGACTTCTTCTTCTTCTTCTGCGAGCGAGTGCTCGTAGCCGCTAGCACAAGCTTACGCTTAGTGGGCACCTTTGGACGACGAGTCCCGATATCTAAAGCCACGCCAGACTCAGGAGACGCCACAGCTGCCACTTCAACGGGAGCATGGGGTAGCGGTAGCTCAGGCATATCACGCGGAACCACAGCCGCAACAGCTTCTCTCAAGGGAGGAGGGACAATGGTCCGTCGCTTCAGAGGAACATTTGGATTACCAGCCGGCGCTGCACCCTTGCGATCAAGCAGCAATCTTTTTTCCTCTCTAATGACGGCGCCTATCGAATGTTGATACCACGCCACATACACGTTCAGGGCCTTCGGAACACAGCTCGGTTCACTAACGAAGAAGTTAGACCCTGTGTTTAGGCGCATAAAATGATGCAACGCGCTCCGGATACCCTCTTTGGTAGCAGCGGGTTCTGCCATGAAAGCCTCAAGCGGGATGCCCTGATTGTAGCTTAACTGCTGGACGAAATGATGCGGGTTGTATCTCATGAACAACGTCGCATCATTCTACCTAAATACGAGAAAGCCCGGCCTGATGGAGTATAGATGAAGAATCTCCCGAGCTTTTAAGACAGATGACCCATCTTTAAAAATGTCCTGCAATGGCAGCACCGTTTTCGCGGATTCCTGGCTGACGGTCAAAATTTTATCTGTGAAGGACATACCATCTCCAACCGTGCGTGGACGAAAGAGCAAACCCCTAGCTTCCTGCGGTGTCGGATTTACGCTGGATGCGTCGACTAGCCGCATTATCCGAGGGAACTTACATCTGTCATAAAAGGAAGGTATTATGTGGATACTGAAGACGCCAAGCACGTGCAACTCGAGCCACGAGGTGAATAGTGCATTGAGAAGTTGGCAGGCTGCACCCCTGGCTTAGTAGTATCCGCTGCCAAGCTGAGGCCGTGATACAAGTGGGCTAACCCAGCGATCTCGACGGCCACTTGTATCCCAGCAACCATTCGATGCGCTGGGTAGAAGACGGACGGCCTCATACGGCGAGGGTGCATCGGAAGCGCAAACCAGCTCGGCCATAACCCGAGAAACCCTAAAAAGAACGTTTCTTCGTTGATCCCAGGAGCTGCCAGCTCTGCAAAAGGGACGACCGGGGTGCCGGGGAAAAAGAAATTTTTCTGATCCGCCTTCGCCGTCGGCAGGTTGCCCAAACCTAAGCTGAAAGGATCGTCAAGTTTGGAGAACTTCGCGGCTTCCTTCGAAAGTACTTCCGTACGGTGAAAACGGGCGATAAAATAGGTGAAATTAACCCCGCGGCCTCCGGATTCGAGAAAGAGGCTCTCATAGATATTCAACACCTTTATCAAACTTGGGAATTGGTCTTGAATAGCGTTCTCTGGGGTGAGACCCATTACCATTGATTTGGTGGCAACAATATACTCATCCGGAGGAAGCAGCTCCTCGTAATGTTCTCCCCTAACGGGTAAACCAGAGACCTCGGCAAATTCCTCTAAAGAAACGGAGACTTCTCGATCCAATAAGAGGAAAGTGTAGGTCGGAATGTTCCATTGCTCCAGAAATGCCTTGACCCACCATATAGGAGGTGCGGAATACTGGAACAAAGAAGTATAGATCGCAGGGTACAATTCGAGCCTTAGCAGCTGTGACTTCTTCACCGATAAGATGTATCGGGCCCACTGCAGATATCCGGCTAAGTGACGGGGAGTTAGTCCTATGTTGTATGGCTGTCCCCAAGGGCGCAATTCGCCCTGACATATGCGCCGTCCTAGAGTGTCCAAAGCCACCGGCGGCTACACGGGTATTGCGGCCATAGAAGGCCTAAGGAGACCTTCTGAAGTCCAATTCACCTCCTCCACAGTATAGTTTATCGGGGGTGCACCTGCATAAGGGATCGCTGAAATAGGATCCGAAGGTGTCGCGCAAGAAAAACTCCGATGACCATTGATGATTTGGTTGTACCATGTTCCCCATAGATGGAGATTCTTGTACTCTGGATCATGGTCTTTAATTAGTGCGAAGACTTCCCTGTCCACGGGCGCTTCGGGGAATCCTCCTTCCGAACGGACGAACGGGAAGGAAGTGTCGAAAGACATAGTGCCTGCACGGAAAAGAACAAATTTTCAGCCGCCAATACTACAGTTTAAGTTCTATCACTAGGTAATTTAAATCCGTACCGCACTGCAATGCAGTAAAGAAAGGACCAAAGGGGACCCACAAAATCTAGATGACAGTTCATCATTAACAAAACAGTCTCATCGTTTGATGAGACTGTCATTAAATGAGGAAATCCTCAAAGAAGGATTCTCATTCAATAAGAACCCCTCGGGCCGAGAAGTAAATCTCCCCTTGAGAGCAGCGCTCTGTGACAGAGTGACATCTGTCAACTCTAATGATGATAGGAATAAAAATTCCTCAAGAGCCTTGCTCTGTAAAAATGATGGAATAACCCATCAGAGAACTTAAAGTAAAGTTTTAATAGAATAAAATTTCATGATCTTCAAGATACATGAACAAACTCTTAAGAGTTTTTTATGAAAGATTAATAAATCTATATGATTTGAAAAGAGCAAAGCTCTGTTAATGGGTTAAGAAACCCTGAAAAAGATCTCTTAAGATCTAAGATCTAACGAGAGCAAAGCTCTGTTGAGAAACCCTATAAAGGTTTTATTGAAGATCTATGATCTAAAAAAGCTCCATTAATGGGTTAAGAAACCCCAAGAAAGATCTCTTTAGATCTATGATTCCAAGAGAACAAAGCTCTGTTAATGAAACCCTAAAAGGGTCTTCTTTAGATCAAAGATCTATGAAGAGCAAAGCTCTGTTAATGGGTGAAACCCTAGATTATTAAAAGATTTAATCTTTACCTAAATTTTGACAGAGTTCTGTCCTTAAGAAAATTCTTAAGATGAAGAGCTATGCTCTGAGGGAGAATAAAAATTCTCAGAACGTAAGAAGATGAACAGAAATTATCTCAAGGACCAAGGGTCCTATTTATAGGCACTGAGATGCCGTTTCAACTTCTGAGTTGATCCAAGGGCACAGGTGCTGCCACCGCTGCACTCACATATAGGCCATGTGAACGCAACGGTGTGGGGGCATTTGTTTCCCACAATCAGAGCAAAGCTCTGTTCAAAATTAAAATTTTAAAATGAAGCAACGCTTCATAGCAGCGCCAAGCGCGCTGCGCCCTAAGCAGCACACCACGTGCAAAGCACGTGTGCGCTAGCGCTAAGTGCGCTGCACTCTAAGCAGCGCATCACGTGCAAGGCATGTGTGCGCTAATGCTAAGAGCGCTGCACTTAAGCAGCGCACCTCGTGCAAAGCACGGGTGCGCTAGCGCTGGAACTAAAAGCTCCCCACCGTCAGATCAAAGATCCAATAAAGATGATAAATCATCAATTAACCAGAATAAAATTCTGTTAAGGAAAGATTCCTTAAAATCTTTTCAAACAAGTAGTTGTGCTCTGTAAATCAGAGCACCGTCGGATCAATGATCCAAAGGTGATTAAAAATCACCAAAATACAGAATAAATTCTGTATGGAAAAGATTTCCCAATCTTGTTAAAAACAAGAAAATTACCTTCTGTAAATCAGAAGCCCTTGGATCAAAGATCCAACGGTGGGGAAATCCCCAAATCAATTGGAGAAAAGATCTCCTTAACCGATTAAACAAACCAGCTTGCCCTATATAAAGGCCCTAAGACTTCAAGTCTCAGATACAGAAACATACAGAGGAACCCCCCCCACAAACTTTGAGAAATCTCAGAAAGAAGAGCCAAGCTCTCGGTAGAAGAAGAAGATTTTCTTCAAGGTAAAAATAAACAGAGAGATGAAATCATCTCATATTAAAAAGAAGAATTCACTTCTTTCTTTAAGATCATAGATCTATAAGACCAAGGTCTTTCACAACAGAGATTAAATGATCTCACCATAAAATAAGAAGAAGAACATAATTCTTCTCACAGATCATAGATCTATAAGACTAAGGTCTTTTATACAAGGAGATCATGGACATCTTATTATAAAATAGGGGGGAGAATAAGTCAATTCTCTTAGGATCACAGATCCATAAAGGCAAAGCCTTTCATCAAAAAAAGAGATTGAAACATCTCCTATAAAATAAGAACTTTTGTTCTTAGAATCTTGAGACAAAGTCTCTTACAAACGAAAATTTATTTCTCAGATCATAAAGTTGATCAAATAGCGCTTTGCGCTCATAAACTAGCGCTTTGCGCTCTTGGACGGACGCTCAGTGCCAAGCGCACCACGTGCTCCTCACGTGTGCGCCACTTAACAGCTAGCGCTTTGCACTCATAAACTGGCGCAATGCGCCCATTATCTGGCGCTTAGCACCAAGCGCGCCACGTGCTCCTCACGTGTGCGCTACCCCAGCAGAAGCGCTTTGCGCTTTATGACTGGCGCAAAGCGCCAAGCGCACCACGTGCTCCTCACATGTACTCTAAGAGAAGATAAATTGTTCTATAAAGCCCTAGAGCTATTATGAATGCTCGGCATTCAATAAAAGACAAAACACATTGTCAGAACTCAAATCAATGCTCAACATTTTCAAATGTTTAACATTTTAACTGATTGGGCCGAGCCCAAGTTGGCCATCAATCCCTCATTCAGATTAATTGAGCCCATATGCTCATAAATCTCAGATCTTAGTCCCAATTGAACAACAGATCTCCCAACCAAAATTGGTTCAAGGGTACATCTCTTTACTCCTCTGATACATGTCATTGTAATCCTTCAACGTCTTCAGAGAGGTGATGGGTCCTGACAACCAAACATTCCTTGGACCGTGGAGTCCTTAAACCCATGGACTATGATGTCCTTAACCTTGGACTGTGGGGTCCTTAAACCCATGGACTATGATGTCCTTAACCTTGGACTGTGGGGTCCTTAAACCCATGGACCATGATGTCCTTAACCTTGGACCGTAATGTTCCTAAACTAATAGACCGCAATGTCCCTAAACTAAACAATAGAGCCTAAATGCTCTTTTGTTGGATTTAAATGATCCTGTTAAGTTGATCTTAGTCTAAAATTAGACTAACGTATCCTTAACAAACATTTAAGTCGATCTTAGTCTCAAATGAGACTAATGTATCCTTAAACCCAACCCCAAACCCAAATCTAAGAAAGTATGGATTTGGACTAATCCACGCCCTACGGGTGACAACATAAATTAGTCTCCGTATACAATCCATGGGCAACCAAAAACAAAACGAATACACACGACACGAAGTGACCATCTGGAGAAGGAGAAAGTTGTTACCGCGATGCGGTAGCGTAATTAATTGCAGAGGCTTGCGCCCACAGGGAAGAGCGTCCCAGCAATCAAAAACCCCTCGACGAGGGGGGATCTAACTAAGTCTGCTATATCGGCCGCATCCATCTAAACCTTCGATACACGGTGTCATAAATCAACTTGGTATCTTCGGAGAGGTGGACAGATAGCACCAATTAGCATCTGCCCTCGGAGTTCAGGCCTGGACGTCCCAACGTCCCGGTCGCGTCTTTCGACAGAGAACATACATGCTCACACATATGCCTTGCTATGCCTATATGCTTACACATATATACCTATATGGTATTGCATCATTATTGACAGGTATATCCCCATATCTTGCTATAGCTACATATACCCCTATATGGTAATGTATTTTCATCGACATGGAGACATTGATTCTTATGCTATTGCGCATATGAAATGCATACATATTTACATGTACACCCACATACCTTGCTATAGCTACATGTTCACCTTTATATGATGTTGCATTTGACTTTGGAGAAATTTGGAAACCGCATGATATATTAAATAACTTGATGCATTTAAATAGCAGTTTTTCCTTTATATGCTCATATTACTGTTTCATGTTACATATATTATATTTCATGGATTTCGCATTGAGATATGGATTTCACATGATGTTTTCTTGATTTGAGAACTATGGTAGTTCATGAAATTATGCATTGTTTGAAAAACCCGGTTTCTCTTGATATGATATTTCGATGCGTCCACCATGAGTTTTCTCGGTTTTGAGACTCGTGTTAGATACCCGATTCGAGAAGCGGTAGACACCATCTGTGGGTACATGGTGGACCCGGTATGGTTCCCCAGGGCGAGAGGTGATTTTCATAGTATAGACGATGAGCCTAGCAGGGGGGCTAGTACCTACCAGTGATAGTATTTGGACTCGGCGGTTATCATGGGGATACCGACCGGAGTTATGTTAGGATATGCTATGTGGATTGCGAGTGTAGGACACTCAGGTTCTATGAGATGTACGGACATCAGGGCCGATCTTGGTGACGGCGCCTGAGAGATGAGTATTTACGTGTCGATGATGGACACGGGCTTCATGATGTTTCGAGTGTCGATGTTGGACACTTAGGTTCCATGATTTTGATGTGTCGTTGAGGGACACACACACACATATATATACAGGCATATGTTTTCATGATGTTTCGAGTGTCGATGTTGGACACTCAGGTTCCATGATTTTGATGTGTCGTTGAGGGACACACACACACACACATATATACAGGCATATGTTTTCATGATATTTTTTGGGTGTCGATGTTGGACACTCAGGTTCCATGAGACATACAGGATATGAGGGCCGATCTGAGGATGCGGTGCCTTTGGTATTAGGATTTGGAGTGTCGTTGATGGACACTAGTTTCTCCACGATGAGGATTTCCGTGTTGATGATATGTTTTATCCCATACTCAGCATTTATTTGATATGCATTGATTCTTGTTTTAGTAGTACCTAATAGAGTACCTTTCATGACTGTTGCATATACATATTGCCATATTATACTATCAGCTTGTATGCGATAGATTATCGCAGTGCGTGTATACCTGCGATTACCTGCATATGTTATTTACTATTCACGAGTTGACTACTCACCCCCGTTGTGCCACAGTGTTTTGCAGGGTGTCCCTCAGAGTGGTAGCGGAAGGGCTTCTTCTTCTTCTTATCGTATCATCTTTTGCAGCGGATACCGTTACGGCTGACTGTGTGCAGTTTTGCTATAGGTGGGTTTTGCGGTTATCCGATGATGTACATTGTATATCTTTTGTATCTAGTACTCTCCATCTACTACTTCATGTATTGACTTAGAGACGAGTTGTGAGGACGATTTTGTATATTATTTTGTGACTCTGAATGTCTTTTATGCTGTTGTCATTTTATATCGTCCATTTCTTCGCTACGGCGTCGTATATCTGTTGTGGTGGTTGTTTCCGCCCTTAGACATGGATTTGCTCCCATTTGGAGATGCTTTACTTATATCTTTTGTTGTACCCTTTTTGGGGCTAGTTTTTACAAAGGAGGTGCTGCCAAATTTTAAAGAAAATAAATTTGGACTTTAAAGATTTTACTTGAGATTCTCAAAAGTTTTAACAATGTTCTTATCACTTACTATTTTTGATGGTTTAGATTGCTGGGTTTTTCGGCTTACTTGAATTACGTTACGCCTGGAGACGTTACGTGATTTAAGGGCCGTCACGTGCCAAATTTCGGGTCGTGACAAAGTTGGTATCAGAGCGCTAGGTTTTACCTTTCGGAGTGCAGGATGACCTTGGTATGATGGAGTATGTAGCTTAAGCAGAGTGACGTAGTGTGTGTATGTCCGCGTCATACTTACAACACGGTACTTCGCCTAAGTGACCTTAGTACTTATTGCTTGAAATTCCTTCGATGATGATATATACCCTTGTGATTCGATTTCCGTGTTCATATCGAATCCTATTTCCATTTTTAGCCTTTATGCCGCTAATGACTATGAGGGCACAGAGAGAGGCAGTGAGATCCGGGGTCAGAGTTGACTCGTTTGGGGTGAGGACTGACCAGGATGGTACACTCGCTGTACAGGAGCAGATTGATCCACCTTCGATAGATCGTATCGCTAGGCTTGAGACTGATATGCAGGATTTGCGCCAGATGATGAGATCATTGGTTGAAGCTAGTCGAGCGCAACGACAGGAGGTTGACACCCCCTGTTACCCAGTTATTCCTTGCTATCAGCACACAGTATTGTGTTGCATATACAGCAGCAGTGGATGCAGCCCTACTAGATGAGGCACGTCTTCCCGAGACTTTGGAAGTTTCAGGACCGAGGAGGACTCATACAGGTGTGTCAGCCCAGAGACAGATGTTTAGACGCCGCGACAGATTTCGTTCGGTTTGCGAGAGTAGCAGAGGCTTGGGACAAGAACAGTTGTTTAGCTCTTACCCTCAGGAGGGTCAGCAGTCAGCGTATGGATGTTTCCGGTGCGGGAGTTTCCATCACCTCGTCAGAAATTGTACCTTGGTATGCCAGAGGAGGGCAGCAGTACCATATTTTACCTTACTACCTTCACCTCAGGGAGCGTTTGTTGGAGATAGTGCCCTCAGAGTCAATTATTAGGTCACAGGTACGTGATTGTAATGATTGAGGGAGGACCTATCCCGGTAGGACAGTCTTACTCGAGATGATAGTATGCTATCTGGTTTACCTTTATCATCGTGTACTGCTTTAGGTGACATGACACGTCGCTATTACACGTTGATAGAGCCCTTAGGATTCTTGCTTGACCACCAGCAGTATGAGGGCGATCATATAAGTGGGAGCTGGGGGTCTACAAGCATATCCTTAAAAGGTCCCTAGTCGTGGGAGTTTCGAGACCGGGCATCGATACTCCATTAGTAGACTAGTGTATACAGTCGAGACCCCGACGAGGGGCGGTGGCCGGTCTCATAAGCCACTGGTGTCAGTTGGATCACCTAAGATGTATACAGGTGCTCATTGGGTTATGAGTACACCGGACAGGACTCGCCGGGAACATGCTAGTTGGTCATATACCAGACGTCAGATGGCAGTTCCCTGGTGACATGTGTGCAGGTTAGTTCATCGACCTGGGGATCGTCATTTGTCTCGTGTGAGTTCCCACTGTACTTTGATTACTACCCTACCACGGCTCAAAGGAGTCGTGCAAACAGGTTTTAGTTGGGTACAGTCCCGAGCCACATGGAGGCAGTGAGCGTATCTTCAGGGGTTCGTCTCTCCCGGTATTGGGGGTGAGGTCGTGCTGTGTCAAGGAGAGCCATTACACAAAGTCCTTGGCCAAGGCAAGGAGATTTACTGGTAGGTATTCCAGTAGTATCTCAGGGTGTTCTGGGCTAGCTACACTCCGACACGACTTGTACCGCTTTTGGGGGTCTGACTTTTACCAACCCCCTAGGCCCGCCATGCGATACTCATAGACGAACGGACCGGACTGCACGGATATTGTCACTGACAGGCTCAGTTGGGTGTCGGGGTGAGCTTCCTCATCGACGTCCCATTTGGTCAGTACCTGGTAGCCCGTCACGTATTGGCTTATACCTCTGACGTGCTAGTGGTTAAATCCACAACCAAGGTGTTGACGAGTCTTTAGAGTCCACCACACTTTCAGTTACTCAAGTTTCGGGCGAAACGCTGTAGAGGCCGTATGGAGATATGGCAGGGTCCGATCAGATACGTGCGGTATTGCACGGATCAGGATCGGACGGTTTGTACTAGTAGCCGTATAGGTATATGGCAGGGTTCGATCAGATACGTGCGGTATTGCACGGATCAGGATCGAACGGATATTACTAGCCGGCTTTGGTTTAAGCCGGTCCTAGTTTAGTACAGTGTAGATTTTGTCTCATTGCATTTGTATCCGGACGGAATACAGATGCGGGTGTGTATGCACAGTATTGGGGTTTTTTCCTGTAATTTATTACGGGACCAGTTTTCTGGAGTTGCCAGTTTGCATTCCGTTCCGGCCGGTTTTCCTTTGTTCTTTCCCGGCCGGACTTTTCCGATGGAGGGGGTTATTTGCAATTGTGCAAATAACATTTGTGGAGGGGGTTTCTTGTAAATGTTTGATTATGATAGCTATCATTTTCTTTTCAACCATGCTTTTGCTTTATGAGATTTGATTGTGATAAAGTGAGGGTATGGGTTTAATAGTGAAAGGCATGGTTGTATGTTTCTTTGTCCCTTGATGTGGTCACCTCTTCTCATCTCCTACACTCACCTCCCTTATTGCTTCATATTCTTTCCTCCTCCATTTTCTAAGTTCATAAGTTTTTTCATGGTTGAGTGAGAAGAAGAAAAGAGAAGGAGAGAGCTTCATCCTTGAGAGTGTTTTTCATTCTTGATCTCTTTTCATGCCAAGAAAAATGAAAGCACCATTTTTCATACCTTCATTCCTCTATCTTCAAAAGGCAACCAAAACCCCAATGAGACATAAACCCTACACATCCTACAGCAAGCCTTGGGCATGTCGAGTTGCCGGCTTCATGCGCGAGTTGCCTCGGTATAGAGGCGGGAGCCCGTAAAAGTACCCGGCTTCGTGGTGCCCTTTCCGACGAGGAGGAGACGGACGGAGATCCCGCGAGGAGATCGGAGTGGAGATGAAGACCGGAGGACTAGGATCGTCGGTATACATCTCTTCCCTTTCTTTTTGTAGCGTAGACTAGTTAATGGTTCGATCCGGAGTTTAGTGCGCGGTGGTGCCGGTTTGCAAAGTCCGCAAAAATTTAAGTTTATCACCGTTTCCGCATTCCGGCGTCGGATTGACGGCCGGGGCGCGCGCCGTGCACTTACAGTGGTATCAGAGCCTCGCCATTAACATAGTCTAGCTTTGTGTAATGTGTTTTTCAGTTCCGATCGATCGAAATGTCCCAAAACCCGTATTTGCCCACGACAGTTTCTGTTGAAAATTTTTGGTCTCGAAAAATTTTTCAGGTTGTAAAATATTGATGTACTGGATAATCTAAGAGTTCTGTAAAAATTTGATGAAGTAACTCCACAGTTGGAGCGCGGAACCGCCGCGAAAACCCCATTAGTGCGGCCCTTCCGCCGCGCACTATTCACATCACTTCACCATTTTTTTTCAGAGGCCTTCTGGGATTAAAATATGGGCTTTGGAATATTAAAGTTGGGCCAATTGTTTCTGTGAGTGCTACAGTTTTCTTTGGGGCCCACTTGTTAATTGTTTGATCAATCGGAAATTTTTTAAACACATTTTTCACAGTATTTACATTATATCTGCGACCGTGAATGTCACTCGATCGGTAAATCCGGTCTAACTGCTATAGCCCGGTTAGACGGATTTGCGAACGTGACTTTCACGTTGATGTTCTATGTATTTGCTGTGATGTTGCGGATCGGTCGTGGGGATAGCCTGGATGCAATGCTAGTACAGTGTTGGTGTATTTTGTACATTTGATATTGCGGGGCGAGCGTCCGACATGTGGACTGCCGTCACTGCCAGTTTGTATTATTATTTTGGGGCACGACCTGATTGCGGTCGATGTACCCGGTGTATGTATATTTTACTTTCTGTACTAGGATTACCCCGCGGAGGGGTGCACGGATAGCCGGGTTCTAGAGGGCAGCAAGCCCGCATCTCATGGCGTTGGGACGGAGGGGGCTTCACTCTAGGATTGGCGGGCTATTCGCCGCACTCGTAGGGGGTACAGGTTTGACCCAGGAGGGGTGCCCAAGTTACCGGATTCCGTGAAGTGCTGGGGTGGTCCATTCACGGTGCTGAAGGGGGCTGCCTCGCTTCAGGTTTTGGCGGGTGACTTGCCGCGCCCGTAGGGGTCTAGGATTCTCATTGCACGGGCTATCCACACGACCAGGGGAACGTCGGGTTTCAGTAGTGGCTCTGTGAAACCCGGGGATCCCAGATATCTGTATTGTTTCTGTGATGCTGTACATTTCTGTGATGTTGCATTTTATTCACGCCTTGAGCGAAATATAATATATTGGTATATATATTAGTAGATGTTGTATATGTTTTACATCCGCGCTAGTCCAGTCCCCGCTCTGTCGTTAGTTAGCTAACCTAACGGGTAATGACGGGACCCAGTGGCGAATGCGGATGGCATATATGTACGTCAGTATATTTTCGTTCTTTGTGGTGTGATTAATTGATGGGACTGCATTGATTCGGATCAATGCAAGTTTAAACAAACCTAATCTGATGTTGTTGGAACACTTTTCAAAAGCTGTTATTGCAAGGACGTTTACTTTTGTTTTGCATCGTGGTATTCATTGGAATATCCTGCTCCTCAGTCGACGAGGCAAGGGCCGAGATCCCTTCACCGGGAGTGACCCCTTGGACAGAAGTTTGTGTCAGGGCATTAACTTCACTATAGCCGATTACTTTTGCTTTGCACCGTGGTATTCATTTGGAATATCCTGCACCTCATTCTACGGGGAAAGAGCCGAGATCCCTTCACCGGGAGTGACCTCTTTAGTGGAAGTTTTCGTCACTATATTTTCTAAAAAGCTATCCGTTCCTTCAACGATATCAAGTTCATTACGTTAAAGGTTTTCGCCAGAAACCATTCGTAGCCCTCCGTCATTTCAGTTAAATATTCGGTAGTATTCAAGCTATGTATTTTGACCTCACGCCAAGGCATAGTGTTTGGTAGCTGCCGGGTATTTATCTGTTGCATAGATAGATGCGTTGGTTTGGGACAGTCGTACTACTATTTTGGCCTACGTCAAGGGTATGTACGGGTGGATTCAAATTAACCTGGATAATGATGGGCAGAACTTGACATGTGACTTATGATATTTTGACCTCACGCCAAGGTCATAAGAGCATGGGGCAGAATTCACATCGGGAGTTTCAAAAGTACTGAAACTT
This sequence comes from Agapanthus africanus, assembly GCA_030015575.1. Taxonomy (NCBI): domain Eukaryota; kingdom Viridiplantae; phylum Streptophyta; class Magnoliopsida; order Asparagales; family Amaryllidaceae; genus Agapanthus; species Agapanthus africanus. The sequence goes on along the minus strand of CM057347.1, from coordinate 101,765,390 downwards.
GCCAGATATGCGCATACCTTCTGGAGTGTGATACCGTGAGCGGATTCCGTCACATTATCATGCGATGAGAGTTGGATCCCGATTCCCACTGATGAGTTAGTTTACTCCTCGGGTGACCCCGACTAATTCTTCTTTCAGGTTTGGAGGAGAATTTGAGGTACAGTGGGAGGATTCCAGATTAGATAAATTGGTGACCATTCTGATCTAGGTTAGAGTGCACGCTGAGTGTTTCTTTTCTCTCTCTCTTTGGCAGCGACCATTGACCCGACCCTAAGACTTTAACTCAGTGACCAAGTTGACCGAACCTTCTTAAACACCGGCTTTTGGATTGTCAGAGTTGCAGACCTCATTGCCACTCCTACTCTTACCCTTTTCTCTGGGACACCCCGTATTGCTACGAACGTCCACTTCCATTGGACAAAACCATCGTATGGTTAGATACGAACTCGAAGGAATTCGAGGATGGTTTCGGTTCTGGAGAAAACGGATAGGATTATTCAGTTGTCTTTTCCTTTTACCCTCTCTCAGGTTACGAGTACTCCTTGGTTTAGGGGTAGTACACCTATTACGCAAATTGGATTGTCTTCTTCCAAACCTTAGGCTGGTGCCGACCAGTAGGGAATGAAGAAAACCAATTAGCATAACGATGGTGTGCAGAAGGTATTAAGTTTAGACAAAGCAAGGGATTAGTAAGAGGGCAAAGTAAATTGCAACAGATATTCACGACCAAACCAAATATTTCGTTACCACTCCCACATCACCTTTGTATTTCTCCAGGACACTCCGTATCACTACGAAGATCCACAGTTTATTTGGATACTCCATCGTATGGTTATATACGAACTCGAATGGAACTTGTTCCAGTTCGGGGATGGATTCTGGTTCAGGAGAAATAGGAATAAGGTTTATTCGGTTGTCTTTTATCTTCACCCTCTCTCATTGCGAGTGTTCCTAGGATTGGGACAGTACACCCATTATGCTTATTGGATAGTCTTCTTCCAAACCATAGGCTGGTGCCGAACGGTAGGGAAGGAAGAAAACCATTTGGCCTAAAAGGGTGTGCAGAAGGTAAAGACTAAAGACATATGAAGGGATTTGGAAAGGTGGCAAAGAATTATACGGTTACAGTCGTGAATCTGGAAGAGGCATTACTAGGAATACCAGAATACCCCATCGGAACATTTCAATGTTTCAGTTTCACTGTGTAATGTTAAAGGAAAACTGATTTCCCGATTTGATACTTACTCCAGGGTATGTATTTACCAGGTACGATTCTCACATCTGTATGGTTTTACAGATGATGAGTGGGAGTAAGCTATTGGGAATTAGGTGATTGTCCTCGTTATATCGGGATTCGTTGTAATCGGTGATATTTGAGGAAGTCACCTGGGTTATTTGCCGGACGGCAGGTATTTGGTTTTGAATATCCGCCGTTATGCACCAATTTCAAATCGATGTATCTGTACGTCTATTTTCATAGAGTGAGATATGCCCTTTTGAAATTATGTCTATGACATTTACCTATATCAGTGGATGGTTAGGTAAGGAGCATTAAACAGCGGTGTAATTCTTCTTAACCATAAGTACAGTTTTCAACCTACGACACACGGTGAAAGAGCTATCAGACTCAAGGGACTTATACAGAGTATTGTATGTTGTCCAGTGTCCATTAGGACAGAGGGGTTGGTCCTCATACTATATTCTGTTTACTTTTAACTTCTCTAGTTCTTAGACATGTGTTTCGTTGAAACACAGGGTCTAAGTTTTGAGGAGTTATAGGTAATTTGAATAGAGTAGAGAACCAGGTATAGCAAGTATCGGGATTCTTCAAAGAGATCGAAGATGTAGATACTTGTGTATGGTATTCAGTTGATAGTAATGATAAAGAGAAATTGCTTCTCTTTCAGGTTACTCATAATTGGAAGCATTCCTAAGTTGAGTAACGCTGATCGGCCTCTCTCCATTTAGTTGACATGCACTGGAGACAGCTGCATGATTTGAATCTGGTTCAATTAAATCAGTGCCTCTGTTTTCTATATTGGATATAGAACAGTTCATATCTTAACATTGTTAAGGTACGGGGAGTTGTTCGGTTTATGCTTAAAACCAGACACTGGACAACTCAAGGCACGTTTCTGTAATGGCTGTTTGTGGGTTGACCCAGGCTATGACGCGGGTTGATTTTCTACCATCTGGATGAACAATAGCGATATTGTTCTAGACTCGCCACAGTTTTATTAAAAATGGATTTTTTTTTAGAAAACAGTAGTGGGAGTATGGTAGAACTGGAAGTGATTCCAGAACCACAAACGATTACTGAAGATTTGATAAGGAACCTAAAGATTCAATCTGGATTGACATTCCACTGGCCACTCCGCAGATAAGGTGGGTAACTTCAGGCACCCGAGAGGTACTGCGGTAGCCTCAAGGACGGTGACAAGGAAGTTCTTGTTTACCCACAATTGCCATTGCTGTTGTTCCAGGTTACGAGACCCGGCGGGAGGATGAGTATAGCGTCGTTCTAAACCAGTTTTAGAAGTATACGTCTATATGACTCTGCCAGAGGGTTGTCGTAGTCAGTGGGAGCAGCGGAAGCATTGGTGGACTGGTAGCTTATGTCTATAGACTAAAGCAGATGTAGCGGAGATAGATCATCTATTTCTGACGTGACAGTCATGGGTTTGACTTCATCAGAATAGGGGATGGATCTGTTGAGAAGGTAGTAGGGTGTGATATCCTGGTATTTGGATGATATACACAGAGTAGGAAAAGAAACTCCTACACTACGATCGGTTATACTTTGGTCGTCACACAGTGGTTTCTCCACAAAGGAAATGGATTTTATATCAGACATACTGGTTACTAGATCTATGGTTTTAGATCTAGATTTGGGTGGTTTCCTAATCAGGGTACTTGGACAGCATTCTAAGAGTATTTAGGATGGACGACTCCTGGCACGGTAGTGTACCTGCAGAAGATGGAGTCACCCTCTCCAAAGGTGTCTTACAGACTAAAGGGGAGAGGGACGTGCATGATTGGCAGATCACTTGCTTAGGCAATTGAGTCAATCGTGAGATGTCAAGTACCACACCAGATGTTGTTCTTGCACTAGATGCAATAAATTGACATTAATCCAATCCTGGAGAAACAGTCGGAAGCAGTTTTAGAACATAAGTGGATGTTCTAGGGATATGATAACGACAGCCTCATTCAGGAGACGGTTATCATTCCAGGCTTCCAAGGTGACATGGACGACAAGGAGGTTGTCAGAGTTATAGTTTTCCCTCTGACGAGGGGCAGTATTTTGGACAGGTGATCCAAGGCAATACTGAGGGAGGCATGGCGCAGGATACTGATTAAGTTCAGTTGACGATACAGTCTAAGAAGTTTGGATTTGGAGTTCATTTATGAGCTATGTCCCATCAGACATCCAGACACATTCTAAGACAGGTATTGCTCATTTCGGGAGATGGGTTTCTCCGCGAACTTGAGATATAGAGAGACATAGAAAGAAACAACTAAGCGGATCCACTCACTGAGGCTATTCCTCGAACGCAATAGTTTCGCAAACGAGCTTTGTGAGACTGACTAGTAGAGGAGTTGGATGTTCGGTATCACACGGGTTGTGAGTATGCGACATCGCAATAATTAGCCTTGAGTGCAAGTGGGAGATTGTTGGAGATAGTGCCCTCAGAGTCAATTATTAGGTCACAGGTACGTGATTGTAATGATTGAGGGAGGACCTATCCCGGTAGGACAGTCTTACTCGAGATGATAGTATGCTATCTGGTTTACCTTTATCATCGTGTACTGCTTTAGGTGACATGACACGTCGCTATTACACGTTGATAGAGCCCCTAGGATTCTTGCTTGACCACCAGCAGTATGAGGGCGATCATATAAGTGGGAGCTGGGGGTCTACAAGCATATCCTTAAAAGGTCCCTAGTCGTGGGAGTTTCGAGACCGGGCATCGATACTCCATTAGTAGACTAGTGTATACAGTCGAGACCCCGACGAGGGGCGGTGGCCGGTCTCACAAGCCACTGGTGTCAGTTGGATCACCTAAGATGTATACAGGTGCTCATTGGGTTATGAGTACACCGGACAGGACTCGCCGGGAACATGCTAGTTGGTCATATACCAGACGTCAGATGGCAGTTCCCTGGTGACATGTGTGCAGGTTAGTTCATCGACCTGGGGATCGTCATTTGTCTCGTGTGAGTTCCCACTGTACTTTGATTACTACCCTACCACGGCTCAAAGGAGTCGTGCAAACAGGTTTTAGTTGGGTACAGTCCCGAGCCACATGGAGGCAGTGAGCGTATCTTCAGGGGTTCGTCTCTCCCGGTATTGGGGGTGAGGTCGTGCTGTGTCAAGGAGAGCCATTACACAAAGTCCTTGGCCAAGGCAAGGAGATTTACTGGTAGGTATTCCAGTAGTATCTCAGGGTGTTCTGGGCTACACTCCGACACGACTTGTACCGCTTTTGGGGGTCTGACTTTTACCAACCCCCTAGGCCCGCCATGCGATACTCATAGACGAACGGACCGGACTGCACGGATATTGTCACTGACAGGCTCAGTTGGGTGTCGGGGTGAGCTTCCTCATCGACGTCCCATTTGGTCAGTACCTGGTAGCCCGTCACGTATTGGCTTATACCTCTGACGTGCTAGTGGTTAAATCCACAACCAAGGTGTTGACGAGTCTTTAGAGTCCACCACACTTTCAGTTACTCAAGTTTCGGGCGAAACGCTGTAGAGGCCGTATGGAGATATGGCAGGGTCCGATCAGATACGTGCGGTATTGCACGGATCAGGATCGGACGGTTTGTACTAGTAGCCGTATAGGTATATGGCAGGGTTCGATCAGATACGTGCGGTATTGCACGGATCAGGATCGAACGGATATTACTAGCCGGCTTTGGTTTAAGCCGGTCCTAGTTTAGTACAGTGTAGATTTTGTCTCATTGCATTTGTATCCGGACGGAATACAGATGCGGGTGTGTATGCACAGTATTGGGGTTTTTCCTGTAATTTATTACGGGACCAGTTTTCTGGAGTTGCCAGTTTGCATTCCGTTCCGGCCGGTTTTCCTTTGTTCTTTCCCGGCCGGACTTTTCCGATGGAGGGGGTTATTTGCAATTGTGCAAATAACATTTGTGGAGGGGGTTTCTTGTAAATGTTTGATTATGATAGCTATCATTTTCTTTTCAACCATGCTTTTGCTTTATGAGATTTGATTGTGATAAAGTGAGGGTATGGGTTTAATAGTGAAAGGCATGGTTGTATGTTTCTTTGTCCCTTGATGTGGTCACCTCTTCTCATCTCCTACACTCACCTCCCTTATTGCTTCATATTCTTTCCTCCTCCATTTTCTAAGTTCATAAGTTTTTTCATGGTTGAGTGAGAAGAAGAAAAGAGAAGGAGAGAGCTTCATCCTTGAGAGTGTTTTTCATTCTTGATCTCTTTTCATGCCAAGAAAAATGAAAGCACCATTTTTCATACCTTCATTCCTCCATCTTCAAAAGGCAACCAAAACCCCAATGAGACATAAACCCTACACATCCTACAGCAAGCCTTGGGCATGTCGAGTTGCCGGCTTCATGCGCGAGTTGCCTCGGTATAGAGGCGGGAGCCCGTAAAAGTACCCGGCTTCGTGGTGCCCTTTCCGACGAGGAGGAGACGGACGGAGATCCCGCGAGGAGATCGGAGTGGAGATGAAGACCGGAGGACTAGGATCGTCGGTATACATCTCTTCCCTTTCTTTTTGTAGCGTAGACTAGTTAATGGTTCGATCCGGAGTTTAGTGCGCGGTGGTGCCGGTTTGCAAAGTCCGCAAAAATTTAAGTTTATCACCGTTTCCGCATTCCGGCGTCGGATTGACGGCCGGGGCGCCGCCGTGCACTTACAGCGTTGCCCTTGCACCTGTTGTCGCAACACGTCAGAATTATGTTCAGAGAGGTCGTGGTCGCGGAGGGTTCGTTCAGAGAGAACAGGATGGTCGAGGAGGAGGACAGCCGGTTGCGGGTAGAGGGCAGGCTTGAGCGTTTGCTTCTACTCATCGGGACGCGCAGGCGTCCAATGCAGAGTTTTCAGGTGTTCTTTTTCGTATGTTCTTTTGATGCACATGTTTATTTAATTCGGGATCTATGCACTCGTTTGTTCTACACACTTCGTGCCGAGGTTGGGCCGAGAGTCGTGTATTCTAGATCAGCCGTTGTTGTGTTTACTCCTATCAGCAATTCTTTTGTTGCGCGACATGTGTTTCGGTCATATGCCATTTGGATAGGAGATAGAGATTCGTCCGTCGATTTGATCCTTTTAGAGATGTTGGACTTTGACGTTCTCCTGGGCACGGATTGGTTAGCTACGTGCTATGCATCTGTGGACTGCCGTGAGAAAATAGTCAGGTTTTGTTTTCCCGACGAGTCAGTTCTTGTTGTGCAGGGGGACTATGGTGCCACCCCTCATAGCTTGATTTTAGCCTTTTTCGCTAGTCGGCTTTTGAGGAGAGGATGTCGAGTATTCTTGGCTTTCATTCGTGATACCGGAGCCACAGTGGATTCGTTGGACCGGGTTTCTATTGGGCAAAATTTTCCGACATTGTTCCAGATGAGCCGACAGAGCTTAGGGAGCTTTAGGATCAGCTGCTAGAGTTGCTAGATAGAGGGACTTGCACGTCCAAGTGTTTCGCTTTGGGGAGCTCCTATTCTGTTCGTCACGGAGAAAGACGTCAGTTTGAGGTTGTGTATTGGATTTTTGTCAATTGAACCGAGTTACGGTGCGGAATAGGTATCTTTTATCTTAAATTGACGATTTCTTTGATCAGCTCCAGGGTGCGGGACATTTTCTAAGTTTGTTTTGGGATCGGGTCATCATCAGTTGTGGGTTCGGAATGATGACATTCTGAATACTGCTTTTTGTGCGCGCTACAGGCATTATGAGTTTTTGGTGGTGTCGTTGGACTCATCAATGCCCCAGCAGCATTCATGATGTGATGAACCAGATTTTTCAGGCCGTTCCTTGACCAGTTTATTGTTGTGTTATTGATGATATTCTGGTCTATTCCAAGAGTCGTGAGGAACATAAGCAGCACTTGAGGATTTCTTTGCAGACGTTGAGAGAGTACCAGCTGTTTGCTAAATTCTCGGAGTGTTCCTTCAGGCTTGATAGTGTTGACTTCCTAGGTCATGTGGTTACGGGAGACGGTATTCTTATGGACCCGAGGGAGATCGAGGCTGTACAGCTTTGGCCCAGACCTGTATCAGTGACAGAGATCCGCATCTTTTGGGCTTAGCCGGTTTTTACCGCCATTTCGTGCAGGATTTCTTGTGTATCGCTGCACCGTTGACTGGACTAACCAGGAAGGGAGTTCCTTTCTTTAGATTGAGGCATGCGTGTTGAGTTTTCAGAAGTTGAAGACTCGGTTGACGACTGCACAAGTTCTATCTTTGCTTTCTGGATCGGGCGACATTGTCGTTTATTATGATGTTTCACGAGTGGGGCTCGACTGTGTACTGATGTAGCATGATGGAGTTATCGCTTATGCTTCTCGATAGTTGGAGGAAGTACGAGCAGGGTTTATCCCACTCATGATCTTAAGATGGCCGTGGTGGTCTTGCGCTGAAGATTTGGAGACACTACTTGTTCGGAGAGTCGTGTCAGATTTTCACAGACCATCAGAGCTTAATCTTCCTGTAGCGAGATCTGAGTTTGAGACAGCGCCGTTGGATGGAGCTTGTGAAGGATCATGTTAGTGAGATCCTTTATCCGTGGCAAGGCGATTGTGGTAGCTGATGCTTTGAGTCGTAGGCCCGGGGGTTAGCTTGTTCCAGTTGAGCGCAGTTCAGAGACAGTCTTTTGCAGTTTTATAGTTCTTGTGCGACCGTGGAGTGCAGCTTAAGTTCACCTCTACTAGGGGACAGCTTGCTCATGTCCGCGCTCGTCCACTTTTACTTAATTGTTTTCGTGAGGCACAGCTCGTCGATGCTCGTTTGGCTGAGATTCTTGAGCATGTTCGGCAGGGTAAAGATTCAGAGTTCTTGATTAATGACCAGGGTGTGCTATGTTGCGGGACTCGCTTGTGTGTACCAGATACTGTTGGGTAGAGACACAAGGTCCTAGAGCAGGAACATCAGTCAGCTTTCAGTGTTCACCCAAGTGCCACCAAGATGTAACGTGACTTGAGAGTTAGTTACGGGTGGGTAGGGATGAAGAGTGAAGTTTCAGATTTCGTTTTGAATTGCTTGACTTGTCAGCGAGCTAAGGTTGAGCATTTGAGACCGGCAGGAGAGTTGCAATCTTTAACCGTTCCAGAGTGGGAATGGGAGCAGATCTTCATGAATTTCGTCGTGGTGTCTACCCAGGTCTAGACAGGGTGTGACTCCATTTGGATGATTGTTGTCCGGTTATGCTCAGTATGCTCAGTTTGCTCAGTTGTTCTTCGATAAGTTTGTGCATTTGCATGGAGTTCCTTCATGCGTTGTATCCAATAGAGGCACCCAGTTCGCTAGCCGTCTTTGGCAGAAGCTTCAGGAAGCCTTGGGCACTGTTTGAGCTTTAGTACCGCTTCACATCCATAGACCGATGGTTAGTGAGAGCGGACTATACAGACTCTGGAGGATATGTGTGTGCGTACATTTGTTGTTGGCAGTTGGGATTGTCACTTGCCATTGATAGAATTCTCCTACAATAACAGTTTTCAAGAGACATTTCAGATGGCAACTTTTAGGCTTTGTTTGGTAGATTGTGTCGATCGCCAGTCTGTTTGACTGACTCCGCGAGAGCAAGATTTTGGACCCCGGCTAGTCAAGAGACTTCGGAGATGATCCAGTTGATTCAGGACAGGATGAGAGCAGCCCAGTGCAGACAGAAGTCTTATGCCGACCGTCGTTGTCGCAGACTTGAGTTCGCAGTGGGAGATCATGTATTCCTATGGATTTTTCCGATGAAATTGCGTGTTGAGTTTTGGGAAGCTTAGTCCCAGATTGTAGGTCCTTTTGAGATCCTTGAAGCAAGTTAGTTTTGTTGCCTATCGTTGGCACTTCCGCCCAGATTTTTGAGTATTCACTCCGTATTCCTTGTGTCGATACTTCGCAAATACCTTCACGATCTTTCTCACATGATTCAGCAACAGACCATTCGATTGGGATGCGATTTTTCGTTCACCAGCAGCCGATAGTGATAGTGGATCAGCAGGTGAAGAAACTTCGGTCAAAGGTCTTGCCATCTGTGGAGGTTTTCTTTGGCGTAGCCCGTCTAGTGAGGAGATCACTTGAGAGACTGCGAGTGAGATACGAAAGATTTTCCCTCATCTCTTTAAAGGTACGCATAGTAAGAATTTTAAATTCGGGGATGAATTTCTATAAGGGGGAGATTGCAACAACTTAGAATGCGATCAGTGTTAATTAAGCGATATTGCGGGTTTTTGGTAAAAAGGTTTACCAAAATAGCTTTCTCCCATTTTAGTTAGATTAATCAATATTTAATTCTTATTTGTTTTGGGTCACACACACTTGTGCATGTTTATGTGAGGGTTAGTTAGTGTTAATCTTGTTAGTGACCATGACAACCTTTAACCAAATCCTTGCTTTGATTAACCTTAACCCTAGATATTTATTTTGTGAGAAGATATTTTGTAACGTTTTGAAAATCGTTTCGGTGAAATTTCGAAAAAACGGTAAAATAAGGGGGTTTTCTGTAAAAAGTCAAAATACAAATATCTTTATTATAAAATTAAATATACATATTCTAGCTATGAAATTGCTAGTATTTGGTGTTTATTGAGCCACTGGTGAAATTTCAAATTTTCTGAAAATTTTTCCGAAATTAATTATTTTAATATTATTTTAAGCCGTCCCTAATACATTTAATTAGGGAAAATTACAAATTGGAATGAGTTGAAACAAATTTTGTGCATCATAACACATTAAACAAAATTTTATCATGTGGTTTTTGAAATGAAATGATTTGCCAAAACGGTTTAGAAAATATCGAAGAAAACGGCTTTTTTCGGTGAAATTAGTGTTAATGGGAATTAGGGTAATACATTTATCTTTTCCCTAACCCACACACCCACACCTCACCCTCTCTCCCCCTCCCCATGTGGCTGGCCCACTTTGACAGCCCCTCCCCCTCTCTCTCTCTCCAATCACCTCACATTTCAAAAGAAAAGAAAAGAAAAGAAAAGAAAAGTCAAAGAGGTGTAGAATTTGTCTTTTCTCCCCACTTTCTTCACCTCTCTCTCTCCTCACTTCCCCCCACACCACATGGCCGAAAATTTCTGACCCCAATCAGCAGCAGCCCCTCCCCCAAATCCCCTCCATTTTGCATAAAAAAAAATCCACAATTTTGCCTCAAAATCCTTGCAAAATCAAAGCTAATTCAAAATCCAAGCCTTACCCATTATTTCTTGGCTACTATAGTATGATTATTAGTGAAAAGTTTTCATTTTGGAGGCTAAGATTTTGGTGCTAGATTCATTTTTGATCTCTTGATCATGAGGTATAATTCTAACCTTTCTCTTAAATTGTTGTTAGTTGTCTTAGGTTAGCTTAATTATATGTTTAAATAGGTTTTTAATTAGTTCTAAATGCATGATTTGAAATTCAAGAGAGGGGTTTGAATTCAAATTGGGGTTTTGTGTTGTGAGATTATGGTTGTGTGATGTATTTGACATATTAGTGTTATGCTAAATCAAATCAAGTTGCTAGTTTGCTTTTTTTGTAAATTTTAATTATGATAATTATATAAATTGCAAACTAGGTTTTAAAAATATACATATTTTGGTGAGATAAAAATCTAATTAGGGTATTCATAACATTATTAACATTTTAAATTGTAGTTTAATAGTTTAGTTCATGAAAATCCAAGCTAAATTGTTATTTGTGCATTTTTGCTATAAAATTGTTAAAATTGGGTATATTGTAAACTAGAATTTTTGGGTTAATGAAATTTATTGGGATTAAATTATGGAAATTGTTTTTATGACTTATTTAAGATATTTAATAAGTATTATGGCCGCTAGATTTGTTTAAACGTCGAGTTTTGTACTAAAACGAGTAATTTTTGCTTGCTAGATTTTCGGAAAAATGACTTTTAAGGTGAATTTGGGGTTTTTGTGAATTTTAACCTATTTTATATTATAATTAGTGTTTGTGAATGCGCAAATGAGTGTGTTTGGGTTTTTCTCGATGGTTTGGCGTTTGTACGCCGACGTCGAGGGTTTTTAGGTTGATTTGTGAAAGCAACCATAGGTTTTGACCTATGTGGGTTTCATGTGTCGTTTTGGTCATGAATTGGATTATAATGCGATACGGTGCGTTATGATATATAGGTACCCATGTGGACTTCGAGACGACAATCAAGCACGTGGCGACGTCGGCACCGGCGAGCGAGGACCAGGTGAGTAGATTTATATCTACGGGGAGAAGTTGGGTGGATGGCGTATAGCACCCCCGCAGTTCGTGGTGATGTATACGAATACGTATACACACATTTATTGATCATATTTTGTTTGAGTTTATTGATGATAAATATGGATGGTTTAGTATCGCGAAACCCTAGAGTAGTGGTCGCACTATTCATGCACACACTCACCCATACTTGCATACATTCTTCTTCCATTTGTGTTTTCGGGAATATATAGTTATGTGTTCACATGGGTATGGGACTATGTGTTCACATACGGATTTGAGGATGACACTTGGGTTTGAGATGAGTCGATGAGATTTGTGTTGAGGTTATGATATCGGTGATATGGCAGGATTCGTACTTGAGGTACGTCCTGGTGTTATAGCGGATCTTGGGGCGGCGATACGGGTGAATAGTGTTATAAATAAAATGGTCGACATGTGATCGTGATATGAGGCATGATATGCTAGGATATTGATATTAGGCCGTATCAGGCGATGTATACCCCTTGATGATGATATGTGCTGACGATATCGGTTTGTACGAGATTGTCGATCAGTAGTCAGATCATGAGTATATTGAGGATATTAGTATTGTACTAGACATAGGTCAGTACCCTAGACCATGATCTTGGATAAAGAGGATACTAGAGGAATAGTGTGAGGAATATGATATTGACCCGTACCCAGATTTGGGGATGCCGTTCGACGGATTTATGTACGACCTATATCTTGATGATTGATCCGCACTCTTGACTTGGGATGTCTGATTATAGATATGGTATCGGATATGATATTATTGAGGCGGGATCACCGACTAATATATATACAGGTATGTACATGTATCGACTCAGATGTTAGGCGGTTTCCTTACCTGTAGTCTAGCTTGTAGCTTAGCCCTTTAGTTTAGTTAGTTGTTAGATTAGATTCGGTTCCTACCTATTTCAAAGCTTACGAATCGTGCGTATTTTAAAAGACAAGTCAAGGGATTCTACGGATATTTCAAAAAACGTATCTTTTCTTAAAAACACCGTAGCCCCTATTTTCAAAACCCCACGATTCGTGTTATTTCAAAAGGCACCATTGTAGGACTTATATTAGGTTAATGCAGATTAGTTATCGTTGCGTCTAGTATTCAGCTCCCGCTCATTATTGTTGTTCGTTCCGCATCACATGCTTATATTATGCTTCATATTCTACTGTTGATATCTTATGGTTAGGACACCAGCACCATTACCGATGATGCGTATGTACTACGTACACTTTCTTGCCGGCTCACACACATCTTCATCGGTAATTGCCATGTCACGTACACCTTAGAAAAGATTATTGCTTGACTTAGCTTGTTAGTTAGTAATTTGACATGATATTAGTGTACCTACCTTATATGCCAGCTTAACATTGTAGTTATTACTTGCCACTTCATGCATACTGTTATTCATTGTTATGCCTATATTCATGGTTTTACATGCTATTGATGATTTGGATTCGTATTTCCATGAGATTTTCTGGATTTGGGGGGAAAACCGCAAAACTTATATAAACTGATTTATCTCTTTTTAAATAAAAAGTGCGGTTTTTCCCATGATGTATGAGTCGTCCACCATGAGTTTGCTGATAGATTTCGAGACCCGATTCGAGGAGACGGATGAACCGTTTCGGGTACATGGTGGACCAGGTAAGGTACCCCGGGGCAAGAAGCGCGTGATGATGACGATGTGAGCCTGGCAGGGGAGCACTACCTACCGGTGATTTTACCCGACGCGTCGGATATCCGGAGGATACCGTCGTGGTCTTGAGATGGATGGTAGGGGCCGGTCTGGACTGACGGCGCCCTAGATATTGTGATTGAGACATTGAGATTTCGAGATATTGAGGTACAGAGACTGTGATACAGAGATATCGAGATATTGGGATTACGTTTTGTGCCGATGCTAGGCACTGTTTTATGCTGATTTCATTTATAATATCTCATTTTAAAAATACAAAGGAAATCTCACTAAATTATGAAAACAATTTCTTCATTTATATGTATTCTGTTTTCATGCATTCATACCTCATTCATATGATATATTGCTACCTGAGGCACTGACACGGGCACATGAGATTACACTCGGGTTAGATATTTACCCTAGCCTTGTTATAGGTTGCATGTTATATATATAATTGAGGATTTATTATGATCATTGACCTAGGTTGCGTTATTTATGCGATTTCTTCCGTAGATGTTTTTTCTATTCACGAGTTGGCAACTCACCCCCGTTGTGCCCCAGTTTCTTGCAGGTTTGCCGTACAGGTTTCTTTACGGCTTGCGGGCATAGTTTCCTTCGGGTGATTTGCTAGTAGGTGGGTTTACTTGTATCGTACCCCCCATTATATAACTTGTATATTATTACTCTGTTGTATCTAGAAGTTCCATCAACCAAACATGTATTTATTGAGATAGAGACCAGTGATGTTATTCCTTCGACCTTAGAGTCGCGCGTTATATTTCTGTGGTTTTCTTGTGGTTTTGAGTTTCCTTTGAATTTTAATCCTCGCCGTTGGCGTTGTATATTATATTGCTTGTGTGGTTGTGACCGTCGTTTGACGAAGAGCTAGCTCCCGCTTGGGGATGCCTTTTTATTGATTTCGTATACTATTCATGTTGTATCCCGTTTGGGAGCCAGTATTTACAAAGGAGACTCTGCCGAAATTTTCAGGAAATACTTGATGTTTTTAAAACCGCATAACTCGGCTTATGCTATTAAAACTACTTGATTTTAAATTGGTTTTCCTTCACTCTACTACTTTTCTTGGTTTGGATTTCTGGGTTTTCGGTTTACTTAGATTACGTACGCCTCGAGACGTTCGTAGTTTAAGTGCTGGTCATGTTCCGTACTTTCGGGTCGTGACATATTTTCTTTGGTGTTTTGGAATGAAGGGAGGTGGCAAGGTGACTCATGAGGAGAGTCATGGCTTGCATTTATGATGGAGAGGGAGAGAGTAAGTGCAAGGGTGCACTTACCCTACACTCACACTCTCATCTCTTTCTCACCTCACACTCTCTCATTCTCATCTCACTCTCTCTCATTCTTAATTATTTCATTCTTCCCTTCCCTCAACTGAACCCTTACCTATTCATCACTAAACCTTCACAAAACTTGATCAAATCTCACCCAAATCACTTCTCATGTCTTGTTTTGCCTTTAAGATCCCTTGGAGCTTGGAAAGCTAGGATCTTTGAGCATGTGTGGTTAGGTAATGATCTCAAACTGTTAAATAGGATATTATAGTGTTGTGTAGCCTTTTAGTTTCAGTTTAGAACACTTAAAGTAAAGTTTCGTGCACATATCGTATTTTTAGTGTCATTATAGGATATCTGTGATCTGCTGTGACCCCGAGTGTATACTGGAAAATCTAGCAGTGTAGTAGTGTTGTACCAGAGACCCTAAGCATTCACCTGAAGCACGAACCTTATGGACTCGGATTTGGCCGGCGACTTCAAGAGGAAATCCGGCGACCTCGGCTCTTTGGTGGAGTTGTGGTTTGGTTTTTGTTGGGTAGCTGTCTGCGGTTGTTTAGAAGTGTTTGGTACTGTTTGATTTTTTGTTTTGACAGTATACAAAATCTGGGATCACTTTGCTTGTTTCTAGTGTTACGAATACGTGTGTTACGTTATCCGACACGGTGCGTATACTTTGTGTAGCTGTTGCTCTTGGGTTGGTTTCGTAGTGTCGCTACGCACGTTAGCCATTAAACGAACACTTGAGAGTTTGTTTGGAGTTGGTGCGTCGGTCAAACGTAGTTTGTACATGTTTTTGGTCGATTGCTAATGTGAACTTGTTATGTGTTATATGATCTTAGGGTCGCAGGCGGGAACTTCGGACGCTGCGAAGAAGGGAAAGCAAGTGGTTGGCTTTACTTAGCCTAAGATCATCTGTGAGCAGATTTAACATCTACAGGGGAATCGCCCGCATGGCGTTATGCGTCTGGGCTAGATTAAATGACATAATTATTAGTTATAAGTAAATGGATATTGATTGTGCATGTGTACCATTGTTGCATACCTCATTTTCCTATTGCATATGGACATAGTATTAATGACACACAACACCATTATTGACGGTTCATGTTACACGAGCACAAATTGTATGCTACACACACTCCGTCGATAATTGCCATGACACGCACAACCTATATACATACGTGATATTGTATTGGTTAGAGACATTGAGACATGATCCTTATTTCCATTGTGTGTAAGAAAGATAGCATACACATATGCCTTGCTATACCTATATGCTTACACCTATACATACGTGATATTGTACTGGTTAAGGACATTGAGACGTAGAGTCTTATTCCATTGTGCATATAAGATATAGCTAACACATATACATACGTGATATTGTATTGGTTAGGGACATTGAGACGTAGATTCTTATTCCATTGTGTATATGAGATATAGTATACTTGCATATCTACATGCTTACACCTATATATATGTGATATTGTATCGGTTAGGGACATTGAGACTTGGATTCTAATTTCCACTGTGCATATGAAATATAGCATACCTGTATACCTACATGCTCACACATATGCCTTGCTATGCCTACATGCTTACACATATATACCTATATGGTATTGCATCATTATTGACAGGTACATACCCATATCTTGCTATAGCTACATATACCCCTATGTGGTATTGCGCATATGAAATGCATACATATTTACATGTACACCCACATACCTTGCTATAGCTACATGTTCACCTTTATATGATGTTGCATTTGACTTTGGAGAAATTTGGAAACTGCATGATATATTAAATAACTTGATGCATTTAAATAGCGGTTTTTCCTTTATATGCTAATATTACTGTTTCATGTTGCATATATTATATTTCATGGATTTCGCATTGAGATATGGATTTCACATGATGTTTTCTGGATTTAAGGACCATGGTAGTTCATGAAATTATCATTATTTGAAAAACCCGGTTTCTCTTGATATGATATTTTGATGCGTCCACCATGAGTTTTCTCGGTTCTTAGACTTGTGTTAGATACCCGATTCGAGGAGCGGTAGGCACCGTCTGCAGGTACATGATGGACCCGGTATGATTCCCCGGGGCGAGAGGTGATTTTCGTGGTGTAGACGATGAGCCTGGCAGGAGGGCTAGTACCTACAGCTGATAGTATTTGGACTCGGCGGTTATCGTGGGATACCGACCGGAATGTACGGACATGGTATATGGATTGCAAGTGTGGGACACTCAGGTTCCATGAGATGTACGGACATCAGGGCCGGTCTTGGTGACGGTGCCTGAGAGATGAGTATTTACGTGTCGATGCTGGACACGGGTTTCATGATGTTTCGAGTTTTGATGTTGGACACTCAGGTTCCATGATTTTGATGTGTCGTTGAGGGACACACACACACACACATATATACATGCATATGTTTTCATGATGTTTCGAGTGTCGATGTTGGACACTCAGGTTCCATGATTTAGATGTGCCGTTGAGGGACATACACACACACATATATATACAGGCATATGTTTTCATGATGTTTTCGGGTGTCGATGTTGGACACTCAGGTTCTATGATACTTACAGGATATGAGGGCCAATCTGAGGATGCGGTGCCTTTGGTATTGGGATTTGGAGTGTTGTTGATGGACACCAGTTTCTCCATGATGCGGATTTCCGTGTTGACGATATGTTCTATCCCATACTCAGTATTTATTTGATATGCATGTTGGGATTACCTAGCACCTCATGAAGGGATTAGAAGCATCACATGTACCAAAGATTAAAATTTTAGGGTGCTAAGTAAGCATACAAAGAATCAATCCTAGAAAATTAGGGTTTCTAAAACAACACTTCATCACAAGTAAGAAAAGCTAGGGTTTTGAGAGTATAACCTTTGTAGCTCCCTACGCTAGACTCCTCGGCCACTTGGGGTTTGGAAAAAGTCCGCTTGATCTCCTCTAGGTCCACGATGATCCACCCGAAGTCCGCTTTGTCCAAGCTTGCAACTTCACTTGATCAAGAGAAAGAAATGAAGCTAACACTCTAAACAAGTGGGCAAGACTTGTGTAGAATGATGTTGTGGTTGCTTTTCTCACTTCAAAAACCTAACTTGATGAGTATTTTTCTCACTACAAAAGTCTAGAGAGCAAAATGAAGACGGAGGAAGAAGATGATGGCCTTTTAGAACAAGAGTGAAAGAATAACTCTTGTGAGAAAATGAAAAATATATGTATATATATTTTCCACTTCTCATCTCAAACCATGGTTAATGATAAAGATATTATTGTATTTGAGTTTAAAACACCAAAGAAAAATTAACCAAGGGTTAATAAGTAGTGAGCATGGTAAGATGAAGAAGAGTGTAGAAACAATCCATGAATTAACCCTTTTTCTTTTCCTTTTTGTTTTAACACAAATGCAATAATAATCCATATAAAAACCCATGGTGTGAGTCTTATATTGCCACCATTTTCAATGTATATGCAACCATGAAGGATGATGTATGTATGTATGTGTGCATGCACATCCATATGTGCATGAATCAAGAAAGAATGCATACATGCATGCATACATCAAAAAATACAAGAAAGGATTTCTAGTGAGAAACTAATGGTTAAATGATAAATCAACACTTGATTTATCAATCCGGCCATATCACATACGACCTGACCAAAAGCAAGCCGCCCGATTAATATACGGTATCTCATACGCGCATTTTAACCGGGTCCATGCGCATATCGCATACGCACACCACAACGTTTCGCCTGGACTAGGTAACTCCTTTGTGGGACTCTAAGACTCGTCAATACGCCGGCAGTGGGTGATGATCGTATCAAGCACCCCCAAGCCGCAAGCGGTCAGCTAAACGTAACGGCCACCCGGGTATTGAGCGATCAGAAGAAAACAAGCGAACCTGCTACAACTCCCGTCGAGCCAACCGGCAACACTACCCGTGTAGTCCGGTCTCCTCATCTGATATGTCGCATATCAAGTCTAGGGGTGGTAAACGTCAGACCCCAATAACCGATAAGTCATGCCGATGTGAGGCCCATAACGAGTCGAGAAACTACTGATAACACTTACCAGTAAATCTCTAATCAGCCCTGGCCAGGGACTTCCCTGTTACGGCCAATCGAGCACAGTGCAACATCAACCCCCAATACCGGGAGAGACGAAACCCCTCCTATTGCTCATTGCCTCCATGTGACTCGGGACTGTACCCAAAAACAACCATTTTTCACGCCTCATGGACGTGGTAAGGTGGAAATCAAAGCACAGTGGGAATCACACAAGACTCTATGACGATCTCGGGTCTACAGACTAACCTGCACAAGTGTCACCTGAGAACTGCCATCTGACGTGAGGTATAATACCATCTGGGAGTTCTCGGCGAGTCCGTCCAGTGTACCCAGTCTCCACTGAGCACCCGTATACCATCTCTGATGTCAAACACCAATGGATATGGGATCATCCATCACCCATCTCATGGGTCGAGAAGCGTATACGCTAGTCTACACTGGTATATCGATGCCCCGTCTCGATACACCCATGACTAGGGACCTTGAAAGATGTACTTATGGACTACCATGTCCCCACTAGTATGATCCGCATCATAGTCCAGGTAGTCAAGTACACATCCTAAGGGCTTTACCAACATGTAACTATAAGACAGTACAAAGAGACAAGTATACATGTTAAGATAAAGAGCAACCAGATAGCATACTATCATATCGAGCAAGAAAGTCATCTCTATATATGTCCAAGCATCCAATATAATATACATCATTTGTACAATACTGGCCTCTAGGGCATACATACAACTAACAATGCATTGCTTCATGTTTTAGTAGTACCTGATAGAGTACCTTTCATCATTGTTGCATATACATATTGCCATATTATACTATCAGCTTGCATATGATAGATTGTCGTAGTACGTGCATACCTGCGATTACTTGCATATGTTATTTACTATTCACGAGTTGGGAACTCACCTCCGTTGTGCCACAGTGTCTTGCAGGATGTCCCTCAGAGTGGTAGCGGCAGGGCTTCTTCTTCTTCTTATCGTATCATCTTTTGCAGCGGATACCGCTACGACTGACTGTGTGCAGTTTTGCTATAGGTGGGTTTTGCGGTTATCCGATGATGTACATTGTATATCTTTTGTATCTAGTACTCTCCATCTACTACTTCATGTATTGACTTAGAGACGAGTTGTGAGGACGATATTGTATATTATTTTGTGACTCTGAATGTCTTTTATGCTGTTGTCACTTTATATCGTCCATTTCTTCGCTACGGCGTCGTAGATCTGTTGTGGTGGTTGTTTCTGCCCTTGGGCATGGATTTGCTCCCGTTTAGGGATGCTTTACTTATATCTTTTGTTGTACCCTTTTTGGGGCTAGTTTTTACAAAGGAGGTGCTGCCAATTTTTAAAGAAAATAAATTTGGACTTTAAAGATTTTACTTGAGATTCTCAAAAGTTTTAACAATGTTCTTATCACTTACTAGTTTTGATAGTTTAGATTGCTGGGTTTTTTTTGGCTTACTTGAATTACGTTACGCCTGGAGACGTTACGTGGTTTAAGGGCCGTCACGTGCCAAATTTCGGGTCGTGACAGTACAGCGCCCAAGCACGTGGGGCGCTAATGCCCAGCGCCCGCATGCCAAGCACGTGGGATGTTGGCGCCCAGCGCCAGCGTCCGCGTTCTAGGCATGTGAGGCGCTGGCTCTTACGCGTCCTTTCGACGCCATTTCCTCCTTCATTTTATATACACTCCATACTAAAAATACCTCCCCTGTTAGAAAACATTTCTAACGGGGCGCTGCCCCGCACCCGTAAGGGGGCTGCTAGCCCCCTTGACCCTCAGCCAGTTATCCGGGTAGTGGGACCCCCATAAAAAAACTCTGCGGGCCCCCCGATATATTCAAAACCCCTTCATAACACAATATTGCACATTGAGTTCGCATGACCTGTTTGACCAGTCAATCGGAAGTTCTCTTACTCTAAAGGCGAAGAGTAATTAACGGCAGCTTAGTTCGCGGTTGCCCGAGATTCGGATCCCCACAATCAATAAACCCAAGCCTACCCTAAGCAGGGGAATCTGTAATACGCCTGAAAAGCGCGCGCGTATTCCCATCTCAATGGTGTGACGAAAAACTCCCTACACCGTCGACGTAAAGGACCCAGTCAGGGACGGAGTCGGGCCCCTCTTCGATCGAAGGTTGAGATCCGGGGGCCGGCACGGACACTGCCTCTTTGTTGGGGATAGTGCATTCGATGATAAAATCGGCCAAGACCCGTGCCTTGATAGCCTGCCTCGGGCGCTACTTGATGTCGAATTGGGACTGTTCCCGCCAAAATTTTGGCTCAAAACCCGCTTCTGTATAAAATAATAACAATAAAATAAAAAACAAACAAATAAATAATAATAATAATAATAATAATAAAGAAGAAGAAAATCTCCCTTTCAGAGCAAAGCTCTGTTTGAATTTCAAAATTCAAAAGGTGAAGCAACGCTTCAGATTGCTTGCGCTGCGCGCAGAGCGCCACGTGTCAAAAGCAGACACGCCAGTGCAAGAAGCGCTGCGCCCAAGGCAGCGCACCCCCAATCAGAGCAAGGCTCTGTTTTAAAATTCAAATTTTAAATAAAGAAAGCAACGTTTCAGATAACTTGCACTCTGCGCTGCGCGCCACATGTCAAACAGTGGTGCGCTAGCGCAGTTGCGCTGCGCTGCGCGACACGTGTCAAGCGCAGGAGCGCTAGCGCAGTGGCGCTGCGCTCTGCGCTGCGCGATACGTGTCAAGCGCAGGTGCGCTTGCGCCAACTGCGCCAGCACTAAAATTTAAA
Source organism: Agapanthus africanus (assembly GCA_030015575.1). Taxonomy (NCBI): domain Eukaryota; kingdom Viridiplantae; phylum Streptophyta; class Magnoliopsida; order Asparagales; family Amaryllidaceae; genus Agapanthus; species Agapanthus africanus. The sequence continues at coordinate 101,744,103 of CM057347.1, read as the reverse complement.
TAATAATTATTTAATTAATCAGAATTAAAATTCTAGAAAGATCTTTCCAATCTTATTAAAATAAGAAAATTATCTTCTGTAAAACAGAGGCCTTAGGATCAAAGATCCAACGGTGGGGAAATATCCCCAGATCAATCAGAGAAAGATCTCTGTAACTAACTCACCAAACCAATTGGCCCTATATAAAGGCCCCTAGACTCCAAGTCTCAGATATACATACATACAGAAGAGAGAGAATCCTCTAAAAACTTTGAGAAAAACTCAAAGAAAGAAAAGGCAAGCCTTTGAAGAAAGAAGATCATCTTCTTCATCTTTAAAGGTGAAGAATTAAATTCTTGGAAGAACAGAGATGAAAACACCTCACAAAAAGAAGAATTTCATCTAAAAAGATCAAAGATCTAGGAACAAGATCAAGATCTTCAATATAAAAAAAGAAGAAGAAAGATAAAAAAAGATCCAATCATAAAAGATTAAAGAAGTAATTTACTTCATTTCTAGATCATTTGATCTATATAAAGGCATTGCCTTTTGATGAGAATCAGAACCATTGGTTCTTGAATCTTGAGGTAGAACCTCTTTTAGAACAAGAAAAAACTTGATTCTTTGATCTAAATTGGATCAAGATGCGCTCTGCACTATTGGACAGTGCCTTGCACTTTTGAATTGCGCCCTTGCGCTCCTTGGATTGGCGCACTGCGCCAGAACGTGCCACGTGTCAACCACAGAAGGATCTGCGCCTTGCGCTTCTAAACCAGAGCACTGCGCTCTTGGATTGGCGCACTGTATCAGAGCGCGCCACGTGTCAGCAGCGCACTAGCGCAACATACTGGCGCAGCGCACTGCGCTAACTGACTTGCGCTTGGCGCAGAGCGTGATATGTGTCACCTCCATATGCGCTAGCGCGTTGCGCTCCTTAATTGGCGCAAAGCGCCTGACAGGCCACGTGGCGCACTGCCAGACCACTAAAATGCTGTGCATTATTTAATAAGGGCAGAGCCCAAGTAAAGGCCTAACAGGCCCAATATAAATGCTATGCATTTAATTACAGAGCCCAATGCTATGCATTATAAAAGGGCTGAGCCCAAATAAAAGTTCAACAGCCAGAACAACAAAATGTTCAACTCATATCAACTGAGCCCATATGTAGTCCCAAATTGGACTATAAATCTCCCAACCAATTTTGGTTCAAGGGTACATCTCTGAACACCTCTGATATCCGTCGTTGTAATCCTTCAACGTCGTCAGAGAGGTGACGGGTCCCGACGGCCATACATTCCATGGACCATTATGTCCCTAAACTGGAAATCGACCGCAAAGTCTCTAAACTAAACAATAGAGTCTAAATGCTCTCTTGTCGGATCTAAACGATCCCGTTAAGTCGATCTTACTCTTAAATTAGACTAACGTGTCCTTAACAAACGTTTAAGTTGATCTTAGTCTCAAATAAGGCTAACGTATCCTTAAACCAAAACCCTAAACCCCAAATCTAAGAAAATACGGATTTGGACTAATCTACGTCCTACGGGCGACAACATAAATTAGTCTCCGTATACAATCCATGGGCAACCACAAACAAAACAAACACCCACGACACAAAGTGACCAGCTGGAGAAGGAGAAAGTTGTTACCGTGATGCGGTAGCGTAATTAACTGCAGGGGCTTGCGCCTGCAGGGAAGAGCGTCCCCACAATCAAAAACCCCTCAGATGAGGGGGAATCTGACGAAGTCTGCTACATCGGTCGCATCCGTTTAAACCTTCGATATACGGTGCCATAAATCAACCTGGCATCTTCGTAGAGGTGGACGAATAGCACCAATTAGCATTTGCCCCGAATTTCAGGCAAGACGTCCGCCACGTCTCCGCCGCGTCCTTCAGAGGGGAACAGATACTGGCATGCCCGGTGGGACCTCTTCCTCTTTCCACTCCACACTTCGTGTGTCGTGTTCGCGAATGAATCGCGGTTTGCTGTGGTTGCCTGTGGATTTGAGGTACTTAGATTTGGTGTCTTTCTTCGTGCAGAAAACAGAAGATCAATGGCTTCAAACTGCACTACAAGCAACTGGAACTCTCACTCCGTCCTTGCTGGAGGAGTGATTTACGGGCCCCAAGCGGCCTCCCTTTTCAAGATGCCAGTGGAGCAGGTAACTCAAGCCACCACTGGACTATTCTTCGGGACCATACTCCCATCCATCAGCTTCAACGCCCCTGTACCGTCACAAGAAGCTCCAGAGAAGTCGGTATTCGATCGGCTTGCTACTACCGCGGCCCCTCTCAACGGGTCGCCCAACTCCACTGCCTCGGTTTTTAACAGACTAGGCCAGAGCTCCAACGGGCCCATGAAGAAGCCTGCAATACCAGAAGGTGTTATCCCGAAGCGGATAGCCATCCCTGCTCCTAAAATCATCAAGGAGGTTTCTCCTGCCAAGGGGTCGGTCTTTTTAAGACTGACGGTCCCAACTCCAACTCCCGCTCTGGCTACTCAAAGGACATCAGTCTTCAACAGGCTGACACCAGCAACGACCCCTCACCTAAACAGGGGGCATGACCAGGCCATCCCCATCACCAAGACAACTTCATCAGCTCGACATGCTCGACGTCGCCACTGGCACCGGGTGAGGAAGGCTGGGGGCAACTCCCCCTTTGGGCTAACTCCGCCAGCTCCGATGGTAGAAATCAATGCAGCTGTTCCCACCGGGAAGAGCTTTGAACCGCTAAGAAGGGTGCGCAAAAACTCGCCAACTGCCGTATTGAAAAGATCTCCTACACCTGTGGATAATGCCCCAAAGGTGAAGCTGGAGCAGCCCCCTCAACGACTGTCCTCTAAAATTTACAAGGTCTGGCATCAGGTCCAAGACTCCATAATGGATCAAGACTATCTCCGCCGACAGAAAAAGATGAAGGTTCGGCAGGAGAAGGACTACTCTGTCAAGCCAGAAAAAGCAACAGCTACTTGGGTGCCCACTACAACGGCCCCCTCAACTTCGACCGCTTACAAAAGAAGGAGGTCGGAGAAGATCCCTGTGTCTTTGGCAAATAGCAAAGACACTGAATCTAAACGCCCTAAGTCTGGGGGCATAATGGTGCATACTGTTTACATGGCTTCCGGAAAAGAGGAAAGCCACACTTCGATGGGCCACCGACCGCTCACCTAATCAATAACAAGGGCTCAAGAACAACAACAGCAGAAGCTTCAGGAGATGCTAACTACAATGGCTACGCTCACTGGACCAAAAGAAAGTCCGGAGGCATCATCAGAGCAGCGTCACGAACAGGAAACTGATGCTGACTTCCTATGCAGAGTCCTCGAAAAGAAGGACAGAGAGGCAGCAGAACAAGCTGCCAACATAAAACAAATGGCGCTTCTCTTCCAAGACATGGTAGGAATGATGTTACAGCCGGACCCTCCAGCTGAAGACCCTCCGATCATTATTGAAGACGATAAAGAGGAGACATCTAATCCTCCTCCGGCTCTTTCAGCAGCCAAGGAGGAAACTATCTCCAAGGCCACCCTGGATGATTATATTGCTCAGCAGATACGAGTTCATCAGGCGAATGAAGCGGCTGGGCAAATTTTTAGAACCGGACGACCCTACCCGGGCTGGTATGACCAAATCAGTTACCCGCCGGGATATACGATCCCTAAATTCCATGTGTACAAGGGGACAGGGAATCCACATCATCGCTCAATTCAGAGCCTTATGCGGTAACACTGGAGGCGATGATAAACTGTTGCTTCGCCAATTCGTCGGCAGCTTAGCGGAAACGGCCTTCGAATGGTATTCGGAGCTACCTAACGACTCTGTCAAAACATTTGCGGAGATGGAGCTGTTTTTTACACAAAGATTCGCGAGTGCTAGTGAACGCACCCCGATAACAGCACTGATTAATGCCAGGATGAAGCCAGGCGAGACGTGGGTCCAATACGCAATACGGTGGCGAAACTTATGGTCGAAGTGCGAACAACGCATCGAAGAAGCACCTGCGGTAGGCATGTTCGTAGGCACTCTTGATCCGCAAGCAACCATCTCGCAATTCATGATGTTCTTCAAGCCAACTACTTTCCAGGCCTTGATCGACAAGTTGGCCCAAATGGATCAGATGGGACATAAACCGTCTCCTCCAAAGCCAGACTCTCGAAATGAGAAAGGAAAAGGGAAAGCGATCGTCGTCGCCAATACTCAACAACAACCGAGCAACTCAAAGCCGGTTGTTCGCCAAAACAACGTGCGTCCACGCCCATCCCTCAAGGAGAGACTGGGACGTCCTTACTCATTTCCTCAGAATAAAACAAGGAGACTGTTCGAGCTGGCAGTGCGCAACAGACTCATCAATCTGCCGAGTCCAAAACGTCCGTTGCAGCCAGGCTATGTCAACGATCCTAATTACTGCCCTTACCACCAAGCGGTAAGCCATCCAATCGAAGATTGCTTCATCTTTAAGGGATGGATTGAGGATCAGTACCAACAGGGCAAGTTCGCGTTATCCGAAAACTGGAAGGTGAACCCGCCACAGCCTCATGCTCCTAAGAAGACAAACACACCGGGGGCAACGTGCTCTTTTGCTGAGGAAGCTCCATGGGAGGTGGCTCTTTCGGCCAAGACCAAAAGGATGCTGAATGATCTTCAGACGTGCTCGGCGATCAGGTGGAAGAATCCGCTAGAACCCTAGATCATCGAAGGGATGCTAAAGCCGCGCCCAACTCCAAAGATCAGTGGTGATAGCCAAAGCTCGCACACCCAGCCGTCGAAATCTTCGAAAAAGAAGAAGAAATCCAAAAAGCCCGTGAAGCCTGACGACAAGCGCACGGATCTGCAGAAACAAATCGACGCGCTGGAAGAATATAGTCAGAAGGTGCAGACCCCAATCACGCTCCAAGAATTTCTCGGCCACGTCGTTGAGGATGGAGATGATGACAAAGACTCATCGGATGAACCTGAGCATTACGTGGCAAGATGCCATGTGATCTCTCACTCGTCAATAGGTGATGAAGAAGCTCCTTGCACCGAGAGACGGGGGGGGGGGGGCAGGTCCTGAACCAGAACTTCTATGGCCGTCAGACGAAGTGATCGACGCCTTCTTGAGTGAAATTCATCTAAAAAGTAAAGCCGATCGGGAGCATGAGATGGCCATATTTGAAAAAGCCAAACGCCGGCGACTGGACAAAAGGGTCGAAACACTCCCACCAGATCAAAGTACATCCGCCGCAAATGAAAGCAGGATCAAGACAAGGAAACGATTCGCCAAAGCCATATCGATGGGGATGAGCCTGCCCTCTTTCAGAGAAAATTCTCCTGGTGGTATACATCTTGATGAAGAGGACGTACATCCTAACTTCTGCTTATATCATCAGAAAATCGCACATCCTACTGAAGACTGCAACTCCTTTAAGTGTTGGTGGTAAGAGTATCTCGCACACAGGCAACACTTCAACAGGACAAAGCGTGAAGCTCGTAGACAGCAGAAAAGTGCGACAGATGAGCATATAAGAATAGCTGGCAATTGTCATAAGGTTGATCCCGAGGGACCGCGAATTCTCACCTTCGGGAGTGACTCCGACGAAAAAGTAGCCCTCGGCCCTCTCTTCAAGGAATCCATCTCTGAAACGAAAGAATTGAGGAATTGCGAGAACATTCAGCCGTGCAATTGCACGATACCCGAAAAGAATCTCGGACCCGCAAACAAGGGATCGAACAAAAAAGATAAAGGGAAAGGAAAAATGGCCTTCGTCGCCAGCGCTCAACAACAATCAAGTGACCCTAGACCAGTTGTTCGCCAAAGCAACAGGCGGCAACCCCTCTATGAAAAGTTGAAACGTCCCTACTCATTTCCCCGGGATGAAACAAAGAGGCTGTTCGAACTAGCAGTGCGCAACAGGCTTATCACTATACCGGAGCCGAAACACCAGCTACAATTGAATGATGTCAACAATCCTAATTACTGCCCTTACCACCAAGTATTGGGCCATCCGATCGAAAACTGCTATGTCTTCAAAAACTGGGTTGAAGACAATACCAATAGGACAAGTTCGCGCTATCCGAAAACTGGAAGGTGAGCCCACCACAACCACATGCTCCGAGAAAGATGGATATGCCGGGGGCATCATGCTCATTCATAGAGAAAACCTCATGGACCGAAAAGTCCGTAAATTAAAAGTCCGCCTCAAATACGGCAACAGCGGACCGAAACGTCCTTAAACTAACAGCGGACCGAAACGTCCTTAAACTACCAACGGACCACTATGTCCTAAAACTAGCTGTTGAACGAGATGTCGAGAAACTACAGCGGATCGCAGTATCCCGAAGCTGATAAAATATATAAATAAAAAAAAACGGTATGTCCATAAGCAAAATGGGCACGGATGAAAACCCGAAAGGGCTCCGTGAGTAAAAACAGCAGGGCTACCGGCGAGTGTTTGTGAAAACCCAAAAGGGTGCAACCTCGTTATATAAAAAAAGAGAGAGAATAAAAAAAAAGAAAACGGTATGTCCATAAGCAAAATGGGCACGGATGAAAACCCGAAAGGGCTCCGTGAGTAAAAACAGCAGGGCTACCGGCAAGTGTTTGTGAAAACCCGAAAGGGCGCAACCTCGTTATATATAAAAAAGAAAAGAAAAGAGAGAATAAAAAAAAAAGAGAAAACGGTATGTCCATAAGTAAAATGGGCACGGATGAAAACCCGAGAGGGCTTCGTGAGTAAAAACAATAGGGCTATCGGCGAGTGTTTGTGAAAACCCGAAAGGGCGCAACCTCGTTAAAAGACACTTGCAAGGTCCTCTCGACCTTGTAAGGAGAAACCACCTGCGTGAGATCCTTACGACTCATAAGGGAGCAACACAGTTAGGAATCCTCATGATTCCTAAGGAGAAATTACACTTGTGAGATCCTCACGACTCGTAAAGAGAATTCTCTTATGGGACCCTCACGGCTCATAAGATTTGAAAGCCTTAAGTTACAAAAACCTGAACCCGTTCTTAAGCAACCCCCACAACCTCCAATATTGCCCTACAAGCGGCTCAATGCCGACCCTTGTATACAATCCACGGGCGCGAATAAATATTTCCCTAACGAAGTCCCATCCGTAACTAGGGATATGTTTACACGGTGAACAGCCCTTGTAAGTCCTCTCGACTTATAAGGAGAAAGCACTCTCGTAAGATCCTTACCACTTACGAGAAGCCATACACTTAGGAGTCCTCACGATCCCCAAGGAGAAAACGCACCTACGAGATCCTTACGACTCGCAGGGAGAAATACCTTTGCGAGACCCTTACGGCTCATGAAGTCAAAAGCCTTAGTCGACAGGATCCTAACCTTGTTTGCTAAGCCACCTTTGTTCGACATCGACAAAGGCAAATGATGATTCGCTCCTGGTAATATCCCAGTGGTAGCGATGCTGATGCCTAAAACGGTATCAAATTCCAAGTCCTTTTACGGCAAATGATGATTCGCTCCTGGCAATATTCCAGTCGCAGCGATGCTGATGCTAAGATTGGTATCAGATCCCAAATCCCCTACTCACGAGAAAAAATCAGCGAGCCAAAAAAATGCATATGAAATAGCCGAAATGATGGGGCAACTTACAACAAAATCAGCAAGTAAAAATATATGCATACAAAAATAGCCGAAATGATTGGGCAACTCGCAATAAAAAGCAGCGAGCAAAAAGAAAAATAGCCGAAATGATTGGGCACCGCGAAAAATAGCCGAAATGATTGGGCAATCACGATTTTCGCGATATAAAAAGCTGAAATGATAGTGCATCACGGAAAGAATAAAAAAAATGAAAGAATGAAACTTTTTGCCCTACAGATGAGATCACATCGATCCCTGTATTCAATCCAGGGGCACAAACAAAAAGGGAACCATATCATCCCACCAGGCTCCATCAGATAGAAAGCCAAGTCTCGATGGCCACATCCACAGCCTGAAGACCCATGACAGCATTCCTCCTCATTCTAGCAGGATGCAATTGCGACGTCAATAAACGCCCCCAGGGTCAGAACAATGGAACCATGGCAAAGTCCACTAGTTCCGAATCTCGACGGTTCACAGACAGCCTAGAGATCACCAACGGCGTTTCTCTTCACTCCAACTAGATGCAGACGGGACGTCAACAACCGACCTCAGAGTCGCAACGAAACGAAGCCATAGCAAAATCCCTAGTTCCAAATCTCAATGGCCACATCTACAGCCTGGAGACCAACAACGGTGTGCCGCCTCATTCCAGCAGGACACAGATGTTACACCATCAAACGGAGCCACAACATAGTCCTTAGTTCCAAATCTCGACGGTTCACAGACAATTTAGAGACCATCTCGACATTCATCTCATTACAGCAGACGCAATTTCAACAACGACGTTCCTTCGCAGTCCAGCGGGATGCAGATGCAACGTCAACAAAAGACCCCATGGTCGAAACAAAGCGGAGTGACGGCAAAATCCCAGCTCCACCTCAGCATTCGTCTTGATACAGCAGACGAAATGTCAACGACGGTGTTCCTCCGCAGTCCAGCAGGATGCAGATGCAACGTCAACAAAAGACCCCATGGTCAAAACAAAGCGGAGTGACGGCAAAATCCCAGCTCCACCTCAGCATTCGTCTCGATACAGCAGACGAGATGTCAACGACGGCGTTCCTCCGCAGTCCAGCAGGATGCAGATGCAACGTCAACAAAAGACCCCATGGTCGAAACAAAGCGGAGTGACGGCAAAATCCCAGCTCCACCTCAGCATTCGTCTCGATACAGCAGACGCAATGTCAACGACGGCGTTCCTCCGCAGTCTAGCAGGATGCAGATGCAACGTCAACAAAAGACCCCATGGTCGAAACAAAGCGGAGTGACGGCAAAATCCCAGCTCCACCTCAGCATTCGTCTCGATACAGCAGACGAGATGTCAACGACGGCGTTCCTTCGCAGTCCAGCAGGATGCAGATGCAACGTCAACAAAAGACCCCACGGTCAAAACAAAGCGGAGTGACGGCAAAATCCCAGCTCCATCTCAGCATTCGTCTCGCTACAGCAGACGAGATGTCAACGACGGCATTCCTTCGCAGTCCAGCATGATGCAGGTACAACGTCAACAAAAGACCTCACGGTCAAAACAAACGGAGCCACGACAAAATCCCTAGTTCCAAATCTCGATGGTTCCCAGACAACCTAGAGGCCACCTCGACATTCATCTCGATGCAGCAGACGAGATGTCACTACAGCGTCCTTCCTCCAACAGGATTCGGACACGACAAAACAAACGAAGCGAAGGCCAAATTCCTAGTTTCAGGGTCTTGAAGGCAACTCATATAAAACCTGAAAGACTATCGGAGATCATCTCACATCAGCGCGGAGTGGTCACCACTTCGACGTTTGTCTCGATACAGCAGACGAGATGTCACTGCAGCGTCCTTCCTCCAATAGAATTCAGACGCGACAAAGCAAACGAAGCAAAGGCCAAATTCCTAGCTTCAGGGTCTTGAAGGCAACTCATATAAAACCTGAAAGACTATCGAAGATCATCCCACATCAGCGCGGAGTGGTCACCACCTCGACGTTCGTCTCGATACAGCAGACGAGATGTCACTACAGAATCCTTCCTCCAACAGGATTCGGACACGCCAAAGAAAACGAAGCAAAGGCAATATTCCTAGCTTCAGGGTCTTGAAGGTAACTCATATAAAACCTGAAAGACTATCGGAGATCATCCCACACCAGCGCGGAGTGGTCACCACCTCGACGTTCATCTCGATACAGCAGATGAGACGTCACTACAGCGCCCTTCCTCTAACAGGATTCAGACGCGACAAAGCAAACGAAGCGAAGGCCAAATTCCTAGCTTCAGGGTCTTGACAGCAACTCATATAAAACCTGAAAGACTATCGGAGATCATCCCACACCAGCGTGGAGTGGTTATGACCCATCGAGGCTCTCCAAAATGAGCCTGACCTCAAGTAAAAAGCGGCATGGCAAAATTCCTAACGCTTGCTCTTCCGACGGTCAAACTGCCTAAGAGGATTGCTTGAAGACGTCTTGTCCAGCCCCCGAAGGGATCAGAGACATGACAGTCGCAAGGCTACTCGAACAGCAAGGTTGCCTATCGAGGAATACATCAGCCAACGCGACGGTATGACGGACAAAACCCTAGTACCACAGACCCTAACGGACTTTTGTCGCAAAGAGCAGAGGTTAACTGCGACGTTAGGACATCCTTGCGAGAACTTCTCGATTCGTCTCGACTCATAAGGCAAAGTCTTAGGAAATATGGATTAAAAAACCTGTTTCCTAAGCACTGGGGCCCTGCAAATCAGTCCAAGATGGACTCTTGCATACTATTCATGGGTCACACTCTCCGAAGTCGAACATCGACAAAGAGGGAAACAACCACTTACAAGTCCTCCCGACTTGTTAGCGGGAAAAATTCTCTTGTGAGATCCTTACGACTTTCAAGAGAAAACACACTTAGGAGTCCTCACGACCCCTAAGGAGAAAATACACCCGCGGGATCCTCTCGACTCGTAGGGAGAAAAGTCTTTATGAGACCCTCACGGCTCATAAAGTTGGAAAGTCTTAGGCTACAAGGACCCTAAACTTGTCTCCTAAGCCCTCAATTCTGTTACCATGCATAACTTTGCACTACTTCACCCACGTACATACTTACGTGGGCAAAGTAGTGGGGGGCATTTGTTCCGCCAAAATTTTGGCTCAAAACCCGCTTCTGTATAAAATAATAACAATAAAATAAAATAAATAATAATAATAATAATAATAATAATAATAATAATAAAGGAGAAAATCTCCCTTTCAGAGCAAAGCTCTGTTTGAATTTCAAAATTCAAAAGGTGAAGCAACGCTTCAGATTCCTTGCGCTGCGCGCAGAGCGCCAGCGCAAGGAGCGCTACGCCCAAGGCAGCGCACCCACAATCAGAGTAAGGCTCTGTTTTAAAATTTAAATTTTAAATAAAGGAAGCAACGCATCAGATAACTTACGCTCTGCGCTGCGCGCCACGTGTCAAACAGTGGTGCGCTAGCGGAGTTGCGCTGCGCTCTGCGCTGCACGTGTCAAGCGCAGGTGCGCTTGCGCCAACTGCGCCAGCACTAAAATTTAAATAATAATTATTTAATTAATCAGAATTAAAATTCTAGAAAGATCTTTCCAATCTTATTAAAATAAGAAGATTATCTTCTGTAAAACAGAGGCCTTAGGATCAAAGATCCAACGGTGGGGAAATATCTCCAGATCAATCAGAGAAAGATCTCTATAACTAACTCAACAAACCAATTGACCCTATATAAAGGCCCCTAGACTCCAAGTCTCAGATATACATATATACAGAAGAGAGAGAATCCTCTAAAAATTTTGAGAAAAAGTCAAAGAAAGAAAAGGCAAGCATTTGAAGAAAGAAGATCATCTTCTTCATCTTTAAAGGTGAAGAATTAAATTCTTGGAAGAACAAAGATGAAAACACCTCACAAAAAGAAGAATTTCATTTGAAAAGATCAAAGATCTAGGAACAAGATCAAGATCTTCAATATAAAAAAAAGAAGAAAGATAAAAAAAGATCCAATCGTAAAAGATTAAAGAAGTAATTTACTTCATTTCTAGATCATTTGATCTATATAAAGGCATTGCCTTTTGATGAGAATCAGAACTATTGGTTCTTGAATATTGGGGTAGAACCTCTTTTAGAACAAGAAAAAACTTGATTCTTTGATCTAAATTGGATCAAGATGCGCTCTGCGCGACAGTGCCTTGCACTTTTAAATTGTGCCCTTGCACTCCTTGGATTGGCGCACTGCGCCAAAACGCGCCACGTATCAACCACAGAAGGATCTGCGCCTTGCGCTTCTAAAACAGAGCACTGCGCTCTTGGATTGGCGCACTGCACCAGAGCGCACCACATGTCAGCTGCGCACTAGCGCAGCATCCTGGTGCAGCGCACTGCGCTAACTGACTTATGCTTGGCACAGAGCGTGACACGTGTCACCTCCACATGCGCTAGCGCCTTGCGCTCCTTAATTGGCGGAAAGCGCCTGACAGGCCACGTGGCGCACTGCCAGACCACTAAAATGCTGTGCATTATTTAAGAAGGGCAGAGCCCAAGTAAAGGCCTAACAGGCCCAATATAAATGCTATGCATTTAATTACAGAGCCCAATGCTATGCATTATAAAAGGGCCGACCCCAAATAAAAGTTCAACAGCCAGAACAACAAAATGTTCAACTCATATCAACTGAGCCCATATGCTCATAAACCTTCAAACAGGCTTTAGTCCCAAATTGGACTATAAATCTCCCAACCAACTTTGGTTCAAGGGTACATCTCTGAACTCCTCTGATATCTGTCGTTATAATCCTTCAACGTCGACAGAGAGGTGACGGGTCCCGACGGCCATACATTCCATGGACCACTATGTCCCTAAACTGGAAATCGACCGCAAAGTCTCTAAACTAAACAATAGAGTCTAAATGCTCTCTTGTCGGATCTAAAAGATCCCGTTAAGTCGATCTTAGTCTTAAATTAGACTAACGTGTCCTTAACAAACGTTTAAGTTGATCTTAGTCTCAAATAAGGCTAACGTATCCTTAAACCAAAACCCCAAACCCCAAATCTAAGAAAATACGGATTTGGACTAATCCACGTCCTACGGGCGACAACATAAATTAGTCTCCGTATACAATCCACGGGCAACCACAAACAAAACAAACACCCACGACACGAAGTGACCAGCTGGAGAAGGAGAAAGTTGTTACCGTGATGCGGTAGCGTAATTAACTGCAGGGCCTTGCGCCTGCAGGGAAGAGCGTCCCCACAATCAAAAACCCCTCAGACGAGGGGGAATCTGACGAAGTCTGCTACATCGGCCGCATCCGTTTAAACCTTCGATATACGGTGCCATAAATCAACTTAGCATCTTCGGAGAGGTGGACGGATAGCACCTATTAGCATCTGCCCCGAATTTCAGGCAAGACGTCCGCCGCGTCTCCGCCGCGTCCTTCGGAGGGGAACAGGGACAACTCCCACCTCCACTTCTCCAAATGACCAGAAGACTTGGGGGAGGCAAGGATAGCCCCTAAAGGGTATTCGGTGAGGACGAGGATGGTGTACGTCTGGAAATAGTGCCGTAGTTTCCTCGAGGCCACGATGAGTGCCAAGACAATATTCTCTATGGTCGGGTACTTTGTTTCCGCGTCCTTGAAGACGTGGCTTACATAGTAGACTGGCTTCTGGACTCCCTCGACTTCTCGGACGAGCACCGAACCTGCAGATTGATCGGACACCGCTAGGTACAGCGATAGCTCATCCCCTTCAACTGGCCGGGTGAGTAGTGGAGGAGTCGCTAGGCGCACTTTCAATTGCTCGAAGGCGATCTGGCACTCCTCCGACCATTCGAACCTTGGGATCTTCCTTAGAGCTTTGAAGAACGGGAGGCACTTTTCCCCAGATCTTGACATGAAATGACTCAGAGTGGCTACCCTCCCTGTGAGCCACATGATTTCGACGTTGGTCTTGGGTGCTGCTATGTTGAGGATGGCACTGATTTTCTCCGGGTTAGTCTCGATTCCTTGGTGGGTGACCATGAACCCGAGGAACTTTTTACTAGTGACCCCGAACACGCACTTGATAGGGTTCAGCTTCATTTTGTATTTGCGGAGGACGTCGAATGCCTCGCCCAGATCTTTGGCATGCTGATCTGACGAGGTTGATTTGACGAGCATATCGTCGACGTAAACCTCCATGTTCCTACTGATCTGAGGCTTAAACATCCCGTTGACCAAGCGTTGGTATGTAGCCCCGGTATTCTTGAGGCCGAAGGGCATCACTTTATAGCAGTATATCCCGTGGTCCATTGTGAATGCGGTGAGTTCTTCGTCTGCCGGATTCATACGGATTTGATTGTAGCCAGAGAAAGCATCCATGAAGCTGAGTAACTCGTGGCCTGCCGAGCTATCGACAATCTGATCTATCCGAGGGAGGGGATAGTTGTCTTTCGAGCAGGCCTTGTTGAGATCTGTGAAGTCAACGCACATGCGCCACTTTCCACTCGCCTTTTTAACCATACCACATTCGCCAGCCATTCTGAGTAGGCCAAGTTTTGAATGAAGTTGGCTGCGAGCAATCTGTCAACCTCGTTCTCGATCGCCTTTTGTTTGATCAGGGCGAAACTTTATTTCTTTTGCATGACGGGTCGGACCGTCGGGTCAACTCTAAGCTTATGTGAGGTTACTTTGGGGTTGATCCCAGGCATGTTGGCGGGCGCCCAAGCGAACACGTCCGAGTTCCCCCTGAGTATGCGGACAAGGTCGTCGCGTCGGGCCCCTGTTAAAAGCGACCCGATTTGGACGGTTCGTTCATTGTCCCCTTCGACAAGGGGAACCTCCGTTAGCGGCTCCACCGGGGCTCCTCGGACCTCTTTTTGCTCATCCTGAGTATCCAAGGACCCCATGAAATCCTCCGTGTCTTCAAGGTCATCGTTTCTCTCTTCAGGCATAGATATCGCTGTGAATCAAATATTCGCGGTTTGCTGGTTCCCGTAGGCCCGACCTATCCCGCCTTGGTTGAGGGGAAACTTGATTGCTAGGTGGTAGGTCGATATCTGGGCCCGGAGGGAATTCAGCGTCGGGCGTCCCAGGAGGATGTTGTAGGCCGATGGAATTCTGACGACGATGAACTCCACAGGCAAGGTACGTATACGGCCTCCCTCCCTAATGTTAAGCAGGAGGGTGACCACTCTTTCCGCCGGGATGGAGTGGTTAATAAACCCCGATAAGATATGGGCGGTCGGCCTTAAGTCCGACGGGCTAAGCTCCATACGTAGGAAGCAGTCGTAGAAGAGGATGACTGCCGAGCTTCCCGAGTCGACCAGTATCCTTTGAACCTCGTAGCGGTGGACCCGCGCTGTAATCACCAGGAGGTCATTGTAGGGCAAGGATATGCCGTGGAGATCCTCGTCGGTAAAGGTGACGGGCTCGGCTTCTTTGGTCCTCTTCATGGGCTGGCTGCTTGTCCCTTCGACCGGCAGGAGGCATCGGATCTCTCCGGCTCCAGGCGCACCCCCTGATGATACGACCATGATTTGGTTGATCGTCAACTCGCCGGGAGGGGGATGGTACTCTTGCTCTCGGTCTACTTGCCGCTTTTCCCGCAAGTATTTTACCAGGTTCCCTGAGCGAATTAACTACTTAATGTAATCTCAGAGCTGTTTGCAGTTTTCGGTGGGGGTCCCTACGACCTGTGGAAAGCGCAATAGGGGCCTCGTGTCCGTTTGGCCGCCTTATTGTTGACCGAGGGGAGTTTGAAGAATCTCTCGCCCTTCGCCTCCTCATACAACTCTGTCTGGGAGATGTTGAGGGGGGTATACTCCTGGAATTTTGGGGAGTACGGCTTTGTCTGCTCAATCTTCTTTTTATCCTCTCTTGCCCTCTTCTTTTGATCAGTCTGGTCTGTCCAAGCTAGGTTCGCATTCACCTCAGACTCGAGCTGGATCTCTCATTCAGTCCAGGCTTTTACCTCGGCCATGGTCTTAGGTTGTGCTAATACAAAGGAGCGGAGCCACTCCTTGTTCCTAAGACCCGACCTAAGGGCAGTGATGACTATCTCGTCCCGGTGCTTCGGGACTTCAAGGAGAGCGTTGTAGAAGCAGGCGATGTATCCTTCGAATGATTCCTTGTCCCCGCTCTTTATGGTGAAGAGATGATCGACGGTCCGCTTCTGCCGTCTGTTCCCGAAGAAATGGCCGAGAAACTGGGTGGCCAGCTCATCGAAGGTAGAGATGGAGCATGGAGTGATTCCTCGGAACCAGTCTCGTCCACAGTGGATGAGAGTGGTGGGGAATGCACAGCATTGTGCAGTGTCGGAGTTGTCCTGGATGCTCATCCCTGCCGTGAATGCGTCCAAATGGTCTTTTGGATCGAACTTTTCGTCGAAGAGGGATACTTTCGGGGGCTTGTTCCTGGAGGAGACAAGGACAGCGAGCAGCTCTTCAGTGAAGGGCCTCGTAAGTGAGTCGGCGGCATATCTAGCCACGTCGCTTGAAGGACGACTCTCTCGATGTATACCCTCGATCTTCTTTTCGAGGGCATCGAGTCGGTCGTAGTATCCCGAGGATTCGGCATACTTGTTAGTTATATGTTTTCCCTAGAGGCCATTATTGTACATGTGATATATATTATAGTGGATGCTTGGATATATAGAGAGGACTTTCTTGCTCGTCATGATAGTATGCTATCTGGTTGCACTTTGTCTTAACATGTTGACTTATATTATGCTACTGTCTTACTCTCACATGTTGATAAAAGTCCTTAGGATATGTACTTGACTACTAGGACTATGTTGCAGATCATACTAGTGGGGCCAGGGTAGTCCACAAGTACATCCTATAACTGTTCCTAGTCGAGGGTGTATCGAGACAGGGCATCGATACTTTAGAGTAGACTAGCATATACGCATCATGACCCATATGATGGGCGATGGATGATCCCACATTGGTGCTCAGTGGAGACTGGGTACACTGAACGGACTCGCCAAGAACTCCTTGTTGGTATTATACCTATCGTCAGATAGCAGTTCTCTGGTGACACAGGTACAGGTTAGTCTGTAGACCCGAGATCGTCATAGAGTCTTGTGTGATTCCCACTGTACTTTGATTTCCACCTTACCACGTTCATTAGAATGTGCAAAACGGTGGCTTTTAGGTACAGTCCCGAATCACATGGAGGCAATGAGCGATAGGAGGGGTTTCGTCTCTCCCGGTATTTGGGATTGATATTGCCCTGTGTTCGATTGGCTATAACTGGAAGTCCCTGGCCAGGGCTGATATAGAGATCTACTGGTAAGTGTTATCAGTAGTTTCTCGACCTGTTATGAGCCTCACATCGACACGACTTATCGGTTACTGGGGTCTGACATTTACTACCCCTAGACTGGATATGCGACATATCAGACGAAGAGACCGGACTGTACGGTAGTGTTACTGATTGGATTTACAGGAGTTAGAGCAGACTTGCTTGTTGATCTTCTGATCGCTCAATACCTGGGTGGCTATTACGTTTAGCTAACCGCTTGTGGCTTTTTGGTGTTTGATGTGATCATCACCCACTGCCGGCGTATTGACGAGTCTTCAGAGTCCTACATAGAGGTTTCCTGGCACAGGAAAAACGGAGTAGGAGCACATATGCGATATGTGCGGGAACGAGATTGATACACGTATGTGATGCCGTATTCTATTCTCGCGATATGTGATATCGGCCGGTTATATGTGATATAGCTGGGTTATCGGATCAAGTGTTGATTCGATGAAATAATATATATATATATATATATATATATTATGCTCACTTAAATATTTATTATTCTCACTTATGATACATTTAACATATATGTGATATATGTTTATTGTATTATTTTCTATTGTTACATAAATATTATATATGTGATATATAATATTGTGACATGCTAGGTTATACATGCAACAATGATGTATGAGATTTATACCATGCTACATATAATGTTTGGGTTTAAATTCTTAAGTAATTTAAAATTATGGAAATGAGTCATGGTGGAAGCTTCATGAAGCTTGTTGAAAACATTGACAAAGTCCACCCTTTTTGTTTTGCTTAAGATATTTTCTAACCCAACAATGACACATAGCCATGGTTAACTCTCTACATGGGTTAGGTTTTGACATATACTAACCCATGGTTGCATTTCTAACCTTATCTCATTCATTCATCTTCTTCTTCCTCATCTCATTTTTTGCTCTCTAAATTTTGAGTTCAAGAAGAAAAATAGTAAGAAATTAAATACTAAAGTGAGCTAAATTCCTACTTCACCATCCTCTTCTATACTAGCCATATAGATTAGTGTGTTAGCTTCACTAATTCCGTATTAGTGAAGAGTGAGCTTGAATCCGTGTTTCCTCGACGTAGATCATCACAGACTTTGAAGACTTCAAGCAAGGATGTATCGCTCATCTTGTGGAGCCTCTCAAGAGTTCGGGAGCTCGTTGATCGCAGCGAAGGGACCACTACTTGGAGTTTATGAAGTGAAGGAGTGGACTACAAAGGTTGTAATCCCTAATCACTTAGTTGTAAAGTTGTTTACATGCATATTAACCCTAATTCTCTAGTTCGATTACTTGGTTGGTTTGTTTAGCACCCCAAAATTTTAATATAGCATGTTTAATACTTGCCAAAACCTTGCTAAGGTGCTAATCTAACCCTACAATGGTATCAAAGCCAAGCTAGAGTATTAGGCGTTGTCTAGAAGAAGTTAGAATTTCGATCAAACCCCGAAAACCCTAATAATACCCCCTTTCTGGAAATTTTTCCAAAAGTTGGATTTTTCTATGTTAAAAATATTCAGAAAATCATGCGGGGAATTCTATGGACACACCTGAAGAACGAAACCCTAACTCGTCTAAGTGACCGTGGATCCGTGGCGCCACTTGAGAGGCTTGGGTCGGCCCTTCAGCTGTAGGTCCGTAGGAATTGTGGTATGTCTCTGGTTAACTTTAACAGTGCTCAAGTGTTGAGCTCTCTGGGAAATTTTGGGAATTCGTTGAATCGATAGAATTGTCTAACTTCGCCTAGCTATCTGTGATTATGATACAATATGTGGAATTCATATAGTTAGGCATGAAATCCGTAATATGTGATATTTCGGGTTTATGATGTCTAAGATAATTGTGGAATCTAAATGTTGTAGTTTTTCACTTTCTTTTCTGCGACCGTAAGTGCAATATGTGGTGTATCGCCGATTTTGTTGCTATACATCAACGACAATTGGAATACGCTTATTTACTTACGTTGATGACATGTGGTGTTATGTGTTGCCGTGATATGTTATATTGGATCGTCATGATTAGAATAGATGGGGTTTTTATGTGAGATAAGATTTTTTATTTTCATTCATGTAAAATTCATTGTATGTAATATTCTTTTATTGGGGCACTTCCGGGTTGAGGATGTTGTCATCATTGTTGTATATTGTTTACTTTTCCGCATTAGGATAGACCCAAGGTGGGGATCATAAGTAACCGGGTTCTAGAATCCAGTGGGAGACCAACTCGAGGAGTCGAGTCCGAGTCTCCTAACTCTAGAATTGGTAGGGTTGCTTGTCGCTCTCGTAGGGGTCTAGAGATGTGGGTTTGGCTATTCATCACGACCGTGGAATCCGCATTTTTATTGGCTTAAATAAAACACGGAATTCCTAGTATATCCAATATTTCATCTGTGACTCTTCTGCTACTGATATCCTGTGATGTGATCATTTTATATGCGTGAGACGAATGCTTATACTATATATATGTTATATAAATATTATTACTTTCATTTCTTCTGTGATGCTTAGGAAGCATAAATGATGGGAATTCATTAATGAGATTAATGAAAAGAAAAAAAACCTAAAAGATGTTGTAGAATCAAATTTTCAAAAAAGGTAGCTATAGTTTTTGTTTTGCATAGCGGTATTCCTTGTAGAATATCCAGCACCTTATTCGATAAGGAAAGAGCCGAGGTCCCTTCACCGGGAGTGACCTTTTTAACGAAACTAGCAGATGCTACAACTCACTCGGTTTAGTTTTTGATTGCTTCTATAGTTTTTGCTTTGCATAGCGGTATTCCTTGTAGAATATCCAGCATCTTATTCGATAAGGAAAGAACCGAGATCTCTTCACCGGGAGTGACCTCTTTAGCGAAACTAGTAAAAGCCTCAAAAACACTCCTTTTCTAAATCACTTGTTTCTACAACGATATCAAGTTCATTACGCTCATGGTTTTCTTAAAAACCGGCGTAGCCCTCCGTCATTTCAGATTAGGACTAGTTAGTATTCGTGCTGTGTTTGTTGACCTCTGTCAAGGCGTAGTGTGCGGTAGCTGATTAGTACTTATCTGTAAAGCATGTGATGAGATTGGATTAGGGTAGTCGTACGACCTTGTTGACCTTTGTCAAGGGTCGTACGGGTGGGTTTGATTCAATCAAGAAATGACGGGTTGAACTTGACTAGTGCACTGTGGTTTTGTTGGATATATATACCCTAGAGGCCAATATGTATACATATGGATGCTAGGGATATGTATGTATAGGACAATCTTGCTCAGTTTTATAGTATATTATTTGACTTGTCTTTGTCAAGATATGTGTATTTCTTTCCATTGTTATTATATCTAGCTTGCACATATTGATAAAGACTCGTTACGGTAGTATACTATTATGGTTTGTCTTTATTTTAACATGGCATATGTCATACTAGTTATTACATATTGCGGTTACATGTTAATAAAGCCCGTGGGATCTTGCTTGACTACCTGCGTTGTGATGGCGGTCACACTTGTAGGAGCAGGGTAGTCCATAAGCACATTCTTAAATGCCCCCTAGCTGCGTGAGTATCGAGACTGGGCATTGATACTCTAGAGTAGACTAGTGTATACGTTTCTAGCCCCGTTAGGGGATGGTTGGTCCCGCAGCCATTGGTCTGATGCACCTAAGATCGTATATAGGTGCTCACTGGGGTGAGTACACTGGACGGACTCGCCGAGAACTTCCAGATGGTACTATACCTATCGTCAGATGGAAGTTCTCAGGTGACATGCGTACAGATTAGTCTTTGGACCTGAGATCGGCATTTGTCTCGTGTGAGTTCCCAATAAGCTTTGATCACTACCCTACCACGACTCTACTGAGTCGTGCATACAGGTTTTGGTTGGGTTCAGTCCCGAGCCACATGGAGGCAGTGAGCGATTGTTGGGGATTCGTCTTTTCTGGTATTGGGAGTTGATATCGCACAGTGATCGATTGGTCAGGACCATAAGACTTTGGCCAAGGCAGTTGGGATTTACTGATAGGTTGATCAGTAGTTTCCCGGATTGGTCCTGAGCCATATCGGAACGACTTATCAGGTTATTAGGGTCTGACGTTCACCACCCCCTGGACCCTGTATGCGATACTCTTTGACGAAGAGGCCGGACTGTACGGATATTGTCACGGATAGGCTCAGTAGGAGTTCGGACGAGTTTGCTCATCGGCCTTCCTTTCGACAGGTACCTGGGTAGCCGTTACGTACAACTAGTGCCGCTGACGTGTTTGTAGTTAAACCAACTGCCAGAGTACTGTCGAGTCTTTAGAGTCCCACACAGAGGGTTTCCCAGCTTCGGACGAAATGAGTAGAGGTCGTATGGTTTTACGATAGGGTTCGATCACATACGTGTACTTATGCGCGTGTGGTATTCGAGCGGACAATACTAGTGGGCTTTGGTTTAAGCCGGATCCTAGTATTTGATTATTGGATTAACTTCGTCTCATTGTATTCGTGTTTCTTGGAACACGGATGCGGGTATGTATATACGGTTGAGTGGGGCGAAGGAGGAGACACCTCATTAGAGTTTTGACCATTGACTTGATTAAAACCATTATGAGGTGGAGGAAATTGTTTACTAATTTTTTTATAATGATAATTATGTCATGGCTAATTGGTTTGACCATTTGACTTTGTTGACTTTTGTTGACTTAGATATTTTCTTTGGACACTAGATATTTTTAGCATTAATTGTGACATTCTTATGGTCAAATCAAAGTAGCCATCACAATTATCATAATAAAAACTAAGTTTTCTCTTTCCTCAAAAGAGAACTTTTTTCATTTTTCATTCTCATTCTCCTTCATGGTTCTCTCCTCCTCCTTCTCTCAAACCTTAGTGTATCATGTGTTGATAATCAAGGGTTAATAAGACTAAACCACTCAAATCACACTCTACTCACCCTAGTATACTTAGAT
Source organism: Agapanthus africanus (assembly GCA_030015575.1). Taxonomy (NCBI): domain Eukaryota; kingdom Viridiplantae; phylum Streptophyta; class Magnoliopsida; order Asparagales; family Amaryllidaceae; genus Agapanthus; species Agapanthus africanus. The sequence goes on along the minus strand of CM057347.1, from coordinate 101,722,339 downwards.
TAGCAAGCTAAGTATTCTAGTTACCTCAAGTTAAAGGTTTAGCTCAAGTTTGGAGCTCTCGGGTGGATCATCGTTGACATAAGGAGGCCGAAATTCAAGCACGATCCATACATCCATCGAGGAGCTTAAGGAGAGGATCGAAGACCCGAAGGACTTGTTTTCGTTAGGTATATTTTCTATCATAGTAGATAAAACCCTTTTTGCTAACTAGGTTTATGGTAAAGATCCGGTTTAGTGTTATTCTAGCGCCAAGTTTTGTATCGCTATAAAATTTTTGTTCCGCATTTGGTCATGGGAGTTTGCCGGAGTGCTAGTGTAACCCTTCATGGTATCAGAGCCAGCCCATAAACCCTAGATTAGCAAGTTTAAATAATGTTAAAACAATGAAACCGAAACAAGTCCGTAACACTGAAATCCAAACTGCAGTTTCTGTTGAATTTTTACAAGGTTCAAATTTTTTTTAAACAACTGCAGAGTGATATTTACACTGTAAGATGAACACTAACAAAAAATGACACAATTCTATCAAGTTTTGGCCGGCTACAAGCCCCAAAATTCCGGCGACCTCGGTTTGTTCATGGCCAATTGTGTCGTGCTTTGGTCTGTGGTCTTGTCTCTTGTAGTTTGGGTTTCTGGTGTTGTTTGTTTTTGGCCCAAATTTGATTCTCTGTTGTTTTCAGTTCGGGGCAATTTGGAGTGTTTCGAAATCGTTATATTTGACACTGTTTAACAGTTTACAGTACATTCACTTTTATCTGCGACCGTGAATGTCACTTGATCGGTAAACTCGTTTGATTGCTATATGTTCTTTTAGACGGGTTTGCGAACGTGACATTCGCGTTGATGTTTTGTGCTTGTGCTGTATTTGTGGTTGGATTGTCGTGGTGGATACCATATGGTGCAATATTAGAAATACAGTTTATATTCATTTGTACATTTGTTATTGCGGGGCGAGCGTCCGACATGTGGACTGCCGTCTTTGCCGGGTTGTATATTATTTTGGGGCACGACCGGGTTGAGGTCGATATCACCGTTTGTACATATTATTTTCTTTTTCTGTATTAGGATTACCCCGCGGAGGAGTGCACGAATAGCCGGGTTCTAGAAGGCAATAAGCCCGCATCTCATGGCGTTGAGACGGAGGGGGATTCATTCTAGAATTGGCGGGCTATTCGCCGCACTCGTAGGGGGTACAGGTTTTCATTGCATAGGCTATCGACATGACCGGGAACGTCGGGTTTTATTTACGGCTCAAATGAAACCCGGGGCTCCAAGATTATCCACCATTCTGTATTGTTGGCTGTGATTCTGTGATGTTGCTTATTATCATGTCTGGGACGAATGTTATATATACTTATATATATACTAGTAGATGTTGTATATATTTTGCACCCGCGCTAGTCCAGCCCCCGCTCTGTCGTTAGTTAAGTAACCTAACAGGTGATGACGGGGCCCAGTGGCGAATGCAGATGGCATACATGTACATTGTATTTTCGTTATTTTCTGGTGTGATAGGTTTAATATGATGAGACCGCATTGATTTTGATTAATGCAAGAAAATAAATCTAAAAGATGTTGTTGGAACAGATTTTGAAAAACTGACATTACAGACGTTCTCTTTTGCTTTGCACAGTGGTATTCGGTTATGAATATCCAGCACCTCACTCGACGAGGCAAGGGCCGAGATCCCTTCATCGGGAGTGGCCCCTTGGGTAAAATTTTGCGTCAGCATAATAACTTTACTATAGTCGATTATTTTTTCTTTGCATCGTGGTATTCAGTTTGGAATATCCTGCACTTCATTCAACGAGAAAAGAGCCGAGATCCCTTCATAGGGAGTGACCTCTTTAGCAAAAGTTTTCGCCACTATATATTTGTAAAACTGCTCAGGTTCATTCAACGATGTCAAGTTCATTACGTTAACGGGTTTTTCGCCAAAAACCCAGCCGTAGCCCTCCGTCATTTCGGATTGGTATTGCTTAGTATTCGTGCTACGTATTTCGTGCTCAGCCTAGGCATAGTGTTCGGTAGTTATGTAATATTTTTCTGTAGCAAATAAAGCAATTGGTTAGGACAGTCGTGCGGTCATTTTGGCTCAGTCATGGACTCGTATGGGTGGGTCTAATGCAATCAATATAATAATGGGTTGAACTTGACTAGGATCCTTTGATATGTTGGTTCAGTCAAGGTCACTTGGGTCCTAGGGGCAAAAACCACATCGGGAGTTTCAAACATACAAGAAACTTGCAGATTTAGCATACCTTCTGGAGTGTGGTGACTAGAGTGGATTCCATCTAGTGCATCACACAATGATAGTTGGATCCCGATCCCACTGATGAGTAGGATTACTTTCGGGAGATTATTTCACTTAACAATCAATGCTATGAACCAAGTAGGTGTCTAGAAAGATGTTAGCAGGGATACGCCTCCAGGAAAAAAGGTTATGTAATTAAGGAACTTCGTGAAAGCGTTGGAAAACCTCCCTTGAAGTACCAACACTGGCCTGACTGAAAGGTTAAGCAAGTATTGTGACGTGTGATCAAATCCTGACTAGTTCTTCTTTTAGGGTTTGAAGAAGAATTTGAGGAAACAGTGGGAGCCATCCTGGTTAGATAAATTAATAACCAATCTAATCTTGCAAGAGCACACGCTGAGTGTTTCTTTTCTCTCTCTCCAGGTAACAACCATTTCACACCCTAATCAAGATAATAAAATGTATCGCTTGACCGATCCGAATTCTTATTCAGGGCTGGGGAACGTCGGTTTGACCATAACTTATGATGGCGATCGTAAGTATGAGCAAGAGAAAGAGGATTGTTTGGATTCCAAGGAGACCCCAATGAAGAAAAAGCATACTATTGCATCTACTTCAGGTGTACTTGTAATTGAGAACTGAATTTTGGTCAGTCCTACCTCCTGGGTACTATATACCGGATCAGGATCTCATATTTGTAATTTATTACAGAGACTGAGAAAAGTAGGATAGTTGGACCTGGTGATATGTCCCTCAGGGTAGGGAACAGAGCACAAGTTAATACTGCAGCCGTCGGTGAATATCACCTAGTGTTGCCAAATGGCAATACTATGATTTTGAACAATTGCTACTATGTACCTTCCATGGTTTGCAACATCATATCAGTTTCTTTACTTGATAAAGATGGATATAACTTTGTTCTTGATAGAAATATCATGAACATTTACCTTGATAAGGTACTGGTTGCAGAAGGTATACTGTGTAATGGTATCTATGTTCTAAATCAGAATACAGTTCTCAATGTACAAAACACACGCAAGAGGAAAAGTTCAGATACAAACGAATCCTACTTGTGGCATTGTAGACTTGGTCATATCGGAGAGAAAAGACTAAGTAAGTTGCATAAAGATGGACTCTTGAATACGTTCGATTTTTCATCTTATGAAACTTGTCAGTCTTACAACAATGGAAAGATGACCAAATCTCCGTTCACCAGACATGAAGAAAGAGCAGTAGAGCTCTTGGGACTCATACACAGTGATGTGTATGGTCCGATGTCTATACATGCAAGGGGTAGGTTCTTGTACTTCATCACATTTACTGACGATCTCTCTAGATTCGGGTATGTGTATCTTATGAAACACAAATATGAAGTTTTTGAGAAATTCAAAGAATTTAGAAACGAAGTGGAGAACCAGACTGGCAAAAGTATCAAGATCCTTCGGTTTGATAGGGGAGGGGAGTACTTAAGCACGGAATTCCTAGATTACTTAAAAGAGAATGGTATTCTCTCTTAGCTTACTCCTCCTTATACAGCACAACACAATGGTGTATCGGAGCGGAGGAATCGTACCCTATTGGATATGGTTCGCTCCATGATAAGTAGTGCTGAGTTGCCTCTTTCATTTTGGGGACATGCGCTTTTGCATCGGCATATCTATTGAATGATGTTTCGTCTAAATCCGTGCCTAAGACACCATTCGAGATATGGAATGGCAAAAGGCCGTATCTTAAACGTATAGAGTTGTCCGGCCTATGTAAAAGTACAAAATCCGGACAAATTGGAGGCACGTTCAGTTTTATGAAAGTTTGTGGGATATCCTAAAAATTCAATAGGATATCTGTTCTACCACACCGAGGAACAGAAGGTGTTTGTATCTCGCCACGTCACCTTTTTAGAGTGGCGATTTCTTGCAAAAGAAACAAGTGGGAGTTCGGTAGAACTGGAAGAAATTCAGCGACCACAAACTGAAACTGAAGATTTGACAGAACCTCAAGATTCAATAACCCCGGACGAACCTCAGCCACTCCGCAGATCTGGTAGGATTTCTCATCCGTCCGAGAGATACTACGGTTTTCTCATAGACGGGGATCGAGAGGATTGCATCTTAGAAGAATACGATCCTACTAGTTTCAGGCAGGCTATTATCAGTAGGGACTTTGATAAGTGGCTAAATGCTATGCGATCCGAGATGGAGTCCATGTACACGAATAAAGTGTGGACCTTAGATATTGCTCCACCTGGGGTAAAACCCGTTGGATGCAAATGGATCTACAAAAGGAAACTTGGTGTAGATGGGCAGGTGGAAACTTATAAGGCTAGACTCGTTGCAAAAGGTTTTCGTTAAAGACCAGGTGTGGACTATGATGAAACCTTTTCTCCAGTGGCTATGCTCAAATGCATTCGGATCCTACTTGCCATTGCTGCCTTCCACAGTTTTCAGCATACAACACACTAATAAAAGAAAACTTTCAGAAATAAATGAAGGTTTTCTTTGGCACTGTAGACTTAGTCATATTAACGAAACAAGACTAAACAAGCTACATAAAGATGGATATTTAAACCCTTTTGAATATAAATCTTATGCGACTTGCCAGTCTTGTATCAATGGTAGAATGACCAAAACTCCATTTACAGGACACAGAGAAAGAGCTACCGAGCTCTTAGGCCTCGTACATAGTGATGTATGTGGGCCAATGTCTACACAGGCTAGAGACGGTTTTTCTTACTTCATAACTTTTACTGATGATTTCTCAAGGTTCGGTCATGTGTATTTACTAAAACATAAGTCCGAAGCTTTCGAGAAATTCACTGAGTACAAACTTGAAGTAGAAAAACAAACCGGATTGAGTGTCAAAATGCTTCGATCTGATCGAGGTGGGGAGTATCTCAGTACAGAGTTTGCAGACTTTCTAAAAGAGAATGGGATTCTCTCTCAGCTCACTCCTCCTTACACTCTACAACACAACGGTGTGTCAGAACGACGGAATCGAACCCTATTAGATATGGTTCATACCATGATGAGTGATGTTGAGTTACTTGTCTCATTTTGGGGGCATGCATTGGAACTGCAGCGTTTATATTGAACAGGGTTCCAACAAAAACCGTGTCTACCACGCCATATGAGATATGGCATGGGAAGAGACCATCTCTTAAACGAGTTAAGATTTGGGGTTGTCCGGCCTATGTCAAAAAGCAAATTCCGGACAAGCTCGAGACACGGTCAGTCATGTGTAATTTTGTGGGGTATCCAAAGAATTCCTATGGATATTTATTCTACCATAAGGAAGAACAAAAGGTGTTTGTTTCTCAGTATGCCACATTTTTAGAAAAAGATTTTTTTACAAATGATACAGATGGCAGTGTGGTAGACCTAGAAGAAGTTCTAGAAACACAAATTACAAATGACGACTTGGTTGAACCGGCTGTTGCAACAGAGACAAATGAACCTCAACCACTCCATAGATCTGGTAGGACTTCTCGCCCACCGGAGAGGTACTACGGTTTCCTCATTGATGGTGATAGAGAAGATTGTATCATGGAGGATGATGATCCTACCAGTTTTCAGCAAGCTATCACGAGTGGAGACTCTATGAAGTGGCTGGATGCCATGAGATCTGAAATGGAGTCTATGTACACCAACAAAGTATGGACTTTGGACATTGTACCTTTTGGGGTAAAACCCGTAGGGTGCAAATGGATCTTTAAAAGAAAGATTAGTGTAGATGGGCAGGTGGAGACATATAAGGTAAGACTTGTGGCAAAAGGATTTCATCAAAGACTAGATCTGGACTATGACGAAACTTTTTCTCCCATAGCCATGCTTAAATCCTTCAGGATCCTACTTGTAATTGCTGCTCACTACGACTATGAAATCTGGCAGATGGACATTAAAACTGCATTTCTAAATGGTGATTTAGATGAATGCGTTTATATGGATCAGCCAGAGGGCTTCATTGACAGTGGGAGCAGCGGGAAAGCATGTAGATTGCTTAAATCCATTTATGGGTTAAAGCAGGCATCACGGAGTTGGAACATCTGTTTTGATGATTTTATCAAAGAGTTTGATTTCATCAAAAATCCAGATGAACCTTGTGTTTATAAGAAGGCTGTAGGGAGAGCTGTCACATTCCTCGTATTGTACGTGGATGACATTCTTCTGATAGGAAATGACATTCCTATGCTGCAGTCGGTCAAATCATTCTTATCACAAAGGTTCTCCATGAAGGACCTGGGTGATGCCATGTACATATTGGGCATTCGGATCTATAGAGATAGATCCAAAAGGTTATTGGGATTGTCCCAAACCAGGTACATCAACACCATCCTAAAGAAGTTTAGTATGGAAGACTCCAAGCGGGGTGCCTTACCCGCTGGCCATGGAGTCACTCTCTCTAAGGACTTTTGCCTAAAGACTGATGAAGAGAGAGCTCGCATGAGTATTATACCCTACACTTCTTCAGTAAGATCTATAATGTATGCGATGTTGTGTACATGCCCTGATGTAGCTTATGCACTAGGTGTAGTAAGAAGGTATCAATCCAACCCAGGGGAGAATCACTGGACAGCTGTGAAGAACATTCTTAAGTACTTGCGAAGAACTAAAGAATTGTTCTTGGTGTATAGTAATGGTGATCTCCAAATAGAGGCCTTTACCGATTCGAGCTTCCAGAGTGATAAGGACGACAGCAAATTTATCTCTGGGTTTGTATTTACCCTCAATGAAAGGGCGGTGAGTTGGAAGAGTTCCAAACAGGATACCGTTGCAGACTCTACGATGGAAGCTGAGTACATTGCTGCAGATGCTGCCGCCAAGGAAGCCGTCTGAATGAGGAAGTTCGTCTCGGAGTTAGGAGTAGTTCCAACCATTATTGATCCAATACCATTGTATTGTGATAATAATGGGGCTATGGCGTTAGCCAAGGAGCCCAGGTCCCATCAGCGGTCCAGACACATTCTGAGGCGTTTTCATTTGATCCGGGAGATAGTTGATCGCCATGAGATTGAGATTAGGAGAGTAGACACAAAGAGTAACACTGCGGATCCACTCACCAAGGCCCTCCCTCAGCTGCAGCATGAGCGACTTTTTGAGATGTTGGGTATGAGATACGCCAATAACTGGCCTTAGTGCAAGTGGGAGATTGTTGGATATATGTATGCCCTAGAGGCCATTATATGATAGTGGATGTATTTATACATGTATATATATACAGAGGACTTTCTTGCTCGGCATGATAGTATGCTATCTGGTTAATCTTTATCTGACATGTTCACTTGATCATGCTTTTATTCTTTTGTACATGTTGATAAAGCCCTGAGGATATTTGCTTGACTACTGTGATTGTGATGGAGATCGTACTAGTGGGATATGTGTAGTTTATAGGCATATCCTGAAATGTCCCTAGTCGTGGGTGTATCGAGACGGGGCATCGATATTCCAGAGTAGACTAGCGTATACGATACTAGACCCATCAGATGGGCGATGGATGTTCCCACATCCATTGATGTTTGACATCGAGATTGTATGCGGGTGCTCAGTGGAGACTGGGTACACTGGACAGACTCGTCGAGAACTCCTATATGGTATTATATCTATCTTCGGATAGCAGTTCTCAGGTGACACTGGTACAGGTTAGTCTGTAGACCCGAGATCGTCATAGAGTCTCATGTGTTCTCCCACTATGCTTTGATTTCCACCCTACCACGACTCTGCTGAGTCGTGCAAACGTGTGGATTTTGGGTACAGTCCCGAGACATGTGGAGGCAATGAGCGATAGGAGGGGTTTCGTCTCTCCCGGTATTGGGGGTTGATGTTGCACTGTGCTCGATTGGCTATATCAGTAAGTCCCTTGGCAGGGCTATTGAGATTTACTGATAAGTGTTATTAGTAGTTTCTCGGTCTGATTATAGGCCATACATCAATATGACTTATTGAGTTATTGGGGTCGACGATGCCATCCCTAGACTTAATATGCAGCATATCTGATGAAGAGACTGGACTGTACGGTAGTGTTGCCAGTTGGCTCGACGGGAGTTTTGACAGGTTCGCTTGTTTTCTTCTGATCGCTCAATACCCGGGTGGCCATTACGTTTAGCTAAACTCTTGCGGCTTAGGGGTGCTTGATGTGATCATCACCCACTGCCGGCGTATTGATGAGTCTTAGAGTCCCACAATGGAGTTTCTTAGCCCAGGCGAAATGATGTGGTGTGCATATGTGATATGCACGGGACCCGATTAAATGCGAGTATATGATACCGTATATTAATCGGGTGTTTTACTATTGGTCGGGTCTGTCACGACCCGAAATATTAGCTCATGACTAGCACTTAAAGCACGCAACGTCTAAAGGCGTAACGTAATTCAAGTAAGCTGAAACGCAGAATCTAAACCCTTTTAAGAAAACAAAAGAGGTGAAGTTTTGAAATAAAGGCATAATGAAACCAAGTTTTCTTAAATGCATAGAAAAGGAACGTGAATAATGCAAGTGAAATTTACTAGTTTGAAAACATGTTTCGTCTTTTGAAAATTTGGGCAGCACCTCCTTTGTATATTTTGATCCAAAACCACATATACAAGATAATGATAAAGGCATCCCCAAGCGGGAGCTAGCTCTTCGCCAAACGGCGGATCATAACCACGCAAGACAATATATATAAGTATATGACGTCCAACGGCGAAGTTCACCACAAAAGATAAAGAAAACAAGACTTCAACACCACAAGTAGCGGAAAACCCCCCGCTCTAAGTCTCGCAACCACAAGTCTCACTAAGTCTCATTACTTATACAATTTACTAATTTTGATTGATGGAGTTGACTAGATACAATATGAAATATAAATATAAGAGTGGGTACGATACAAATGTCCCACCTACCACTGCAAAACACCCAAAAGAAGCTATGTGCCAGCGATACCGCTACGGATCCATGCAGTCAACCTGCAAGAACTGTGGCACAACGGGGGTGAGTTGCCAACTCGTGAGTAGAAAAATATCTACAAGTAGAAATCGAATAAACAACGACTCCTAGGTCAACTATATCATGAAGGTAATACTATGATATCTAGGGTGACCGGGTCGTATATATGCCAACAATGTAATCAACACCTATGTGTATGCGGATATCATCCGACCATATAATCAATATATGTATGCATGTGGATCCTGTCTAACTATATGATCAATGTCTGTATGCACGTAAATATCATAAAAGAGTGTGCATGAAAGTATGAGGATATAAATCAACGGTGTCTCTCACGACACATCAAAATCATGGAATCTGGGTGTTCAACATCGACACCCGAAAACATCATGAAACCCGTGTCCAGCATAGACGCGTAAGTCTTCATATCTCGGACTCCGTCAGTCCGGATCGACCCATCTCATCTCTCGACTCCGGTCGGTATCCTCCGGATATCCGCGGAGCCCAAATACTATCACCGGTAGGTAGTAGTCCCACTGCCAGGCTCACCGTCTGCAGCACAGCAATCCGTTCTCGCACTGGGGTACCATACCGGGTCCACCATGTACCCACAATCAGCCTCATCCAGCTCCTCGAATCGGGTCTCATATGTCACACGTCTCAAAACCGAGAAAACGTATGGTGGACACACTGAAATATCATATCAAGAGAAACTAGGTTTTTAAAACAACACGTAATCTCTTTTACAATGTCCACAGTTCTCAAATCCAGAAATCTCATGAAAATAGCATATCTCAATGCGTAAAATCATAGAGCATGATGTATGCGACATATAATAGAAATATAAGCATATCCGTATATCATGCAACATGGAACAATGATATGATATATTAAGGGAAAACCGCTCTTTTAAATGATTCCAGTTTTTAAAATATAACACGCGGTTCCCAATTTCCCAATAAAACCAGTTATCTATGTAGGTACAATATGTATATGCGCAAGTATGGAGGTACCAATGTATATATGCGCCAATATGGGTATGCAATGCGTATATGCGTAAGTATGGATGTACCAATGTATGTGAGCACCAATATGGATATACAAATGTGTATATGCGCAAATATGGATGTACCAATGTATGTGTGCACTAATATGGCTATACAAATGTGAATATGTGCAAATATGGATGTACCAATGTATGTGCGCACCAATATGGGTGTACAAGTGGTATATATGCGAGCATGAGTATACACTATGTGTGTGCGGCAATATGGATGTACAAGTGGGTATATACGCAAGTATGAGTGTACAATATGTATGTCATGATGCAACAACCCTGTTCCCCCAATCAGAGCAAGGCTCTGCTTGAATTTGAAAATTCAAATTTTGAAGCAACGCTTCAGTTCCCATGCGCTGCGCGCAACGCGCCACGTGTCAGAAGTTGACACGGCAGCACAACGCCCAAGGCAGTACGTCCAATCAGAGCAAGGCTCTTTAAAAACATAAGCAACGTTCAACTGCGCAAGCGCACGGCTGCGCGACACGTGTCTGCGCAGTTGCGCAACGCAAGCGCACCGCTGCGCGACACGTGTCTGCGCAGTTGCGCAAGCGCTGTTGCGCAGGCGCCTCGCTGCGCGACACGTGTCTGCGCAGTTGCGCAAGCGCTGTTGCGCAGGCGCCTCGCTGCGCGACACGTGTCACGCGCTGGTGAGTTGCGCAACAACAGAGTGAAGATTTAAGGATATTTTTTTTCTGTTCTTGTTTAAATAAGAAGATTTCTTCTGTAAAACAGGGGCCTTTAGATCAAAGATCCAATGGTGGGGAAAATTCCCCAAATCACTCAGAAAAGATCCTTTTAACAAATTTAACTGATTTTTGAGCTCTATAAAAAGGACCCCAGACCCCATTTCAAAGAGAGAGACAATTAGAAAAAAAAAAGGAAAAGAGAACTTCTTGAGAACACAAAGAAGAAGGTAAAAACCTTTGAAATAAAAGAAAATTCTCTTAGCAATAGATCATTGATCCAAAAGACAAAAATCAGTGATCTTCAATAAATAAATAAATAAATAAAAATAATAAAAAAAAATAGTGCCTTGCACTTGCTAGAGAACCTTTGGTTCTCTGAGATAGAAAGAAAGAAAGGATTTTTCTTCTTCTCTTTGATCTAAAGTTAGATCAAGAAATTAAAAAGTGCTCTGCACTCCTTTCCTTGAATCTAAAAGATTCTTGGTGCTTTGCACAAATGCAATGCATTACTTGAAGGGCCAGGCCCAAATCAAAAAGACCTAGCAGGCCAAAATAAATTGCAAAGCAATAAAAGGGCTGAGCCCAAATAAAATTGATGCTCTGCATCATTCATAAAGAACAGAGCCCAAAACAAATTGATGCCCTGCATCTTTTCTGGGCAAAGCCCAAATAAAAATAAAAGGAAATGCAAAAGCAATGTTGGACATTTTCTTTACTGGACTTAGCCCAATCGTGGCCATAAGTCCTTAAATTAAATTGGCTGAGCAAAATGGCTCTCCTAAATCAATCTACATCCGGTTCGAGGGTACATCTCCGAACTCCTTTGACATCCATCGTTGTAATTCCTCAACGACGTCAAAGAGGTGATGGGTCCCAACGGCCACACACCCAATATCGGACCGAAACGTCCCTAAACTAACATCGGACCGAAACGTCCTTAAACGAACATTGGACCGAAACGTCCCTAAACTAATAATGGACCGAAACGTCCATAAACTAATATCGGACCGAAACGTCCCTAAACTAACATCGGACCGAAACGTCCCTAAAACTAATATCGGACCGAAACGTCCCTAAACTAACATCGGACCACCACGTCCCTAAACTGGCACAATAGAGCCCAAATGCTCTTTTGTCGGATCTAAACGGTCCCGTTAAGTTGATCTTAGTCTCAAACTGGACTAACGTATTCTTAACAAACGTTTAAGTTGATCTTAGCCCCAAACACGGTTAACGTATCCTTAAATATTCAAATGGATTATAAAACTCCCAATCAACTCTGGTTCGAGGGTACATCTCCGAGCTCCTTTGATACATGTCGTTGTAATCCTTCAACGACGTCAGAGAGGTGACGAGTCCCGATGGCCATACATTAAATTAATCACTATGTTGAGTTGATCTTAGTCTAAACAGGACTAACGTATCCTTGACGAGCGTTTAAGTTGATCTTAGCCGCAACGCGACTAATGCATCCTTAAACTGAAAACACCAAACCCAAATCTAAGTAAATACGGATTTGGACTAATCCACGTCCTACGGGCGACGGCATTACTCAGTCTCCGTATACAATCTACGGGCAACCATAAACAAAATGAACACACACGACACGAAGTGAAATTCTGGAGAAGGAGAAAGTTGTTACCGCGATGCGGTAGCGTAATTAACTGCAGGGGCTTGCGCCTGCAGGGAAGAGCGTCCCCATAATCAAAAACCCCTCATCCTGAGGGGGAATCTGACGAAGTCTGCTACATCGGCCGCATTCGTTTAAACCTCCGATACACGGTGCCATAAATCAACTTGGCATCTTCGGAGAGATAAACGGATAAAACCAAATAGCATCTGCCCCGAACATCAGGCACAGACGCAAAGTCCAGGCCGCCGTTCGGAGGGGAACAGATTCTGGCACGCCCGGTGGGACCTCTTCCTCTTTCCACTCCACACTTCGTGTGTCGTCTTCGCGAACCAATCGCGGTTCATTAAATGGTTGTCTTCGGATTTCAAGTTACTAAGATTTGGTCTTTTACCTGGCGCAGAATTCAAGATTCAATGGCCTCTAGCTGTACCAACTGCTCGAAATGCCGCTGCAACGGACGCTCCACCCCACCAGGAGGTGTAGCATATGGGCCCCAAGCGGCTTCCTTCCTTACTCTGCCGGTAGACCAAGTGACCCAAGCCACCACCGGCTTGTTCTTCGGGACTATGATCCCACCTGCAAGCTTTTCTGCACCAATACCTGCACCGGAAGTGGGTAAAAAGTCGGTCTTCAACCGGCTCACTATTCCGACGGCCCCTGTCAACGGGTCGCCTGCTACTAAACCGATAGCCTCCATTTTCACCAGGCTAGGTCAGAACTATAAAGTGGCCGTCCCAAAGAGGGCAACGGCCGCTGCTTCGGAAGTCATTAAAGCGGCCTCTCCCATCAGAGAGTCGGTCTTCACAAGATTGACGGTTCCCATTCCTCCCCCAGCTGGTCAAAAGGCATCAGTCTTCGACAGGCTGACATCGGCAGTTACCCCACACTCAAACAGGGGGCAACAAGAAACCATCTCGATTTCCGAGCCAGTCCCAACGGCTCGTCGTGCGCGACGTCGCCATTGGCGACGAGTGAGGAAAGCAGGGGGCAACTCCCCCTCAGGGATAACTCCACCCGCTCCAATGGTGGAAGTCAACACTGCTGTTCCAACTGGGAAAAGCTTTGAACTACTGAGGAGAGTGCGTAAGAACTCTCCAACTGCTACCTTGAAAAGATCTCCTCCACCTGCGGAGAGAGTTCCAGAAACAAAACAAGAACAGCCCCCTCAACGGCTGTCGTCAAAGATATACAAGGTTTGGCGGAGGGTTCAAGACTCTGTGATTGACCCAGATCACTTTCATCGCCAGAAAAAGGCAAAGGTGGAAAAGGACAAAACCCGCCCCGTTAAACAGCAGGGGGCAACAATTGCTAGCAGGCCCATTTTAACGGCTCCTTCAACCTCGATGGCCCACAAAAGAAGGAGGCCAGAGAAAGCTCCCGCGTCAGCGGCAAAGCTTAAAAACGGTGAACCTAAACCTCCAAAGTCAGGTGGCATAACAGTTCATACGATTTATATGGCTTCTGGAAAGGAAGAAAGCCGCACTTCTACGGGTCACCGACCGCTCACCCGATCAGTGACCAAGGCTCAGGAGCAGCAACAAAAGCTCCAGGAGATGATGACCACAATGGCTGCACTCACTGGGCCAAAAGAGAACCCTGAGGCGTCCTTAGATGAGCGCCAGGTGGAAGAGACCGACGCCGAGTTCCTTCGCCGAGTACTGGAAAAGAGGGACAAAGAGGCTGCTGAACAAGCGGCTAACATACAGCGGATGGGCCTCCTCTTCCAGGACATGATAGGGATGATGATACAACAAGATCCTCCCGCTGAAGAACCCCTAACCGTCCTTGGAGATGATAAGGGAGATACATTAAATCCGCAGCCCGCTCTATTAACAGCTAAAGAGGATACAATCTCTAAGACTGATCTGGACGAATACATAGCCCAGCAAATAAAGGTTCATCATGCGGCCGAAGCAGCCGGCCACGTCGTAAAAACGGGGCGGCCATATCCAGGCTAGTATGACCAAATCAAGTACCCGCCGGGTTACACAATTCCAAAGTTTCATGTCTACAAAGGAACTGCCAATCCCCATCAGCATGTCGCCCAGTTCAGGGCGCTTTGCGGTAACACCGGCGGCGATGACAAGCTTTTGCTCCGCCAGTTTGTCGGAAGTCTATCAGATACGGCGTTTGAGTGGTATTCTGAACTCCCTAATGATTCTATTAAAACCTTCGCGGAGATGGAACTGCTGTTTACCCAACGCTTCGCAAGTGCCAGTGAACGTACCCCGATGACGGCACTGATTAACGCTAGGGTAAAACCCGGCGAGACATGGGTTCAGTACGCTATACGGTGGCGTAATCTATGGTCAAAGTGTGAGCAGCGCATAGAAGAAGCCCCTGCGGTGGGAATGTTTGTTGGAACCCTTGATCCACAGGCAACCATCTCACAATTTATGATGTTTTTCAAGCCGACTTCCTTCCAGGCTTTGATTGACAAACTAGCGCAAATGGACCAGATGGGTCATAAACCCCCTCTCCCAAAGCCAGATTCCCGAACTGACAAAGGAAAGGGAAAAGCGATCATTGTCGCTAATGCTCAACAACAACCGAACGACTTGAAGCCGGTTGCTCGTCCAAACAATACGCGCCTTTACGTACCCCTTGAGGATAGGATGGGACGTCCTTATTCCTTTCCCCGCGATAAAACGAAGAGGTTATTCGAGCTGGCATTACGCAACAGACTCATAAATCTGCCAGATCCAAAACGTCCGTTGCAACCAAGTGACGTCAACGAACCTAATTACTGCCCCTATCATCGGGTGCTAGGCCATCCGCTTGAGGACTGCTACGTTTTCAAAAATTGGCTTGAAAACCAGTATAGACAGGGAAAATTTGCATTATCTGACAAATGGAAGGTGAATCCCCCGCAGCCCCACACCTCTAAAGGGACGAATACGCCGGGGGCAACATGCTCTGTCATTGAAGAAACTCCGTGGGAGGTTGTATTATCATCAAAAACGAAGAGGATGCTAAATGATCTTCGGACATGTCCGGCGATCAAGTGGAAAAGCCCGTTGGAACCGCAGGTCGTTGAGGGGATGTTAAAGCCACGTCCAACTCCAAAGACCAATGATGGGGGTTCAAGCACTAGTAGCCAGTCGTCAAAGTCTTCGAAGAAAAAGAAGAAGGCCAAGAAACCGGTGAAGCCTGGCGATAGGCGCACAGACTTGCAAAAGCAAATTGACGCGCTGGAAGAGTACAACCAGAAGGCGCGGACTCCCATTACATTGCAAGAGTTCCTCAACCACGTCTTCCAAGCAGAAGATGAGGGAGGTAGTTCGTCAAATGAATCTGAAGAACATGTGGCAAGTTGCCATGTGATTTCCCATTTGTCCACAACCGATGAGGAGACTCCTCGCGTTGAAAAGCTGGGGGCAGAGCCTGCACTAAAAATTCTGGAGCTGTCGGATGAAGTGATTGATGCATTCCTAAATCAGGCGTTCTTAAAAGGCAAAGCTGATCGGGATAACGAAGCGGTTATATTCGAAAAGGCCAAACGCCAGCGCCTTGGCGAAAGAATTGCGGTACTCCCGCTAGAACAAAATACACCCACCACAGATAAAATCAAGTTCAAGATAAAGAAGAGATTCGCTAAGGCTGTGTCGATAGGTATGAAGCTACCACCCTCCGAGAAAAATATTACGGGTGAAATGGAAAACCACCCCTCCTATTGCTTGTACCATCGGAAGGTGTCGCATCCCACCGAAGAGTGCAAAGCTTTCGGTAAGTGGTGGCAAGGATATGTTACTCATCGGCAACAGTTTAAGCGGGAAAAGCGCAATGCCCGCCGAGAGCAGAACGGAATAAACAAAGTGCTTGATAAAACTAGCAGTGGTTGTTGCATGATTGACGCCGGGGAATCACAAGTACCTGTATTTGGGAGCGATTCTGATGAGGAGCTAGAGCTTGGCCCCCTCTTTAAAGAATCCACTTCGGGAAAAGAAGAAGGACCAAAGGCTTGCGAGAATATACACCTACGCAACCGGACGTTACCCGAAAAGAATCTCGGACCCTTAAACAAGAAAGACAAAGGGAAAGAGAAGGCCTCTGAAGACATCGCCTTGGATGATCGAGTTGCGGAAGAGTTAACCGCCAAGAACCCGCCAAAGAGGAATAAAGTGGATTACAATGTCTTGGCGCATCTGGGGAAGCTACCCTCACAACTCAGCATTCTCGATGCCCTGTTGCTATCAAAAGAGGCGAGGTATTCTTTGATTAAAGCCTTACAAGAGCCGGAACAATTCCAAGCATGCCTGGCCGAGGAAAAGATGAAGGATGAGTTGGAGGAAGTACACACGGCTGATGTTACTTTTGGCGATGAGAACCTTCTACTTGGGACTTGCGAACACAATCGCCCGCTCTATGTTTCGGGATACTGCCATGATATAAAGATAGGCAAAATTCTGATCGATAACGGGTCGTCTGTTAACCTACTCAACGTGCGGGTGTTGAAGGAAATCTGCATGAGCGTCTAGCACCTTGCTCGGGACAAGATCACCATATCCGGGTTCGACTCCCAATCGTCAAAGACTCTTGGATCTGTGATACCGACGCTACGTTTCGGATTACTCGTCACGGACATTAAGTTCCACGTCATAGATGCCAAGACATGCTACAACGCTTTGCTCGGCCGACCATGGTTACACGAGTACAACATCATCCCTTCTACACAACATCAGTGTATGAAGTATTTTAAGGATGGTTTCGAGTATACCGTGACGGGAGAACTGAACCAGTTCTCTGTGAACGAGGTCCGCAAATACGAAGATGCCAAATACTTCTTGCCGGATTTCGAAGACACAGAGAAGTGTCACAAGCCGGAAAATAAAACTAACGCCACCATCCCTGTCTTCGGCAGTGATACCGAGGAAGAAGAGGAGATCGTTTATTCAGGTCCGCCCCAACATAACAAGTCAGGACCGTCCACTCCTACATTGGTCTTTGGTAGTGACTCGGAGGATGAGGTCCATGTCGTATTCTCTGCTCGACCTTCAATACAAGCTTCCGCTGACGAAGAGCAAAGTCTGCAAGTCACCATGGTGCCGCCTAAACATCATAAAGAACTAAACGCACTTAATATCTACAGTGTAGAAGAGCTGCGGACATTCTATATCCCTCCCAGGTGAGAAAACGAGAAGGCAATCCTATTCTACCGTTCTGAAGAAAACAAGGTGGAAAAAGAAGTTTGGCATGGCGTGAATCCCACGCTCGACAGGCTTCAGCCTATCCGTCTTCCCAGATATTATACCGAAGGTTTGAAGAAACTGCTGAAATGCCAGGGGATATCCTTCAGACAGACCGTTAGAGAGGCCAAATTCTACGACAGGGTTTGGAATGTTCTCGGGACCCAACGCAAACTGCCTAACGGGAGAATGGAAACAAAAGGGCTTGGGTACATCCGGCTGAAGAAACGAGAGCTGGTAAATAGCTGTTATGTCATGTATGACTTCGATGAAGATGCAGACGCTCAATGGGAGGACGCTAATCCTAAGCCAGTAAAAGTTCCTGATGAAAAATTGCCCGGTCCATCATTTGAAGAATAAATGGATAGGCTTATAAGGGAAGCTGGTCAAAAAGTCCGAGATGACCACAATCGCGAGACGGCCATCTATGAGAAAGCCAAGACGCAACGCCTTCTCCGACAGGCCGTGAAGGATGAAAAGGCCGCTCCTTGCCAACCTGCTACAAAAAAGGTTCGACGTGAAAGCAAAAACAAGTCAGAGGGCAGAAAAAACGCTCAACAACCACAAGGCAGAGCTAAGAAACCACGTATCCGAGAGTCGAGCGTTACCGACTTAGCCCTCATGAAGAAAATGGGTCGAGCATACTCATTTCCTCGGAACAAAACAAGGAAGATATTTGATCTTGCTCTAAAACATCAAATGCTTACGCTGCCAGAGTCCAAGCACCCCGAGCACGCAGGCGAGGTATTCAACCCAAATTATTGCTTTTACCATCGAGTAGTAGGTCATCCTCTTGAAGATTGCTTCACCTTCAAGAATTGGGTCGAAGATCAATATCAGCTTGGTAAATTCGCTCTGTCCAACAACTGGAGGGTAGCACCACCACAAAAGCACGAGCCTAAGGCCACGAAAGAAGAACCAGTTCCACATTGGGATTGGCAGAAAATTCGCACCTGTCGTATGATAACGATATTAAAAGAAGAGTCCGAGAATGTGGACAGCCTTCCCTGGTGCTTCGAAAACAGCAGTGATGAGGTGATCTCAGAATTTCCCCCAGCTCCGAAAGAGCTGGAGGACGGCATACATACCACTGCGGATAACCTCAAGAAAATTGAGTTGGGGACGATAAACGATCCGCGACCGACATTCGTCAGCGAACTGCTGTCCGAGGAAAAGGTGGCTGCGTTAAAGGACATCCTTGTACAGCATAAAGATTGCTTCGCATGGAACTATTCCGAGATGCCGGGACTTGATCCAAAAGTTGCTGTACATAGACTGGCAATATCCCCGAGTGTCAAGCCGGTCAAACAAGCGCCGAGAAGAATGCGGCTTGAGCTCGAAATGAGCATCAACGCGGAAGTCAAAAAGCTGATAGACTCCGGCTTTATCCAAGAGGTTCAATACCCTGAATGGATTGCTAATATCATCCCAGTGATGAAGAAAAATGGTACGGTGCGCATATGCGTGGACTTTCGGGATCTCAACAAAGCCTGTCCGAAGGATGATTTCCCAGTACCAGTCACCGAACTAATGATAGACAATACGTCCACGCATGAGATTTTCTCATTCATGGACGGCTCATCAGGATATAATCAAATAAAAATGCACCCTGAAGACTAGAAACATACGGCTTTCCGGACTCCTTTGGGAATATTCTGTTACAAGGTGATGCCCTTCGGTTTAAAGAACGCCGGTGCAACCTACCAAAGGGCCATGACGAAGATTTTCGATAACCTTATACACAAAATTGTTGAGTGCTATATCGACGACCTCGTTGTTAAAGGCAAATCATATGAGGAACATCTCGAGCATCTGAAGACCGTATTTCAACGTCTTCGACAATACAACTTGAAGATGAACCCTCTGAAGTGTGCATTCGGGGTTTCCTCGGGCAAATTCCTGGGATTCGTCGTTCGACACCGAGGTATCGAGATAGATCCGTCCAAGATCAAGGCAATCATGGGAATGCCTCCGCCGAGAACTCTCAAACAGCTGCGGTCTCTTCAAGGGAATCTCGCGTACATACGGCGATTTATAGCCAACCTCTCAGGAAAGTGCCGTCCTTACAGCCACCTGATGAAGAAGGGAACCCCGTTCGTCTGGGATCAAAAGTGCCAAAGCGCACTAGACGAGATCAAACAGTACCTGCAAAACCCTCCAGTGTTGGCTGCTCCAGTGAAGGGAAAGCCTCTCATTCTTTACACGGCCGCCCTTGAAGGTTCTTTGGGCGCATTATGGGCACAAGAGAATGACCAAGGGAAAGAAAGAGCACTTTACTATTTGAGTCGAGTGCTGCTGGGGGCAGAAAGCAATTATTCCCCCATTGAAAAACACTGCCTGGCGTTGATCTTCGCAATAACAAAGCTTAGACATTACGCACTAGCGCATGAAGTCTATCTCATTTCAAAGGTGGACCCTCTCAAATATCTAATGTCAAAGGCCATATTGACAGGACGACTCGCTAAATGGGCCCTACTCTTAATGGAGTTCTCGATAGCATATCGACCACTCAAAGCAGTAAAAGGCCAGGCCATCGCCGACTTCCTTGCTGAGCACCCGATACCAGCCGACTCTCCTTTAAACTGCGATCTTCCAGACGAACATGCATTTGATGCGATCGATGGTGATAATACCCGGTGGGAGATTTATTTTGACGGAGCATCTTCCGTGAAGAGGCGCAAACAAAGTACCCCTATAATCAAATCGGGGGTAGGACTCATCTTTATAACTCCATAAGGAGGGATAATGCGCTACGCGTTCTCCCTGACGGAACTGAGGACAAACAACGAAGCCGAATACGAAGCTCTGATAGCAGGCCTCGAGATCGCCATTGACATGGGAATTGAAAACCTCCTCATATACGGAGATTCGCAACTGGTCGTTAGTCATGTAAACGGCGATTACCAAACATGCAAACCGGAGTTAGTAAAATACGGTGAAAAGGTGCAACAACTGCTAACCCAAATTCCCTCCTATGCTTTGGAGAGCATACCACGCGCGGATAACAGCAAAGCGGACGCGTTGGCCAAACTCGCTAAAGAAATGGCTGACGAGAACCTCGATGACGTTAGAATCATGGTACAAAGTCGTCAGGTGCTCTCCCCCGCAGAAATACCTTCGGAATCACCCGAAGAGAAGGGAGTGACTGAACAAGCGACCTTGCAAATAAAAGAACATGAAAAGGTTGAGGATTGGAGGGAAGTCTTTATAGATTACTTCAAGTCCCACCAAATGCCCGAAGATGCGTCCGCAAGACATCAACTCATAAAACGAGCTCTGTCCTTCGCCTTCGTCAATGATACTCTATACAAGAGATCATTCGATTCTCTGTGGCTGAGATGCTTAGGACCGGACGAATCGGAAAGAGTCGTTCAGGAAGTTCATGATGGAATCTGCGGTTCTCACCAAGCAGGTCCAAAGATGAAGTTGAAGATCAAACGGATGGGCTATTACTGGCCCACGATGATTCAAGACTGCATTGAATATGCGAAGCAATGTCACTCATGCCAGATTCATGGGGACTTCATCCACCAGCACCCAAATCCGTTGCATCCAACGGTAGCTAGCTGGCCATTCGAAATGTGGGGGACTGATATAGTCGGCCCCATCGAGCCAGCATCGTCTAAAGGACATCGTTTCATCCTGGCGACGACTGACTACTTTTCTAAGTGGGCAGAAGCAGTACCATTGAGAGAAGTGAAGACGGAGAATATCCTCCATTTCTTCAAAACGCACGTCATATATCGGTTTGGAACTCCGAGGCGGATCATCTCCGATAACGGGCCAGCCTACCGAAGTCATAAAATCAGCCGCTTCGCACAGCAGCATAATATAGACTGGAGATATTCCTCAGTCTATAATCCACGAGCTAACGGTCTCGCCGAGGCCTTCAACAAGACCTTGACGAAAATTATAAAAAAAACAGTGTCCCGAAATAAGAAAGACTGGCATGAGAGACTGCAAGAAGCTCTTTGGGCGTATCGAACCACGTTCAAGACAGCTACAAACACAACGCCATACGCGTTGGTGTTCGGTACCGATGCAGTACTCCCTCTCGAGATAGAGTTACCCTCTCTACGAGTGGCAGTTCACCACGAGCTAACAGACGAAGAAAATGCTCACCTTCGGCTTGAGGAGCTTGACGCCCTTGATGAAACTAGGCTCATAGCGCAACAAAATCTGGAAGCTTATAAAGCAAAGATGATGCGCTCATACGAAAGATTGACCCGACCGAGGACATTCCACCAAGGCGAACTCGTGCTAGTGGTCAAAAGGCCTATGATCCCCAATCGCGCCAAGCGGGAAAAATTCGAGCCGAACTATGAAGGCCCGTACATCATAGATAAAGTTTACCAGGGTGGGGCCTATCTACTCATGGACATGCACGGTGAGAGGCCTTTCAGGCCGATAAACGGTCGGTTTTTAAAGAAATACTACGCTTAATGAGCCACAGCCTAGGTCAACGATAGATGACGATGACTATGTCCGCTCGCTATCTTCCTAAGCTCAAACTTTATAAGCAGTAGCCAGCTTCTTAACAGCGGACCGAAATGTCCTTAAACTAACAGCGGACCGAAATGTCCTTAAACTAATAGCAGACCGAAACGTCTTTAAACTAATACCGCAGCATCCTTAGACTGACGAGATAAAAAAAATGAAATGAAAATAAAATATAAAAATAAAATAAAATAAAAACGGTATGTCCATAAGCAAAAAGGGGCACGGATGAAAACCCGAAAGGGCTCCGTGAGTAAAAACAGCAGGGCTACCGGCGAGTGTTCGTGAAAACCCGAAAGGGCGCGACCTCGTAAAAAAAAAGAGAAAAAAGGAAATAAAAAGAATAAAAAAAAGAGAGATGGTATGTCCATAAGCAAAATGGGCACGGATGAAAACCCGAAAGGGCTCCGTGAGTAAAAACAGCAGGACTACCGGCGAGTGTTTGTGAAAACCTGAAAGGGCGCAACCTCGTTAAAGAACACTTACAAGATCCTCTCGACCTTGTAAGGAGAAACCACCCGCGTGAGATCCTTACGACTCACAAGGGAGCAACACACTTAGGGATCCCCATGATTCCTAAGGAGAAAATACACTTGCGAGATCCTCACGACTCGTAAGGAGAACGCTCTTATGAGACCCTCACGGCTCGTAAGGTTTGAAAGTCTTAAGTTACAGAGATCTAAACCTGTGCTTAAGCAACCCCCACAACTTTCGATATTGCCCTACAAGAGGCTCAATACTGACCCTTGTATACAATCCACGGGCGCGAATCAACATTTCCTTAACCAAGTCTCATCCATGACTGGGAATATGTTCACATAGTGAACAACCCTTGTAAGTCCTCTCGACTTACAAAGAGAAAACCCTCCTGTAGGATCCTTACGACTTACAGGGGAACAAAACACTTAGGAACCCTCACGATTCCTAAGGAGAAAATACATCTACAAGATCCTCACGACTTGTAGGGAAAAATACCTTTGTGAGACCCTTACGGCCCATGAAGTCAAAAGCCTTAGTCGACAGGACCGTAACCCTGGTCGCTAAGCCTCCTTTGTTCGACAACGACAGAGGCAAATGATGATTCGCTCCTGGCAATATCCCAGTTGTAGCGATGCTGATGCCGAAATCGGTGTCCAATTTCAGGTTTACGGCGAAAAGCCAGTAGGCCGCACATGCACACGAAATAGCCGAAATGACGGGGCAACTTGCAATAAAAAGCAGCAAGAAAAATGTATGCATGCGAAATAGCCGAAATGATGGGGCAACTCGCAATAAAAAGCAGCGAGTAAAAATAAAATAAACAGCCGAAATGATTGGGCACCGCGAAAAATAGCCGAAATGATTGGGCGATCGCGACCTTCGCGATATAAAAGCTGAAATGATAGAGCATCGTGGAAATAAAACAAAAAAAATGATGATAAAATTTTGGCCCTACAGTTAAGATCACATCGATCCCTGTATACAATCCAAGGGCGTAAACAAAGAGGGAGCCATACTCTCCCAACAAACTCCTCGACTCACGGATACAAACACTCCTTGACGAGAGCCTCCTGATCCGCGTCGACCCGCAGAGCCACCAGTGCCTCCGTAGGAATCCTCGACTCGTTTCAAACCCCAAGGAAACAAATAATCCTTGGCGCTTGGGAAACAAATAATCCCTAGCAAAACTCCTCGACTCACGGATACAAACACTCCTTGACGAGAGCCTCCTGATCCGCGTCGACCCGCAGAGCCACCAGTGCCTCCGTAGGAATCCTCGACTCGTTTCAAACCCCAAGGAAACAAATAATCCTTGGCGCTTGGGAAACAAATAATCCCTAGCAAAACTCCTCGACTCACGGATACAAACACTCCTTGACGAGAGCCTCCTGATCCGCGTCGACCCGCAGAGCCACCAGTGCCTCCGTAGGAATCCTCGACCCGTTTCAAACCCCAAGGAAACAAATAATCCTTGGCGCTTGGGAAATAAATAATCCCTAGCAAAACTCCTCGACTCACGGATACAAACACTCCTTGACGAGAGCCTCCTGATCCGCGTCGACCCGCAGAGCCACCAGTGCCTCCGTAGGAATCCTCGACTCGTTTCAAACCCCAAGGAAACAAATAATCCTTGGCGCTTGGGAAACAAATAATCCCTAGCAAAACTCCTCGACTCACGGATACAAACACTCCTTGACAAGAGCCTCCTGATCCGCGTCGACCCGTAGAGCCACCAGTGCCTCCGTAGGAATCCTCGACTCGTTTCAAACCCCAAGGAAACAAATAATCCTTGGCGCTTGGGAAACAAATAATCCTTAGCAAAACTCCTCGACTCACGGATACAAACACTCCTTGACGAGAGCCTCCTGATCCGCGTCGACTCGCAGAGCCACCAGTGCCTCCGTAGGAATCCTCGACTCATTTCAAACCCCAAGGAAACAAATAATCCTTGGCGCTTGGGAAACAAATAATCCCTAGCAAAACTCCTCGACTCACGGATACAAACACTCCTTGACGAGAGCTTCCTGATCCGCGTCGACCCGCAGAGCCACCAGTGCCTCCGTAGGAATCCTCGACTCGTTTCAAACCCCAAGGAAACAAATAATCCTTGGCGCTTGGGAAACAAATAATCCCTAGCAAAACTCCTCGACTCACGGATACAAACACTCCTTGACAAGAGCCTCCTGATCCGCGTCGACCCGCAGAGCCACCAGTGCCTCCGTAGGAATCCTCGACTCGTTTCAAACCCCAAGGAAACAAATAATCCTTGGCGCTTGGGAAACAAATAATCCCTAGCAAAACTCCTCGACTCACGGATACAAACACTCCTTGACGAGAGCCTCCTGATTCGCGTCGACTCGCAGAGCCACCAGTGCCTCCGTAGGAATCCTCGACTCGTTTCAAACCCCAAGGAAATAAATAATCCTTGGCGCTTGGGAAACAAATAATCCCTAGCAAAACTCCTCGACTCACGGATACAAACACTCCTTGACGAGAGCCTCCTGATCCGCGTCGACCCGCAGAGCCACCAGTGCCTCCGTAGGAATCCTCGACTCGTTTCAAACCCCAAGGAAACAAATAATCCTTGGTGCTCGGGAAACAAATAATCCCTAGCAAACTCCTCGACTCACGGATGCAAACACTCCGTGATGAGAGCCTCCTAACTCATGTCAACTCGCAGAGCCATCACCCTCTCCGCGAGCAAATTCCCGATTCGTCCCAATTTGTAAGAAGAAGTCTCAGACAGCAAGGATTGAAAAACTTGCTTCTTGAGCAATGGGGCCCTGCAAGTCAATCCAAAATGGTCTCTTGCATACTATTCACAGATCTCACTCTCCGAAGTCGAATTTCGACGAGGAGGGAAACAACCGCTTACGAATTCTCTCGACTCGTAAGAGGGAAAATTCTCTTATAAGATCCCTACGACTTATAAGAGAAAACCACACTTAGGAATCCTCACGATTCCTAAGGAGAAAATCCACCTATGAGATCCTCTCGATCCGTAGGGAGAAAAGCCTCTATGAGACCCTCACGGCTCATAGAATTGAAAAGTCTTAGGCGGTAAACCTGAACCTGCGGCCTAAGCCATCGCTACTTCCTGAGGAAGTCGGAATACTCGTTTTAGACATCCATCAACCATGATTATTAAGACAGCCTACTGACATTAAAAGAAAGAAGATGACAGAAAGAATATCCGTTCTACATTTGATCTGGCATGCGACAAGCTGAAATAGAAAAGGGGAGGGTTTTCATTCATACTGCTAAAAGTTTTTACAAGCATAAGAATAATGCATAAGAAACATTGTTCAAAATATTACAACGGTATAACCTCGGATCCGGGGCACGGATTGAGGAAATCAAAAGTAAGGCCATCCAGAGTTCTTCTGGCCTTTCTAATTATTCTTATGCGCAGTCTTTCGCGCTCATCGGTGTCGATATCATCGGCAAGCCCTTCCGGCCTTTGATAAGCAGCAACGATCGTCGTCTGCTGAAACACTTGATGCAGGATGTCAACGAGGTCGTTCCGTCGCTTCTTTGAGATCAGCCCTGTCAGGTGCACTGAATGCACCTTGTCCTCGGCATCATCCAGCGCATTGAGTGGTAGGGCCTCGTGAAGACCCGGAAGTGCCCTCCATATTGCTCCCAGCACGACTTTCAAAAGAGCCGAACGCCGAGGCAACAGCCAACCACCGCTTGCGTTCAGACGACCCATAACTTCTGCACATTCGGCGTCTGTAAACTCCGGGTTTTGTTGACGACCCTGAGCGCGGATATCATCGTAGGTAATGAACTCGTGCAGACTGTATAGATGCACCGCCGCCATTATGCCTGGAGAAAATATTACAGGAAGATCAACAATAGAAAAGCAATAATATACATG
Source organism: Agapanthus africanus (assembly GCA_030015575.1). Classification (NCBI taxonomy): domain Eukaryota; kingdom Viridiplantae; phylum Streptophyta; class Magnoliopsida; order Asparagales; family Amaryllidaceae; genus Agapanthus; species Agapanthus africanus. The sequence goes on along the minus strand of CM057347.1, from coordinate 101,695,742 downwards.
GATGACTAAATTCCTAGAGAGCAAAACTGTGTTCAAAGATGAAACCCACTAGACGAGAGCTCTGCTATTTAAGATTGATCTAAGAATCGATTTTACCTGAAGTTCTTCTAAAAAACTTTTAAAAAAAAGGAGCAAGGCACCGGTGTTCTTAAAGGCAAGAACAAAGCTCTGAAGTCTTCAAAAATGGAAATCTGGAAGATGATAAGTATCTGGAGGGGACCAAGGGTCCTATTTATAAGCCTCAAGTGCCTCTTCGACTCCCAAGAGTCGTCACGGCAGTTTACCCTAATTGGAGCGAATGTCCGTTCGAATTCTGAGACAGGAGATGAAGCAACGCTTCATCCTTCCCCGATTAGAGCAAAGCTCTGTCTTGAAGAAGCGACGCTTCAGCACGGAAGCGCTAGCGCAGTTGCGTTGCGCTGCGTGCTACACGCCACGTGTCCAGCGCAAACGCATCAGCGCAGCACCCCAAAGCAGCGCACCCAGCCAAAGCAAAGCTTGGTTTCAAGCAAAACCAAGGGAAGCAACGCTTCAGCGGCGTATGCGTCGTGCGCTGCATGACACGTGTCGGCATAGATGTGCTAGCGCAGTTGCGCTGCACTGTGTGCTGTGCGACACGCGTCATATCCTGGAGCATTCGCGCTAAACAAAAAGGTTCTGAAGAAATCTTTTCGGTTATTATCTTCTGTAAAACAGAAGCCTCTAGATCAAAGATCCGATGGTGGGGGAAATCCCGCCAAATCTTTCAGAAAAGGGATTTCTTCAACAAATTGAACTTGCTTCTTAATCTGCAAGATGAAGTCTCAGACAGTAAGGACTAAAAAGCTTGCTTCTTAAGCAATGGGGCCCTGCAAGTCAATCCAAAATGGTCTCTTGCATACTATTCACGGGTCTCACTCTCCGAAGTCGAATTTCGACGAGGAGGGAAACAACCGCTTACGAATTCTCTCGACTCGTAAGAGGGAAAATTCTCTTATAAGATCCCTACGACTTATGAGAGAAAACCACACTTAGGAATCCTTACGATTCCTAAGGAGAAAGCCCGCCTACGAGATCCTCTCGATCCGTAGGAAGAAAAATCTCTATGAGACCCTCACGGCCCATAGAGTTGAAAGGTCCTAGGCGGCAGATCTGAACCTGCAGTCTAGGCCATCGTTATCTCTGGGAGAAATGAAGTTATCTGTCAATAAGGTGTATTAAATATGTCATGCTGAGAAGAATGAAAAAGGCGAAGAAATAACACAGGATGTTACAAAAATTTGTATCTTTTATTCATGAACATTGACTGGGTACAGGATACATTGTACTAAAGAATAAAAAAATATATACATATATTTTACAAGTACAAATGATACAAGGAGAAATTACTGGGAAGAAAGCGTCTTGCATAGATTTAACAATTGCTCGCATACTTCCTTCCACGTCTTCTCTCGACCGGCTACTACCGCCAGCTCTGCCTCCACTTGGGCTCGCTGCTGCAAGACCGACGCAAGCTGCTCCCTGACGACCTGATAGGCAGCTTCCCGACTTGGGGTATTGCGCTCAGCTACGTCAAGCTTCCGCTTCAAGTTTAGCCCATGGGAGATACGCTCCAAGAGACCCTCGAAGATAGTCTTCACTTGGGCAGCATTTGCCTCAACCTCAGCGCGCAGATGGGCCGTTTCGTTCGAGGTCTTTTGGCATTCCCTTAGTCTTGAAGCTGCTTCTTGTTCCAAGTGGCGGAGGTGCGAAGTGCTTTGCTCGAGCCAAGTTGTGCGTTGGGTGCTCAGAGCTAAAACTTCGAGAAAAGGGTGTGTCGACTCCAGCCGATATAGACAGGCCTCGATCCCCCTGCAGTGGTTAACCCAAGATTCGACGACGCCTTCGTCATGAAAATTTACGAGCGCCGCCAACATCGGGTTAACCTCCGCAGCAAAATCTACGGCAAAAGGGAGAGCGTCCATATTGAGCTCTTCAATGTACCCGCTCAGCATGCCCAAACTCATCACAGCACCCTTGGAAGATGGACGTCTCAAGAAAGGGCCTGCCGGTGAAAGGACGCGAGTCTCAAAGGGGACCGGAGCCGGAACAATAGCTGCAAAACAAAACATGGTTAAACGATGGTTCAGAAGATGTTGAAGGGTTACCAAAAAAGAAAATTTACTATACCAGCTGCAACGGACGGTAAAGCCGGAAGGGCCGGTGGCGCGGCAGGTCTTGCATCCCCTCCTTCGATTTGTGGCACTGCAATAAAGAAAAGGAAAAGTCAGAAATTATCCCATTACTAGAAAAAAGGGGGTAAGTAAAGATATTATAGTGAAGGTATACTCACCGGCGCCACCAGAAGGAGAAGCGAGCTCGGATGGGAAAGAGAAGTGAGGGAGCAACACTTGATATAAATGATCGAAGAGCACTCCTGCAAAGGCACAATGGTATAACGTTAGTACAAAGCTACATTTTTGAAAGATTAATGCATGAGTCGTGAATCCATACCTTCCAACATCCGTGATGGTACAAGGGAAGGCGGGGAGGTGACCACCGCCAAAGCAGTAGTCGACGGTGCCCCCTCGAGCAAAGGAGCATCGGCACTGGCCGCACCTGCAAAGACAAGCTTGTTAGAAGAGATCGCAACATATATAAAAAAGGGGGGAACGCTGGTGACAAAAAAAAAAGAATTTTTTTTTACCTGACGAGCTACCAGCAGAAACTGAAGCAATCCCCTCATCCATCGACATGAGACCACCGCCCGTAGCCTCATCACCCGACTCGATGGGAACCGTTGTTGTGCTCGCGAGCCCGGGAGACGGCAAGGAACCATACGCGGGGAGGGCTATGATCGGAGTATTACCAGATTCCTGAGAAAGAGCGGTTCGCTCCTCCTCAGGAATCGTGGCCGCCTCACCCGATACTCCCTCGGTTTCTGCGGTCACGGTTGTCTCGTCTATCGGCACCGGGACGTCTCCAGCCTCAAGCGCCTCGGCTTCTACTGCCTTCGGCTCGACAATCATCTCATCTGCCGCCACTTCAGACGCGGCATCAATGACCTTCTCGGCGGCGGATCCTTCAACTTCTGTTTCAGGCACCGTGGCCCCGACGACGGTGCCCACCGTCGGCTCAGGTTCGGCAGGCGCCGCTTCCGCCGTTTCCTGGGGTCCAACGGTCTCCGCCTCCCCCTCAGTCGGACTTGGTCCTGCAAGATGGAATGCATATGAGCCAATAGCTTTATAATAATTCTTACAACAAGGTTCTGAAAGAGATGCTACCTGAAGGGGATTTATTGTTTGCACTTCGGGCCGCGCGCGCCACTTGCCTATAAGCAGTAGACAGGGCGACAGGGGCCTCTCCAGAAGGAGTGTCAGCGCGAGGAATGGTACTGGGACCCGCTCCCGCGGCCAAAGCAGCTCTACGCGCCTTTGCTTCGCGTCTCAACCGCTTCCGCTCCTCCCGAGCCGTTGAGACGGATGCCACTAGAGCTTCCCTAATTGAGGTGTCCTCGTCCGTGAATAGGGAAGCCTCTAAGGTTTTCAGGGCATCCCTCGTCGTTTTGTCAAGCCGAGGCTCTTGCGGCAACTTTGACGAAGCCGGGACTTCAGTAACAGGCTCGGGAAGGATCCCCGCATCAACTGATATAACCCCTGCTAAGAAACGAAAAAAGGTTAGGTTGACCATTATAAAAAGACAACAAACTTTCCTTATAAAAGAGAAAGGGGTGAAACATACCAGCGCCTGCTAGGGCACGCTTCTCCTCTTCCTCCTGGAAGGTTTTCAGGGAGGCAGCAATAGCCTCTTCAGTAGAGACACCTGTTGAAAATGGAACAAATGTTAGTTAAAGATAATAATACAAGGTGCAATAAAATGAAAAATGAAGCGTCTGATGATTACCGGACTCAGCGAGTTTGCTTAGCATCGCTTCGAGCCTAGCCGATCGCTCCGAAGCTGCAATGGCGGCAGCCAGATTGGTGTCCGCAGGATCTACCACGAAACCCTCATTGCTGCCGTATTCACATATGGCCTCGGCGGGAGGAGCCGCAGGCTTTAAGCTGAGGATCGCATCGAGGGAAAGAGCGGACTTCTTCTTCTTCTGCTGTCCACCAGCTTTAGACCCACCCGGAGCGGATTTGCGCTTGGCAGCCACTTTAGGGCGGCGGGTCCCGATCTCTGCTCCTGCGCCGGACCCTGGTGATACCACATTAACCGTCTTCATGGGAGCACGGGGCGCTGGCGATGCATCCACCGTAGTAGGCAGTGGCAATCCCCGCGGGGGGCTCAACACGCGCGGTCGAGCGACTCCAGCCTCTTTTAGCGGAGGGACGACCGGGAGCCTTGGCTGCAAGGGAGCCTTGCGATCACCACCAGGAGGCGCACCCCTACGGTCGACCAGCAGGCGTTTCTCCATTAAAATGATTGGGCCCATAGCATGCGCATACCAGGCTACGTACGGATGGATTATTTTAGGGGCACAGCTAGGCTCACTGATAAAAAAATAAGAGCCTGTATTGAGCCGGGTGAAATGATGCATAGCATTCCTTATTCCCCCTTGGTTGGCCGCGGGTGTTTCCAGAAAGGCTTCCATCGGGATCCCTTGATTGTAACTCGATTGTCGGGCAAATCGATGTGGGTTATACCTCATAAAGAGAGCCATCTCATTCTGCCTAAATACTAGGTAGCCCGGCCGAATGGAGTAAAGGTGAAGGATTTCCCAAGCCTTCAGTACAGAAACCCCGCCCTTAAAGTCATCACGCAGCGACACCACTGACTTAGTGGTCTCGGAGCCTATGGTGATGACCTTATCCACAAAAGAGGTCTTCGCTCCGACTAGATGTGAATGCAGGAGCAGTCCCCTAGACTCCCGCGGAGGTGCAACTACAATTGAAGCCCCGACCAACCGCATGATTCTTGGGAGTCTGTATTTCTCAAAAAACGGAGGAGTCTTATGGGCACCAAACACCCCTCGCACATGCAGCTCCATCCAAGAAGTGAAGTAATGCAGCGGGAAGTAGCAGGCTGTACCCCAGGCTCATTAGCATCTGCCGCTATGCTAAGTCCATTATAGAGGTAAGCCAGCCCGGCGATCCCTACTGATAACTGTAAACCAGCCGCCATTCGATGCGCCGGGTAAAAGACAGAGGACCGCATGAGGCGTGGGTGCATGGGAAGCGCGAAGCTGCATAGCCATAGACCCAAGAACCCTATGAAAAAGGTCTCCTCGTCCATGCCAGGAACGGCGATCTCTGAGAAAGGGACGCTGGCAGTGCCGGGGAAATAAAAATCCCGCTGGTCATTTTCCGATGAAGGTCGGCGGTCCAAGCCGAAACCAAAGGGGTCAGCAAGCTGAGCGAACTTCTCGCCCTGCTCTGATAGGAACTCCGGGTGGATAAAACGAGCAATGAATCCGTGAAACTGACGCCCCAGTCGCCCGATTCCAAATGGAGTTCCTCATAAATCTCCAACACCTTCACCAAGCCCGGGTGCTGATGCTGAATGGCATTTTCCGGAGTTAAGTCAAATACAAGCTGCTTGGTGGCGAAGACATACTCGTCAGGAGGAAGCAGCTCCTCGTAGTGTTCTCCCCTCATTGGCAGACCTGAAATCTCAGCAAACTCCTCCAGAGAGATGGAGACTTCCCTATCCGCTGTCAGGAAGGTATGGGTGGGGATATTCCATTGTTCGATGAAGGCCTTTATCCACTACGTCGGAGGAGAGGGATACTCGAAAAGCGAGACGTAGACAGCTGAGTATAAACCAATCGTCGTCAAGACAGCCCTCTTCGTCGCCAAAATGTAACGGGCCCATTGCAAATATCCGGCAAGCGGCCGCGGGATCAATCCAATGTTATAAGCCTGTCCCCAAGGGCGTGCTTCACCCTAACAGATTCGCCTCCCCAAGATATCTATAGCCGGCGGCGGCTGCACCGGAATGGCACCGATTGCAGGCTGAAGGAGGTCGTCGGCATTCCAATTTTTAACCTCCACGACATACTCCACCGGGGGCTTGTCCGCATAAGGGATCGTAACTATGGGCTCAGAAGGCGAAGCGGAGCTGAAGCTGCGACGGCCTTGGATGATTTGGCTGTACCACCTTCCCCATAGGTGAAGTCTCTTGCACTCTGGATCGTGATCTTTAATCAAGGCGAACACCACCCGGTCCACCGGCGAATGGGGGAACCCTCCTTCCGAGCAAACAAAGGGGAAAGATAAGTCGTCAGACATGTTTCCTGTAGAAAAATAAAAATAACCGTTAGTGTTCTGACACTTGGCATTTTGAAATCTTACTCAACACTGTGATGTAATGGGTAGGGGACAAAAAGAGGGACCCACAAAATCTGGATGACGGTACATCATTTAATAAGACAACCCCATCATTAGATGAGACTGTCAATTAATGAAAAGGTCCCCAAAAGAATATCCTCACTGATGGGAAATCCCTAGAGACAAGGAGAAATATTCTCTTTCAGAGCAAAGCTCTGTCACAGAGTGACATTTGTCAAACTCTGGTCTCAGGGGAACAAGATTCCTTAAAAGAGCATAGCTCTATGGTAATGGTGGAAATATCCATCAATTTTATCTTTAGAGTTTTGGAATCTTGAAAAATCCATGAAAACTTATAAAACAAAATTTTTCTCCGATCTAAAAAGATCTACATTTGATCTAAGAGCAATGCTCTGTTCATGGGTTAGAACCCATGGATCAGATCTCTGTAAATCTGTAAATTTTTTGAGAGCAAGGCTCTGTTGAAGAAACCCCAAAGGGGTTTTCCTTTAGATCAAAGATCTATAAGAGCAAGGCTCTGTTAATTAGAACAGAAAAGTTAAGGAAGAAGCGGCTCAGGTATCGAGCCAACAAGAGGGCCAAGGCTTCGGCCAAATGGAATCGTGTGAAGTTCCAAGTGCAGGGTTGCCCCGCGACGACGGCTGAGTCGGACGTAAGAATCAGCAATTCCTTCGAGCCTCTGAAGTAGGTTCAGAAAAACGCCATGACCGCCAGAATCAAGAAGACAGCGGTCCGAACAGTGCCACAAAGAGACGTGTCCCGGCCCCAACAGAAAAAGTATGACACTGTCTCTTCAAGAGTCTATCAGGCGCTCTGTGCCGCACGAAAGCAACGGGGCAAACCCAGAAAAGAAGCGCCAGCACCATTCAAAAAGCTGTCTAGGCCAGCCGCCTTCAATCGACTACCGGCTACCGAAGTAAGGAGGTCAAGACAGCGATCCGTGAAATCAGCCGCCAATGACCGAAAGACGGCCGGATATATCATCCATACGGTCTATATGGCGGGCGGGCGCCCCAGCGACAACCTCCGCAGCAAAAGCAAGGATGGGGCCACCACATCCCAAGCCCAATCTAGCCTGAATGTGGTTGCCGCCGACCAAGAACAGCTACCCCCACTGGATGAAGAAAACCCTCTCGATGAGGATGATAGGCAGAAAGACCCCTCGGTCCATGCAGAGTCAAGCTCGGACAGCGAGGAAGAGCCTACTTTCCGCCCCAGGACTGCGGAGCAAGAGCTGCTTCAAGAGCTTCGAAAACAGCTCAGGAGCAAAGATAAAGAGATGGTCAAGCTCTATTCGAAGATTGACGACTTAACGAACGTGGTGATGCAGCTTACGGCCCAAATTGCTCGAGTGCCTCCCAATCAAGCACAAGCCGCTACTAATCAGCCGGGTGATGACAATCCGAGGCAGCCAATGCCTGTTCCTTTAGGACCAAGACTGGTCGAGCCGCATGAAAGCCGACCACACTCCGCTTCTGAGGACGCCTTGGCCCCAGATAGCACTATCCCGCTAACACAGGATCGGATAATGGATTTGGTCACCAGCAAGGTTAAAACATTGGTGGCCGAAGCTGAAGCTCAGAAAGAAATCGGCAGTAGTGGGCGGTTATATCCCGCGCAGTACGATCTGATTGAGTTCCCAAGCGGCTACGTCATTCCTAAGTTCGGAAGATTTGATGGAACGGGGAATGCAAATCAGCACGTTGTAAGTCTACGTTAGCGCCCCGGCAGTCTACAGACGCCAATCGCGGAATAAAACTTTTTAACTTGGCGCTATCGTATACTTTAACCCGGATCTGCCATTATTGCTAAACTAACAAACAGTAAAGAGTGTAGAAATGTTGTACCGACTGATCCGAGTCCTCCGGTCTTCATCTCCACTCCGATCTCCTCGCGGGATCTCCGTCCGTCTCCTCCTCGTCGGAAAGGGCACCACATCGCCTTCGTCTTTTACGGGCTCCCGCCTCAATACCGAGGCAACTCGAGCATGAAGCCGGCAACTCGACATGCTCAAGATTTGCTGTAGAAAGTGTAGAGTAGAATACGCTTTGTCTCAATGGGGTTTTTGTTGCCATGATGGAGGAATCAAGGTGATATGAACTTGGGGATTTTTGAGGCAATGAAAAAGATATGAAACAATAATTTTCCCACACCCTCACCAAAAATGAAATGATCCATCATCCCCCAATGAAGTGGCCGGCCAAGACTTTTTATGGTGGAGGAAAATCCAAAAGCAAAACAAGAAGGGAGGTTATTGTAGGATAAAGTAAGGAGGTGACCATATCAAAAACATACACCATGCTTTTTCTTACAAACCCATACCCTTTCAATCATCATAAGTCAAAGCAAGTCATGGATGAAAGAAAAGATGCTTATCATAATCAATACTTTTACAAGAAACCCCCCCCACAAAGTGTAATTTGCAAAACTGCAAATTACCCCCTCCATCGGAAAAGTCCGGCCGGGAAAGAACAAAGGAAAACCGGCCGGAACGGAATGCAAACTGGCAACTCCAGAAAACTGGTCCCGTAATAAATTACAGGAAAACCCCGACACTGTGCATACACACCCGCATCTGTATTCCGTCCGGATACAAATGCAAAGAGACAAAATCTACACTGTACTAAACTAGGACCGGCTTAAACCAAAGCCGGCTAGTATAATCCGTTCGATTATGATCCGTGCAATACCGCACGTATCTGATCGAACCCTGCCATATAACTATACGGCTACTAGTACAAACCGTCCGATCCTGATCCGTGCAATACCGCACGTATCTGATCGGACCCTGCCATATCTCCATACGGCCTCTACAGCGTTTCGCCCGAAAGCTGAGTAACTGAAAGTGTGGTGGACTCTAAAGACTCGTCAATACTATGGCTGTGGATTTAACCACTGGCACGTCAGAGGTATAAGCCAATACATGACGGGCCACCAGCTATTGACTAAAAGGGACGTCGATGAGCGAACTCATCCTGACACCCTACTGAGCCTGTCAGTGACAATATCCGTACAGTCCGGTCCGTTCGTCTATGAGCATCGCATGGCGGGCCTAGGGGGTTGGTAAAAGTCAGACCCCCAAAAGCGGTACAAGTCGTGTCGGAGTGTAGCCCAGAACACCCTGAGATACTACTGGAATACCTACCAGTAAATCTCCTGCCTTGGCCAAGGACTTTGTGTAATGGCTCTCCTAGACACAGCGCGACCTCACCCCCAATACCGGGAGAGACGAAACCCCCGAAGATCCGCTCACTGCCTCCATGTGGCTCAGGACTGTACCCAACTAAAACCTGTTTGCACGACTCCTTTGAGCCGTGGTAGGGTAGTAATCAAAGCACAGTGGGAACTCACACGAGACAAATGACGATCCCCAGGTCGATGAACTAACCTGTACACATGTCACCTGGGAACTGCTATCTGACGTCAGGTATAAGACCAACTAGCATGTTCCCGGCGAGTCCTGTCCGGTGTACTCATAACCCAATGAGCACCTGTATACATCTTAGGTGATCCAACTGACACCAGTGGCTTGTGAGACCGGCCACCGCCCCTCGTCGGGGTCTCGACTGTATACACTAGTCTACTCTGGAGAATCGATGCCCTGTCTCGAAACTCCCACGACTAGGGACCTTTTAAGGATATGCTTGTAGACCCCCAGCTCCCACTTATATGATCGCCCTCATACTGCTGGTGGTCAAGCAAGAATCCTAGGGGCTCTATCAACGTGTAATAGCGACGTGTCAGGTCACCTAAAGCAGTACACGATGATAAAGGTAAACCAGATAGCATACTATCATCTCGAGTAAGACTGTCCTACCGGGATAGGTCCTCGCTCAATCATTACAATCACGTACCTGTGACCTAATAATTGACTCTGAGGGCACTATCTCCAACAATCTCCCACTTGCACTCAAGGCTAATTATTGCGATGTCGCATACTCACAGCCCGTGTGATACCGAACATCCAACTCCTCTACTAGTCAGTCTCACAAAGCTCGTTTGCGGAACTATTGCGTTCGAGGAATAGCCTCAGTGAGTGGATCCGCTTAGTTGTTTCTTTCTATGTCTCTCTATATCTCAAGTTCGCGGAGAAAGCCATCTCCCGAAAAGAGCAATACCTGTCTTAGAATGTGTCTGGATGTCTGATGGGACATAGCTCATAAATGAGCTCCAAATCCAAACTTCTTAGACTGTATCGTCAACTGAACTTAATCAGTATCCTGCGCGCCATGCCTCCCTCAGTATTGCCTTGGACCACCTGTCCAAAATACTGCCCCTCATCAGAAGGAAAACTATAACTCTGACAACCTCCTTGTCGTCCATGTCACCTTGGAAGCCTGGAATGATAACTGTCTCCTGAATGAGGCTGTCGTTATCATATCCCTAGAACATCCACTTATGTTCTAAAACTGCTTCCGATTGTTCCTCCAGGATTGGATCAATATCAGCTTATTGCATCTTGTGCAAGAACAACATCTGGTGTGGTACTTGACATCTCACGATTGACTCAATTGCCTGAGCAAGTGATCTGCCAATCATGCCCGTCCCTCTCCCTTTTAGTCTGTAAGACACCTTTGGAGAGGGTGACTCCATTATCTGCAGGTACACTACCGTGCCAGGAGTCGTCCATCCTAAATACTCTTAGAATGCTGTCAAGTACCCTGATTGGGAAACCACCCAAATCTAGATCTAAAACCATAGATCCAGTAACCAGTATATCAGATATAAAATCCATTTCCTTTGTGGAGAAACCACTGTGTGACGACCAAAGTATAACCGATCGTAGTATAGGAGTTTCTTTTCCTACTTTGTGTATGTCATCCAAATACCATGACATCACATCCTACTACCTTCTCAACAGATCCATCTTCTATTCTGATGAAGTCAAACCTATGACTGTCACGTCAGAAATAGATGATCTATCTCCGCTACATCTGCTTTGGTCTATAAATAGACATAAGCTACCTGTCCACCAATGCTTCCGCTGCTCCCACTGACTACGACAACCCTCTGGCAGAGTCATATACACGTACACTTCTAAAACTAGTTTTAGAACGACGCTATACTCATCCTCCCGCCGGGTCTCGTAACCTGGAACAACAGCAATGGCAATTGTGGGTAAACAAGAACTTCCCTGTCACCGTCCTTGAGGCCACCGTAGTGCCTCTCGGGTGCCTGAAGTTACCCACCTTATCTGCGGAGTGGCCAATGGAATGTCAATCCAGATTGAATCTTTAGGATCCTTATCAAATCTTCAGTAATCGTTTGTGGTTCTGGAATCACTTCCAGTTCTACCATACTCCCACTACTGTTTTTCTGAAAAAATTCATTTTTAATTTAAAACTGTGGCGAGTCATAGAACAATATCGCTATTGTTCATCCAGATGGTAGAAAATCAACCCTCGTCATAGCCTGGGTCAACCCACAAACAGCCATTACAGAAACGTGCCTTGAGTTATCCAGAGTCTGGTTTTAATCATAAGCCGGACAACTCCCCGTACCTTAACAATGTTAAGATATGAACTGTACTATATCCAATATAGAACCAGAGGCACTGATTTAATTGAACCAGATTCAAATCATGCATCTGTCTCCAGTGCATGTCAACTAAATGGAGAGAGGCCGATCAGCGTTACTCAACTTAGGAATGCTTCCAATTATGAGTGACCTGAAAAAGAAGCAATTTCTCTTTATCATTACTATCAACTGAATACCATACACAAGTATCTATATCTTCGATCACTTTGAAGAATCTTGATACTTGCTACACCTGGTTCTCTACTCTATTCAAATACCTATAACTCCTCAAAACTTAGACCCTGTGTTTCTACGAAACACACGTCTAAAAACTAGAGAAGTTAAAAGTAAACAGAATATAGTATAAGGACCAACCCCTCTGTCCCAATGGACACTGGACAACATACAATACTCTGTATAAGTCCGATGAGTCTAACAACTCTTTCACTGTGTGTCGTAGGTTGAAAACTGTACTTATGGTTAAGAAGAATTACACCGCTGTTTAATGCTCCTTACCTAACCATCCACTGATATAGGTAAATGTCATCGACATAATATCAAAAGGTATATCTCACTCTATAAAAATAGACGTACAGATATACCAATTTGAAATTGGTGCACAACAGCGGATATTCAAAACCAAATATTTGCCGACCGGCAAACAGCCCAGGTGATCTCCTCAAATATCACCGATTACAACGAATCCCGATATAATGAGGATGATCACCTTATTCCCAATAACCTACTCCCACTCACTATCTGTAAAACCATACAGATGTGAGAATCAAACCTGGTAAATACATACCCTGGAGTAAGTATCTAATCGGGAAATCAGTTTTCTTTTAACAGTACACAGTGAACTGAAACATTGAAATGTTTCGATGGGGTGTCCTGGTATTCCTAGTAATGCCTCTTTCATTATCCAGATTCACAACTATAACCGTATAATTCTTTGCTACCTCTCCAAATCCCTTTATATGTCTTTAGTCATTACCTTCTGCACACCCGTTTAGGCCAATTGGTTTTCTTCCTTCCCTACCGTTCGGCACCAGCCTATGGTTTGGAAGAAGACTATCCAATAAGCATAATGGGTGTACTGTCCTAATCCTAGGAACACTCGCAACACGAGAGAAGGTGAAGATAAAAGACACCTGAATGTACTTTATTCCTATTTCTCCTGAACCAGAATCCATCCCCGAACTGGAACAAGTTCCTTTCGAGTTCGTATATAACCATACGATGGAATATCCAAATAAACTGTGGATCTTCGTAGTGATACGGAGTGTCCTGGAGAAATACAAAGGTGATGTGGGAGTGGTAACGAAATATTTGGTTTGGTCGTGAATATCTGTTGCAATTTACTTTGCCCTCTTACTAATCCCTTGCTTTGTCTGAACTTAATACCTTCTGCACACCATCGTTATGCTAATTGGTTTTCTTCATTCCCTACCGATCGGCACCAGCCTAAGGTTTGGAAGAAGACAATCCAATTTGCGTAATAGGTGTACTACCCCTAAACCAAGGAGTACTCGTAACCTGAGAGAGGGTAAAAGGAAAAGACAACTGAATAATCCTATCCGTTTTCTCCAGAACCGGAAACCATCCTCGAATAAATTCTTTCGAGTTCGTATCTAACCATACGATGGTTTTGTCCAATGGAAGTGGACGTTCGTAGTAAAACGGGGTGTCCTGGAGAAAAAGGGTAAAAGTAGGAGTGGCAATGAGGTTTGCAACTCTGACAATCCAAAAGCCGGTGTTTAAGAAGGTTCGGTCAACTTGGTCACTGAGTCAAAGTCTTAGGGTCGGGTCAATGGTCGCTGCCAAAGAGAGAGAGAAAAGAAACACTCAGCGTGCACTCTAACCTAGATCAGAATGGTTACCAATTTATCTAATCTGGAAACCTCCCACTGTACCTCAAATTCTCCTCCAAACCTGAAAGAAGAATCAGTCGGGGTCACCCGAGGAGTAAACCAACTCATCAGTGGGAATCGGGATCCAACTCTCATCGCATGACAACGTGACGGAATCCGCTCACGGTATCACACTCCAGAAGGTATGCGCATATCTGGCAAGTTTCAGTACTTTTGAAACTCCCGATGTGATTTCTGCCCCATGCTCTTATGACCTTGACTAAGGCCAACAAATCATAAGTCACATGTCAAGTTCTACCCGTCATTGTCCAGGTTGATTTGAACCCACCCGTACAAGCCCTTGACTAAGGCCAACAAGGCTATACGACTGTCCCAAACCAACGCATCTATCTATGCAACATATGAATACCCAATAGCTACCAAACACTGTGCCTTGACTAAGGCCAACAAACACAGCTTGAATACTATTGACTACCCATATGAAACGACGGAGGGCTACGAATGGTTTCTGGCGAAAACCTTTAACGTAGTGAACTTGATATCGTTGAAGGAACGAATAGCTTTTTAGAAAATATAGTGACGAAAAACTTTCACTAAAGAGGTCACTCCCGGTGAAGGGATCTCGGCTCTTTCCCCGTAGAATGAGGTGCAGGATATTCCAACTGAATACCACGATGCAAAGAAAAAGTAATCGGCTATAGTGAAGTTAATGCCCTGACGCAAACTTCTGTCCAAGGGGTCACTCCCGGTGAAGGGATCTCGGCCCTTGCCTCGTCGACTGAGGAGCAGGATATTCCAAATGAATACCACGATGCAAAACAGAAATGAACGTCCTTGCAATAACAGCTTTTTGAAAAGTGTTCCAACAACATCAGAATAGGTTTGTTTAACTTGCATTGATCCGAATCAACGCAGTCCCATCAATTGATCACACCACAAAGAACGAAAATATACTGACGTACGTATATGCCATCCGCATTCGCCACTGGGTCCCGTCATCACTCGTTAGGTTAGCTTACTAACGACAGAGCGGGGACTGGACTAGCACGGATGAAAAACATATACAACATCTACTAATATATATACCAATATATAGTATTTCGCTCAAGGCGTGAATAAAATGCAACATCACAGAAATGTACAGCATCACAGAACAATACAGATATCTGGGATCCCCGGGTTTCACAGAGCCACTGCTGAAACCCGACGTTCCCCTGGTCGTGTGGATAGCCTGTGCAATGAAATCCTAGACCCCTACGGGCGCGGCAAGTTACCCGCCAAATCCTGAAGCGAGGCAGCCCCCTTCAGCACCGTGAAAGGACCACCCAGCACTTCACGGAATCCGGCAACTTGGGCACCCCTCCTGGGTCAACCTGTACCCCCTACGAGTGCGGCGAATAGCCAGCCAATCCTGGAGTGAAGCCCCCTCCGTCCCAATGCCATGAGATGCGGGCTTGTGGTCTTCTAGAACCCGGCTATCCGTGCACCCCACCGCGGGGCAATCCTAGTACAGAAAGTAAAATATACATACACCGGGTACATCGACCGCAACCAGGTCGTGCCCCAAAAGAATAATACAATCAGGCAGTGACGGCAGTCCACATGTCGGACGCTCGCCCCGCAATATCAAATGTACATAATACAACAACACTGTACTAGCATTGCATCCAGGCTATCCCCCACGACCGATCCGCAACATCACAGCAAATACATAGAACATCAACGTGAAAATCACGTTCGCAAATCCGTCTAACCGGGCTATAGCAGTTAGACCGGATTTACCGATCGAGTGACATTCACGGTCGCAGATATAATGTAAATACTGTGAAAACTAACGTGTTTAAATTTCGATCGACAAAATATCAAGAAGTGGGCCCCACGACTTACTGGTGAACAGTAACAAAATCTGGGCAAAAACGATATATATCAAAAACCCCAAAAACCCACAGAGAACCATCTGACAAAATTTGGGAGCACGTGCTCCCCACGTGACCGCGGTTGCGCGGCCAAACCATGGGTTTGGCCGCGCTTCCGCGGCAGCTTGGGGGGATCACGACCCCAAATTTTGTCGGGACTCTTAAATGTTCCTGCTATGATTTTTAAGACATCCAGAAATAATTTTTGAGACCGTTTAAAAACAACAGAAACTGTCGGCTTGGATTTTTGCAGTTTTCGATTTCCGGTCGGATCGAAGTTTTAAACGCGTTAGCACAAGTTAGCATAGCAAAATGGTGAGGCTCTGATACCACTGTAAGTCTACGTTAGCGCCCCGGCAGTCTACAGACGCCAATCGCGGAATAAAACTTTTTAACTTGGCGCTATCGTATACTTTAACCCGGATCTGCCATTATTGCTAAACTAACAAACAGTAAAGAGTGTAGAAATGTTGTACCGACTGATCCGAGTCCTCCGGTCTTCATCTCCACTCCGATCTCCTCGCGGGATCTCCGTCCGTCTCCTCCTCGTCGGAAAGGGCACCACATCGCCTTCGTCTTTTACGGGCTCCCGCCTCAATACCGAGGCAACTCGAGCATGAAGCCGGCAACTCGACATGCTCAAGATTTGCTGTAGAAAGTGTAGAGTAGAATACGCTTTGTCTCAATGGGGTTTTTGTTGCCATGATGGAGGAATCAAGGTGATATGAACTTGGGGATTTTTGAGGCAATGAAAAAGATATGAAACAATAATTTTCCCACACCCTCACCAAAAATGAAATGATCCATCATCCCCCAATGAAGTGGCCGGCCAAGACTTTTTATGGTGGAGGAAAATCCAAAAGCAAAACAAGAAGGGAGGTTATTGTAGGATAAAGTAAGGAGGTGACCATATCAAAAACATACACCATGCTTTTTCTTACAAACCCATACCCTTTCAATCATCATAAGTCAAAGCAAGTCATGGATGAAAGAAAAGATGCTTATCATAATCAATACTTTTACAAGAAACCCCCCCCACAAAGTGTAATTTGCAAAACTGCAAATTACCCCCTCCATCGGAAAAGTCCGGCCGGGAAAGAACAAAGGAAAACCGGCCGGAACGGAATGCAAACTGGCAACTCCAGAAAACTGGTCCCGTAATAAATTACAGGAAAACCCCGACACTGTGCATACACACCCGCATCTGTATTCCGTCCGGATACAAATGCAAAGAGACAAAATCTACACTGTACTAAACTAGGACCGGCTTAAACCAAAGCCGGCTAGTATAATCCGTTCGATTATGATCCGTGCAATACCGCACGTATCTGATCGAACCCTGCCATATAACTATACGGCTACTAGTACAAACCGTCCGATCCTGATCCGTGCAATACCGCACGTATCTGATCGGACCCTGCCATATCTCCATACGGCCTCTACAGCGTTTCGCCCGAAAGCTGAGTAACTGAAAGTGTGGTGGACTCTAAAGACTCGTCAATACTATGGCTGTGGATTTAACCACTGGCACGTCAGAGGTATAAGCCAATACATGACGGGCCACCAGCTATTGACTAAAAGGGACGTCGATGAGCGAACTCATCCTGACACCCTACTGAGCCTGTCAGTGACAATATCCGTACAGTCCGGTCCGTTCGTCTATGAGCATCGCATGGCGGGCCTAGGGGGTTGGTAAAAGTCAGACCCCCAAAAGCGGTACAAGTCGTGTCGGAGTGTAGCCCAGAACACCCTGAGATACTACTGGAATACCTACCAGTAAATCTCCTGCCTTGGCCAAGGACTTTGTGTAATGGCTCTCCTAGACACAGCGCGACCTCACCCCCAATACCGGGAGAGACGAAACCCCCGAAGATCCGCTCACTGCCTCCATGTGGCTCGGGACTGTACCCAACTAAAACCTGTTTGCACGACTCCTTTGAGCCGTGGTAGGGTAGTAATCAAAGCACAGTGGGAACTCACACGAGACAAATGACGATCCCCAGGTCGATGAACTAACCTGTACACATGTCACCTGGGAACTGCTATCTGACGTCAGGTATAAGACCAACTAGCATGTTCCCGGCGAGTCCTGTCCGGTGTACTCATAACCCAATGAGCACCTGTATACATCTTAGGTGATCCAACTGACACCAGTGGCTTGTGAGACCGGCCACCGCCCCTCGTCGGGGTCTCGACTGTATACACTAGTCTACTCTGGAGAATCGATGCCCTGTCTCGAAACTCCCACGACTAGGGACCTTTTAAGGATATGCTTGTAGACCCCCAGCTCCCACTTATATGATCGCCCTCATACTGCTGGTGGTCAAGCAAGAATCCTAGGGGCTCTATCAACGTGTAATAGCGACGTGTCAGGTCACCTAAAGCAGTACACGATGATAAAGGTAAACCAGATAGCATACTATCATCTCGAGTAAGACTGTCCTACCGGGATAGGTCCTCGCTCAATCATTACAATCACGTACCTGTGACCTAATAATTGACTCTGAGGGCACTATCTCCAACACACGTCGCCCACTTCAAAGCATCGTGCGGAAATACAGGGGGCAATGACGTGCTCCTTCTTCGTCAGTTTGTCAACAGCCTGACCGGCGTCGCCTTCGACTGGTATGCAAGTATACCGGACGGGTCCGTCATTACCCTTGCCCAAATGGAGTCCCTGTTTCGGCAAAGGTTCATGAGTGTCAGTGATAAAATCTCCATTGCCGACCTTGTGAGGACCAAGCCGGGGAAGAATGAAAGCAACACCGACTTTATCGCTCGATGGCGTAATCTCACAGTCAAGTGCGAACCACCGTTGGAGCAGGACCAATCCGTCAGCCTTCTCATTGGGAACCTCAGCAATTGGATGGTGCCATTCTTGTGTACGGCAGGCCTCAAGACATTTCAGGAGCTAACCAAGAAAGTCCAAATGCTGGAACGCTCGAAGCAGGAGTCCCTGCCGGATTCTCAGAGAGACAAAACTTGGAAAAGCAAGCGGGACGACAACCGTAGAAGCGGGAGTTCCAGCAGTACCAATGTCTTCAATGCGTCCGACAATGAAGAAAAGCGAAGGACGGCCGAATCCAAAACTAACCGGTCTCGAAAGCCATTGTTGGGAGGAGATGGGCCTTCCCTAAAGGAGAAAAAGAACAAGGTTTACTCTTTCAGAAGGGACAAGGTCCGCAAGATATTTAAAGATGCCTTGAACAACGGCCTACAATTGCCGGAGTCGAAAAGACCCCAAGAAGCAAAAATGACCGACAATCCTCTGTATTGCCCGTACCACCGAGTAGTGAGCCATGCGATCGAGGATTGCTATATCTTCAAAGACTGGGTCGAGAAGCAGTACAAGGCTGGAGAGATCGAGCTGTCCAAAAGCGTGTTGGTGAACAATCAAGTTGCAACCGCCAACTTTATACAGACAGAAGTTGAAGCCTTCTGGGAGCAGACAGCTGAACCTGCTGCCCTGATAAACGAAACTGACTCATCGCGGCCTCCGTGGAGTATACACGTATCTAATAAGACGAAGAAGATGCTAAAGATGCTTCAGAAAGAGCCTAGGATAGAATGGGAAGGACGGAAGAAGCCTACCAGTCCAGCTGCCAATGCGGCTCCATCAGGCTCAAAATCCAAGAAGCTCAAGAAGAAGAAAAGTGCAGCTCGGCGCGAAAAAGAGTCTGCAGGGAGATCGACCATTCAAAAATATATCGATTCCCTTGAAGAATATGAACAAAAGGAAAGAACATTGATTCAATTGAATGAGTTCTTCCCTGTACAAGCGGCTGAAATTCTTGAGGAGTTAGAAGAAGACTCCAATGAAAAGATCCCAGTAGTGACCTGCTACGCCATCTATCTTAGCAGTGACTCGGAAGAGGAGCTCTGTTTTCCCGAAGAGGACGAAGAGCTCGCCACAACGGCCAATCAAATCCAGCTCAGAAGCGGCAGGGCTCTACCGCCAAATCAAGGCAACGCCCCAAAAGGGAAAGAAAAACAAGTCGCTAATGAAGAAGATGGCAGAGAACCGGCTGATGAAAACATAAGTCCCTCCTCGGTGGACTATAATGTCTTGGCACATCTCCGGAAGCTTCCGTCTCTCCTGAGCATCTACGACGCCTTGGTCCTATCTAAGGAGCTTAGAGATGTTCTCATCCATGCTCTACAAAACCCCGAGCGGTATCAGGCTCACTTCGCGGAAATTAATATGAAAGAAGCTCAGCACGCTTTGCATGCCGCTGCAGTCACATTTAAGGATGAAGACTTGCTACTGGGAACAGCTGAGCACAATCGGCCGCTTTACGTGACCGGGTACAGCGACGGAGATCGAATTAATCGCATATTGATTGATCCGGGGTCCTCAGTGAACATCATGAACTTGCGAACTCTGAAGAGTTTGTCAATGGACGTCCGACACCTATCAAGAGAAAGGATTGTCATTCAAGGCTTCAACCAAAATTGCCAGCAAGTTCTGGGGTCTATAGCTTTGCCAATCAAATTCGGGGATCTGCAAACTGAAGCTAAGATATACGTGATCGACGCAGACACGTCTTATAAGATTCTCTTGGGGCGGCCATGGCTCCACGATTACGGCATCATTCCATCAACTCTTCATCAATGTATGAAGTATACTAAAAATGGCGAAGAAAGATGCATTGGCGGAGACATCCAGCCGTTCGGTGTGCATGAAGTCCGCTATGAAGATTCTCGGTACTTTATGAACCACCAAAATGCTAAGCCACAACTGACTGAGGATAGACCGGCTCCAAGACTCAAAAGCAAATCTGCGTCGGCTGTCACTTTTAAAAGCAAAGACGCTCAAGTGCGCCCGCATTTCGGCAGCGACACTGATGAGTCTGACGCTAGAAGCCCGTCCTTCCATAAAACTCGCCCTCGTTTCGGCAGCGATACAGACGAATCTGTTACTGAAGGCCCATCTAGCAGCAAAGTCCGCCCTCATCTCGGCAGTGACACTGAAGAGTCAGAAGAAGAGGACCTGCCGTGCAACAGCTGTGCAGATTGGACCCCCATGCAGCAAGCGAAACTACGAGAGACCTTCGAAGTCGCAGAAGGGTCCCTGGCCATCACAAGGGTGCCGGAATGGATGTGCAAAGAGCTCGATGCATTGTCAGTCTCTACCGTGGACCAGCTGAAAACTTTCTACGTGCCCGGGAGGAAAAATGGACAGAAGGGCATCCTGTTTTACAGGTCAAACCCCGTTGTGCACCCGGACGATCTTTCTGTCACGTGCCTTCCCTATGAGAGAGGCATAAGAGCCGTCCTCAATCCCAGATACTATGCGCCCGAGATGCGGGAATACTTTAAGAAGTGCGGATGCCGGTTGTACCAAACGGAGTCCGAAGCAAAGTTTTACGAAGGGCTGTGGTATCCACCCCAGGTCCGAGCACTCATCGATGGACGAATTCCAGATAGACGGGGCATATGCTACATTCAACCTGATTCCAAAGCGTGCTACATGATCCATGTTGGTAAGGCCAGCGAAAGATCAAATGACGACGACGAGATAGCCGAGCCAGAAGAAGCTCCTCAAGAGCTCGAAGATGGCAGACAAGCAACCTTTGATGAGCTAACCGAGATTGACTTAGGAACGCCCGATAATCCAAGGCCGACCTACATCAGCTCACTCTTGTCGGAGGAAATGAGAGAGCAGATAATTGCCCTGCTGCGTGAGTTCGTCGACTGCTTCGCGTGGACATACAAAGAAATGCCTGGCCTTTCCCCTGAAGTGGCCGTACATAAGTTGGCTATATCTCCTGATGCTAAGCCAGTCAAACAAGCTCCTCGAAGAATGAGAAGGGAACTAGAAGAAAAGGTCATCGAGGAAACTAAGAAGCTCATCGATGTTGGCTTCATCAGGGAAGAGAAATATGCGGATTGGATCGCATGCATAGTCCCAGTGAAGAAGAAAAATGGGTAGATCCGAGTTTGTGTCGATTTCAGGGACCTCAACAAGGCATGTCCTAAAGACGACTTCCCGCTACCGGTCATGGAAATGATGGTTGATGACACCTCAAATTACGAGCTGTTCACCTTTATGGATGGCTCGTCTGGATACAATCAGATCAAGATGTCGCCTGAGGATGAGAAGCACACAGCATTTCGAACCCCGATCGGAATATACTGCTACAAAGTGATGCCGTTCGGGCTGAAGAACGCGGGCGCTACATATCAAAGGGCAATGACTAATATCTTTGATGACCTAATCCATAAAGTCGTCGAATGCTATGTTGATGATCTGGTCGTCAAAACTGAAGCCAAACCCGACCACATCCAAGATCTTAGGACCGTTCTCACCAGACTGAGGGAATACGATCTGAAGATGAATCCTCTGAAGTGTGCTTTTGGCGTGTCATCGGGAAAATTCCTGGGCTTTATAGTCCGGCATCGAGGGATCGAAATTGATCCATCAAAGATAAAGGCCATCATGGAGATGCCCCCTCCAAAGAGTCTGACGCAGCTGAGATCTTTCCAAGGCAAGCTTGCTTATATACGGAGGTTTATCTCAAATTTATCAGGGAGATGTAGGCCTTTCTCAAAGCTCATGAAGAAAGGAGCTCCTTTTATCTGGGATGCCGAATGTCAAGCAGCGTTCGAAAGCATCAAACAATACTTGTTGCACCCTCCAGTGCTGGCCGCTCCCATTCCAAATAAACCTTTGATTCTCTACACTGCCGCGCTAGATGAGTCACTCGGTGCGCTCCTCGCTCAGAATAACGAGGAAGGAAAGGAAAATGCCCTCTACTACCTCAGTCGAACTCTAGTCGGGGCGGAACACAACTATTCCCCAATCGAAAAGCAATGCCTGGCTCTGATATTTGCTGTGAAAAAGCTGAGGCACTATTTGCTCGCTCATCGGGTTATGCTGATCTCCAAGGTCGACCCGCTCAAACACTTGATGACCAAAGCAAGCCTAGCCGGCAGAATGGCAAGATGGGCTGTCATGCTACTTGAGTTTGACATAGTTTATACTCCTCAGAAAGCAGTAAAAGGGCAAGCTCTTGCAGACTTTCTCGCTGCTCATCCCATACCAGAAGGATCGCCGCTAAATTGTGAGTTACCCGACGAACAAGTGCTGTACCTCGAGGAAGATGAGCCATATTGGGAGCTCTACTTCGACGGGGCCTCATCAATAAGGAGCTCCGGCAGATCAAATGTCCCGGAGATAAAAGAAGGGATAGGATTGGTGTTTATCACACCATCAATGGGAACCTTACGGCGTTCTTTCGCTCTCACCGAGCCTCGGACAAACAATGAAGCTGAGTATGAAGCTCTGATAGCTGGTTTGGAGCTCGCCATAGAAATGGAAATCCTTCGGCTACGGGTTTACGGTGACTCCCAGCTTGTCGTCAACCAAGTAAGCGGCACCTATAAGATATACAAACCCGAGTTAGCTCGGTATAGAAGCCGGGTGGTGGAACTCATGAAACGGTTCACTCACATTGAACTAACAAGAGTCCCTAGAGCATTGAATGGAAAAGCCGACATACTCGCCCGTCTAGCCAAGGAGCTGGCTGATCCTGACTTGGACGAAATTCTGATCACAGTCAGGAGCCGACAAATTCTACCCCCAGTCTCTCTACGAGAAGAGGAAAGCGCGGAACAGGAGAGCAGTCCTGCCGAAGAAGCTTCGATCATCCAAGACGAGCCCGATTGGAGAGAACCCTTCATAGAGTACCTCCGATACGACAAGCTGCCCGAAGAAAAATCTATGAGGATTCAGCTGAAGAAAAGAGCTCTCCGATACGTGTTTGTAAATGACACGTTATACCGCAGGTCATATGACCAACTCTGGATCAGGTGCCTGTCATCGGCCGAAGCCCAAAAGGTCATGAAAGATGTTCACTTGGGCGTTTGCGGTGCTCACCAATCTGGCCCTAAGATGCGACTTCAAATCAAGCGGCTTGGGTATTACTGGCCCACCATGATACGGGATTGCGGAGAGCATGCAAAGAAATGTCAGATCTGCCAAATCCATGGTGATTTCATTCACAAGCATCCCAATCCGTTGCATCCTACGGTGGCGTCGTGGCGCTTCGATGTCTGGGGCACCGACATTGTTGGCCCAATTGATCCTCCGTCATCCAAAGGCCACCGGTTCATACTGGCCGCGACAGACTACTTCTCCAGATGGGCTGAAGCTGTCCCGCTAAAAGAAGTCAAGACAAAAGATATTCTGACATTCTTCCAGCATAATATTCTATACCGCTTCGGTACACCAAGAAGAATCATTTCTGACAACGGGCCTTCTTTCAAGAGCTTCAATGTCTCAAGGTTCGCTACTCAGCACAAGATAGACTGGAGATATTCCTTCATCTATAATCCAAGAGCCAATGGGCTCGCCGAAGCCTTCAATAAGACTCTATGCAAGCTCCTGAGGAAAAATGCTTCAGCCAACAAGAGGGACTGGAATCTCAAGCTTCACGAGGCGCTTTGGGCATATTGTACCACGCACCGTACTCCAACCCAGTCCATTCCATACTCATTGCTCTTCGGAGTGGAGGCGGTCCTCCCCCTCGAAGTCGAAGTTCCAAGCTTAAGAATGGCCGTTCAGCATGAGTTGACGGAGGAGGAAAACGTGCTCCTTCGACTGGATGAACTCGATGCCCTCGAAGAAAAGAGGCTCGCGGTGCAGCAAAGTCTGGAGCTATACCGAGCCCAAATGTCACGGGCCTATGACAAGATAACCCGTCTCCGCGCTTTCAAGAAAGGTGAATTGGTGTTGGTCCTCAAAAGACCGATCATCCCCAATCGACATGCCAAGGGAAAATTCGAGCCAAACTGGGAAGGACCATACGTCATCGAGAAAGTGTTTGACGGAGGATCCTACCAACTAATAAGCGCCGAGGGAGAAAGGCCCATGCCACCCATCAATGGACGATATCTCAAGAAATACTACACGTGAATGCTCCAAGTCGCAGGCGAATTGAGCACATTAGCCCTACGGTCTGGATCATACATCTTGCAAAACCGTATACAATCCACGGGCGTAAATGACCCCTATCTCTCCCAAATCCTGCCGGTGTGACTACTTTTAAAGTCCCACCAGCGGCAAAAAAAAAGAAAAAAAAAGAAGAAGAAAAGGAAGAAGAAAAGAAAAATAAAAGAAATAAAATAAAAAAATAATAAACGGTATGTCCACAAGAAAAACGGGCACGGATGAAAACCCGAAAGGGCTCCGTGAGTAAAAACAGCAGGACTACCGGCGGGTTTGTGAAAACCCGAAAGGGCGCAAACCCGTGAAAAGAGATGAAATACACTCGCAAAGTCCCCTCGACCTTGTGAGGAGAAAACCCTGTGTGAGATCCTTACGACTCACAAAGGAGCAAAACACTTAGGAATCCTCATGATTCTTAAGGAGAAAATACACCTGCGGGATCCTTACGACTCGTAGGGAGAAAATGCTTTTATGGGACCCTCACGGCCCATAAAATTGAAAAGCCTTAGGTGACAGGAACCCAAACCTGTCTCCTAAGCCATCCTTCCCCGACGGGCAATAGCAAATGATGAGTCGCTCCTGGCATTTCGCTTCAGTGTTAGCGGTGTTGATGCCGACCAAAAACCCAAATCCCAAGTCCTCCCAAGGCAAATGATGAGTTGCTCCTGGCATTATTCCAGTGCAGTAATGCTGATGCCAAACAAGACCCAAATTCAAAGTCCTCTCAATGGCGAATGATGAGTCGCTCCTGGTAGCATATTCCAGTGCAGCGATGCAGACGCCAACCAAATTCCAAATCCCATACCCCAACGGCGAATGATGAGTCGCTCCTGGTACCATATTCCAGTGCAGCGATGCAGACGCCGACAAAGTCCCGAAATTTTTCCGGCCCTACGGTCTGGATCATACATCCTGCAAAACCGTATACAATCCACGGGCGTAAAACAATCCCAACCTCTCCCAAGTCCTACCGGTGAGACCACATTCAAAGTCCAAAAAAAAATATCCTCTCGGGGCAAATGATGAGTTGCTCCTGGAATTATTCCAGTGCAGCAATGCAGATGCCAAACAAAAACCAAAATCCCAAAATCCTCTCAATGACAGATGATGATTCACTCCTGGTACCATATTCCAGTATAGCTATGCTGATGTCAACCCAAATCAAAATCAACAAGTCAACTTACACTCCGACACCGCAGAAAGCGGAGTAAGTTAGAATCCAATCTCGACACCGCGAGAAGCGGAGCAAGTCAAGTCTACCCCTGACACTGCAAGAAGCAGAGCAAGTCAAATCATGCACCGACCGTCCAAGTCGCAAAAAGGGCATCACCGACCGTCCAAGTCGCAAAAAGGGTAGAACCGACCGTCCACGTCGCTAAAATGGCAGCACCGACCGTCCAAGTCGCAAAAAGGGCAGAACCGACCGTCCAAGTCGCAAAAAGGGCAGCATCGACCGTCCACGTCGCTAAAATGGCAGCACCGACCGTCCAAGTCGCAAAAAGGGCAGCATCGACCGTCCACATCGGTAAAATAGCAGCACCGACCGTCCAAGTCGCAAAAAGGGCAGAACCGACCGTCCACGTCGCAAAAAGGGCAGCATCGACCGTCCAAGTCACAAAAAGGGCAGAACCGACCGTCCACGTCGCTAAAAGGGCAGCACCGACCGTCCAAGTTGCAAAAAGGGCAGAACGGACCGTCCAAGTCGCAAAAAGGGCAGCATCGACCGTCCACGTCGCTAAAATGGCAGCACCGACCGTCCAAGTCGCAAAAAGGGCAGAACCGACCGTCCAAGTCGCAAAAAGGGCAGCATCGACCATCCACGTCGCTAAAATGGCAGCACCGACCGTCCAAGTCGCAAAAAGGGCAGCATCGACCGTCCAAGTCGCTAAAAGGGCAGAACCGACTGCCCAAGTCGCAAAAAGGGCAGTACCGACCGTCCAAGTCGTTAAAATGGCAGCACCGACCGTCCAAGTCGCTAAAATGGCAGCACCGACTGCCCAAGTCGCAAAAAGGGCAGTACCGACCGTCCAAGTCGTTAAAATGGCAGCACCGACCGTCCAAGTCGCAAAAAGGGCAGCACCGACCGTCCACGTCGCTAAAATGGCAGCAACGACCGTCTATGTCGTAAAAAGGGCAGTGCCATCTCCCCAAAAAGTGGGAACCAAATCAAGTCGCCTCCACGTGAGATAAGATCCATCAATTTCATGCACATTACCCATATATGTGGTGTGCATTTATTGATGGGGGGCAATTTGTTGGGGTAAAAATTTACACCCCGGTTGACCAAGTCAAAATCAAAGTCAACCCCAAGCCAAGTGGGCCCAAGCCCAGATCCAGTAGGCTCATGCCCGGGTCGAGCCCGAACATGAAGCGGGCGGCCTCCCCCCACGCCAAGATAAAAATTTTGTAATAAACAATTTTGTTGTATTTCTTTTATTTTATTTTATGGATAAATGTAAGAAAAATAGGCATAAAGCCAAATTTTTGTAAAGCCCATGGCTTATGTGCAAAAAGAAATGGCACATGAGCCATGGGGTGGGCAAAATGCCATTTTGTGAAGCCCAAGGGGCTATGTGTAAAGTGTATGGCCTATAAAGGCAAAGATAGTGAAAATATCTCACAACTTTTTCTCTCTCCAAAATTTTTCTAGATCTGAGATCTCTTCCTCCTTCCTCAAGGTTCTAAAACCTTCTTTTTCCTTTTGAATTAAATCAAGAGTTTAACTCTTCCTTTTCTCAAAATAAGTAGATTTCCACCACAAAACCTACGAAGGGGAGCTCGGATCTCCAATCAGATCTCGAAAAGGGGAGGCTTTTAAGGCTCATCCCCTTTTCTCCAAGATCCCGCCGGTCAAGAGCAAGAAGAAGGAGGCTCATCTCCAAAAATCTAACTTTGGACAGACCCAAGGCTCAAAAGAAGAGCAATAAATCCCCCAGGAGTTTAACTCCTTTCTAAAGTTGCTGGAGTTTAACTCCATAATTTATTTCTGTTGGAGTTTAACTCCATAAATTTGTTTCTGTTAGGAGTTCAACTCCAAAATTTCCCTTGGGAGTTCAACTCCCCAGCCTAGGGGCTAGGCCTCCCTTTCCGCGAGTTTTTCCCGCGGCCACGTGTGCCCACGTGACCCCGGGGCGCCAAGGCGCCCATCGGTCACGTGTGCGCACGTGACCCCGGGGCGCCAAGGCGCCCATCGGTCACGTGTGCGCACGTGACCCCCGGGGCGCTAAGGCGCCCATCGGTCACGTGTGCGCACGTGACCCCGGGGCGTCAAGGCCCCCCCTTCGGTCACGTGTGCCCACGTGACCCTGGGGGCGCCAAAGTGCCCATCGGTCACGTGCGCGCACGTGACCCCGGGCATTAAGGCGCCCACCTGCTGTGCGAGCGTCCTTTAGACGCCATTTTGTTTTCTTTTCCCCCTCGTTTTACGTGCACTCCCCAACAAAATCCCTTCTGGAGTTTAAACCCTTTTAAAAAAAATATATATTCTTTGGAGTTTAACTCCACAATAAAGTTCTATTTTAAGAGTTTAACTCCGCATAAAATTCTTTTAGGAGTTTAACTCCATTTAAAATTCTTTGGAGTTTAACTCCACAATAAAATTCCTTTTGAAATTAAACTCCACTTTTAAAAAAAAGGAAAGGGGGGAAGGAAAACATACACAGACTCCACAACACTGTTTTCCGTTAGAAAAAAATTTCTAACGGGGCGCTGCCCCGCACCCCGCAAGGGGGCTGCTAGCCCCCTTGACCCCCAGCCCGCTATCCGGGTAGCGGGACCCCCGTAAAAACTCTGCGGGGCCCCGATATTTTCTAAACCCTTTCAAAACATGATACAGCACATTGAGTTCGCATGACCAGTTTAACCCGTTAATCGGAGGTTCCTTCGCTCCAAATATGAGGGGTAATTAACGGCAGCTTAGTCCGCGGTTGCCGGAGATTCGGATCCCCACAATCAATAAACCCCGGCCTACCCTAGGCAGGGGGAATCTGTAATGCGCCTGACAAGCGCGCGCGTATTCCCATCTCAATAGGGTGACGAAAAACACCCTACAACTGTATCATCAACTGAACTTAATCAGTATCCTGCGTCATGCCTCCCTCAGTATCCCCTTGGACCATCTGTCCAAATACCGCCCCTCGTCAGAGGGAAAACTATAACTCTGACAGTCACTCTGTCATCCAGGTCACCTTGGAAGCCTAGAATGATAACCGTCTCCCGAATGAGGCTGTCGTTATCATATCCCTAGAACATCCACTTATGTTCTAAAACTGCTTCCCGAACGTTTCTCCAGGATTGGATCAATATCACCTTATTGCATCTAGTGCAAAAACATCTGGCATGGTACTTGACATCTCATGATTGACTCAATTGCCTAAGCAAGTGATCTGCCAATCATGCACATCCCTCTCCCCTTTAGTCTTTAAGACACCTTTAGAGAGGGTGACTCCATCACCTGCAGGTACACTACCATGCTAGGAGTCGTCCATTCTAAAACACCTTTAGAATGCTGTTCAAGTACCCAGATTGGGAAACTACCCAAATCTAGATCTAAAACCATAGATCTAGTAACCAGAATGTCTTGATATTATATCCAAATCCTATGTGGAGAAACCACTGTGTGACAACCAAAGTATAACCGATCGTAGTATAGGAACATCACTTCCTACTCTGTGTATGTCATTCAAATACCAGGACATCACACCCTACTACCTTCTCAACAGATCCATCCCATATTCTGATGAAGTCAAACCTATGACTGTCACATCAGAAATAGATGATCTATCTCCGCTATATCTGCTTTAGTCTATAAATAGACATAAGCCTCTTGTCCACTATGCTTCCGCTGCTCCCACTGACTATGAAAACCCTCTGGCAGAGTCATATAGACGTACACTTCTAAAGCTAGTTCAGAACGACGCTATACTCATCCTCCTACCGGGTCTCACAGCTTGGAACAACGGCAATGACAAGTCTGGGTAAACAAGAACCTCCCTGTCACCGTCCTTGAGGCTACTGGAGTACCTCTCGGGTGCCTGAGGTTACCCACCATATCTGCGGAGTGGCCAATGGAATGTCAAACCAGATTGAATGTTTAGATTCTTATCAAATTTTCAGTAATCGTTTGCGGTTCTGGAATCACTTCCAGTTCTACCATACTCCCACTACTGTTTTCTGAAAAATCCATTTCTTTTAAAACTGTGGCGAGTCAAGAACAATATCACTATTGATCTTCCAGATGGTAGAAAGTCAACCCTCGTCATAGCCTGGGTCAACCCACAAACAGCTATTACAGAAACGTGCCTTGAGTTATCCAGAGTCTGATTTTAAGCATAAGCCAGACAACTCCCCGTACCTT
This sequence comes from Agapanthus africanus, assembly GCA_030015575.1. Classification (NCBI taxonomy): domain Eukaryota; kingdom Viridiplantae; phylum Streptophyta; class Magnoliopsida; order Asparagales; family Amaryllidaceae; genus Agapanthus; species Agapanthus africanus. The sequence continues at coordinate 101,665,884 of CM057347.1, read as the reverse complement.
AACATCGTTAAGATATGAACCGTTCTATATCCAATATAGAAACAGAGGCACTGATTTGATTGAACCAGATTCAAATCACTCAGCTGTCTCCAGTGCATGTCAACTAAATGGAAGGAGGCCGATCAGCGTTACTCAACTTAGAAGTGCTTCCAATTATGAGTAACCTGAAAGAGAAGCAAGTTCTCTTTACTATTAACTGAATACCATACACAAGTCTCTACATCTTCGATCACCTTGAAGAATCCCGATACTTGCAACACCTGGTTCTCTACTTTATTAATATACCTATAACTTCTCAAAACTTGGACCTTGTGTTTCTACGAAACACATGTCTAAAAACTGGAGAAGTCATAAGTAAACCGAATATAGTACGAGGACCAACCCCTCTGTCCTAATGGACACTGAACAACATACAATACTCTGTATAAGTCTCCTGAGTCTAATAACTCAAACCCTGTGTGTCGTAGGTTGAAAACTGTACTTATGGTTAAGAAGAATTACACCGCTGTTTAATGCCCCTTACCTAACCATCCACTGGTATAGGTATATGTCATGGACATAATTTCAAAAAGGTATATCTCACTCTATAAAAATAGACGTACAGATATATCAATTTGAAATTGGTGCATAACAGCGGATATTCAAAACCAAATATTTGCCGTCCGGCAAACAACCCAGGTGACTTCCTCAAATATCACCAATTACAACGAATTCCGATATAATGAGGATGATCACCTAATTCCCAATAACTTACTCCCACTCATCATCTGTAAAACCATACAGATGTGAGAATCAAACCTAGTAAATACATACCCTGGAGCAAGTGTCAAATTGGGAAATTAGTTTTCCATTAACAGTACACAGTGAAAATGAAACATTGAAATGTTTCGATGGGGTATCCGGGTATTCCTAGTAACGCCTCTTCCATTATCCAGATTCACAACTGTAACCGTATATTTCTATGCCATCTCTCCACATCCTTTCATATGTCTTTAGTCATTACCTTCTGCACACCCCTTTAGGCCAAATGGTTTTCTTCCTTCCCTACCGTTCGGCACCAGCCTATGGTTTGGACGAAGACTATCCAATAAGCATAATGGGTGTACTGTCCTAATCCTAGGAGCACTCGCAATGCGAGAGAAGGTGAAGATAAAAGACAACCGAATAAACCTTATTCCTATTTCTCCTGAACCAGAATCTATCCTCGAACTGGAACAAGTTCCATTCGAGTTCGTATATAACCATACGATGGAGTATCCAATAAACTGTGGATCTTCGTAGTGATACGGAGTGTCCTGGAGAAATACAAAGGTGAAGTGGGAGTGGTAATGAAATACTTGGCATGGTCGTGAATAGCAGTCGCAATTTACTTTGCCCTCCTTCTAATCCCTTTCTTTGTCTTAACTTAATACCTTCTGTACACCATTTAGGCTAATTGGTTTTCTTCATTCCCTACCGGTCGGCACCTGCCTATGGTTTGGAAGAAGACAATCCAATTTGTGTAATAGGTGTACTGTCCTAATCCAAGGAGCACTCGCAACCTGAGAGAAGGTAAAAGGAAAAGACAACTGAATAGTCCTATTTGTTTTCTCCAGAACCGGAAACCATCCTTGAATAAATTCCTTCGAGTTCGTATATAACCATACGATGGTTTTGTCCAATGGAAGTGGACGTTCGTAGTAATACGGGGTGTCCTGGAGAAAAGGGTAAAAGTAGGAGTGGCAATGAGGTTTGCAACTCTGACAATCCAAAAGCCAGTGTTTAAGAAGGTTCGGTTAATCTTGGTTACTGAGTCATAGTCTAGGGTCGGGTCAATGGTCGCTGCCAAAGAGAGAGAGAAAAGAAACACTCAGCGTGCACTCTAAGCTAGATCAGAATGGTTACCAATTTATCTAATCAGGAAATCTCCCACTGTAACGTCAAATTCTTCCCCAAACCTAAAAGAAGAATTAGTCAGGATCACCCGAGGAGTAAACCAACTCATCAGTGGGAATCGGGATCCAACTATCATCGCATGATAACGTGACGGAATCCGCTCACGTTATCACACTCCAGAAGGTATGCGCATATCTGGCAAGTTTCAGTTTCTTTAGAAACTCCCGATGTGATTTTTACCCCATGCTCTTATGACCTTGGAGTGAGGTCAAAATGTCATAAGTCGCATGTCAAGTTCTACCCATCATTATCCAGGTTAATTTGAACCCACCCGTACATACCCTTGACGTAGGCCAAAATAGTAGTACAACTGTCCCAAACTAACGTATTCTATCTATGCAACAGATAAATATTCGGCAGCTACCAATCACTATGCCTTGGCGTGAGGTCAAAATACATAGCTTGAATACTACCGAATATTTAACTGAAATGATGGAGGGCTACGAATGGTTTCTGGTGAAAACCTTTAACGTAATGAACCTGATATCGTTGAAGGAACCGGATAGCTTTATAAAAATATAGTGGCGAAAACCTTTGCTAAAGAGGTCATTCCCGGTGAAGGGATCTCGGCACTTTCCCCGTAGAATGAGATGCAGGATATTCCAACTGAATACCACGATGCAAAGCAAAAGTAAACGACTATAGTGAAGTTATTGCCCTGACGCAAACTTCTGTCCAAGGGGTCACTCCCGGTGAAGGGATCTCGGCCCTTGTCTCGTCGACTGAGATGCTGGATATTCATAACCGAATACCACTGTGCAAAACAAAAAAGAATGCCCTTGCAATAACAGCTTTTTAAAAAAAAAGTTCCAACAACATCAAAATAGGTTTGTTTAGCTTGCATTGATCCGAATCAACGCAGTCCCATCAATTGATCACACCAACAAAGAACAGAAATAATGATGTACGTATGTGCCATCCGCATTCGCCACTGGGTCCCGTCATTACCCGTTAGGTTACTTAACTAACGACAGAGCGGGGACTGGACTAGCGCGGATGCAAAACATATACAACATCTACAAGTATATATATCAATATATAATATTCGCTCAAGGCGTGATAAAATGAAACATCACAGAAATGTAATAAGCATCACAGAACAATACAGATATCTGGGATCCCCGGGTTTCATAGAGCCGCTACTGAAACCCGACGTTCCCCTGGTCGTGTGGATAGCCTGTGCAATGAAATCCTAGACCCCTACGGGCGCGGCAAGTTACCCGCCAAAACCTGAAGCGAGGCAGCCCCCTTCAACAATGTGAATGGACCACCCAGCACTTCACGGAATCCGGTAACTTGGACACCCCTCTTGGGTCAACCTGTACCCCCTACGAGTGCGGCGAATAGCCCACCAATTTTAGAGTGAAGGCCCCTCCGTCTCAATGCCATAAGATGCGGTCCCGTTGCCCTCCAGAACCTGGCTATCCGTGCACCCCTTCGCGGGGTAATCCTAGTACAGAAAGTAAAATATACATACAACGGGTACATCGACCTCAGCCCGGTCGTGCCCCAAAAGAATAATATACAAACAGGCAGTGACGGCAGTCCACATGTCGGACGCTCGCCCCGCAATATCAAATGTACATATAAAACGAAACTGTACTAACATTGCATCCAGGCTATCCCTCACGACAATCCGCAACATCACAGCACAACACAGAACATCAACGTGAATGTCACGTTCGCAAATCCGTCTAAAAGGGCTATAGCAGTTAGACAGGATTTACCGATCAAATATCATTCACGGTCGCAGATATAATGTAAATACTGTGAACTAACATGTTTAAAATTTTCGATCGATCAAATTTAGCGAAGTGGGCCCCAAGAACTACTGTAGCACTCAAAGAAAATCTGGGCCCAAAAATAATATTCCAAAAAACCCATTTTCATGTCATAAAACCACTGTAGAAATTTGGTGCAGAGAGGGGTCAAAGTGGCGGCGGAACCGCGGCCAATGCATGGTTTTGGCCGCGGTTCCGCGGTGTAACTGTGACGTCATGCGACCAAATTTCTACAGCAGTCTTAGAATTGCCTGCACGATTTTCTGCAATGTACCAAATATTTTTTCGAGCCAAAAACAAATCGACAGAAAACTGATGCACTTGAAGTCGGGTTTTCGGAAAATCCGTTCGATCGAACTTGTAAACACGTTAGAGCAAGCTAGACTAGGTTCATGGCGTGGCTCTGATACCAGTGTAAGTGCACAGCAGCGCCCCGGCCGTCTGAATGAGGCCAAAATGCGGAATATAAAACTTTTCTATAAACTAGAACTGGCACTACCGCGCACTTTGAAACCCGGATCGGGCCATTAATCTACTCCTAGCTAACAAGAGAAGGGGTAAAGAGATATACCGAGCGATCCGTGTCCTTTGGTCTTCTCGTCGTCGTCCCGATCCCCCCGCGGAATCTCCGGTCTTCATCTCCTCGTCGGAAGGGCACCACATCGCCGGGTTCTTTTACGGGCTCCCACCTCTGGACCGAGGCAACTCGGGCACGAAGTTGGCGAGCCGACGTGCCCAAGAATTGCTGTAGAATAGTGTAGTGCTATGTCTCATTGGGGTTTTAAGAAGTTGCCTTTTTGGTGGAGGAAATGAACTAAGCTTTTGGAGATGGAACTATAGGATTTTTGTGAAGCCAAAAGATCAAAAAAATCCCCTACCAAAATTTGGGACAACCCCCATGAAGCTTGGCCGGCCCCCATATCATCAAATGGAAAAATTAGAGAGAAGAAAAACTAAGGGGGAGGGAGGCAATCATACATGAAAGAGAGAGAAAGGGTAATGATGATAAAACAATGATCACTTAACAAATCCAACACTCCATCAACCATCATCACTCCAAAAGTCAAGCAATCATGAAATGAAGAAGTCAAATGATGGTGCAACCATCATGAAGCAACAATATGCAAAGACCACCCTCTACAATGTTAATTTGCACATTTGCAAATAAGCCCTCCTCCACCAATTTTCAGCCAAGGAAAGAAACAAAGGAAAATGGCCGAAACGGAATGCAAAATGGCAACTTCAGAAACTGATCCCGTAATAAATTACAGGAAAAACCCGCGACTGTATATACATACCCGCATTTGTATTCAGACCGAATACAAATGCAATGAGACAAAATCTACACAGTACAATACTAGGATCCGGTTTAAACCAAAGCCCGCTAGTATTATCCGTCCGATCATGACCCGTGCAATACCGCACGTATCTGATCGAACCCTGCCATATCTCCATACGGCCTCTACAGCGTTTCGCCCGAAACTTGAGAAAACGGTCTGTGGTAGACTCTAAAGACTCGTCAATATTTTGGTTGTGGATTTAACCACTAGCACGTCAGAGGTATTAGCCATACGTAACGGGCTACCAGGTATTGACCAAAAGGGACGTGGATGAGCAAACTCATCCTGACACCCTACTGAACCTGTCAGCGACAATATCCGTACAGTCCAGTCCGTTCGTCTATGAGCATCGCATGGCGGGCCTAGGGGGTTGGTAAAAGTCAGACCCCCAAAAGCGGTACAAGTCGTGTCGGAGTGTAGCTCAGAACACCGTGAGATACTACTGGAATACCTACCAGTAAATCTCCTACCTTGGCCAAGGACTTCGTGTAATGGCTCTCCTAGACACAGCGCGACCTCACCCCCAATACCGGGAGAGACGAACCCCTGAAGATCCGCTCACTGCCTCCATGTGGCTCAGGACTGTACCCAACTAAAACCTGTTTGCACGTCTCCTTTGAGCGTGGTAGGGTAGTAATCAAAGTACAGTGGGAAATCACACGAGACAAATGACGATCTCAGGTCGATGAACTAACCTGTACACATGTCACCAGGGAACTGCTATCTGACGTCTGGTATAAAAGACCAACCAGCATATTCCCGGTGAGTACTGTCCGGTGTACTCATAACCTAATGAGCACCTGTATACATCTTAGGTGAACCAACTGACACCAGTGGCTTGTGAGACCGGCCACCGCCCCTCGTCGGGGTCTCAACTGTATACACTAGTCTACTCTGGAGTATCGATGCCCTTTCTCGAAACTCGCACGACTAGGGACCTTTTAAGGATGTGCTTATAGACCCCAGCTCCTACGTATATGATCGCCCTCATACTGTTGGTAGTCAAGCAAGAATCCTAGGGGCTCTATCAACGTGTAATAGTGATCAGTAAGGTCACCTAAAGCAGTATACGATGATAAAGATAAACCAGACAGCATACTATCATCTTGAGTAAGACTGTTCTACCGGTATAGGTCCTCCCTCAATCATTGCAATCACGTGCCTGTGATCCAATAATTGACTCTAAGGGCACTATCTCCAACAATGTCTGGGACACTGATGATCTACGCTCGGGGTCAGTCGATGAGACCGAGGAAGATGAGCTTGGCGGGAGGCTCGGAGGCAAGCAGGGGGCCGAGCAAGCTTAGTTCTGTGATAGCTTGGGGGTGAGCAGGGAGGGCTGAGGAAGCTCAGCGTGCAGGAGGGCTCGGAGGCGAGCCAATGGTTATTTGTAAGACGGGCATAGGAGTGGTTAGGAAGGCTACCGAGAGTCGGGAACATCCTCGGGAGGAAGGCCCGGGGCACGCCTTCAACGTACCGTTCTTACTTCTTTCTGGCAAGCCTTGGGATATGTCATCTGCCACGTGTCATGATCTGGGAAGTTTATAGTATTGAGCATCATCAGTATCCTTATATCTCGCACCCTAAATATCTTTACTCAGGCCGTACTAAAAGTTGTAACTAAAATATATTGAAAACCCCATTTTAAAGTTAGCTAAAAGATAATTTAAAATAATTAAGGATGAAACAGGAGCATTTTAATGTTAAATAAAAGGCAATTTAAAATAATCAAGGATGAAATAAGAGGATACTATATATTAACAAGTTTTATATAAATCGCGAATTTCTCATACAATTTATAGTAGTTTCATCTAAAAATGGATATAGTGCTTAATAATACCACAATATTTCACACTTTCTGAAGAATAATACCACGATGTTTTTCCCGGCACTTAAGTACCCTAAAGTTTCCCTCCGTTACCAAAGTGATACCTTCCGTTAATTGACCGTTAAATTATTCTAAAATAGATTCCCACAGGACTTGCATGTAGGCATTTTTAAACAAGTATTCCTTTGGCTCTTTTAAATTGAAAAAGGGGGGAAAACTAACCCTAACCCCATCTTCTTCCTCTAGCTTTTTGAGATCGTCGAAGCGTTAGGTTCAGCATGGCAGCAACGAGGGTGGAGATGACGATGGGGCAGAGGTGGCTGCAAGCTTGAGGGTGAATATGGCATTGGATATGAGACGGTGGTGGCCATGGGGGCGAATTGGAGTTAATGGTGGCCATAGGGAGATGGCCATGGGGGCCAGGTGGAGTTGATGGTGGCTATGAAAGTAAAGTGGAGATGATGGTGGCCATAGGGGCAGGGTGGAGTTGATGGTGGCCATAAAGGAGAGTCCATGGGGACAGGGTGGAGGTGATGATGGCCATAGGGCGAGGTAGAGGTGGATGGCAAGATAGTGGCCATGGGGTCGAGGTGATGAGGCAAGGTGGAGGTGATTATGGCCATGGGATGTGGTGGAGGTGATGGTGGTCGGGGGGGCGAGATAGAGGTAGAGGTGATGATTGCCATGGGGTCGAGACCAAGCGTCACGCCCTGGAAACGGAACATGACTGGCACTTAAATCATGCGATGTCTAAAAACGTTGACACAATCCAAGTAAACCAAAACCCAGAATCTAAACCATAAGTAAAAGAAGTTATGGAGGTGAAGTTTTGGAAAAGGTTTATGAAATGAAATAGAGTGTTTTAAAAGTGTAAGTAAATGTTATTTAAAAACGTTTTGGAAAAACAATTGTTTAAAAATCCAACAGCGCCTCCTTTATAAATTTTGAATAAAAACATGTACAACAATGAATATAAAAGCATCCCCACACGGGAGCTAGCTAAACGCCCAAACGGCGGAGTCATAAACCATGCAGTTAAAATACGATGCCCAAGACGAAGAATCACAAGAAGAAATAGTAAACTACATAAATAAAAATTATAGTCGACTCTACCCGAGTTCGATCCCAAAAGAATAAACAATCTATGCCTTGACTCGATCTAAGTCATACAATAATACAAGTGGTAGATGGAGTAAACATGATACAAAAAGGAAATAGGTACAAGAGGCGGTTACTAAATGCATCGTAACCCACCTAGCAAATACAAGAAAGCCCCAAAAAGATAGATGTGTTGACGAAGCCGCTAAGTGTCCAAACGGTCGGTCCTGCAAGAAACTGCGGCACAACGGGGATGAGTTGTTAACTTAGTGAATAGAAATAGACATTACAAGATATATGTATATGATGTGCATGAAAAGGAACGTAATCGCATCATAAATGTATCGCGAAAATAGAATCAACATCATCATGAATCCTCATAAATCCCGTGTCAATCATCATGAAATCCAAATGTGTCAAGCGTCGTCTCTCGGACCAGCCCTCTTTCCAATCTTAATATAACCCCGGTTGGTATCCTCCGGATATCCATCATGTTTCAAACTATCACCGGTATCGAATACCCTCGCTAGGCTCCCTGTATTTATCCTCACGGTCTTCCTGCCCCTCAGTTATCATACTGGGTCTACCATGTATCCATACCAGTTCTCCCCTACCTAAGTATCGGATATTTCACAACCAAAATCCATAGAAAACTCATGGTGGATATCAAATCATCATATCAAGAGAAAACTGCATTTTTGCAAACATAGCAAGTTTTGTAAAATCATATCCGCGGTTTCTCGAATCCACAGAAAACAACGAGTTCATAAGAACAAAAAAGCATAATTCATTCTTGCAACGGTTGTTAACTACAATACACAAATATAGAGACAATAGCATTCGAGTAATGAAACATGATAAGTAGCAATTAACCCTAACATGGAAGTAATCATAATACGAATAACATAGCAATTCCTACAGTGTCATAGCAGTACTAATAATGTGTAGTGTAGCATATGCATCTGTGATTGTGCGACATAACAATCATTAATAGCTGTGCAGTGGTTTATCCAGTGTGTTCATATAAGCATGGCAATTGGAATATAAAATATTGTGTTTCTAATGAGTATGGGCAAAACTTATCATTTTATTCGTAGTGTAGAAGCATGAGTTTAAAATCGATATGAAGTTTTTTAAAGTATCGAGTCGTCGGGAGTGTTATACGTTATCCTCCCGATTACCCCTTATAGATGCTAATCTACTCACCAAAATACGGCTCGAGCTATTCGAAGCCGACGACCGTTTTTCCCTTTCTCGCCGTCGGAAGTCTCCGCGATTGGTCCTATCATAGAAATCATCACAAAATCATATAAGAGTCTAAATCGATGTCGATCTTAATTAGCTAAACATACATATGTTAGAACCTATGATTAACGTATGTTAACATGTGCTAACTGTTGGATATATATGCCCTAGAGGCCTTTATTGTATAGGATGCTAGGGGTATGTATATACAGGACAATCTTGCTCGATATGATAATATGCTATTTGGTTTTCCTTTAACTAAACATATGTATATATTTTACTTGTTATTTATATCGCTTATACATGTTGATAAAGCCCTTAGGATCATTGCTTGACTACCAGCGTTATGATGGCAATCATACTTGTGGAAGCTGGGTAGTCGATAAGCACATTCTTAAATGTCCCTAGTCGTAGGAGTATCAAGACTGGGCATCGATATTCCAGAGTAGACTAGTGTATATATTTCTAGACCCTGATGAGTGGCTATGGTTAGTCCCACAGCTATTGGTGTGATACACCTAAGATTGTATACAGGTGCTCACTGGGGCTAAGTACACTGGACGGACTCGTCGAGAACTGGCTAGATAGTATTTGTTAGTTATATGTATGCCCTAGAGGCCATTACTGTACATAGGATGTATATTGTAGTGGATGCTGGGACATATATAGGGAGGACTTTCTTGCTCGACATGATAGTATGCTATCTGGTTACCCTTTACCTTAACGTGTATGCTGATTGTCTCTCTGTTACATGTTGGTAAAGCCCTTAGGATCTGTACTTGACTACCTGGACTATGATGCGGATCATACTAGTGGGGACATGGTAGTCCATAAGTACATCCTTCAAAGTCCCTAGTCGTGGGTGTATCGAGACGGGGCATCGATATACCAGAGTAGACTAGCGTATACCTTCTCGACCTATACAGATGGGCGATGGATGATCCCATATCCATTGGTGTTTGACATCGGAGATGATATACGGGTGCTCAGTGGAGACTGGGTACACTGGACGGACTCGCCGAGAACTCCCAGATGGTATTATACCTCACGTCAGATGGCAGTTCTCTGGTGACACTGGTACAGAGTAGTCTGTTGACCCGAGATCGTCATAGAGTCTTGTGTGGTTCCCACTGTGCTTTGATTTCCATCTTACCACGTCCAAGAGGGCGTACAAAACGGTGGTTTTTGGGTACAGTCTCGAGTCACATGGAGGCAATGAGCGATAGGAGGGGATTCGTCTCTCCCGGTATAGGGGGTTGATGTTGCGCTGTGTTCGATTGGCTATAACAGGAAATCCCTGGCCAGGGTTGCTGAGATTTACTGGTAAGTGTTACCAGTAGTTTCTCGAACAGTTATAGACCTCATATCGACACGACTTATCGAGCTATTGGGGTCTGACGTTTACCACCCCTAGGCGAGATATGCTACATATCAGACGATCAGACCGGACTGTACGGTAGTGTTACTGGTTGGATTCACTGGAGTGTAAGCGGGCTTGCTCGTCGATCTTCAGATCGCTCAATACCCGGGTGGCCGTTACGTTTAGCAGACCGCTTGCGGCTTGTGGGTGCTTGATATGATCATCACCTGCTGCCGGCGTATTGACGAGTCTTTAGAGTCCTACACAGAGGTTTCCTGGTTCAAGCGAAACGAAATAGGAGCGCATATGAGATATGTGCGGGACCGAGAATAATGCGTGTATGTGATACCGTATTCTATTCTCGCGATGAATGTGTCGAATGGTTGTATGCGATATAACCTAGTTATCGAATCGAGGATTGATTCGATAAGCCGATGCATTGCATACTAGTCGGTTATGTACGATATGACCGGATCGTTAAATCAAGTGTTGATTTAATGATTTGATGCATAATTATATATTTGATATATTACTTTGCATTAGCTAGTATAGGTTCACTTTATATGGATTTTCTCACTCGATGTGCAAGTTGTATATGTGATATACTTTTATGCATATACATTGTATCATGTTTGATGATACATGTTGACTTGTGCTTGTGTAAAGATTAAACCATGGTTATATGAATGGTTAGGGTTCTATATACTTATTCATTTATTTATATTCATTATTCATTTAAGGAAAAGAAAAGAAAAATGGTGGCATTCTTTTGTTCATTCATGAAGCTTCATGAATACTTTGACTTAGTCACCATTTTTGTCTTCATTCCTAACCTAACCATTCACTTAACTTGGGTTTAGTCTCTACACATAACCATGGTCATGTTATGATAAAGATTGGATTATTCTTTTCTTTTGAATTAACTTATCATATCATTTTCTTCTTCTTCTTCCTTCAACTCAAGAAGAAAACCTAAGGTCCATCAATGGTGATTGATGCATATGAGTGAGAAATCCAAAACTAAAGTCTACCCACTTCCTATTTCTTCATCCTCTACCTCTTGCCAAGTAGTAGAGTGTGTTTCCTTCACAAGTTTTCAAGGCTTGGTGAAGGTGGAGCTTGATCTAGCGATGCCTCGACGTAGATCATCTTCGGCATGGACATCGACGACCTAGCTTGCCCATTCTCCGACGAAGCCGACGCTTGAGCCCGGATTTGATTTGGACAGCGGAGAGGACCTCGTTGCGGAGCTATGGAGGTAGAGCACCGGATCTACAAAGGTTGTATTTCCGTATCTTGTAGTTAAGTGTTAACTAGTTTTCATTTTCGCCTAAATATCTAGCAAACGATCCGTAGTCGGGTCTCTCGGCACCTATAATTTTTTATATTGGCATGTTCGATGCCTTGTGAGACCTCATTAGGATGCCTAGGAACCCTACAGTGGTATCAGAGCCTAGCTAGAGCCTTAGGCGAAGTCTAGACGGAATTTGAAACCCGATCGAACCCGAAACCCCAAATCAAAATTGCTCTCTGGAAATTTTCTAAAATCGTGGATTTTTCCAAATTAAAAATTGCTAAAAAATTCAGCAGGGAAAAATAAGAATTACGGTGCAAAAAGTTTCTGGTGAACAGTAAATTTCGCGGCGGATCCGCGGCAGAAGCATAGCTTCTGCGGCGGATCAGCGGCCCCTTGATGACGTCAGCCCTGTTCCTTTGCACAGTAATTCCTAGTTCAAAGAGCTGAGTTTTCTGGGAATTTTTAATATTTATTCAAGAGTTGAATTTTTCTGCTGTGTTTTTGGGGATTCGGTGTTTCGATCGGAGTATCAAATTTTGTCTATTTGGCTTTCCGGATAAATTTTTAGAATATGTTAAAAAGTTCGACCGGATATAAATACCCAATTTTTCCCCTGTCGGGAAATTTCCAAGTGTTGGATTTTTCCGTAGTTTAACGATGTTCTAAGTAGTGCAAGTAACGCGATGGTCCCTCTAGAAGACAACAAACCTTAACTCGATTATGTGACCGTCTTGAACTGCCCTTTGAACCTTCGGGTTTGGGGCAGTACGGCGTGCCACATGTGAGGCGTTGGCTTGACCCTTCTACGGCTGGACCGTCGGTACTGAGGCACGAACTGAATGTTGTTAGACTTATTTCATGTGTTGATCTGTATCGGGAAAACTTGGGTGTTCGAATGTTCAATCGGAAAGTTTAACATTTTCTAATTATCTGGAATGGGATACAATAATTGGAATTCACAAGAAGTTATGAGATAACTGAATGAATGTTATAAACATAGCAATTTAGTCTCACTTGATCGGTTGCCACGGAATTTTGATGTGATCAAAAGTCCGTCGCAATCACGTAGCGTACGCGGATACTCGCCGGGTAAACTTAATAGACAGCCTCACTCCATAGCCCCGACCAAGTGACTGTAGGAGAACCCCGTCGCCGAAAGCATCCGTTCGGGTGCTCGCGGTAGCGGTGTTCCGCCTTGGTGCACTTCGTCGACGGTATCGGGGGTGCAGCCGCCTACTGAAGTTTGCGACGAGTATTCGATCAGGATGTCGGGAATCTTGTTGAATTGTCCGACTTGATATTGAAAAGAGTTTTCGATTTTGAGACTAAAATGCGGGGTTTATAATTGTTAGGCATACGATGTCTAAGTAATTCATTTGGTCAGGCATGTGATGTCTGAGGAGGTTGCGAATTCCAACTGTTGTAGTTTTACACTTTCTTTTCTGTGACCGTAAGTGTAATATGTGATATCGCCGGTTTCGTTGCTACATGTCAACGACAATTGGGATGCGCATATTTACTTACGTTGATGACATGTGATGTTATGTGTTGCTGGATATGTTATATTGGATCGTCGTATTTGAATAGCCGGGGGTTTTTATGTGAGATGAGTGTTTTTCATTTTCATTCATGTAAAAACTTGTATGTAATATTCTTTTATTTGGGGCGCTTCCAGGTTGCGGAAGTTGTCACCTCTTGTATATTATTTACTTTTCCGCACTAGGATAGACCCAAGGAGGGGAGCACAAGTAACCGGGTTCTGGAGTACAGTGGGAGACCAACTCGAGGAGTCAGGTCCGGGTCTCCTAACTCCAGAATTGGTAGGGTTGCTTGCCGCTCTCGTAGGGGTCTAGGGGTGTGGGTTTGGCTATTCATCACGACCGTGGAATCCGTGTTTTATACTGGCTCGTATTGAAAACACGGACGTCCTAGTATATCCAATATTTCATATGTTTCTTCTGCTGCGATATCTCTGATGTGTTTCTGTGATGGATATAGTATATAGTATATATGATATATTATATAGACGTTACTTATGTTTTACACCCGCGCTAGCCCTGCCCCGCTCTGCCGTTAGTTACCTAACCTAACGGTGCACGAGGGGACATCGAGGCGAATGCGGATGGCATAAGTGTATGTCGTATTTATCTGTGATGTTTAGGTACTTTAAATGATGGGACTTCATTAATGTGATTAATGAAATAAAAGAAACCTAAAACCTAAGATGTTGTAGAATCGAATTTCAAAATAAAACAGGTAGCTACAGTTCTTGCTTTGCACAGCGGTATATTTGATATATCCTGCACCTTATTCGATGAGGAAAGGACCGAGATCCCTTCACCGGGAGTGACTCCTTTAGCAATAACTGGCAGATGCTACACACTCGGTTTGTCTTTTGATTGCTTTTAAGTGTTTTTGCTTTGCACAGTGATATATATGATATATCCCGCACCTCATTCGACGAGGAAAGGACCGACGATCCCTTCACTGGGAGTGACTCCTTTAGCAAAACTAGAAAAGCCTCAAAAGCACTCCATTTCAAAATCATTTGATTCTACAACGATATCAAGTTCATTACGCAAAGGGTTTTCTGAAAAACCCGTCGTAGCCCTCCGTCATTTCAGATAAGTACTGGTTAGTATTCGTGCTACGTTTGTTGACCTTAGCCAAGGCGTAGTGTGCGGTAGCTGATTAGTGCTTATCTGTATAAGCATATGATGCGATTGAGTTAGGGTAGTCGTGCGACTTTGTTGACCTTAGCCAAGGGTCGTGCGTGTGGGTTTAATTCAATCGGGAAATGACGGGTTGAACTTGGCTAGCACTTATGATTTGTTGACCTTAGCCAAGGTCATAAGCTGCTAGGAGCAAAATATTATCGGGAATTTCAAGTGTTGAAATTTGCAATGAGATTGCATACCTTCTATGAGATAGTTGGATCCCGATACCCGCTGTGAGTAAGAGTTACTCCTGGGAGAGTTTTATACATTACAATTAGCCGATCAAGTAGGTGTCTAGAAAGGTGTCAACGAGGTTACGCCTCTGGGAAAACGAGGTTTACATTAATTAGGTTCATGCGAAAGCACGGGGGGCCTCCCTCAAAGTACCGACACTGGCCTGGCTGAAAGATTGGTGAACTTGTAGTGTGTAATTAATCCCGGCTAGTCTTTCCTTTTAGGGTTTGAAGGAAGATTTGATAAAAAGCAGTGGGAGCCATCCTGATTAGATAGAATAATAACCAATCTATTCTTGCAGAGCGCACGCTGAGTATTTTCTTCTCTCTCTCTCCAGGTAGCGACCATATCACGCCTTAATCAAGATAATAATACGGATATTTGACCGAACCCGCTTGTTATACTGAGCTGGGGAACGTTGGTCCCGCTCCAACTTATAATTGTTATAAGACAAAGCAGGAAATTGGGGATTACCAGAATTCCCGTGCCGCCCAAACGAAGAGAGTGCATGTTGATGCATCATCTTCGGGTGTGTTCATTACAAAGAACTGTTTCTCTGTATCCTCTACGTCCTGGGTATGTGATACCAGATCAGGATCCCAGATATGTAATCTGTTACATAGGGCTACAGAAAGGTAGAAAACTGAGAACGGGTGATAAGTTTCATGAGGCAGAAAACGGGGCAAGTGTTGCAGCCAAGTTTGTTGGTCACTATCACCCTGTATTATGAATACATTGATTCTGAACAAATGTTATTAGATACCGAACCTGATATACAAAATCATATCTATCTCTTTATCAGTAAAGAAATGATAAAATTTTGTATAGTTGGATAATGTTTTGAACATTTCCTATATCAAAAGTTGATCGGTTCAGGCACGTTATCTAAAAGCATTGACGTTCTAAATCAAACTACAGTTCTTTAGTATACAGAACACACACAAGAGGAAGAGTTCAGAAATGAACGAATCCTTCTTGAAGTATTGTAGACTAGGTCATATCAATGCGACCCGACTGGCTGAGTTACATTTAGATGCATATTTAAATCAGTTTGAATTTACATCTTGTGAAACTCGCCAGTCATGTCACAAAGATAAGATGACCATAGCTCCGTTTACTGGAAACAGAGAAAGAGTTAGTAAACTCTTAGGATGATACATGTTGATGTATAAAGGTCCCCTGTCTACATATGCCAAGACCGGTTCTTTGTACTTCATTACATTCTCTGATAATCTCTCAAGATTCAAACATATGTTCCTGTTGAAACACAAGTCCGAACCTTTTGAGATATTCACAGAATATGATTTAGAAGTAGAGAACCAAAATACGGGTATAAGTATTTTGTCCTATGATGAGATCAGGGAGGAGAATACTTGTGCATGGAATTCCTGGACTATTCTAAAGGAGAATGAGATTCTCTCTCAGCATTACTCCTCTGTATACACCATAGCATGATGGTATATCGGGGCGGAGCAGATACACCCTATTTGATATGGTGTGCTCTATGATGAGTACTACTGAGTTACCTGTTTCCTTTTTGGGGGTTATGCACTTGAGAAGCTGCATACCTATTGAATAGGTTCCAATCAAATCAGTTGCCTACCACTCCATATGAGATATGGAAAGGGAAGAGCCCATGTCTTAAGCTAGTTAAGATTTGGGGTTGTCCGGGCTATGTCTAAAAGCATAATCCGGACAAGCTCGAGGCAAGGTCTGTTATGTAGAACTGGAAATGTTCCAGCTATACAAACTACAGCAGATGATTTGATAAAACCAAAGGATTCAGTAGATTCCAACGAACCTCAGCCTCTCCGCCGATCTAGTAGGGTTCCTCACCCACCTGAGAGATACTTCGGTTTCTCTATGACAGTGGGAGCGAGGATTGCATCATGAGATGATGACCCAACTAGTTTCGAGCTGGCCATCAGGAGTGTGACTCTGTAAGAATGGCTGGATGTTTAGTGATCTGAGATGGAATCCTTATACACCAACAAAGTATGGACTTTGGTTGCTATATCTGAAGGGTTAAATCCCCATCAGGAGCAAGTATATCTTGAGAAGATTACTTGGTGTACATGGAAAAGTTGAGACTTTCAAAGCTAGACTTGTTAAAGGTTTGCATCATTGACCAGGTGTGGATCATGATGAAACTATTTCTGAGGATCTATGATTAAGTCCATCCAGATCCTACTTGCCACGGCTGCATACCATGACTACGATATCTGGTGGTTGGGTGTCATGACTGCTTTTCTGAATGATATTTTAGAAGAGTGCGTCTATAAGTACACAGCCAGAGGGCTTCGTAGACAGTGGGAGCAGCGGAAACGTGTGCAAGATGCTTTATAGGATTAAAGCAGGCATCGCGGAGTTGGAACATCTGTTTTGATGAATTAGTCAAAGAGTTTGACATCATCAAAATGGTAGATGAACCTTGTATAAACAAAAAGGTAGTAGGGAGTATGGTGGTGATCCTCGTAGAGTACGTGGATGACATACTCTTGATAAGAAAGGAGTTTCTTATGCTACGCTCGTTCAATCTCCGTTTATCATAAAGATTCTCCATATAGGATCAAAGTGATACCTACTAAATCCTAGGTTTTGGATCTATGAGATAGATCTAATTGGATGTTAGGACTCTCACTAGTTGTAGTGAGACGGTATCAACCGATCCTGGGGAGAATCACTGGAAGGGTTCCAGGGTGATAAAGACGACTGAATGTCAGTCGCAGGCATTGTCTTTACCCTAAGTAAAGGGACGGTATGTTGGAAGACTTCCAAGCTAGATACCGTGGCATACTAGACGATAAAGGCAGGGTACATCGCTACTAAAGATGCTACCAAAGAGGCTGTTTGGGTGTATATTGGTTCATGAGATGAACCATGTTCCTCCCATTGTGAGACAATGGAGTTGTGGCTTATGCCAAGGAACACCCGTCCCATCACTGACCCAGGCGTATTCTAAGGCAGTATCACTTGATCATGGAGATGGTTGATCTCCAGGGAGATCGAGGTATAGGAGAGTAGACTCAGAGGACAACACAGCAGATCCACTCACAAAGGCCTGTTCCCAGAGAGAGACTTTTATGGGATGGTTGAGTATGAGATACTACAACCACTGCTACAGATGGCCCTAGTGCAAGTGGGAGATTGTTAGTTATATGTATGCCCTAGAGGCCATTACTGTACATAGGATGTATATTGTAGTGGATGCTGGGACATATATAGGGAGGACTTTCTTGCTCGACATGATAGTATGCTATCTGGTTACCCTTTACCTTAACGTGTATGCTGATTGTCTCTCTGTTACATGTTGGTAAAGCCCTTAGGATCTGTACTTGACTACCTGGACTATGATGCGGATCATACTAGTGGGGACATGGTAGTCCATAAGTACATCCTTCAAAGTCCCTAGTCGTGGGTGTATCGAGACAGGGCATCGATATACCAGAGTAGACTAGCGTATACCTTCTCGACCCATACAGATGGGCGATGGATGATCCCATATCCATTGGTGTTTGACATCGGAGATGATATACGGGTGCTCAGTGGAGACTGGGTACACTGGACGGACTCGCCGAGAACTCCCAGATGGCATTATACCTCACGTCAGATGGCAGTTCTCTGGTGACACTGGTACAGAGTAGTCTGTTGACCCGAGATCGTCATAGAGTCTTGTGTGGTTCCCACTGTGCTTTGATTTCCATCTTACCACGTCCAAGAGGGCGTGCAAAACGGTGGTTTTTGGGTACAGTCCCGAGTCACATGGAGGCAATGAGCGATAGGAGGGGATTCGTCTCTCCCGGTATAGGGGGTTGATGTTGCGCTGTGTTCGATTGGCTATAACAGGAAATCCCTGGCCAGGGTTGCTGAGATTTACTGGTAAGTGTTACCAGTAGTTTCTCGAACAGTTATAGACCTCATATCGACACGACTTATCGAGCTATTGGGGTCTGACGTTTACCACCCCTAGGCGAGATATGCGACATATCAGACGATCAGACCGGACTGTACGGTAGTGTTACTGGTTGGATTCACTGGAGTGTAAGCGGGCTTGCTCGTCGATCTTCAGATCGCTCAATACCCGGGTGGCCGTTACGTTTAGCAGACCGCTTGCGGCTTGTGGGTGCTTGATATGATCATCACCTGCTGCCGGCGTATTGACGAGTCTTTAGAGTCCTACACAGAGGTTTCCTGGTTCAAGCGAAACGAAATAGGAGCGCATATGAGATATGTGCGGGACCGAGAATAATGCGTGTATGTGATACCGTATTCTATTCTCTCGATGAATGTGTCGAATGGTTGTATGCGATATAACCTAGTTATCGAATCGAGGATTGATTCGATAAGCCGATGCATTGCATACTAGTCGGTTATGTACGATATGACCGGATCGTTAAATCAAGTGTTGATTTAATGATTTGATGCATAATTATATATTTGATATATTACTTTGCATTAGCTAGTATAGGTTCACTTTATATGGATTTTCTCACTCGATGTGCAAGTTGTATATGTGATATACTTTTATGCATATACATTGTATCATGTTTGATGATACATGTTGACTTGTGCTTGTGTAAAGATTAAACCATGGTTATATGAATGGTTAGGGTTTTATATACTTATTCATTTATTTATATTCATTATTCATTTAAGGAAAAGAAAAGAAAAATGGTGGCATTCTTTTGTTCATTCATGAAGCTTCATGAATACTTTGACTTAGTCACCATTTTTGTCTTCATTCCTAACCTAACCATTCACTTAACTTGGGTTTAGTCTCTACACATAACCATGGTCATGTTATGATAAAGATTGGATTATTCTTTTCTTTTGAATTAACTTATCATATCATTTTCTTCTTCTTCTTCCTTCAACTCAAGAAGAAAACCTAAGGTCCATCAATGGTGATTGATGCATATGAGTGAGAAATCCAAAACTAAAGTCTACCCACTTCCTATTTCTTCATCCTCTACCTCTTGCCAAGTAGTAGAGTGTGTTTCCTTCACAAGTTTTCAAGGCTTGGTGAAGGTGGAGCTTGATCTAGCGATGCCTCGACATAGATCATCTTCGGCATGGACATCGACGACCTAGCTTGCCCATTCTCCGACGAAGCCGACGCTTGAGCCCGGATTTGATTTGGACAGCGGAGAGGACCTCGTTGCGGAGCTATGGAGGTGGAGCACCGGATCTACAAAGGTTGTATTTCCGTATCTTGTAGTTAAGTGTTAACTAGTTTTCATTTTCGCCTAAATATCTAGCAAACGATCCGTAGTCGGGTCTCTCGGCACCTATAATTTTTTATATTGGCATGTTCGATGCCTTGTGAGACCTCATTAGGATGCCTAGGAACCCTACAGTATTATACCTATCATCGGGTAGCAGTTCTCTAGTGACATGAGTATCAACATGACGTTGTCATTTGTCTCGTGTGATTTCCCACTGTACTTTGATTACTACCCTACCACGGCTCTACTGAGTTGTGCAAACATGTTTTAATTGGGTACAGTCTTGAGCCACATAGAGGCAGTGAGCGATTCTTCGGGATTCGTCTCTCCCGGTATAGAGAGTTGATGTCGCGCTGTGTTCGGTTGGCCAATACCATAAATCCCTGGCCAGGGCGGATTGAGAATTTCTGATAGGTAGATCAGTAGATTCTCGGATGGTCTTGAGCAACATCGGCACGACATGTCAGGTTATTAGGGATCTGATGTTTTCCACCCCCTAAACCCGGCATGCTATACTCTCATATGAACAGACTGGACTGTATGGAGATTATCACGGATAGGCTTAAAAGGAGTTCGGATGAGTTTGCTCGTCGTCCTTCTTTTCGACAGATACCTGGGTAGTCATTACGTATAATTAGTGCTACCGACATGCTTGTGGTTAAACCCACTGCCAGCGTACTGTCAAGTTTTTAGAGTCCTACACATAGGGTTTTCCTGGTTTAGGCAAAACGATGTAGAGGCCGTATGGTTTTACGTGTAGGGTTTCGATCATATAAGTGTACTAGCTACACGGATTTTTGTTCAGACGGATAATATTAGCGGCCTTAGGATTAAACCGCATTCTGGTATTATATTATTGGATTATTTTTTATCTCTTTGTATTCGTAGTACGAATATGGGTATGTATATATGATGAGGGTATTCTTGTAATTACACTAGAATATTTCTAGAAGAAGACACCTCATTTGTGTTATATCTATTTGTTTAAATAGATAATGAGGTGGAGGGATGATGTGTTATTTAAGCATGGTTGAAGCATGGCTTCTTATTTTATTCATTCATTTGTGATAACTATTGATGCTTAGTTGCAATATTTTTATTGAAAAAGATATGCTTCATAGTTTTCATCATTAGCCATTCTTCACTTGCCATTCTCTTCCCTCATTTGCTCTCTGCTTCTTCCTCAAACCCTAACTCTCACATGAGTTGATAAACCTAGGGTTAATGAGATAAACTAATCCAATAAATATTCTTTACATCTACTAAACCACTTAGATTAGCAAACTAGGTGCTTCAGTTATCTCACTTTTGAGGTTAGAGCTTGAGCTATAGACTCTCGGGTGGAACGTCTTCGACACAAGGAGGCCGACGACCAAGCTCGATCTCGACAAACAAGGAGCTCAAGAAGAGGATAATAAGACCCGAAAGACTTGAACACAAAGGTATAAATGTCATGACCCGAAAATACAGAACGTGACCGGCACTTAGATTATGAAGCGTCTAGAGGCGCAACGTAACCTAAGTAAGCCGAAGCCCAGAAATCTAAACCATAAAGAGAAGAAGAAGTAAAGGAAAACATATAGAAAAACAAGTTTAAAAACAAGATCAAATTTTCTCAAAAATTTCGGCAGAGTCTCCTTTGTAAAAACTGGCCCCAAACGGGTACAAACAAATATAAATACATATAAACAATAAAAAGGCATCCCCAAACGGGAGCTAGCTCTACGCCAACAGGCGGAAACAACCACACCAATGCACCATAGTATACAACGCCAAAGGGCGAGGCTCAAAACTCAAAAGAAAACAAATGCACCAGATACCATAATAATACAAGTGCGACTCTAAGGTCGAAATAATAACTGGTCCAGTAACTAATAAGTAATACAAGTTTGGTTGATGGAGTTTTCTAGATACAAATGAAATAATAAAAGTACAATGGCGGTCCAGATACAAGTGAACCAACCTACCGTGCAAATCATACTGAATGAAAAGATGTGCCAGCAAGCTGCCAGGAAAACCTGTACATCGAACCTATAATAAAATTTGGCACAACGGGGCTGAGTTGCCAACTCGTGAGTAGAAGATATCTGCAAAAAGAAATCGAAATGCACGACGCTATCCTAGGTCATAATAATATACTAATATACTACTAGTCATCAAGTAAAGACAGGATAATAAGCTACGTGTAAGTGCAAATGCTCGGTGCTCGTGTCAGTGCCTCATATAGTACTAAGCCATGTGAATGAGTATGCATGCACCATGAATGTAAAATAACCAATCCTGAAATCTAGATATATCTGTATAAGAAATCTTTAGCTTTTATCATAGTAAAATGTGTATAGAAATCTGAAATATCAACGATGAAATCCATGGAAATCCGTGTCAAGCATCGACACAAAACATATAAATCTCAAGTCTCAATACCTCATAATCTCAATGTCTCACAGTCTCAATATCTCGGGCTCTGTCAGTCTGGATCGGCCCATATCATCAAATCTCACGACAACGGTCGATATCCTCCGGATATCCGCCGTGCCAGACATCACCGGTAGGTAGTCTTCCCCGTGCCAGACAACACTTGATTTGTGACATCGGTCAGTTATATGAGATATAGCCGGGTTATCGGATCAAGTGTTGATTCGATAAGTTGTTGCATTTGATATTAGTCGGTTATATGTGATATAGCCGGATTATTAAATCAAGTGTTGATTTAATAATTTAATATATAATTGTATATTTGATATACTAGATTGCATTAACTAATATTATCTCACTTAAACTTTTCTTTTTCTCACAAGTGTGCATTAGTATATATGTGATATATATTAGTGTACATTTTATTGTATCATGCTTGATGCCACATGCTACATGGGTGTATGAGACTCACACCATACTAATAATAATGTGAGGGTTTATATTTATTTAAGTAAATCAAAATTAGTGTTAATTAGTCGCATGCTTGGAAGCTTGGAGAAGCTTGTAGCATCTTTGACTAAGTCCACTCCTTTTGTTTTACTTGTAGATATTTATTAACCTAACCATTATTGTTAGCCATGGTTTAATCTCTACATGGGTTAGTGTATGACACTAACTCACCCATAGTTGTTATTCTCACCTCATGAGTTCATTCCCATCTCTTGACTTCATCTTCTTCTTCATTGAGAAAGCTTACTAGATTTTCTCAAGGTGAGAAAATATTGTGAGAAAAAGAAAACTAAAGTGAGCCCATTTCCTACTTCATCATCCTTTACTATTAACCATTTAGTTTAGGGTGTTTGCTTCACTAATTTCACCATTAGTGAAGAGGTAGCATGAGCTTGAGTCTCCTCGACGTAGATCATCTTCGGCCTCGAAGACTTTGAGCAAGTTTGTTCATTTCTCCGGGAGAACCCTTTCTAGAGTTCGGGTGTTCATGATTTGCAGCGAAGGGACTACTACACGGAGCATTAGAAGTGAAGGACCGGTCTACAAAGGTTGTATTCCTCATTCACTTAGATGTAAAATTGTTTACATGTTGTTTCGTCGCATTTTCTAGTAAAGATTCTATGTTTAGGGTTAACTAGAATAAATTTTTTGAAATTGGCTTGGACGATGCTGTTAGTTATATGTATGCCCTAGAGGCCATTACTATACATAGGATGTATATTGTAGTGGATGCTGGGACATATATAGGGAGGACTTTCTTGCTCGACATGATAGTATGCTATCTGGTTGCTCTTTACCTTAACGTGTATACTGTTTGTCTCTCTGTTACATGTTGGTAAAGCCCTTAGGATGTGTACTTGACTACCTGGACTATGATGCAGATCATACTAGTGGGGACATGATAGTCTATAAGTACATCCTTCAAAGTCCCTAGTCGTGGGTATATCGAGACGGGGCATCGATATACCAGAGTAGACTAGCGTATACCTTCTCGACCCATATAGATGGGCGATGGATGATCCCATATCCATTGGTGTTTGACATCAGAGATGATATACGGGTGCTCAGTGGAGACTGGGTACACTGGACGGACTCGCCGAGAACTCCCAGATGGTATTATACCTTACGTCAGATGGCAGTTCTCTGGTGACACTGGTACAGAGTAGTCTGTTGACCCGAGATCGTCATAGAGTCTTGTGTGGTTCCCACTGTGCTTTGATTTCCACCTTACCACGTCCAAGAGGGCGTGCAAAACGGTGGTTTTTGGGTACAGTCCCGAGTCACATGGAGGCAATGAGCGATAGGAGGGGATTCGTCTCTCCCGGTATAGGGGGTTGATGTTGCGCTGTGTTCGATTGGCTATAACCGGAAATTCCTGGCCAGGGTTGCTGAGATTTACTGGTAAGTGTTACCTGTAGTTTCTCAAAATATTATAGACCTCATATCGACACGACTTATCGAGCTATTGGGGTCTGACGTTTACCACCCCTAGGCGAGATATGCGACATATCAGACGACGAGACCGGACTGTACGGTAAGTGTTACTGGTTGGATTCACAGGAGTGTGAGCGGGCTTGCTCGTCGATCTTCTGATCGCTCAATACCCGGGTGGCCGTTACGTTTAGCAGACCGCTTGCGGCTTGTGGGTGTTTGATATGATCATCACCTGCTGCCGGCGTATTGACGAGTCTTTAGAGTCCTACACAGAGGTTTCCTGGCTCAAGCGAAACGAAATAGGAGCGCATATGAGATATGTGCGGGACCGAGAATAATGCGTGTATGTGATACCATATTCTATTCTCGCGATGAATGTATCGAATGGTTGTATGCGATATAACCTAGTTATCGAATCGAGGGTTGATTCGATAAGCCGATACATTGGATATTAGTCGATCATATGCGATATGACCGGATCGTTAAATCAAGTGTTGATTTGATGATTTAATACATAATTATATATTTGATATATTACTTTGCATTAACTAGTATTGGTTCACTTTAAATTGATTTTCTCACTTGCATTGCACAAGTTGTATATGTGATATACTTTTGTGCACTTGATTGTATCATGTTTGATGATACATGTTTACTTGGCTAAGTGTAAAGATTAAACCATGGTTGTGTAATGGTTAGGGTTTTGTTTTTACTTATTCATTTATTTATTTATCTATTCTTTTTTGAGAAATGGATAAAAGAAAAGCAAAATGGTTTCTTTCTTTGTTTTCTTTCATGAAGCTTGTTGAAGCTTCATGAAGCTTTGACCAAGTGACCATTTTGTCTCATGCTTAACCCTAACCATTCCACTCAACCATGATTCATTCTCTACACTTGACCATGGTTATATTATGATAAGGTTTATGATTCTTTTCTATTGAATAACTTATGATAATATTCATCTTCATCTTCTTCTTCTTCTTCACATGAAGAAGCTTGCTACCAACAATGGCAAAGTGAGAAAAAGAGTGAGAAATCCAATTCTAAAGTGAACCCACTTCCTATTTCTTCATCCTCTACCTCTTGCCAAGTAGTATAGGGTGTTTTCTTCACAAGTTTCATGACTTGGTGAAGTGGGAGCTTGATCTTGTGATACCTCGACGTAGTTCATCTTCGGCATCGTAGTTGATGACCTAGCCCGCCCATTTCTCCGATGAAGCCGACGCTAGAGCTCGGGATTGTCACGACCCGCAGGGTACGGAACGTGACTGGCACTTAAGTTTACGAAACGTCTAAAGGCGTCCGTAAAATAAGTAAGCCAAAAGCCTAGAGAACAAAATCAATTAAGCAAAAGAGTGAAGAAAACCCAAACATTTGAAAGCAAGTTTATCAAATAAGTCATATAAAACCCCTTTTAAAAACAATACTAATTTTCCCGAAAATTTCGGCAGAGTCTCCTTTGTAAATACTGGCCCCCAAAAATGGGTACAACAAGAACAAATATGAATCCAACAAAATAGGGCATCCCCAAGCGGGCTGAGAAAGGGAAACCAAGTGCCGGGACTTTCTCAGTGCTAGCTCTTCGCCATAAGGCGGTCATAAATCCCACGCAATATAAATGACAACAAGCGTAATAATCATAAGGAAGCATGAAAAAAGTAGCATGTCGGCTCAAGTGAGCTCGACCCCAAAATACAGCATAAAATCCACAAACCTCACAGTCTCATCTCTAGGTCAATATACAATAATCTGGTAGAAACAGTAGATGGAGTACACTAGATACAAGAATATACAAGGTGGTACAAAATAATAACATAACCCACCTATGAGCAAAACTCGAGCTCAGGCAAAAGAGGCAAAAGAACAAGTGCGCCCGCCGCTACTGAACTGACGGAGCGGACCTGCAAAAGACTGTGGCACAACGGGGGTGAGTTGACAACTCGTAAGTAATAAATAACATCTACAAAGGCTATCGTATGCATGCACACAAGCATCCTAGCATCTAAAATACAGGTATGACTGGATGCACTAGCAGGTGTGTATACAACATCAGTATGCTAATATGTATGCAACATGAAAATCTGAGGTCTTAATAGGTATATATAATAAATATTTTATCTCTTTTTGTTTTTGAAACTCTTTTAGAATGCCAGCATAATGTCAATGAATCGATGAAAATCGGTGTCCAGCAACGACACTCAAAAGCTGTCTCAAATCTCATAAATGTATCTCTGGCCTCAGCCGTCCGGCTGACCCATCTCAATATCAATATCTCATCATCTAGCGGCCACGGTCGGTATCCTCTGGATATCCGCCGTCCCAAACAGTCACCGGTAGGTAATCCGTCCCCTGCCAGGCTCAATGTCAACACCACATTCCTCTTGCCCCGGGGTACCTTACCGGGCCCACCATGTACCCGTGACGGTTCCTCCACTCCTCGACACGGATTTCCAAAACCACAGCAAACTCATGGTGGACGACACTTACATCACTAGAAAACCGCAATTTACATATTTTAAAAAAATATAGTAAGTTTAGAAATTTTGCGGCTTTCCCCCGAAATCCAGAAATATCATAAAATCTCAAGAAATCCTCATAAGTGCATATGTCAATGATAATGAATGCATATGGTATCAATAATCAAGTTGCGATGTGTGATTAATAGATTAGGCATGAACAATTAATATGATGAAGTACATGCACATGAATAGCAATCCTACGGTTTCATTTTAAGGAATTAAAGGCAATAGCACAAGTTTTAGTATCAATTAGTAAAAGGTTTCAATTTAAAGGTTATCTAGTGTGGTGGCATGGCAATTACCAGGGTGTGTGTGTAAGCATGAATAGTGCTCGTGCTGCATATAAAAACCCTGGCAATGGTGCAGGTGTCCTATAAAATGGTTTCGTATAGGTATGTCAATATAATGCATGGATGCAGCAAATAATCAAATAAGTATTTCACCCCTAATTACTAACACCACTAAGAATCTTGTAAGTTACTAAAACTATCGGGCGGCTTGCGCCATCCAACGATAGTCCCCCGTAGATGTTACATCTACTCACCGGGATCCCTGGCTAGCTGTGTCCAATCACCGCCTTTCCCTTTCGCGCCGCGTCTGACGTCTCCGCGACCGAACCTGGAATTTACATCAATACCAAATATAAGGTTACATATTAAGAACGACGCAAAACCCCAACGAAACTACTAAAGTTCGCTAGCTAGGTATAACGTGCACAAAGTGCGCGGAACACACGCGAAAATCGCAAAAACTGCCAAAAAACGCCGATTTGGTCGCCCGGCAAAACTAAAACCCGACTACCCAAAAATCCGCACTCACGCATCCTAAACGTCATAGGATAAGCCAACACAATCATCAAGATGTCGAAAATAATCCATCACATAATTTTTATAAAAATCTAGTAAGCACAAAACTAGCAATTTGGTGCAAAAATCGAAAATTAGCGATACGGATATCACAATCCAACACAATATCCAACCACACAACAAGAAATCTACAAACACTATAATTATAACACATTAGCAAAGATTCAAAACCTATTTTCCATAACAACCATTGCTTGAATTATATAACCTAGCAATTCTTAATCCAAACTATATATGAAAACCTTAAATTAACACTAATTTATAACTCAATTAGCAAGTTAACCTACTAGATTAGGTTAGCAAAACAACTAGATAACAAATTAGATTTAAACAACTAAATAATGGTTTCTAAACCTTAATTCAACTCATTAATCATGCTTCACAACCCATTCCATACACAAATCCTCTCTTGAAAATCCTAAAACAACAATTTCACACTTCTAAAATTAACTAATTTTGCAAAATTGAAAACTACATAAACAAGGTGACTATAGAGATTAGTTAATTAACCAATAGATTAACTATAAAACAATCTAATTAACTATTATGGCTTCAAAACCCTAGCTAAAATTTTCAAGCATAACCTAAGAAAACTAGATTAAAACTACACTAAATTAACACTACAACCATCTAACATAAGAAACTTAAACAAAAGAATTCAATTAGCAAGGGATTATACCTCATTAGAGATCTAGCAAGAATGGACTTTTGCTCCAAATGATGGCCTCAAGCATCAAGATCCAAGCTAGGGAGGTGAAGGAAAAGAAAGATGAAGGATGGTTTAATTGCAAGCTTTAAATTTCCAATTTTTCTTTTGAATTAAACTTGAAGAAATTGGAAGAAATGGAAAGAAAAGAGATGAAGGGGAGGGGAGCAGGTTTCGGCCAGTAGAAGAATGGGGGAGGGTGTGGGCAAGTGGGGAAAGTCATGGGTCAAGTCCACAAAAGTCAAATGCACCATACATTATCCATTATATTTAAATAAAACCATAAACTATCTATTTCAACACAAGAAAGCAACCCAAGAAAAGAGGCCAGAAATTTCTGGACTTGGCCAGGGTTGGGCTGTCCTAGGGCTGAGGGGAAAGAGAGAGGGGTTTTACAAAAGAAATTTTATGCAAAAAGGCCCCCTACAACTCAAAAATTGCAAGTTTTAGCTCAAAATTCAATAAATTCGTTTCAAATCATAAAAATTTGTTAAAAATCAAAATAAATTACTAAAAATTTATGTTACCACTAGATTTTAATTATCATAATTTTAAAGATTAAAATTAGCCCGGAAAAATTTGTATTTATTGCTAATTTAATGTATTTTCTTACCGGCTTAAAATAATATTAAAAAATTGAAAAATAGGGAAAATTTTTTAAATGACCAAAATTTCATAATTAACTCATTAGCTACTAAAAACAAGTAATTACCTATCCATTTAAGGTATAATTAGCCCTAAACTGCAAAATAACAAGAAAGACGGTTTTCGGAAAAATACCGAATTTTCACCGAATTTCAGGAAAACACCAAAACGACTTTTCAAGACGCTACAATCTTCCCCACTTAAAGAAATTCGGTCCCCGAATTTAAAAATATAGCTACGCGTACCTTCAAAGAGATGGGGATATTTCTTCCTCATCTCGCCCTCGGTCTCCCAGGTAACCTCCTCGCTGCTCGGGCTACGCCAAAGGACCTTAACGGTTGGTATAATCTTCGACCTCAACTTCTTCACCTGCCGATCCAGGATGGCCACCGGTTGCTCTGCAAAAGAAAGGTCGCGATCTAGCTGGACTGTCGGGTGCTGAATCGCATACGAAGGGTCGTGAAGGTACTTGCGGAGCATCGAAACATGGAAGACGGGGTGAACATCGGGAAAGCTGGGTGGAAGGGCCAAACGATATGCAACTGCGCCGACACGCTCGAGGATCTCGAAGGGACCTACGAATCTAGGGCTAAGCTTCCCCTTTCGCCCAAAACGCATCACGCCCTTCATCGGAGAGACTTTCAGAAAAACATGGTAGCCAACTGCGAACTCTAATCTGCGACGGCGCCTGTCTGCATAGGATTTCTGCCTGCTCTGAGCCGCTCTCATCCGGTCTCGGATCAACTGTATCTTCGCTGTCGTCTCCTCAACAAGCTGCGGCCCCAAAATGCTGCTCTCGCTGAGCTCTGTCCAACAAACGGGCGATCTGCATCTCTTCCCATACAATGCCTCGAAATGTGCCATCTGAATAGTATCCTGGAAGCTGTTGTTGTAGGAGAACTCCACTAGAGGTAAATGACGATCCCAGCTACCACCAAAGTCTAAAACGCACGCTCTGAGCATGTCCTCAAGAGTCTGAATGGTCCGCTCTGACTGTCCGTCTGTCTGCGGATGAAACGCTGTGCTGAAGCTCAAACGAGTGCCCAAACCCTCCTGAAATCTCTGCCAAAGTCGGCTGGTGAACTGAGTGCCTCGATCTGACACGATACAAGTCGGTACGCCGTGTAGTCGCACGATCTCGTCAATATAGAGCTGAGCATACTGAGCGAAGCTGAAAGTCGTCTTCACTGGAAGGAAGTGAGCCGCTTTCGTCAATCTATCCACGATCACCCAGATGGAGTCGTACTCTCGACTGGTCCTGGGTAGACCCACAACGAAGTCCATCGAAATCTGTTCCCATTTCCACTCTGGAATGGGTAATGGCTGTAGCTCTCCTGCGGGCCTCTGGTGCTCGGCCTTGACTTGCTGACAAGTCAGGCATCTCGAAACGAACTCCGCAATGTCCCTCTTCATCCCGTCCCACCAGTAGGTCTCTCTCATATCATGGTATATCTTGGTGGAACCGGGGTGGACACTATACACTGATCGGTGTGCCTCCTCAAGAATGTCGCGTCGCAATCCATCAGCATCTGGTACGCACAGTCTAGATCCATATCGTAAAATCCCCTGATCGTCAACCACGAACTCGGAAAATCTGCCCTGTCCCATCTGTGCCATGATCTCTGAGCAACGGTCGTCACTGCGCTGTGCCTCATATATACGGTCAAGCAACTGTGGGTGTACACGAACATGCGCGAGCTGTCCCCCTGTCTGAGTGAACTCGAACTCAACTCGGCTGTCGCATAACATCTGCCAATCTGCTGACGACTGCCTCTGCACTGCGCGCAAAAAGGATAGACTACCCCCGGGCCTCCTACTCAACGCATCTGCCACCACATTCGCCTTGCCGGGGTGATATAAGATCTCGCAGTCGTAGTCTTTCACCAACTCCATCCAACGACGCTGTCTGAGGTTCAGGTCTCGCTGCTGAAATATGTACTTTAAGCTCTTGTGATCGGTGAATATCTGACACGACTCGCTGTAAAGGTAATGTCGCCAAATCTTCAGTGCAAAGACCACTGCAGCCATCTCCAAATCATGAGTGGGGTAGTTCTGTTCATGCTTCTTCAACTGCCGAGAAGCATAAGCGATCACCCGGCCATGCTGCATCAAAACGCATCCTAATCCCACTCGCGAAGCATCACAGTAGACAACAAATCCGCCTGATCCCGAAGGTAAAGATAATACCGGCGCCGTAGTCAAACAAGTCCGTAGCTGCTGAAAACTGCGCTCGCACTCCTCTGTCCAGACAAAAGGAACTCCCTTCCGGGTCAAACCGGTCAACGGTGCAGCTATACGGGAGAAGTCCTGAACAAAACGCCTGTAGTAGCCCGCCAAGCCTAGAAAACTACGGATCTCAGTAACCGATGTAGGTCGGGGCCACTGCTGAACAGCCTCAATCTTCTTCGGGTCCACACAAATGCCGTCTCTCGTAACCACGTGACCCAAGAATCCGACGCTGTCCAGCCAGAATGCACACTTGGAGAACTTCGCGAACAGCTGGTGCTCCCTCAGAGTCTGTAACGTAATCCGCAAGTGCTGCTCGTGCTCCTCTCTGCTCTGGGAGTACACCAAGATATCGTCGATAAACACGATGATGAACAAGTCAAGATACGGCCTGAATGTACGGTTCATCAAATCCATGAATGCTGCTGGGGCGTTGGTGAGTCCGAACGACATCACTAAAAACTCGTAGTGGCCGTAGCGTGTACGGAAGGCTGTCCTCGGTATATCCTCCTGTCGAACTCGCAGCTGATGGTATCCTGATCGCAAGTCGATCCTCGAAAAATACCCCGCACCCTGAAGCTGGTCGAACAAATCATCAATGCGCGGCAACGGATACCTGTTCCGAACGGTAACTTTGTTCAGCTGGCGGTAGTCGATACATAAGCGCAAACTTCCATCCTTCTTCTTGACAAACAGGACCGGAGCACCCCACGGAGAAACACTCGGTCGAATAAGCCCCTTATCTAACAAATCCTGCAACTGATCCTTCAGCTCTCGAAGCTCTGCCGGGGCCATCCGATAAGGTGGTATAGAAATAGGCCCCGAGCCGGGAATCAAATCAATGCAGAACTCAACATCGCGCTCAGGCGGTAGCCCAGGTAGCTCATTAGGGAAAACATCAGGGAACTCACAAACTACCGGGACCCGGTCCAACGGAACCTCTGCAGCTCGAGTATCACAAATATACGCTAAGAATCCCTGACATCCCTTCCGCAAGAGCTGACCAGCGCGAAGAGACGAAATTAAGCTGGGAAGGGTGACACTGCGGTCTCCCTGAATAACAAGGACTGGCTCTCCCGGAAAGCTAAATCTGACTGCCTTCTCACGGCAGTCCACCGAAGCATAACAAGTGGCTATCCAATCCATGCCCAGAAGCACATCAAAGTCCAACATATCGAGGAGTATCAAATCAACTGATGAATCCCTCTCCCCGATACGAACGGAACACAAACGAAATACAAACCGAGCGACAAACGACTCGCCTACCGGAGTAACAACAACAAGCGGCTGATCTAACGACGACGACTCACGGCCCAACATCGGTGCAAAGTGTGTAGATACGTACGAATGTGTGGAACCTGGGTCGAATAATACCCGTGCGTCGAAAGAGCAAACTGGTAAGGTACCTGTCACAACGGCATTGGATGCCTGCGCATCCTGCGGTGTCAAAGCAAATACTCGGGCCTGTCCTCCACCGATAGCGGCTGACCTCGACCTCGGCCTCTGCCTCCTCGTCCTCTCTGAACAGGACCGCCGCGTCCACGGCCTCTGGGTGCACCTAACTGGCGTGGAGCATCGCCGGTGGTAGGAAGTAGGGCTCTCTGAGGAGGGGGTGGTGATGGTGGTAGGGTCACATGCGGAACTGTCGCTGCTCCCTGTCATCTCACCGGACAGTCTCTGACAAGATGGTGCGGACTCCCGCACCCAAAACACCCTGGCGACGGCTGCTGCCCCTGGGGATAAGAACCATATAACTGTCCCCATCCAAATCCTCTGCCAGGCCTATCTCTCGGAAAGAATCTGGCGCGCTGCCTCTGAGACGGTACATCGGTGCGAATCCTCTTTGGCCCAGAAACGGCCGAAGTCCGTGATATGCGTGCCTCCATCCGCAATGCCGTATCCATAGCAGCTGAATAAGTGTCGTAGTGCTGGGCGCCAATGGCAAGATATAGCTGGGCATCAAGTCCCTGTACGAACCTCTTCACCATCTTCTCCTCGGTATCCACCAAATACTGAGCATATCGGGATAACTGTGTAAACTGGATGTCATACTCAGACACCGTCATCCCAGGTGTCTTGACTAAGGCCTCGAAGCTGCGAGCTCTGGCGTCACGAACGCTCTCTGGAAGGAAACGGGCTAGAAAGACCGCTGTAAACTCGACCCAAGTCATAGGCGGTAGATCTGCAGCTCGACCTCTCAAGACTGACTCCCACCATGTCTGTGCGAGACCCTTTAGTCGGAAACTCGCAAGCTCTACCCATCGATCATCCGAACATCTCAGCGAACGGCAGATCCTGGCTAAACTGTCAAGGAACGTCTGTGCTCCTCCGCTGCCTCGGTGCCGGTGAATACTGGAGGTCTCAGCCTCATGAAATCCTGTAGTGAAACCGGAATGGCCACGGTGGTAGTAGTAGGAGCAGGTATCATGGTCGTCTGTGATGTAGTAGGTACGTCATCCGGCCTCGGTGTACGACTGGCTGCAACTAGGGATCCTACCATCTGACGTAGCTCCTGCATGCCTCCCATCATCTGTCGCAACTCCTCCATACCGGTCTCGAGCCTATCTATACGGCCTGGAGAAGGTGGATCGGTCTGTCCCTGCGGCGTAGGCATACCACCCTGCTCAGTCCTAGTCTCGGACGAGCCAGCTCGAATCTCGTCTCTGGCGGCAGCCCTCTGTGCCCTCGTAGCCTTCGGCGGCATAGTGGCTGTTACAGGAAAACGGATAGTAAGGACAGTGCAATAGGATTATAGGATACACGGAATTGAAGAAGGAATTTTTCAAGCAAGTATATCCTAAAGTCACTTAGGCGGAGTACCGTATCGTAAGTATGCCGCGGACATACACACGCTACGTTACCCTGCTTAAGTCACTTACTCCATCTACCAAGGGTCATCCTACACTGACAAAGGTAAAACCTATCGCTCTGATACCAACTTTGTCACGACCCGCAGGGTACGGAACGTGACTGGCACTTAAGTTTACGAAACGTCTAAAGGCGTCCGTAAAATAAGTAAGCCAAAAGCCCAGAGAACAAAACCAATTAAGCAAAAGAGTGAAGAAAACCCAAACATTTGAAAGCAAGTTTATCAAATAAGTCATATAAAACCCCTTTTAAAAACAATACTAATTTTCCCGAAAATTTCGGCAGAGTCTCCTTTGTAAATACTGGCCCCCAAAAATGGGTACAACAAGAACAAATATGAATCCAACAAAATAGGGCATCCCCAAGCGGGAGCTAGCTCTTCGCCATAAGGAGGTCACAAATCCCACGCAATATAAATGACAACAAGCGTAATAATCATAAGGAAGCATGAAAAAAAGTAGCATGTCGGCTCAAGTGAGCTCGACCCCAAAATACAGCATAAAATCCACAAACCTCACAGTCTCATCTCTAGGTCAATATACAATAATCTGGTAGAAACAGTAGATGGAGTACACTAGATACAAGAATATACAAGGTGGTACAAAATAATAACATAACCCACCTATGAGCAAAACTCGAGCTCAGGAAAAAGATGCAAAAGAACAAGTGCGCCCGCCGCTACTGAACTGACGGAGCGGACCTGCAAAAGACTGTGGCACAACGGGGGTGAGTTGCCAACTCGTGAGTAATAAATAACATCTACAAAGGCTATCGTATGCATGCACACAAGCATCCTAGCATCTAAAATACAGGTATGACTGGATGCACTAGCAGGTGTGTATACAACATCAGTATGCTAATATGTATGCAACATGAAAATCTGAGGTCTCAATAGGTATATATAAGAAATATTTTATCTCTTTTTGTTTTTGAAACTCTTTTAGAATGCCAGCATAATGTCAATGAATCAACGAAAATCGGTGTCCAGCAACGACACTCAAAAGCTGTCTCAAATCTCATAAATGTATCTCTGGCCTCAGCCGTCCGGCTGACCCATCTCAATATCAATATCTCATCATCTAGCGGCCACGGTCGGTATCCTCTGGATATCCGCCGTCCCAAACAGTCACCGGTAGGTAATCCGTCCCCTGCCAGGCTCAACGTCAACACCACATTCCTCTTGCCCCGGGGTACCTTACCGGGCCCACCATGTACCCGTGACGGTTCCTCCACTCCTCGACACGGATTTCCAAAACCACAGCAAACTCATGGTGGACGACACTTACATCACTAGAAAACCGCAATTTACATATTTTAAAAAAATATAGTAAGTTTAGAAATTTTGCGGCTTTCCCCCGAAATCCAGAAATATCATAAAATCTCAAGAAATCCTCATAAGTGCATATGTCAATGATAATGAATGCATATGGTATCAATAATCAAGTTGCGATGTGTGATTAATAGATTAGGCATGAACAATTAATATGATGAAGTACATGCACATGAATAGCAATCCTACGGTTTCATTTTAAGGAATTAAAGGCAATAGCACAAGTTTTAGTATCAATTAGTAAAAGGTTTCAATTTAAAGGTTATCTAGTATGGTGGCATGGCAATTACCAGGGTGTGTGTGTAAGCATGAATAGTGCTCGTGCTGCATATAAAAACCCTGGCAATGGTGCAGGTGTCCTATAAAATGGTTTCGTATAGGTATGTCAATATAATGCATGGATGCAGCAAATAATCAAATAAGTATTTCACCCCTAATTACTAACACCACTAAGAATCTTGTAAGTTACTAAAACTATCGGGCGGCTTGCGCCATCCAACGATAGTCCCCCGTAGATGTTACATCTACTCACCGGGATCCCTGGCTAGCTGTGTCCAATCACCGCCTTTCTCTTTCGCGCCGCGTCTGACGTCTCCGCGACCGAACCTGGAATTTACATCAATACCAAATATAAGGTTACATATCAAGAACGACGCAAAACCCCAACGAAACTACTAAAGTTCGCTAGCTAGGTACAACGTGCACAAAGTGCGCGGAACACACGCGAAAATCGCAAAAACTGCCAAAAAACGCCGATTTGGTCGTCCGGCAAAACTAAAACCCGACTACCCAAAAATCCGCACTCATGCATCCTAAACGTCATAGGATAAGCCAACACAATCATCAAGATGTCGAAAATAATCCATCACATAATTTTTATAAAAATCTAGTAAGCACAAAACTAGCAATTTGGTGCAAAAATCGAAAATTAGCGATACGGATATCACAATCCAACACAATATCCAACCACACAACAAGAAATCTACAAACACTATAATTACAACACATTAGCAAAGATTCAAAACCTATTTTCCATAACAACCATTGCTTGAATTATATAACCTAGCAATTCTTAATCCAAACTATATATGAAAACCTTAAATTAACACTAATTTATAACTCAATTAGCAAGTTAACCTACTAGATTAGGTTAGCAAAACAACTAGATAACAAATTAGATTTAAACAACTAAATAATGGTTTCTAAACCTTAATTCAACTCATTAATCATGCTTCACAACCCATTCCATACACAAATCCTCTCTTGAAAATCCTAAAACAACAATTTCACACTTCTAAAATTAACTAATTTTGCAAAATTGAAAACTACATAAACAAGGTGACTATAGAGATTAGTTAATTAACCAATAGATTAACTATAAAACAATCTAATTAACTATTATGGCTTCAAAACCCTAGCTAAAATTTTCAAGCATAACCTAAGAAAACTAGATTAAAACTACACTAAATTAACACTACAACCATCTAACATAAGAAACTTAAACAAAAGAATTCAATTAGCAAGGGATTATACCTCACTAGAGCTCTAGCAAGAATGGACTTTTGCTCCAAATGATGGCCTCAAGCATCAAGATCCAAGCTAGGGAGGTGAAGGAAAAGAAAGATGAAGGATGGTTTAATTGCAAGCTTTAAATTTCCAATTTTTCTTTTGAATTAAACTTGAAGAAATTGGAAGAAATGGAAAGAAAAGAGATGAAGGGGAGGGGAGCAGGTTTCGGCCAGTAGAAGAATGGGGGAGGGTGTGGGCAAGTGGGGAAAGTCATGGGTCAAGTCCACAAAAGTCAAATGCACCATACATTATCCATTATATTTAAATAAAACCATAAACTATCTATTTCAACACAAGAAAGCAACCCAAGAAAAGAGGCCAGAAATTTCTGGACTTGGCCAGGGTTGGGCTGTCCTAGGGCTGAGGGGAAAGAGAGAGGGGTTTTACAAAAGAAATTTTATGCAAAAAGGCCCCCTACAACTCAAAAATTGCAAGTTTTAGCTCAAAATTCAATAAATTCGTTTCAAATCATAAAAATTTGTTAAAAATCAAAATAAATTACTAAAAATTTATGTTACCACTAGATTTTAATTATCATAATTTTAAAGATTAAAATTAGCCCGGAAAAATTTGTATTTATTGCTAATTTAATGTATTTTCTTACCGGCTTAAAATAATATTAAAAAATTGAAAAATAGGGAAAAATTTTTAAATGACCAAAATTTTATAATTAACTCATTAGCTTCTAAAAACAAGTAATTACCTATCCATTTAAGGTATAATTAGCCCTAAACTGCAAAATAACAAGAAAGACGGTTTTCGGAAAAATACCGAATTTTCACCGAATTTCAGGAAAACACCAAAACGACTTTTCAAGACGCTACAGGATTCGATTTGGAAAGCGAGGAGACTTCATTGCGGAGCTATGGAGGTGGACGACCGGATCTACAAAGGTTGTATTTCCGTTCTTGTAGTTAAGTTGTTAACTAGTTTGTTTTGTCGCCTATATATCTAGTTAACGATCTAGTCTAGGGTTTCTCGGCACCGTAAAATTTGAAATTGGCATGGTCGATGCCGTGTGAGACTTCATTAGTGTTCCTAGGAACCCTACAGTGGTATCAGAGCCTAGCTAAAGCCTTAGGCGACGCGTAGACGGAGTTAGAAGTCCGATCGAACCGAAACCCTAATCTCAAAATGCTCTCTGTACATTTTCTGAAATCTGGTCTTTTTCGAAATTAAAAATATGCAGAAAAATCAGTAGGGAATTTGATGAATTACTGTGGAGCACGTGCTCATGATTCTTCTAAAGTGCGGCGGAACCGCGGCACAAGCTGGCTTGTGCGGCGGTTCCGCGGTCAATTAGTCACATCAGCCTTTTTAATTTGCACAATAATTCCTAATTTCTAGTGCTGTATTTTCTGGAATATTTTAATATTTACTCTACAGTTGAGTTTTCTGGGGTTGTTTAGGGAATTCGTAGATTCGATCGGATTGTCTAATTTTGTCTCTGTGTTTTTCCGGGTAAATTTTAGAATATGTTAAGAAGTTCGACCGGATATGAATACCCACTTTTTCCCCTGCTGGGAAATTTCCAATTGTTGGACTTTTCCGTAGTTTAACGACGTTCTAAGTAGTGCAAGTAACGCGATGGTCCCTCTAGAAGACAACAAACCTTAACTCGATTATGTGACCGTCTTGAACTGCCCTTTGAACCTTAGGGTTTGGGGCAGTACGGCGTGCCACATGTGAGGCGTTGGCTTGACCCTTCTACGGCTGGACCGTTGGTACTGAGGCACGAACTGAATGTTTTTAGACTTGTTTCATGTGTTGATCTGTATTGGGAAAACTTGGGTGTTTGAATGTTCGATCGGAAAGTTTAACATTTTCTATTTATCTGGAATGTGATACAATACTTGGAATCCACAAGTAGTTATGAGATAAGTGAATGAATATTATAAACATAGCAGTTTAGTCTCACTTGATCGGTTGCCACAGAATTTTGATGCGATCAAAAGTCCGTCGCAATCACGTAGCGTACGCGGATACTCGCCGGGTAAACTTAATAGACAGCCTCACTCCATAGCCCCGACCAAGTGACTGTAGGAGAACCCCGTCGCCGAAAGCATCCGTTCGGGTCCTCGCGGCAGCGGTGTTCCGCCTTGGTGCACTTCGTCGACGGTATCGGGGGTGCGGCCGTCTACTGAAGTTTGCGACGAGCATTCGATCAGGATGTCGGGAATCTTGTTGAATTGCCCGACTTGATATTGAAAAGAGTTTTCGATTTTGAGACTAAAATGCGGGGTTTATAATTGTTAGGCATGTGATGTCTAAGGAATTCATTTGATTAGGCATGCGATGTCTAAAGAGGTTGCGGATTCCAACTGTTGTAGTTTTACACTTTCTTTTCTGTGACCGTAAGTGTAATATGTGATATCGCCGGTTTCGTTGCTATATGTCAACGACAATTGGGATGCGCATATTTACTTACGTTGATGACATGTG
Organism: Agapanthus africanus; assembly: GCA_030015575.1. Classification (NCBI taxonomy): domain Eukaryota; kingdom Viridiplantae; phylum Streptophyta; class Magnoliopsida; order Asparagales; family Amaryllidaceae; genus Agapanthus; species Agapanthus africanus. The sequence goes on along the minus strand of CM057347.1, from coordinate 101,626,294 downwards.
ATGTTATGTGTTGCTGGATATGTTATATTGGATCGTCGTGATTGAATAGCCGGGGGTTTTTATGTGAGATGAGTGTTTTTCATTTTCATTCATGTAAAAACTTGTATGTAATATTCTTTTATTTGGGGCACTTCCAGGTTGCGGAAAATGTCACCGTTTGTATATTATTTACTTTTCCGCACTAGGATAGACCCAAGGAGGAGGGCACAAGTAACCGGGTTCTGGAGTCCAGTGGGAGACCAACTCGAGGAGTCGAGTCCGGGTCTCCTAACTCCAGAATTGGTAGGGTTGCTTGCCGCTCTCGTAGGGGTCTAGGGGTGTGGGTTTGGCTATTCATCACGACCGTGGAATCTGTGTTTTATTCTGGCTCGTATTGAAAACACGGACGTCCTAGTATATCCAATATTTCATATGTTTCTTCTGCTGCGATATCTGTGATGTGATCATGTGATGTTCTGTGATGGATACTGTATATAGTATATATGATATATTATATAGATGTTACTTATGTTTTACACCCGTGCTAGCCCTGCCTCGCTCTGCCGTTAGTTACCTAACCTAACGGTGCACGAGGGGACATCGAGGCGAATGCGGATGGCATAAGTGCATGTCGTATTTATCTGTGATGTTTAGGTAATTAAATGATGGGACTTCATTAATGTGATTAATGAAAATAAAAGAAACCTAAGATGTTGTAGAATCGAATTTCAAAATAAAAAAAAAGGTAGCTACAGTTCTTGCTTTGCACAGCGGTATATGTGATATATCCTGCACCTCATTCGATGAGGAAAGGACCGAGATCCCTTCACCGGGAGTGACTCCTTTAGCAATAACTGACAGATGCTACACACTCGGTTTGTATTTTGATTGCTTTTAAGATTTTTGCTTTGCACAGTGATATATATGATATATCCCGCACCTCATTCGACGAGGAAAGGACCGACGATCCCTTCACCGGGAGTGACTCCTTTAGCAAAACTACAAAAGCCTCAAAAGCACTCCATTTTAAAATCATTTGATTCTACAACGATATCAAGTTCATTACGCAATAGGTTTTCAGAAAAACCTGTCGTAGCCCTCCGTCATTTCAGATAAGTCCTATTTAGTATTCGTGCTACGTTTGTTGACCTCCGTCAAGGCGTAGTGTGCGGTAGCTAACTAGTATTTATCTGCTTATGCATATGATGCAGATTGGATTAGGGTAGTCGTGCGGCCTTGTTGACCTCCGTCAAGGGTCGTGCGGGTGGGTTTAATTCGATCAAGAAATGACGGGTTGAACTTGACTAGTAGCCTATGGTTTGTTGACCTCCGTCAAGGTCATAGGGTGCTAAGGGCAAAATATTATCGGGAATTTCAAGTGTTGAAATTTGCAATGAGATTGCATACCTTCTATGAGATAGTTGGATCCCGATACCCGCTGCGAGTAAGAGTTACTCCTGGGAGAGTTTTACACATTACAATTAGCCGATCAAGTAGGTGTCTAGAAAGGTGTCAACGGGGTTACGCCTCTGGGAAAACGAGGTTTACATTAATTAGGTTCGTGCGAAAGCACGGGGGACCTCCCTCAAAGTACCGACACTGGCCTGGCTGAAAGATTGGCGAACTTGTAGTGTGTAATTAATCCCGGCTAGTCTTTCCTTTTAGGGTTTGAAGGAAGATTTGATAAAAAACAGTGGGAGCCATCCTGATTAGATAAAATAATAACCAATCTATTCTTGCAAGAGCGCACGCTGAGTGTTTTCTTCTCTCTCTCTCCAGGTAGTGACCATATCACGCCTTAATCAAGATAATAATACGGAATATTGACCGAACCCGCTTGTTATACTGAGCTGGGGAACGTTGGTCCCGCTCCAACTTATAATTGTTATAAGACAGAGCAGGAAATTGGAGAATACCAGATTTCCCGTGCCGCCCAAACGAAGAAAGTGCATGCTGATGCATTGTCTTCGGGTGTGTTCTTTATACAGAACTGTTTCTCTATTCTCTACGTCCTGGGTATCTGATACCGGATCAGGATCCCTGATATGTAATCTGTTACATAGGGCTACAGAAAGGTAGAAAAACTGAGAACGGGTGATAAGTTTCATGAGACAGAGAACGGGGCAAGTGTTGCAGCCAAGTCTGTTGGTCACTGTCACCCTGTATTACAAATACATTGATTCTGAACGAATGTTATTAGATACCGAACCTGATATACAAAATCATATCAGTCTCTTTATAAGTAAAGAAATGATAAAATTTTGTACAGATGGATAATGTTTTGAACATTTCCTATATCAAAAGTTGATCGGTTCAGGCACGTTATCTAAAAGCATTGATGTTCTAAATCAAACTACAGTTCTTTAGTATACGGAACACACATAAGAGGAAGAGTTCAGAAATGAACGAATCCTTCGTAAGGTATTGTAGACTAGGTCATATCAATGCGACCCGACTAGCTGAAGTTACATAAAGATGCATATTTAAATCAGTTTGAATTTACATCTTGTGAAACTTGCCAGTCATGTCACAAAGATACGATGACTATAGCTCTGTTTACTGGAAACAGAGAAAGAGTTAGTAAACTCTAGGGATTGATACATGCTGATGTATGAAAGGTCCCCTGTCTACACATGCCAAGACCGGTTCTTTATACTTCATTAAATTCTCTGATGATCTCTTTTGATTCAGACATGTGTTCCTGTTGAAACACAAGTTAGAACCTTTTGAGATATTCACAGAATATAAGTTAGAAGTAGAGAACCAATACGGGTATAAGTATTATGTCCTTTGATGAGATCAAGGAGGAGAATACTTGAGCACGGAAATCCTGGATTATTCTAAAGGAGAATGAGATTCTCTCTCAGCATTACTCCTCCGTATACACCATAGCACGATGGTATATCGGGGCGGAGCAATCACACCCTATGTGATAAGGTGTGCTCTATGATGAGTACTACTGAGTTACCTGTTTCCTTTTGGGAGTTATACACTTGAGAAGCTGCATACCTATTGAATATGGCTCAAATCAAATCAGTTGCCTACCACTTCATATGTGATATGGATAGGGAAGAGCCCATATCTTAAGTTGGTTAAGATTTGGGGTTGTCCGGGCTATGTCTAAAAGAAAAATCCGGACAAGCTCGAGGCAAGGTCAGTTATGTAGAACTGGAAATATTCCAGCTATACAAACTGCAGCTGATGATTTGATAGAACCAAAGGATTCAGTAGAGACCAACGAACCTCAGCCTCTCCGCCGATCTAGTAGGGTTCCTCACCCACCTGAGAGATACTTCGGTTACTCTATGACAGTGGGAGCGAGGATTGCATCATGAGATGATGACCCAACTAGTTTCGAGCTGGCCATCAGGAGTGGGACTCTGTAAGAAGGGCTGGATGCTTAGCGATCTGAGATGGAATCCATGTACACCAACAAAGTATGGACTTTGGTTGCTATATCTGAAGGGTTAAATCCCCACCAGGAGCAAGTATATCTTGAGAAGATTACTTGGTGTAAATGGAAAAGTTGAGACTTTCAAAGCTAGACTTGTTAAAGCTTTTCGTCATCGACCAGGCGTGGATAATGATGAAACCTTTTCAAGTGGCTATGCTTAAGTCTATCCAGATCCTACTTGCCACGGCTACATTCCATGACTACGATATCTGGCGGTTGGGTGCCATGACTGCTTTTCTAAATGATGTTTTAGAAGAGAACGTCTATAAGTACACAGCCAGAGGGCTTCGTAGACAGTGGGAGCAGCGGAAACGTGTACAAGATGCTTTATAGGATAAAGCAGGTATCGCGGAGTTGGAACATCTGTTTTGATGTGTTAGTCAAAGAGTTTGACATCATCAAAATGGTAGATGAACCTTGTATAAACAAAAAGGTAGTAGGGAGTATAGTGACGATCCCCGTAGAGTACGTGGATGGCATGCTCTTGATAGGGAAGGAGTTTCCTATGCTACGCTCGGTCAATCTCCGCTTATCACAATGATTCTCCATATAGGATCAAAGTGATACCTCCTAAATCCTGGGTTTTGGATCTATGAGATAGATTTAATTGGATGTTAGGATTCTCACTAGTTGTAGTGAGATGGTATCAACCGATCCTGGGGAGAATCACTGGAAGGGTTCCAGGGTGATAAGGACGACTGAAAGTCAGTCACAGGCATTGTCTTTACCCTCAGTGAAGGGACGGTATGTTGGAAGAGTTCCAAGCTAGATACCGTGGCATACTAGACGATTAAGGCTGGATACATCGCTACTTAAGATGCTACCAAAGAGACAGTCTGGGTGTATATTTGTTCATGAGATGAACTTAGTTCCTCCCATTATATGACAATGGAGTTGTGGCTTATGCCGAGGAACGTCCGTCCCATCAGTGATCCAGACATATTCTAAGGCAGTATCACCTGATCATGGAGATAGTTGATCTCCAGGGTGATCGAGGTTAGGAGAGTAGACTCAGAGGACAACACGGCGGATCCACTCACAAAGGCCTTTTCCCAGAGAGAGACTTTTATGGGATGGTTGAGTATGAGATACTGCAACCACTGCTATCAGATGGCCCTAGTGCAAGTGGGAGATTGTTAGTTATATGTATGCCCTAGAGGCCATTACTATACATAGGATGTATATTGTAGTGGATGCTGGGACATATATAGGGAGGACTTTCTTCCTCGACATGATAGTATGCTATCTGGTTGCTCTTTACCTTAACGTGTATACTGTTTGTCTCTCTGTTACATGTTGGTAAAGCGCTTAGGATGTATACTTGACTACCTGGACTATGATGCAGATCATACTAGTGGGGACATGATAGTCTATAAGTACATCCTTCAAAGTCCCTAGTCGTGGGTATATCGAGACGGGGCATCGATATACCAGAGTAGACTAGCGTATACCTTCTCGACCTATATAGATGGGCGATGGATGATCCCATATCCATTGGTGTTTGACATCAGAGATGATATACGGGTGCTCAGTGGAGACTGGGTACACTGGACGGACTCGCCGAGAACTCCCAGATGGTATTATACCTTACGTCAGATGGCAGTTCTCTGGTGACACTGGTACAGAGTAGTCTGTTGACCCGAGATCGTCATAGAGTCTTGTGTGGTTCCCATCGTGCTTTGATTTCCACCTTACCACGTCCAAGAGGGCGTGCAAAATGGTGGTTTTTGGGTACAGTCCCGAGTCACATGGAGGCAATGAGCGATAGGAGGGGATTCGTCTCTTCCGGTATAGGGGGTTGATGTTGCGCTGTGTTCGATTGGCTATAACCGGAAATCCCTGGCCAGGGTTGCTGAGATTTACTGGTAAGTGTTACCTGTAGTTTCTCGAAATGTTATAGACCTCATATCGACACGACTTATCGAGCTATTGGGGTCTGACGTTTACCACCCCTAGGCGAGATATGCGACATATCAGACGACGAGACCGGACTGTACGGTAAGTGTTACTGGTTGGATTCACAGGAGTGTGAGCGGGCTTGCTCGTCGATCTTCTGATCGCTCAATACCCGGGTGGCCGTTACGTTTAGCAGACCGCTTGCGGCTTGTAGGTGTTTGATATGATCATCACCTGCTGCCGGCGTATTGACGAGTCTTTAGAGTCCTACACAGAGGTTTCCTGGCTCAAGCGAAACGAAATAGGAGCGCATATGAGATATGTGCGGGACCGAGAATAATGCGTGTATGTGATATCGTATTCTATTCTTGCGATGAATGTATCGAATGGTTGTATGCGATATAACCTAGTTATCGAATCGAGGGTTGATTCGATAAGCCGATACATTGGATATTAGTCGGTTATATGCGATATGACCGGATCGTTAAATCAAGTGTTGATTTGATGATTTAATGCATAATTATATATTTGATATATTACTTTGCATTAACTAGTATTGGTTCACTTTAAATGGATTTTCTCACTTGCATTGCACAAGTTGTATATGTGATATACTTTTGTGCACTTGATTGTATCATGTTTGATGATACATGTTTACTTGGCTAAGTGTAAAGATTAAACCATGGTTGTGTAATGGTTAGTGTTTTGTTTTTACTTATTCATTTATTTATTTATCTATTCTTTTTTGAGAAATGGATAAAAGAAAAGCAAAATGGTTTCTTTCTTTGTTTTCTTTCATGAAGCTTGTTGAAGCTTCATGAAGCTTTGACCAAGTGACCATTTTGTCTCATGCTTAACCCTAACCATTCCACTCAACCATGATTCATTCTCTACACTTGACCATGGTTATATTATGATAAGGTTTATGATTCTTTTCTATTGAATAACTTATGATAATATTCATCTTCATCTTCTTCTTCTTCTTCACATGAAGAAGCTTGCTACCAACAATGGAAAAGTGAGAAAAAGAGTGAGAAATCCAATTCTAAAGTGAACCCACTTCCTATTTCTTCATCCTCTACCTCTTGCCAAGTAGTATAGGGTGTTTTCTTCACAAGTTTCATGACTTGGTGAAGTGGGAGCTTGATCTTGTGATACCTCGACGTAGATCATCTTCGGCATCGTAGTCGATGACCTAGCCCGCCCATTTCTCCGATTAAGCCGACGCTAGAGCCCGGGATTCGATTTGGACAGCGAGGAGACTTCATTACGGAGCTATGGAGGTGGACGACCGGATCTACAAAGGTTGTATTTCCGTTCTTGTAGTTAAGTTGTTAACTAGTTTGTTTTGTCGCCTATATATCTAGTTAACGATCTAGTCTAGGGTTTCTCGGCACCGTAAAATTTGAAATTGGCATGGTCGATGCCGTGTGAGACCTCATTAGTGTGCCTAAGAACCCTACAGATGCCTCCCGAAACCTTATGATTGATCAAAGAATATTTATAACCGCAATCAAGAACGGCGTCGCTTGGTAACTAGCCGGTGAGTACGGGTCGGTCCACAGGGATTTTGTGTATTCTCGATTTGTTCTAACGAGTTAATTCCGATTGTTGTCAGATTGATTAAATCTAAAAAGTAGGTTGATCTAGACTAGGATTAAAATCTTGCTAGGGTTAGGTTTAGGTTAAGTTTGGAAAGTCAATATTCCTCACCGCTTTCCATGCCCTGTTTAAGATCTATGAGGTGTTATGGCAATAATTAATAAAGTGGATTAGTACCATCGGGAAGAAACGATGTTTCTTCCTCTAGGTTCTTGTCCATCCTTTCTTAATTCTTACCCTAACCTTCATGAAAAACATGCTCAACCGGTCTTTTATACTACGGTATCACCGCTACCTCGTGGGATAGGATGTCGTAGGGAGCGGTGTGTGCATGTATGCATGGAGTCCTATAAAAACATATGATGGGCAAGAAAGGGGTAAGAGATCTTCATCACTCAAGCCTTCCCCAAATCTAACCCTAACAAGTGAGGAGACTACTCACTCATTAGGGAATTGAAAAACATGTTTTAAACTAATTAACTAGGGCAGAGAATAAAATCTAAACTAGGGCAGAAAGGAAAATTATACTATGGCAGATAATAAAATTAACTACGGCAAGAATAGAAAACTTACTCTAATTTGATGCACTCTTCATAATTTACAAGAATTGAAATTCTGAATTTAGATAGATACAATGAGGCACAAGAAGAGGCATACCTCAAAAAGAGGTTTAGGGCTTCTATTTATAGATCATAGAAACCCTAGGGTTAGAATCGATTCATATCTGCATTTATAATTTTACCCCTAAAGAAGACTAGTCAACGCGCTGCCAGCCGCCTCAAAATATCTGCACCGACACGGGCGACACATGGCCGCGGATCCGCGGTCAAGAGCCAGGTTTGGCCGCGGTTCCGCGGCCATGTAGGGGAATCTAGGGCTGAGATTTTCAGGGCATGTTCTGGTGGCATTTGGCTCCTTGTTTCTTCACTTGGTTCTTCAGAATGTCTTCTAGTTCTCTTCCAGATTTCCACAGTGAGTCATGTCGTGGACTTTTACCGTTGCTTCGTGTCGAAGTCTTGAACCTTTTGCTGCCTTTGTGCTTTGTGAACTTGTTCATTGATCTTCATTGTCACTCAAAATGTAGGCACGATCAAGATTCCACCATTTATCGGTCGTAGTCTCACTTTGTATCATCTTTTTCATCAATTTCACTGTTTTTGTTCCGAGAACCTGTAACCTGCAACTATGTAGCAGACATGGATCAAAAGCACCTGTTTATTTGTAAAATGACTAAGAATGGGGAATATAATAATGCAAAATTATGATATGAACAAATACCCCCAAACTTATCTTTTGCTCGTTCTCGAGCAAACCTAGTTTTATTCTCGAAAAAGACTTAACCTCACTTTCGCAGGGAAACGCGATTGCACTAAGCTCGTGCAACAAGCCGTTAAACCTCCAGGTGTTCCTAGTAGGAGGAGTGTTGTTTCCTGAGGGTTTTCAGCGGATACTACCCACAAAATCCTATCAATTCGGCCTATTAACTTTTATTCTCCAATTCGGTTTTCTAACAAGGAATTCTATTATCTTTGACTCAGAAATTATCCATCCGTATTTTTCACGCTTCCTTATCATTTAACTTAAGATTATATATATTCTTGTGAATTTACTTAGCTTTTGACATCTTTCAAGTTTTCCTTCTAGGGTTCTATCTCAACTTAGGAATTTTTATCATCTCTATTAAAGATATAAGTCCTATTCTTTATTCCTATCTCTTATCGAAATCCCAATCACATACCCCTACGTGTGTGTATGAATCACCCCTACACTTGGAAATTCAATTCAAGCTCTTATACTCTTATCCATCGTCCAAAGTATTTTTCAATTGGTGAATTTTTAGATGAAATTGCTCACACATTCTTCATGCGACCGTTAATACTCCTTGAGGTACCAACGACCGATTACAAAATGTGTTTGCACATTAAGGCGTAATTCCTAGTCTTGTAATCCCTAAGGCTTTTAGCAGTGACTCCCAAACCAGTTGGTCTAAGGCACTAGGTGATGAAGCACCCTCGCTAAATATTTTTTTCTATTAATGCAACCTTAAGTAATCACAAAAACCAGTGTTCATTTTTTTTTATTATCTCTTTATTCACACTTGTATTTTTATTTTCCTTCATACTAAGGATTTTAGACAAGAGCATTTCAAGGTCTCCTCTACTATTCCAAGTTTCAAGATTCGTGTTTGTGCAAGTTATAGGGTATATATTTTCAGAATTTAGATTTAAGCTTAGGGATTATTTTTCAAACTTATACTTTAATAAAAATATTAATACTTTTCGTTTGTTTTAACTTAGCCCAAGAAGTCAACTCAAAATTTGCCTATTTCTAAATAGACTACAAAGACATATACTTTCTACCGTTAAATTTTAAGAAAGGTTATTTTTAGGGTTTTTAATTCACTAAATCTAAGATATAGTTTTTCCTAGCTAGTTAACCTTTTTGTCAACTTCAAGCCAATTATGGCTAAAATTGAATCTTTTAATTTTTATAATTTTTCAATTTTTTCAATTTTTATGGGTGTTAAAATAAGTATGCAAATGCAAAAATATACATATGAATGCGAAGGAAGAAAACTTACCGAGCACACCCCCAAACTTAAACTTGACAGTGTACTCACTGTCAAGCTACACCAAGAGGGTCAAAAATGTCGGCACTCCCCTGTTTATTTTTTTTTTTTTATATAATTTTTTTATTGTTAACAGAAAAACAAAATATATATACAAAAAGGTTCCCCCCAAACTTAAGTGAAATAGTATTTCCACTGTTTAAACGTTAAAGTTCAGAGTTAGGGAGGAGAAAAATCAAACTATACAAGGCCTTACACAGGCCAAAAGTTAGCACCAACCATTCAAAAATTCTATCGTTATAATGGTAGGGTTGGTGGAAGAATGGAGTGTAGAGAAAGGAGTTGAGAAACACACGAGACCGTATGGGAAGAAGGGTGGAATATGGTCTCGGTCTATTAGGAGAAGAATGGCATAAGAGAGAAAGAAGTGTAGTACGAACTTGAGGGTGTAAATTGAGTGAATAAATTAGCACAAATTGTGATGACCGATGTGTTAAAAGCGATTGTACTAATCTATCAACCTGTCGAGAAATGGGGTCAAATCCCTCAAGATTCGTAAGAAAATATGGGTACGTTGAACTTGGTAAACCATCCATTGAAAATGGAAGCGCGACGGATTCTTGCGCGGTCGAAACGATGGAAAGGACGAAGGAGAGTGATTTAGGGATAGTCTTATTCTCACCTAAGTAATCTGTCTCGAACTCGAAGGATTCCATCAATGGTTCGAAATGACTGTAAGCAACCGAGTCTGATGGTTCAACTAACTCATCTGAAAATTCAAAGGACTCAAACTCGGGCGGTGAGTTTTCAAAATCTTCCGCAAAAGTGAAACACTCGTAATCGATATCGGTTATGAGAACTGTGTCAGATACAAAGAGGAACGCACTAGTGGCGTCAAAACTGCTGTGATCGAACAGAAATTTTTCAAGCTCACAGTCCTCCTGCGTAATTTTTTGCGTAGTCAGAACGATTGGAAAGATGAGGGGGTGATTTAGGAAGTATAACAGTTAAAGGTTCAGGAGGATGAATTGGAAAATCCGACTCATCAAGTAAAAATGGTTTATCCTCAATACTCTCCTTAATACTATCCTCATAATTCTCCTCAATACTATCCTCATAATTCTCCTCAAAAGTTAACTTATCCATGCAATTATCATCAAAATCAAGACGCGTATGAAGTTCGGGGGAAACATTTAATAACTCGGGATGATGAATTGGAGATAAAATTTCAGTCAAATCTACGGGTTCATCATCCAAAATATTCCCGGCGTCAATATCCTCAATCAAGTGAAAATCATTTTTTTTAGACACCTCATCAAAGGCATGGATATTTATCAATTCAGGTTCTAGATTGGAGGTGTAGAGGTCAAAAGGATTGGTGATGGTTTCACTCGAAAGGGACCCTTCACAATCTGGCAAATCAAGCACTACAAAGTCGCACAACTCATTAAACGTTTTATTTTCAACTGGTGAATCATTTGGGACACTTGTTTGAAAACCGGAGTTGTGGAATTCAATTAGTGATGGGTAGGTTTGATTTGGAAGGGTGCACAGCTTACTCTCTCCACTCAAATTCTCAATCTGTCCAACTGCCTCATCATACTTTGGAATTTTTGGAGCTAGTTGGAAACTAGCTACCGGTTCACTAGGTTGTCTTGATGAATTAAGGGCGGCAATGGACGCATCCAAATTCCTTATCTATCGATTTGTCGCTACAATATAAGCTTCCAACGACTGTTCCAGACTAGACATGAGTTGTGAAGGGGTTTCAATAAAAGATTCAAAATTGTTTGGATTCTTGAAACTCCCTAATAGCTGTGTAGAAGCAATGTCTAGGAAAGGTGTGAAAGTCGGGTAGGACTGGTAGGAACTGAATGGGTGGATAGCAGTAGAATCAACATTTGGATAAAAAGGTGGATGGACTTGTTGATCCCAAGAACTAGAAGTGTTGAAAGGAGTGAAAGATCGGTTACGAGATTGTTCAATATGGTCAGCTATAGACATGGGTTTCGGAGTTACAACAGGACTCGAAAAAGGGGTATCAACGAAAGAAGGTGGTGAAGGTTGAAATGGTTGATACAAAGTAGATTGTGGAGTCGAACTGTTTCTCCTAGACGCTTCCATTCGATCTTTCAAAGAAATTTTGGGCATGGAGGGGTCGTCCGTAATTCGACCAAAACAATTCGCGTAGGAAGCAATATTTGGATGAGGGTACCAAAGTTCGGAAAGAGTTTTATGAGATGGGGTACCCATGATATAGGAAAGGGAAGAAAAAGAATGTGAGGTGCACGGATTTCTTAGCGACAAGTTGCAAGATTTTGTAAAAAAAAATAATTTTCCTTTTTGTGTTTTTTTTATGGAGCTTTTTGGAAAAAGATTTTTAATAAAAGGCTTAGACACACGTTCAATCAATCACAAATGCACAATCAATCCTAAATCTAGGGTCACCTAGGTCAGTTAGACAGCTCCTAACTGTTCCAAAGGGCAATAAGTAGGACCTCAAACCGCCTCTTCACCGCTAATTGTGGCCAGGTAAGCACTGTAGGGTCCCTAGGCACACTAATAACGTTCTACAACTGATCAACCATGCCAAAATCAAATTTTTCCATGTGCCGAGAAACCCTAAAAGATCGTTAACTAGAGGTAAAGGCGAAACAAGAAGCTAGTAAACTACTTTACTAATAAGTGAATGGGAATACAACCTTTGTAGATCCGGTCCTCCACTTCTTCAGCTCCGTGATGACGTCCCTCCATTGCGATCATCGGGATCCTAGACTCTAGCGTTGGTTTAATCGGAGAAATGATCGGGCTAGGTCGTTGACTTCGGTGCCGAAGATGATCTACGTCGAGGCGACTCTAACTCAAGCTCCATCTTCACTTGGTCATGAACCTTGTGAAGAAAACACCCTATACAACATGGCAAGTGGTAGAGGATGAAGAAATAGGAAGTGGGTTCACTTTGGATTTGGATTTCTCACTTGATTTCAACACTTGGAATTTTCTAGCAAGCTTTCTTCTTCACTTGAAGAAGATGAAGAAGAAAGAAAAGAATATGAATTTTCTTAAAAGAAAATTCAAGTGATGCTTATCATAATGCAACCATGGGTAAGTTTAACTCATGTAGAGAATAAACTAGGGTTTAGGTAAATGGTTAGGTTAAGGATAAAACAAAATGGTAGACTTTTTCAAAGATGCTTTGAAGCTTCAAGCCAAAATAAGAAAAGCCACCATTTACTTTTTCCAAAAATAAAGAAAGAAAGAAAATAAAACCCTATCCATTAACTAAACATGGTGTAAATCATACACATACCCAAGTTTGCATCTATCATCAAACATGATACAATCTAATGCACAAAAATATATCACATATACAACTTTTGCACATCAAGTGAGAAAATCAATCTTAAGTGAACCAATACTAGTTAATGTAAAGTGATATATCAAATATATAATTATACATTAAATCATTAAATCAATACTTGATTTAATGATCCGGTCATATCGCATATAACCGACTCATATCTAGTGTATCAATGTATCGAATCAACACTTGATTCGGTAACCCGGCTATATCACATATAACCGTCCGATGATACAAATCGTAAGAAAAGAATACAGTATCACATACTGGTATTATTCTCGGTCCCGCACATATCTCATATGCACTCCTATTTCATTTCGCTTGAGCTAGGAAACCTCTGTGTAGGACTCTAAAGACTCGTCAATACGCCGGCAGTAGGTGATGATCATATCAAACACCCACAAGCCGCAAGCGGTCTGCTAAACGTAACGGCCACCCGGGTATTGAGCGATCAGAAGATCAACGAGCAAGCCCGCTCACACTCCTGTGAATCCAACCAGTAACACTTACCGTACAGTCCGGTCTGTTCGTCTGATATGTCGCATATCTCGCCTAGGGGTGGTGAACGTCAGACCCCAGTAGCTCGATAAGTCATGTCGATATGTGGTCTATAACAGTTCAAGATACTACTGATAACACTTACCAGTAAATCTCAACAACCCTGGCCAGGGATTTCCAGTTATAGCCAATCGAACACAGCGCAACATCAACTCCCTATACCGAGAGAGACGAATCCCCTCCTATCGCTCATTGCCTCCATGTGATTCGGGACTGTACCCAAAAACCACCGTTTTGCATGACCTCTTGGACGTGGTAAGGTGGAAATCAAAGCACAGTGGGAATCACACAAGACTGTATGACGATCTCGGGTCTACAGACTAACCTGTACCAGTATCACCAGAGAACTGCCATCTGACGTAAGGTATAATACCATCTGGGAGTTCTCGGCGAGTCCGTCCAGTGTACCCAGTCTCCACTGAGCACCCGTATATTATCTCTGATGTCAAACACCAATGGATATGGGATCATCCATCGCCCATCTGTATGGGTCGAGAAGGTTTACGCTAGTCTACTCTGGTGTATCGATGCCCCGTCTCGATACACCCACGACTAGGGACCTTGAAGGATGTACTTATAGACTACCATGCCCCCACTAGTATGATCCGCATCATAGTCCAGATAGTCAAGTACACATCCTAAGGGCTTTACCAACATGTAACAGAGAGACAATCAGTGTGCACGTTAAGGTAAAGAGCAATCAGATAGCATACTATCATGTCGAGCAAGAAAGTCCTCCCTATATATGTCCAAGCATCCACTACAATATACATCCTATGTATAGTAATGGCCTCTAGGGCATACATATAACTAACAATCTCCCACTTGCACTAGGGCCATCTGATAGCAGTGGTTGTAGTATCTCATACTCAACCATCCCATAAAAGTCTCTCTCTGGGAAAAGGCCTTTGTGAGTGGATCCTCCGTGTTGTCCTCTAAGTCTGCTCTCCTAACCTCGATCCCCTGGAGATCAACCATCTCCACGATTAGGTGACACTGCCTTAGAATATATCTGGATCACTGATGGGACGGGCGTTCCTTGGCATAAGCCACAACTCCATTGTCTCATAATGGTAGGAACGAAGTTCATCTCATGAACCAATATACACCCAGACTTCCTCTTTGGTAGCATCTTAAATAGCGATGTATCCAGCCTTTATCGTCTAGTAAGCCACGGTATCTAGTTTGGAACTCTTCCAACATACCGTCCCTTTAATGAGGGTAAAGACAATGCCTGTGACTGACATTCAGTCGTCTTTATCACCCTGGAACCTTTCCAGTGATTCTCCCCAGGATCGATTGATACTTTCTCACTACAACCAGTGAGTATCCTAACATCCAATTACATCTATCTCATAGATCAAATCTCAGGATTTAGGAGGTATCACTTTGATCCTATATGGAGAATCCTTGTGATAAGCGGAGATTGACCGAGCGTAGCATAGGAAACTCCTTCCCTATCAAGAGTATGTCATCCACGTACTCTACGAGGATCACCACCATACTCCCTACTACCTTTTTGTATATACAAGGTTCATCTACCATTTTGATGAAGTCAAACTCTTTGACTACCACATCAAAACAGACGTTCCAACTCCGCGATGCCTGCTTTATCCTATAAAGCAACTTGTACACGTTTCCGCTGCTCCCACTGTCTATGAAGCCCTCTGGCTGTGTACTTATAGATGCACTCTTCTAAATCATTATTTAGAAAAGCAGTCATGGCACCCAACCACCAGATATTATAGTCATGGTATGTAGCCGTGGCAAGTAGGATCTGGATGGATCTTAAGCATAGGCCCTAGAAAAGGTTTCATCATTAGCCACAATTGGTCTATGATGCAAACCTTTAACAAGTCTAGTTTTGAAAGTCTCAACTTTTCTATGTACACCAAGTAATCTTCTCAAGATATACTTGCTGCTGATGGGGATTTAACCCTTCAGTTAAAGCAACCAAATTCCATACTTTGTTGGTGTATAAGGATTCCATCTCAGATCGCTAAGCATCCAGCTATTCTTACAGAGTCCTACTCCTGATGGCCTGCTCGAAACTAGTTGGGTCATCATCTTATGATGCATTCCTCGCTCCCACTGTCATCGAGAAACCGAAGTATCTCTCAGGCGGATGAGGAACCCTTCCAGATCGCCGGAGAGGCTGAGGTTCGTCGGAGACTATCGAATCCTTTGGTTCTATTAAATCATCAGCTGTAGTTTGTATAGCTGGAACTACTTCCAGTTCTACAGAACTGACCCTGCCTCGATCTTGTCCGGATTTTGCTTTTGACATATGCCGGACAACCCCAATCTTAATTTACTTAAGAGATGGGCTCTTCCCTTTCCATATCACATATGAAGTGATAGGCAACTGATTTGATCGGAACCATATTCAATAGGTATGCAACTTCATAAGTGCATAACTCCCAAAATGAAATAAGTAACTCAGTAGTACTCATCATAGAGCACACCATATCATATAGGGTGTGATTGCTCCGCCCCGATACACCGACGTGCTGTGGTGTATACGGAGGAGTAATGCTGAGAGAGAATCTCATTCTCCTTTAGAATAATCCAGAAATTCTATGCACAAGTATTCTCCTCCTTGATCACATCAAAGGACATAATACTTATACCTGTTTTTGGTTCTCTACTTCTAACTAATATTCTGTGAATATCTCAAAAGCTTCGGACTTATGTTTCAACAGGAACATATGTCTGAATCTTGAGAGATCATCAGAGAATATAATGAAGTACAAAGAACCGGTCTTGGCATGTGTAGACAGGGGACTTTCATACATCAGCATGTATTAATCCCAAGAGTTTAATAACTCTTTCTCTATTTCCAATAAACGGAGCTGCGGTCATCTTATCTTTGTGACATGACTGGCAAGTTTCATAAGATGTAAATCTAAACTGATTTAAATAGGCATCTAAATGTAACTTAGCTAGTCGGGTCGCATTGATATGACCTAGTCTACAATGCCTCAAGAAGAATTCGTTCATTTCTGAACTCTTCCTCTTGTGTGTGTTCTGTAAACTAAGAACTGTAGTTTGATTTAGAACGTCAATACTTTTAGATAACGTGCCTGAATCGATCAACTCTTGATATAGGAAATGTTCAAAACATTATCCAACAATACAAAATTATATTCTTCTTTACTAATAAAGAGATTGATATGATTTTGTATATCAGGTTCGGTATCTAATAGCATTTGTTCAGAATCAATGTATTTGGAATACAGGGTGACAGTGACCAACAGACTTGGCTGCAACACTTGCACCATTTTCTGTCTCATGAAACTTATCACCCGTTCTCAGTTCTCTACCTTTCTGTAGCCCATGTAACAAATCACATATGCGGGATCCTGATCCGGTATCATATACCCAGGACGTAAAAGATACTGAGAAACAGTTCTGTGTAATGAACACACCCGAAGATGATGCATCAACATGCACTTTCTTCGTTTAGACGGCACGGGAATTCTGGTAATCCTCTATTTCCTGCTCTATCTTATAACAATTATAAATTGGAGCGGGACCAACGTTCCCCAGCTCAGTATAACAAGCGGGTTCGGTCAATAAATCCATATTATTATCTTGATAAAGGCGTGATATGGTCGCTACCTGGAGAGAGAGAGAAGAAAACACTCTGTGCGCGCTCTTGCAAGATCAGATTGGTTATTATATTATCTAATCAGGATGGCTCCCACTGTTTTTTATCAAATCTTCCTTCAAACCCTAAAAGGAAAGACTAGCCGGGATTAATTACACACTACAAGTTCGCCAATCTTTCAGCCAGGCCAGTGTCGGTACTTTGAGGGAGGTCCCCCGTGCTTTCGCACGAACCTAATTAATGTAAACCTCATTTTCCCAGAGGCGTAACCTCGTTAACACCTTTCTAAACACCTACTTAATCGGCTAATTGTAATGTGTAAAACTCTCCCAGGAGTAACTCTTACTCGCAGCGGGTATCTGGATCCAACTATCTCATAGAAGGTATGCAATCTCATTGCAAATTTCAACACTTGAAATTCCCGATAATATTTTGCCCCAAACGATCTATGACCTTAACAAGGTCAACAAACCATAGACCGTAAGTCAAGTTCAACCCGTCATTTCTTGATTGAATTAAACCCACCCGCACGACCCTTGACAAGGTCAACAAGGCCGTACGACTACCCTAACCCAATCTGCATCATATGCATAAGCAGATAAATACTGGTCAGCTACCGCACTCTGCGCCTTGGCAAGGTCAACAAACGCAGCACGAATACTAAGCAGGACTTATCTAAAATGACGGAGGGCTACGACAGGTTTTTCTGAAAACCTATTGCGTAATGAACTTGATATCGTTGTAGAATCAAATGATTTTAAAATGGAGTGTTTTTTAGGCTTTTCTAGTTTTGCTAAAGGGGTCACTCCCGGTGAAGGGATCGTCGACCCTTTCCTCGTCGAATGAGGTGCAGGATATATCATATATATCACTGTGCAAAGCAAGAACTATAGAAGCAATCAAAAGACAAACCGAGGGTTGTAGCATCTGCCAGTCATTTCTAAAGGGGTCACTCCCGGTTAAGGGATCTCGGCCCTTTCCTCATCGAATAAGGTGCAGGATGTTCTACAAGGAACACCGGGATGCAAAGCAAGAACTGTAGCTACCTGTTTTTGAAAATTCGATTCCACAACATCTTTTAGGTTTCTTTTCTTTCATTAATCATATTAATGAAGTCCCATCATTTAAGTACCTAAACATCACAGATAAATACGACGTACACTTATGCCATCCGCATTCGCCTCGATGTCCTCTCGTGCACCGTTAGGTTAGGTAACTAACGGCAGAGCGGGGCAGGGCTAGCGTGGGTGTAAAACATAAGTAACGTCTATATAATATATCATATATACTATATACAGTATCTATCACTGAACATCAAATGATCACATCACGGATATCGCAGCAGAATAAACATATGAAACATTGGATATACTAGGACGTCCGTGTTTTATTTTGAGCCTTGATAAAACACGGATTCCACGGTCGTGATGAATAGCCAATCCCACACCCCTAGACCCCTACGAGAGCGGCAAGCAACCCTACCAATTCTAGAGTTAGGAGACCTGAACTCGACTCCTCGAGATGGTCTCCCACTGGACCCTAGAACCCGGTTACTTGTGCCCCCTCCTTGAGTCTATCTTAATGCGGAAAAGTAAATAATATACAATGGTGACATTAACCTCAACCCGGAAGTGCCCTAATAAAAGAATATTACATACAAGGTTTTACATGAATGAAAATGAAAAACACTCATCTCACAAAAAAAACCCCGGGTTATTCAAACACGACGATCCGATATAACATATCCAGCAACACCTAACATCACATGTCATCAACGTAAGTAAATATGTCCATCCCAATTATCGTTGACATATAGTAACGAAACCGGCGAAATCACATATTACACTAACGGTCACAGAAAAGAAAGTGTAAAACTACAACAGTTGGAATCCGCAAATTCTTTAGACATCGCATGCCTAATCAAATGAATTCCTTAGACATCACATGCCTAACAATTATAAACCCTGCATTTTAGTCTCATTTATCGAAAACTCTTTTCAATATCAAGTCGGGCAATTCAACAAGATTCCCGGCATCCTGACCGAATGCTCGTCGCAAACTTTAGTAGACGGCCGCACCCCCGATACCGTCTATGAAGTGCACTAAGGCGGAACACCGCTGCCGCGAGCACCCGAACGGATGCTTTCGGCGACGGGGTTCTCCTACAGTCACTTGGTCGGGGTTATGGGGCGTGGCTATCTATTAAGTTTACCGGCGAGTATCCGCGTACCCTATGCGATTGCGACGGACTTTTTGATCACATAAAAATTCTGTGGCAACCGATCATCTGAGACTAAACTGCTATGTTTATAACATTCAAATTAGTTATCTCATAACTCGATGTAGATTCCAATTATTGTATCATATTCCAGATAAATAGAAAATGTTAAACTTTCCGATCGAACAATCAAACACCCAAGTTTTCCCGAAACAGCTCAACACTTGAAATAAGTTTAAAAACATTCACTTCATGCCACAGTACCAACGGTCCAGCCGTAGAAGGGTCAAGCCAACGCCTCACATGTGGCACGCCGTACTGCCCCAAACCCTAAGGCTCAAAGGGCAGTTCAAGACGGTCACATAATCGAGTTAAGGTTTGTTGTCTTCTAGAGGGTCCATCGCGTTACTTGCACTACTTCGAACGTTCTTAAACTACGAAAAGATCCAACACTTGGAAATTTCCCGACAGGGAAAAAAGTGGGTATTTATATCCGGTCGAACTTTTCAACATTTTCTAAAATTATCCGGAAAAACACATAGACGAAGTTAGACTTCCCGATCGAAACACCGAGTCCCCAATACAACCCAGAAAACTCAACTCTTGAGTAAAATTTAAAATTTCCCAGAAAACACAGCAATTCCAGAAAAAATTACTGTGCAAACCACGTGGCCTAACTCACCAATATGGCCGCGGAACCGCCGCACAAGCCAGGGTGGGGCTGCGGTTCCGCGGTGCATTGGTCGAGTTGGGGTCACGTGCTGCACAGTAACTCCTACAGTTCCCTGCAGAATTTTTTGGATATTTTTAATTCACAAAATTCCACAGTTTCAGAAAATGTACAGAAAGGGGTATCGATTAGGGTTTCAGGGTTCGATCGGGTTTCTAACATCGTCTACCAATCGCCTAAAGCTCTAGCTAGGCTCTGATACCACTGTAGGGTCCCTAGGCATACTAACGAGGTTCTACAACTGATCAACCATACCAAAATCAAATTTTTCCATGTGCCGAGAAACCCTAAAAGATCGTTAACTAGAGGTAAAGGCGAAAAAAGAAGCTAGTAAACTACTTTACTACTAAGTGAATGGGAATACAACCTTTGTAGATCCTGTCCTCCACTTCTTTAGCTCCGTGATGACATCCCTCTGCTGCGATCATCAGGATCCTAGACTCTAGCGTTGGTTTCATCGGAGAAATGATCGGGCTAGGTCGTTGACTTCGGTGCCGAAGATGATCTACGTCGAGGCGACTCTAACTCAAGCTCCATCTTCACTTGGTCATGAACCTTGTGAAGAAAACACCCTATACAACATGGCAAGTTGTAGAGGATGAAGAAATAGGAAGTGGGTTCACTTTGGATTTGGATTTCTCACTTGATTTCAACACTTGGAATTTTCTAGCAAGTTTTCTTCTTCACTTGAAGAAGATGAAGAAGAAAGAAAAGAATATGAATTTTCTTAAAAGAAAATTCAAGTGATGCTTATCATAATGCAACCATGGGTAAGTTTAACTCATGTAGAGAATAAACTAGGGTTTAGGTAAATGGTTAGGTTAAGGATAAAACAAAATGGTAGACTTTTTCAAAGATGCTTTGAAGCTTCATGAAGCTTCAAGCCAAAATAAGAAAAGCCACCATTTACTTTTTCCAAAAATAAATAAAGAAAGAAAGAAAATAAAACCCTAACCATTAACTAAACATGGTGTAAATCATACACATACCCAAAATTGCATGTATCATCAAACATGATACAATCTAGTGCACAAAAATATATCACATATACAACTTGTGCACATCAAGTGAGAAAATCAATCTTAAGTGAACCAATACTAGTTAATGTAAAGTGATATATCAAATATATAATTATACATTAAATCATTAAATCAATACTTGATTTAATGATCCGGTCATATCGCATATAACCGACTAATATCTAGTGAATCAATGTATCGAATCAACACTTGATTCGGTAACCCGGCTATATCACATATAACCGTCCGATGATACAAATCGCGAGAATAGAATACAGTATCACATACTGGTATTATTCTCGGTCCCGCACATATCTCATATGCGCTCCTATTTCATTTCGCTTGAGCCAGGAAACCTCTGTGTAGGACTCTAAAGACTCGTCAATACGCCGGCAGTAGGTGATGATCATATCAAACACCCACAAGCCGCAAGCGGTCTGCTAAACGTAACGGCCACCCGGGTATTGAGAGATCAGAAGATCAACGAGCAAGCCCGCTCACACTCATGTAAATCCAACCAGTTACACTTACCGTACAGTCCGGTCTGTTCGTCTGATATGTCGCATATCTCGCCTAGGGGTGGTGAACGTCAGACCCCAGTAGCTCGATAAGTCGTGTCGATATGTGGTCTATAACAGTTCAAGATACTACTGATAACACTTACCAGTAAATCTCAGCAACCCTGGCCAGGGATTTCCGGTTATAGCCAATCGAACACAGCGCAACATCAACTCCCTATACCGGGAGAGACGAATCCCCTCCTATCGCTCATTGCCTCCATGTGATTCGGGACTGTACCCAAAAACCACCGTTTTGCACGCCCTCTTGGATGCGGTAAGGTAGAAATCAAAGCACAGTGGGAATCACATAAGACTCTATGACGATCTCGGGTCTACAGACTAACCTGTACCAGTGTCACCAGAGAACTGCCATCTGACGTAAGGTATAATACCATCTGGGAGTTCTCGGCGAGTCCGTCCAGTGTACCCAGTCTCCACTGAGCACCCGTATATTATCTCTGATGTCAAACACCAATGGATATGGGATCATCCATCGCCCATCTGTATGGGTCGAGAAGGTATACGCTAGTCTACTCTGGTATATCGATGCCCCGTCTCGATACACCCACAACTAGGGACCTTGAAGGATGTACTTATAGACTACCATGCCCCCACTAATATGATCCGCATCATAGTCCAGGTAGTCAAGTACACATCCTAAGGGCTTTACCAACATGTAACAGAGAGACAATCAGTGTACACGTTAAGGTAAAGAGCAACCAGATAGCATACTATCATGTCGAGCAAGAAAGTCCTCCCTATATATGTCCAAGCATCCACTACAATATACATCCTATGTATAGTAATGGCCTCTAGGGCATACATATAACTAACAAGCAAAAGTAGAGAAAGGAGGGATCCGCTCACGAATTACCATGAGACGGGCCTTTTAAAGTTACCTTTCACTACCTGTCTAGCCTAGACACCGCAAAGTCAGGTTAGGATCAACGGTCGATGCCTACAACTATTCCTTTGTCCTATTGAGCGTGAAGTCCTTAGGGCTGAGTCTAATCTTTTTTTAATTAATTGATGGTCAATGCAATATGCCTTAAGTGATTTTTGGGGTCCTGGGAAGGGTAATGAAATCCCCACCCAATTTGGATTGGTGTAAAAGCCCCTTAAAGTCAATTTAAAGTATGCCAAGCAGTAAACACAATCAAACACTTGCAAACAATTTTTTTTTAAGTGCGGCGCAAACAATCCTGCACAAGATCAATTATTGGAAGGGGGAGAAATTTTTTAGCGCAAAGAATCTTACAGGAAATTTTTCAGAGGAGATATCAGGAGATTTAGAGAAGGAGAAAAGAAGACTTACGGTGCTTTTTGCAGATGATGACGCCACAAGGCCGCCGCGGTTCCGCCGCCAAAACGTGCTTCCCGCCGCGGTTCCGCGATCTCCTATGCGGATCGGTTCCTGAAAATTCTTCTGCTCCTCTGTTATTATTTTCCTTTGTTGTTCAGATCTGCCTTTTCTGTTTTGCTCTCTGGATTTTTCCAGATCCGAACGTGTTCGTCAATCCTGCAAAATTCAAACGAAAATACCCTTAACAAAATAACAAGATGATAAAATATTTTTTTTATTTTTAATTTTTCAGGTTTTATGATTTTTTAATTTTATATTAACCCGAAATTGCAAAAAGAAAACACTACGCCATTCCCAGCAACGGCACCATTTGATTGATCAAAGAATATTTATAACCGAAATCAAGAACGGCGTCGCTTGATAGCTAGCCGGTGAGTACGGGTCGGTCCACAGGGATTTTGTGTATTCTCGATTTGTTCTAACGAGTTAATTCCGATTGTTGTCGGATTGATTAAATCTAAATACTAGGTTGATCTAGACTAGGATTAAAATCTTGCTAGGGTTAGGTTTAGGTTAAGTTTGGAAAGTCAATATTCCTCACTGCTTTCTATGCCCTGTTTAAGATCTATGAGGTGTTATGGTAATAATTAATAAAGTGGATTAGTACCATCGGGAAGAAACGATGTTTCTTCCTCTAGGTTCTTGTCCTTCCTTTCTTAATTCTTACCCTAACCACCATAGAAAACATGCTCAACCCGTCTTTTATACTACGGTATCACCGCTACCTCGTGGGATAGGGTGCCATAGGGAGCGGTGTGTGCATGTATGCATGGAGTCCTATAAAAACGTGTGATGAGCAAGAAAGGGGTGAGAGATCTTTATCTCTCAAGCCTTCCCCAAATCTAACCCTAACAAGTGAGGAGACTACTCACTCATTAGGGAATTGAAAAACATGTTCTAAACTAATTAACTAGGGCAGAGAATAAAATCTAAACTAGGGCAGAAAGGAAAATTATACTAGGGCAGATAATAAAATTAACTAGGGCAAGAATAGAAAACTTACTCTAATTTGATGCACTCTTCATAATTTACAAGAATTGAAATTCTGAATTTAGATAGATACAATGAGGCACAAGAAGAGGCATACCTCAAAAAGAAGTTTAGGACTTCTATATATAGATCATAGAAACCCTAGGGTTACAATCGATTCATATCTGCATTTACAATTTTACCCCTAAAGAAGACTAGTCAACGCGCCGCCAGCCGCCTCAAAATATCTGCACCGACACGGGCGACACATGGCCGCGGATCCGCGGCCAAGAGCCAGGTTTGGCCGCGGTTCCGCGGTCATGTAGGGGCATCTAGGGCTGAGATTTTCAGGGCATGTTCTGGTGGCATTTGGCTCCTTATTTCTTCACTTGGTTCTTCAGAATGTCTTCTAGTTCTCTTCCAAATTTCCACAGTGAGTCATGTCATGGACTTTTACCGTTGCTTCGTGTCGAAGTCTTGAACCTTGTGCTGCCTTTGTGCTTTGTGAACTTGTTCATTGATCTTCATTGTCCCTCAAAATGTAGGCACGATCAAGATTCCACCATTTATCAGTCGTAGTCTCACTTTGTATCATCTTTTTCATCAATTTCACTGTTTTTGTTCCGAGAACCTGTAACCTGCAACTATGTAGCAGATATGGATCAAAAGCACCTGTTTATTTGTAAAATGACTAAGAATGGGGAATATAATAATGCAAAATTATGATATGAACACCTTACTGCCATGCTAGGGAACCCTGCAGTGGTATCAGAGACATGCTAGAAAATTAGACGGTATTTGTTAGATTACGAAACCGAAATGACTCCGACATTTGAAACAAAGAAACCCAGTTTCTTTCGAATTTATAAAGTCTTCAAAATTTTTTTTAAACAAGTACAGAATGGTGTATGAGATACAACATGAACACTACCAAAATTTAGTCCAAGTTCACCTCAAAGTGGCCGGCCACATTATGGTTAAAACCGGTGAGCTCAGGTCAATTTTGGAGTTTGGGCTTCAAATTTTCATGGTGTTCCAGTCTCTGGGTTTTGGTGTTTCAGGTGTTGTTTGTTTTTGCTAAATTTGCATGTGATGTTAACTTTCTGCAAAGGCAATTCGGAGTGTTTCGCAGTCATAATTCTATCATGTATTTGGGTTATTTAGACGATGTTAAAAAGTTTCAACAGATATCAATAACCCATATTTTCCCTCACTGAAATTTTCCAAGATTTGGATTTTCCGAGTTTAAAATTTTTCAGAAAATCATGCATACGATTCTGTGGACCCTCTAGAAGAACGATACCCAAACTCGACTTTTTGGATCGCGGAACCGCGGTCATACCATAGGGTTTGCCATAGTTCCGTGGCGACATGTTTGAGGCATGGGTCGGCCCTTCTACGGATGGTTCAAAGGAGTTGTGGCAGTTTCTGGGTACTTTTTGAACATTGCTCAAGTGTTGAGCTTGTTGGGAAATTTTGGGTGCTTGCTTATTCGATCGAAAAGTTTAACTTCGTCTAGCTATCTGTGATGGGATACAATACTTAGAATCCACAAGAAAACTAATTTGAATTTCATAAATCTAGCAATTTAGTCTCATTTGATCGGTTGCCACGGGACTTTGATGTGATCAAAAGTCTGTCACAATTACGTAGTGTACGCGGATACTCGCCGGGTAACCTTACTAGATAGCCATGCCCCATAGCCCCGACCAAGTGACTGTAGGAGAACCCCGTCGCCAAAAGCATCCGTTCGGGTGCTCGCGCCCGCGGTATTCTGTCTTAGTGCACTTCGTCGATGGTATCGAGGGTGCGGCCTGTAGGGTTCCTAGGCACGCTAATGAGGTCTCACAAGGCATCAACCATGCCAATTGCCAATTTTACGGGTGCCGAGAAACCCTAATACGGATCGTTGGCTAGATATATAGGCGAATAAGAAACTAGTTAACAACTTAAACTAAGAGGTAAACGGAAATACAACCTTTGTAGATCCGGTTCTCCACCTCCATGGCTCCATGATGAAGTCCTCTCCGCTGTCCAAATCGAACCATGACTCTAGCATCGGCTTCATCGGAGAAAAAGCGGGCTAGGTCATCGACGACGATGCCGAAGATGATCTACGTCGAGGCATCACTAGATCAAGCTCCACCTTCACCAAGCCATGAAAACTTGTGAAGGAAACACCCTATACTACTTGGCAAGAGATAGAGGATGAAGAAATAGGAAGTGGGTTCACTTTAGAATTGGATTTCTCACTCATTTTCCCAAGTTGCCATTGATGGAGGCAAGCTTCTTCTTGAAGAAGAAAAAGAAGAAGATGAAGTATATTATGATAAGTTTTTTTAGAATTGAAAAGAAAAATGAATCCTTATCATAATTCCAACCATGGTCAAGTGTAGAGAATAGACTAGGGTTAAGTGGAATGGTTAGGGTTAAGCATGAGACAAAATGGTCACTTAGTCAAAGCTTCATGAAGCTTCATAATGCAAACAAAGAAAGCCACCATTTTCTCTTTATGCTAATTATTTTCCAAAAAAGAATAAAGAATAAATAGATAATTAAAAGAAAACCCTAACCATTACACAACCATGGTTTAATCTTTACACATACACAAGTGAGCATGTATCATCAAACATGATACAAACTTGTGTACAAAAGTATATCACATATACAATGTGCACAATCCAAGTGAGAAAATCCATTTAAAGTGAACCGATAGTAGTTAATGCAAAGTAATATATCAAATATATAATTATGCATTAAATCATTAAATCAACACTTGATTTAACGATCCGGTCATATCGTATATGACCGACTAATATCCAATGTATCGATTTATCGAATCAATTCTTGATTCGATAACTTGGTTATATCGTATACAACCAATCGATACATTCATTGCGAGAATACAATACGGTATCACATACACGCATTATTCTCGGTCCCGCACATATCTCATATGCGCTCCTATTTCGTTTCGCTTGAGCCAGGAAACCTCTGTGTAGGACTCTAAAGACTCGTCAATACGCCGGTAGCAGATGATGATCATATCAAGCACCCACAAGCCGCAAGTGGTCTGCTAAACGTAACGGCCACCCGGGTATTGAGCGATCAGAAGATCGACGAGCAAGCCCGCTCACACTCCTAAGAATCCAACCAGTAACACTTACCGCACAGTCCGGTCTGTTCGTCTGATATGTCGCATATCTCTCCTAGGGATGGTAAACGTCAGACCCCAATAGCTCGATAAGTCGCGTCGATATGAGGTCTATAACAATTTGAGAAACTACTGGTAACACTTACCAGTAAATCTCAGCAACCCTGGCCAGGGATTTCCTGTTATAGCCAATCGAACACAGTGCAACATCAACTCCCTATACCGGGAGAGACGAATCCCCTCCTATCGCTCATTGCCTCCATGTGATTCGGGACTGTACCCAAAAGCCACCGTTTTGCACGCCCTCTTGGACGTGGTAAGATGGAAATCAAAGCACAGTGGGAACCACACAAGACTCTATGACGATCTCGGGTCAACAGACTACTCTGTACCAGTGTCACCAGAGAACTGCCATCTGACGTAAGGTATAATACCATCTGGGAGTTCTCGGCGAGTCCGTCCAGTATACCCAGTCTCTACTGAGCACCCGTATATCATCTCTGATGTCAAACACCAATGGATATGGGATCATCCATCGCCCATCTGTATGGGTCGAGAAGGTATACGCTAGTCTACTCTGGTATATCGGTGCCCCATCTCGATACACCCACGACTAGGGACCTTGAAGGATGTACTTATGGACTACCATGTCCCCACTAGTATGATCCGCATCATAGTTCAGGTAGTCAAGTACACATCCTAAGGGCTTTACCAACATGTAACAGAGAGACAATCAATGTACACGTTAAAGTAAAGAGTAACCAGATAGCATACTATCATGTCGAGCAAGAATGTCCTCCCTATATATGTCCCAGCATCTGCTACAATATACATCCAATGTACAGTAATGGCCTCTAGGGCATACATATAACTAACAATATCCCACTTGCACTAGGGCCATCTGATAGCAGTGGTTGTAGTATCTCATACTCAACCATCCCATAAAAGTCTCTCGCTGGGAATAGGCCTTCGTGAGTGGATCCGCCGTGTTGTCCTCTGAGTCTACTCTCCTTACCTCGATCCCCTGGAGATCAACCATCTCCATGATCAGGCGATACTGCCTTAGAATAAGTCTGGATCACTGATGGGACGGGGTTCCCGGGCCAAAGCCTCACTTCCATTGTCACACAATGGTAGGAACCTAGTTCATCTCATGAACCAATATACACCCAAACAGCCTCTTTGGTAGCATCTTAAGTAGCGATGTATCCTGCCTTTATCGTCTAGCATGTCACGGTATCTAGCTTGGAACTCTTCCAACATACCGTCCCTCGATAGAGGGTAAAGACAATGCCTGTGACTGACACTCAGTCGTCTTTATCACCCTGGAACACTTCCAGTGATTTTCCCCAGGATCAACTGATACCTTCTCACTACAGCTAGTGAGTATCCTAACATCCATCTAGATCTATCTCATAGATCCAAAACCCAGGATTTAGTAGGTATCATTATGATCCTATATGGAGAATCATTGTGATATGCGGAGATTGATCGAGCGTAGCATTGGAAACTCCTTCCCTATCAAGAGTATACCATCCACGTACTCTATGAGGATCGCCACCATACTCCCTACTACCTTTTTGTATATACAAGGTTCATCTACCATTTTGATGATGTCAAACTCTTTGACTAATTCATCAAAACAGATGTTCCAACTCCGCGATGCCTGCTTTATCAAATAAAACATCTTGCACACGTTTCCGCTGCTCCCACTGTCTATGAGGCCCTCTGGCTGTGTACTTATAGACGCACTCTTCTAAAACATCATTTAGAAAAGCAGTCATGACACCCAACCGCCAGATATCGTAGTCATGGTATGTAGCCGTGACAAGTAGGATCTGGATGGACTTAAGCATAGCCACTGGAAAAGGTTTCATCATTGACCACGCCTGGTTGATGACGAAAACCTTTAACAAGTCTATCTTTGAAAGTCTCAACTTTTCCATCTACACCAAGTAATCTTCTCAAGATTTACTTGCTCCTGATGGGGATTTAACCCTTCAGATATAGCAACCAAAGTCCATACTTTGTTGGTGTAGAAGGATTCCATCTCAGATCGCTAAGCATCCAGCCATTCTTACAGAGTCTTACTCCTGATGGCCAGCTCGAAGCTAGTTGGGTCATCATCTCATGATGCATTCCTCGCTCCCACTGTCATAGAAAAACCGAAGTATCTCTCAAGTGGGTGAGGAACCCTACTAGATCGGCGGAGAGGCTGAGGTTCGTTGGTATCTACTGAATCCTTTTGTTCTACCAAATCATCTGCTGTAGTTTGTATAGCTGGAACCTTTCCATTTCTACATAACAGATTTTGCCTCGAGCTTGTCCGGATTTTGCTTTTAGACATAGGCCGGACATCCCCAAATATTAACTAGCTTAAGACATGGGCTCTTACTATACCATATCACATATGAAATGGTAGGCAACTGATTTGATTGGAACCCTATTCAATAGGTATGCAGCTTCTCAAGCGCATTACTCCCAAAAGGAAATAGGTAACTCAGTAGTACTCATCATAGAGTGCACCTTATCATATAAGGTGTGATTGCTCGGCCCCGATATACCATCGTGCTATGGTGTATACGGAGGAATAATGCTGAGAGAGAATCTCATTCTCCTTTAGAATAGTTCAGGAATTCCGTGCTCGAATATTCTCCTCCCTGATCGCATCAAAGAACATAATACTTTTACCCTTTTTGGTTCTCTACTTCTCGCTTATATTCTGTGAATATCTCAAAAGGTTCGGACTTGTGTTTCAACAGGAACATAGGTCTGAATCTCGAAAGATCATCAGAGAATGTAATGAAGTACAAAGAACCAGTCTTGGCATGTGTAGACAGGGGACCTTACATACATCATCATGTATCAGTCCCAAGAGTTCATTAACTCTTTCTCTGTTTCCAGTAAACGGAGCTATGGTCATCTTATCTTTGTGACATGACTGGCGAGTTTCACAAAATGTAAATTCAAACTAATTTAAATATGCATCTTTATGTAACTCTAGCCAGTCGGGTCGCATTGATATGACCTAGTCTACAATGCCTCAAGAAGGATTCGTTCATTTCTGAACTCTTCCTCTTGTGTGTGTTCCATATACTAAGAACTGTAGTTTGATTTAGAACATCAATGCTTTTAGATAACGTGCCTGAACCGATCAACTTTTGATATAGGAAATGTTCAAAACATTATCCAACAATACAAAATTTTACCATTTCTTTACTAATAAAGAGACTGATATGATTTTGTATATCAGGTTCGGTATCTAATAACATTCATTCAGAATCAATGTATTGGTAATACAGGGTGACAGTGACCAACAGACTTGGCTGCAACACTTGTCCCGTTTTCTGCCTCATGAAACTTATCACCCTTTCTCAGTTCTCTACCTTTCTGCAGCCCTATGTAACAGATTACATATCTGGGATCCTGATCCGGTATCAAATACCCAGGACGTAGAGGATACTGAGAAACAGTTCTTTATAATGAACACACCCGAAGATGATGCATCAGCATGCACTCTCTTCGTTTGGGCGGTACGGGAATTCTGGTAATCCCCAATTTCCTGCTCTGTCTTATAACAATTATAAGTTGGAGCGGGACCAATGTTCCCCAGCTCAGTATAACAAGCGGGTTCGGTCAATATTCCGTATTATTATCTTGATTAAGGCGTGATATGGTCGCTACCAGGAGAGAGAGAGAAGAAAACACTCAGCGTGCGCTCTTTCAAGAATAGATTGGTTATTATTTTATCTAATCAGGATGGCTCCCACTGCTTTTTATCAAATCTTCCTTCAAACCCTAAAAGGAAAGACTAGCCGGAATTAATTACACACTACAAGTTCGCCAATCTTTCAGCCAGGCCAGTGTCGGTACTTTGAGGGAGGTCCCCCGTGCTTTCGCACGAACCTAATTAATGTAAACCTCATTTTCCCAGAGGCGTAACCTCGTTGACACCTTTCTAGACACCTACTTGATCGGCTAATTGTAATGTATAAAACTCTCCCAGGAGTAACTCTTACTCGCAGCGGGTATCGGGATCCAACTATCTCATAGAAGGTATGCAATCTCATTGCAAATTTCAACACTTGAAATTCCCGATAATATTTTGCCCCTAACCTCCTATGACCTTGACAAAGGCCAACAAAGCATAGGATGCTAGTCAAGTTCAACCCGTCATTTCCTGATTGAATTAAACCCACCCGCACGACCCTTGACAAAGGCCAACAAGGTCGCACGACTACCCTAACCCAATCTGCATCATATGCATAAGCAGATAAGCACCAGTTAGCTACCGCACACTACGCCTTGACAAAGGCCAACAAACGCAGCACGAATACTAACTACTACTTATCTGAAATGACGGAGGGCTGCGACAGGTTTTTCTGAAAACCTATTGCGTAATGAACTTGATATCGTTGTAGGATCGAATGAATTTTGAAATGGAGTGCTTTTGAGGCTTTTTTAGTTTTGCTAAAGGAGTCACTCCCGGTGAAGGGATCGTCGGTCCTTTCCTCGTCGAATGAGGTGCGGGATATATCATATATATCACTGTGCAAAGCAAAAACACTTAAAAGCAATCAAAAGACAAACCGAGTGTGTAGCATCTGCCAGTTATTGCTAAAGGAGTCACTCCCGGTGAAGGGATCTCGGTCCTTTCCTCATCGAATAAGGTGCAGGATATATCACATATACCTCTGTGCAAAGCAAGAACTGTAGCTACCTGTTTTAATTTTGAAATTCGATTCTACAACATCTTAGGTTTCTTTTATTTCATTAATCTCATTAATGAAGTCCCATCATTTAAATTACCTAAACATCACAGATAAATACGACGTACACTTATGCCATCCGCATTCGCCTCGATGTCCCCTCGTGCACCGTTAGGTTAGGTAACTAACGGCAGAGCAGGGCAGGGCTAGCGCGGGTGTAAAACATAAGTAACATCTATATAATATATCATATATACTATATACAGTGTATCAATCACAGAACATCACATGATCACATCACAGATATCGCAGCAGAAGAATCATATGAAATATTGGATATACTAGGACGTCCGTGTTTTCAATACGAACCAGTATAAAACACGGATTCCACGATCGTGATGAATAGCCAAACCCACACCCCTAGACCCCTACGAGAGCGGCATGCAACCCTACCAATTCTGGAGTTAGGAGACCCGGACTCGACTCCTCGAGTTGGTCTCCCACTGGACTCCAGAACCCGGTTACTTGTGCTCCCCTCCTTAGGTCTATCCTAGTGCGGAAAAGTAATAAATATACAAACGGTGACATCTTCCGCAACCTGGAAGTGCCCCAATAAAAGAATATTACATACAAGTTTTTACATGAATGAAAATGAAAAAACACTCATCTCACATAAAAACCCCCGGCTATTCAAACACGACGATCCAATATAACATATCCAGCAACACATAACATCACATGTCATCAACGTAAGTAAATATGTCCATCCCAATTATCGTTGACATATAGCAACGAAACCGACGATATCACATATTACACTTACGGTCACAGAAAAGAAAGTGTAAAACTACAACAGTTGGAATCCGCAACCTTTTCAGACATCGCATGCCTGACCAAATGAATTACTCAGACATCACATGCCTAATAATTATAAACCCCGCATTTTAGTCTCATTATCGAAAACTCTTTTCAATATCAAGTCGGGCAATTCAACAAGATTCCCGACATCCTGATCGAATGCTCGTCGCAAACTTCAGTAGACGGCTGCACCCCCGATACCGGCGACGAAGTGCACCAAGGCGGAACACCGCTGCCGCGAGCACCCGAACGGATGCTTTCGGCGACGGGGTTCTCCTACAGTCACTTGGTCGGGGCTATGGCGTGAGGCTGTCTATTAAGTTTACCCGGCGAGTATTCGCGTACGCTACGTGATTGCGACGGACTTTTGATCGCATCAAAATTCCGTGGCAACCGATCAAGTGAGACTAAACTGCTATGTTTATAACATTCATTCAGTTATCTCATAACTGCTTGTGAATTCCAATTATTGTATCACATTCCAGATAATTAGAAAATGTTAAACTTTCCGATCGAACATTCAAACACCCAAGTTTTCCCCGATACTGATCAACACATGAAACAGGTCTAAAAACATTCAGTTCGTGCCTCAGTACCAACGGTCCAGCCGTAGAAGGGTCAAGCCAACGCCTCACATGTGGCACGCCGTACTGCCCCAAACCCGAAGGTTCAAAGGGCAGTTCAAGACGGTCACATAATCGAGTTAAGGTTTGTTGTCTTCTAGAGGGTCCATCGAGTTACTTGCACTACTTAGAACGTCTTTAAACCACGGAAAAATCCAACACTTGGAAATTTCCCGACAGGGGAAAAATTGGGTATTTATATCCGGTCGAACTTTTTAACATATTCTAAAAAATATCCGGAAAAACACATAGACAAAGTTTGACAATCCGATCGAATGTACGAACTCCCAATACAACCCAAAATACTCAACTCTTGATTTCAGATTAAAAATTCCCAGGAAAACCAGCACTGCCAAATAGGAATTACTGTGCAAAATTTAATGGGAGAAGAGACAAAAGGGCCGCGGAACCGCCGCATTAGCATGCTAATGCCGCGGTTCCGCCGCACTTTTATGGAATTAGGTCATCAAACTTCACAGTAATTCTTATAAATTCCTGCTGGTTTTTCTGCATATTTTTAATTCTGAAAAATCTCCGAATTTCAAAAATGTCCAGAGAGCAAATTCCAATTAGGGTTTCGGTTCGATCGGGTTTCAAACTTCGTCTACGCATCGCCTAAGGCTCTAGCTAGGCTCTGATACCACTGTAGGGTTCCTAGGCACGCTAATGAGGTCTCACAAGGCATCAACCATGCCAATTGCCAATTTTACGGGTGCCGAGAAACCCTAATACGGATCGTTGGCTAGATATATAGGCGAATAAGAAACTAGTTAACAACTTAAACTAAGAGGTAAACGGAAATACAACCTTTGTAGATCCGGTTCTCCACCTCCATGGCTCCATGATGAAGTCCTCTCCGCTGTCCAAATCGAACCATGACTCTAGCATCGGCTTCATCGGAGAAAAAGCGGGCTAGGTCATCGACGACGATGCCGAAGATGATCTACGTCGAGGCATCACTAGATCAAGCTCCACTTTCACCAAGCCATGAAAACTTGTGAAGGAAACACCCTATACTACTTGGCAAGAGATAGAGGATGAAGAAATAGGAAGTGGGTTCACTTTAGAATTGGATTTCTCACTCATTTTCCCAAGTTGCCATTGATGGAGGCAAACTTCTTCTTGAAGAAGAAAAAGAAGAAGATGAAGTATATTATGATAAGTTTTTTTAGAATTGAAAAGAAAAATGAATCCTTATCATAATTCCAACCACGGTCAAGTGTAGAGAATAGACTAGGGTTAAGTGGAATGGTTAGGGTTAAGCATGAGACAAAATGGTCACTTAGTCAAAGCTTCATGAAGCTTCATAATGCAAACAAAGAAAGCCACCATTTTCTCTTTATGCTAATTATTTTCCAAAAAAGAATAAAGAATAAATAGATAATTAAAAGAAAACCCTAACCATTACACAACCATGGTTTAATCTTTACACATACACAAGTGAGCATGTATCATCAAACATGATACAAACTTGTGTACAAAAGTATATCACATATACAATATGCACAATCCAAGTGAGAAAATCCATTTAAAGTGAACCGATACTAGTTAATGCAAAGTAATATATCAAATATATAATTATGCATTAAATCATTAAATCAACACTTGATTTAACGATCCGGTCATATCGTATATGACCGACTAATATCCAATGTATCGATTTATCGAATCAATTCTTAATTCGATAACTAGGTTATATCGTATACAACCAATCGATACATTCATCGCGAGAATACAATACGGTATCACATACACGCATTATTCTCGGTCCCGCACATATCTCATATGCGCTCCTATTTCGTTTCGCTTGAGCCAGGAAACCTCCGTGTAGGACTTTAAAGACTCGTCAATACGCCGGTAGCAGATGATGATCATATCAAGCACCCACAAGCTGCAAGCGGTCTGCTAAACGTAACGGCCACCCGGGTATTGAGCGATCAGAAGTTCGACGAGCAAGCCCGCTCACACTCCTGTGAATCCAACCAGTAACACTTACCGCACAGTCCGGTCTGTTCGTCTGATATGTCGCATATCTCGCCTAGGGGTGGTAAACGTCAGACCCCAATAGCTCGATAAGTCGCGTCGATATGAGGTCTATAACAATTCGAGAAACTACTGGTAACACTTACCAGTAAATCTCAGAAACCATGGCCAGGGATTTCCTGTTATAGACAATCGAACACAATGCAACATCAACTCCCTATACCGGGAGAGACGAATCCCCTCTTATCGCTCATTGCCTCCATGTGATTCGGGACTGTACCCAAAAGCCACCGTTTTGCACGCCCTCTTGGACGTGGTAAGATGGAAATCAAAGCACAGTGGGAACCACACAAGACTCTATGACGATCTCGGGTCAACAGACTACTCTGTACCAGTGTCACCAGAGAACTGCCATCTGACGTAAGGTATAATACCATCTGGGAGTTCTCGGCGAGTCCGTCCAGTGTACCCAGTCTCTACTGAGCACCCGTATATCATCTCTGATGTCAAACACCAATTGATATGGGATCATCCATCGCCCATCTGTATGGGTCGAGAAGGTATATGCTAGTCTACTCTGGTATATCGATGCCCCGTCTCGATACACCCACGACTAGGGACCTTGAAGGATGTACTTATAGACTACCATGTCCCCACTAGTATGATCCGCATCATAGTTCAGGTAGTCAAGTACACATCCTAAGGGCTTTACCAACATGTAACAGAGAGACAATCAATGTACACGTTAAGGTAAAGAGTAACCAGATAGCATACTATCATGTCGAGCAAGAATGTCCTCCCTATATATGTCCCAGCATCCACTACAATATACATCCAATGTACAGTAATGGCCTCTAAGGCATACATATAACTAACACGGCCGTCTACTAAAGTTTCCGACGAGCATTCGATCATGATGTCGGGAATCTTGGTAAATTACCTGATTTGATATTGAAAAGTGTTTTCTATATCGAGACTAAAATGCGGGGTTTATAATTGTTAGGCATGTGATATCTAAGGAATTCATTTGGTAGGGCATGAAATCCAAAGTATGTGATACATTGGGTTTATGATGTCCAAGGTTGTTGTGGATTCCAATTGTTGTAGTTTTTCACTTTCTTTTCTGCGACCGTAAGTGTAATATGTGGTGTATCACCGGTTTCGTTGCTATATGTCAACGACAATTGGGATACGCATAGTTACTTACGTTGATGACATGTGATGTTATGTGTTGCTGTTATATGTTATATTGGATCGTCGTGTTTGAATAGCCAGGTTTTTTTTATGTGAGATGAGTGTTTTTCATTTTCATTCATGTAAAAACTTGTATGTAATATTCTTTTATTGGGGCACTTCCGGGTTGAGGAAGAAGTCACCGTTGATGCATATTATTTACTTTTCCGCATTAGGATAGACCCAAGGAAGGGAACATAAGTAACCGGGTTCTAGAGTCCAGTGGGAGACCATCTCGAGGCGTCGAGACCGGGTCTCCTAACTCTAGAATTGGTAGGGTTGCTTGTCTCTCTCGTAGGGGTCTAGGGATGTGGGTTTGGCTATTCATCACGACCGTGGAATCCGTGTTTTATACAGGCTTAATATAAAACCCGGAAATCCTAGTATATCCAATATTTCATATGTTGTTTTCTGCTGCGATATTCTTTGATGTGATCACTTTATATGATGAGATAGATATTGTATATAGTATATATGATATATTATATAGACGTTGCTTATGTTTTACACCCGCGCTAGCCCTGCCCCGCTCTGCCGTTAGTTACCTAACCTAACGGAGCATGACGGGGCTTCGAGGCAAATGCGGATGTCATAAGCGTACGTTGTATTTATCTGTGATGCTTAGGTAACTTAAATGATGGGACTTCATTAATGAGATTAATGAAAAAAAATAAACCTAAAGATGTTATCGAAACTTGTTTTAAAACTGGTAGCTCTAGTTCTTGCTTTGCATAGCGGCATTCCTTGTAGAATATCCAGTACCTTATTCGATAAGGAAAGAGCCGAGATCCCTTCACCGGGAGTGACCTCTTTAGCGAAACTAGCAGATGCTACAAAATCGGTTTGTCTTTTGATTGCTTTTATAGTTTTTTCTTTGCATAGTGGTATTTGTGAAATATCCTGCACCTTATTCGATAAGGAAAGAGCCGAGATCCCTTCAATGGGAGTGACCTCTTTAGCAAAACTAGTAAAAGCCTAAAAAACACTCTTTTTTAAAATTCACTCGATTCTACAACGATATTAAGTTCATTACGCAAAGCGTTTTCTTAAAAACCTGTCGTAGCCCTCCGTCATTTCAGATAACCAATTCTTAGTATTCGTGCTACGTTTGTTGACCTTAGCCAAGGCATAGTGTGCGGTAGCTAATTAGTGCTTATCTGCAGCATATGATGCGATTGAGTTAGGGTAGTCGTGCGGCTTTGTTGACCTTAGCCAAGGATCGCACGGGTCGGTTTAATTCAATCAAAAAATGACGGGTTGAACTTGGCTAGCGCTTATGATTTATTGACCTTATCCAAGGTCATAAGTTGTTAGGGGCAAAATATTATCGGGAATTTCAAGTGTTGAAATTTGCAATGAGATTGCATACCTTCTATGAGATAGTTGGATCCCGATACCCACTGCGAGTAAGAGTTACTCCTGGGAGAGTTTTACACATTACAATTAGCCGATCAAGTAGGTGTCTAGAAAGGTGTTAACGGGGTTACACCCTTGGGAAAACGAGGTTTATTTTAATTAGGTCCTTGCGAAAGCACAGGGAACCTCCCTCAAAGTACTGACACTAGCCTGGCCAAAAGATTGGCGAACTTGTATGGTGTAATTAATCCCGGCTAGTCTTTCCTTTTATGGTTTGAAGGAAGATTTGATAAAAACAGTGGGAGCCATCCTGATTAGATAAAATAATAACCAATCTAATCTTGTAAGAGCGCACGCTAAGTGTTGTCTTCTCTCTCTCTCCAGGTAGCAACCATGTCACACCTTAATCAAGATAATAATATGGATGTATTGACCGAACCCACTTGTTATACTGAGCTGGGAGACGTTGGTCCCGCTCCAACTTATAATTGTTATAAGACCGAGCAGGAAATAGGAGATTACCAGGATTCTCGTGCCGTCCAAATGAAGAAAGTGCATGATGATACATCTTCTTCGGGTGTGTTCGTTACCGAGAACTTTTTCTCAGTATCCTCTACGTCCTGGGTATGAGATACCGGATCAGGATCCCACATATATAATCTGTTACATGGGCTACAGAGAGGTAGAGAACTGGGAATGGGTGATAAGTTTCAACAGTTAGAAACAGAGCAATTGTTGAAGCCAAGGTGTTGGCAGTTATCACCCTGTATTCCCAAATACATTGATTCTGAACGAATGTTATTAGATACCAAACCTAATATGCAACATTATATCAGTCTCTTTATTTACTAAAGAAGGATATGTTAGTTATATGTATGCCCTAGAGGCCATTACTATACATAGGATGTATATTGTAGTGGATGCTTGGACATATATAGGGATGACTTTCTTCCTCGACATGATAGTATGCTATCTGTTTGCTTTTTACCTTAACGTGTACACTGATTGTCTCTCTGTTACATGTTGGTAAAGCCCTTAGGATGTGTACTTGACTACCTGGACTATGATGCAGATCATACTAGTGAGGACATGGTAGTCCATAATTACATCCTTCAAGGTCCCTAGTCGTGGGTGTATCGAGACGGGGCATCGATATACCAGAGTAGACTAGCGTATACCTTCTCGACCCATACAGATGGGCGATGGATGATCCCATATCCATTGGTGTTTGACATCAGAGATGATATACGGGTGCTCAGTGGAGACTGGGTAAACTGGACGGACTCGCCGAGAAATCCCAGATGGTATTATACCCTACGTCAGATGGCAGTTCTCTGGTGACACTGGTACAGAGTAGTCTGTTGACCCGAGATCGTCATAGAGTCTTGTGTGATTCCCACTGTGCTTTGATTTCCACCTTACCACGTCCAAGAGGGCGTGCAAAACGGTGGGTTTTGGGTACATTCCCGAATCACATGGAGGCAATGAGCGATAGGAGGGGATTCGTCTCTCCCGGTATAGGGAGTTGATGTTGCGCTGTGTTCGATTGGCTATAACCGGAAATCCCTGGCCAGGGTTGCTGAGATTTACTGGTAAGTGTTACCAGTAGTTTCTCGCACTGTTATAAACCTCATATCGACACGACTTATCGAGCTATTGGGGTATGACGTTTACCACTCCTAGGCAAGATATGCGACATATCAGACGACGAGACCGGACTGTACGGTAAGTGTTGCTGGTTGGATTCACAGGAGTGTGAGCGGGCTTGCTCGTTGATCTTCTGATCGCTCCATACCCGGATGACCGTTACGTTTAGCAGACCGCTTGCGGCTTGTGGGTGTTTGATATGATCATCACCTGCTGCCGGCATATTGACGAGTCTTTAGAGTCCTACACAGAGGTTTCTTGGCTCAAGCGAAACGAAATAGGAGCGCATATGAGATATGTGCGGGACCGAGAATAATACCAGTATGTGATACTGTATTCTATTCTCGCGATATGTGACATTGATTGGTTATATGCGATATAGCCGGGTTATCGGATCAAGTGTTGATTCGATAAGTTGTTACTATTTATATTTGTCGGTTATATGCAATATAACCGGATCATTAAGTCAAGTGTTGATTTAATGATTTAATGTATAATTATATATTTGATATATTACTTTACATTAACTAATATTGGTTCACTTAAGATGTTTTTCTGACTTGTTTGTGCACATTGTATATGTGATATATTTTTTGTGCACAAGATTGTATCATGTTTGATGATACATGCAAACTTGGGTATGTGTTTGATTTAAACCATGTTTAGGTAAATGGTTAGGGTTTTTATTTATTTATTTATTCATTTTGAAAAGAAATAAAATGGTGGCTTATTTTGTTCTATACTTGAAGCTTCATGAAGCTTTGAAAAACTTTGACCATTTTGTTTCTTTCCTTAACCTAACCATTCACCTAAACCCTAGTTTATTCTCTACACAAGTTAACTCACCCATGGTTGCACTATGATAAGTCTCCACTTGAATTTTCTTTTATGATTATTCATTCTTTTTCTTTCTTCTTCTTCTTCTTCAAGAAGAAAGAAAACCATTGCTAGAAAATTTTCAAGTGTTGAAACCTAGTGAGAAATCCAAATCCAAAGTGAACCCACTTCCTATTTCTTCATCCTCTACCACTTGCCATGTTGTATTGGGTGTTTTCTTCACAAGTTTCATGACCTAGTGAAGATGGAGCTTGAGTTAGAGTTGCCTCGACGTAGATCATCTTCGGCATCGAAGTCAACGACCTAGCCCGCTCATTTCCCCGACGAAACCATCGCTAGAGTCCGGGATCCCGGTGATCGCAGCGAAGGGACGTCATCATGGAGCTAAAGAAGTGGTGGACCGGATCTACAAAGGTTGCATTTCCATTCACTTAGTAGTTAAGTTGTTAACTAGTTGTTGTTTCGCCTTTACCTCTAGTTATCGATCAAGCATTAGGGTTTCTCGGCATAAAATTTGATTTTGGCATGGTTGATGCCTTGTGGAACCTCTTGAGTGTGCCTAAGAACCCTACAGTGGTATCAGAGCCTAGCTAGAGCTTTAGGCGATGTATAGACGATGTTAGAAGTCCGATC
This sequence comes from Agapanthus africanus, assembly GCA_030015575.1. Taxonomy (NCBI): domain Eukaryota; kingdom Viridiplantae; phylum Streptophyta; class Magnoliopsida; order Asparagales; family Amaryllidaceae; genus Agapanthus; species Agapanthus africanus. Next base: position 101,585,373 of record CM057347.1, on the reverse strand, counting down.
GAACCCGAAACCCCAATCCATTAACCCTCTCTGTACATTTTTCAAATCTGTGGATTTTTGTGAATTAAAAATACTCAGAAAATAGTGCAGGTAAATATAAGGTTAACTGTAGAAAACGAGACTCTAACTCATTCAAACGGCCGCGGAACCGCGGCAATGACATGCCATTGGCGGCGGTTCCGCGGCGAAATTGTAGAGTTAGGGTTTCAGTTTTGTATAGTTTCCCCCGTATGTGATTCCTGATGTTTCTGGGTGCTTTTAAATATATTCAACAGTTGAATTTTCTGGGTTGTTTTGGGGATTCGATAATTCGATCGGTTTATTTAACTTCGTCTATGTCTTTTTCCGGATAATTTTTGAATATGTTAAAAAGCTCGACCGGATATAAATACCCAATTTTTCCCCTGCCGGAAAATTTCCAAGTGTTGGATTTTTCCGTGGTTTAAGAACGTTCTAAGTAGTGCAAGTAACGCGATGGTCCCTCTAGAAGACAACAAACCTTAACTCGATTATGTGACTGTCTTGAACTGCCCTTTGAACCTTAGGGTTTGGGGCAGTACGGCGTGCCACATGTGAGGCGTTGGCTTGACCCTTCTACGGCTGGACCGTTGGTACTGAGGCATAAAGTGAATGTTTTTAAACTTATTTCATGTGTTGAGCTGTTTCGGGAAAACTTGGGTGTTTGACTGTTCGATCGGAAAGTTTAACATTTTCTGTTTATCTGGAATGTGATACAATATTTGGAATCCACAAATAGTTATGAGATAACTGAATGAATGTTATAAACATAGCAGTTTAGTCTTACTTGATCAGTTGCCACGAAATTTTGATGCGATCAAAAGTCCGTCGCAATCGCGTAGCATACGCGGATACTCGCCGGTAAACTTAATAGATAGCTACGCCCCATAGCCCCGACCAAGTGACTGTAGGAGAACTCCGTCGCCGAAAGCATCCGTTCGGGTGCTCGCGGCAGCGGTGTTCCGCCTTAGTTCACTTCGTCGACGGTATCGGGGGTGCGGCCGTCTACTAAAGTTTGCGACGAGCATTCGGTCAGGATGCCGGGAATCTTATTGAATTGCCCGACTAGATATTGAAAAGAGTTTTCGATAAATGAGACTAAAATGCGGGGTTTATAATTGTTAGGCATGCGATGTCTAAGGAATTCATTAGATTAGGCATGCGATGTCTATGCAGGTTGCGAATTCCAACTGTTGTAGTTTTACACTTTCTTTTCTGCGACCGTAAGTGTAATATGTCATATCGCCGGTTTCGTTGCTATATGTCAACGACAATTGGGGTACGCATGTTTACTTACGTTGATGACATGTGATGTTATGTGTTGCTGGATGTGTTATTTTGGATCGTCGTGTTTGAATAGCCGGGGTTTTTTATGTGAGATGCGTGTTTTTCTTTTTCATTCATGTAAAAACTTGTATGTAATATTCTTTTATTGGGGCACTTCCAGGTTGCGGAAGATGTCACCTTTTGTATATTATTTTCTTTTCCGCACTAGGATAGACCCAAGGAGGAGGGCACAAGTAACCGGGTTCTGGAGTCCAGTGGGAGACCAACTCGAGGAGTCGAGTCCGGGTCTCCTAACTCTAGAATTGGTAGGGTTGCTTGCCGCTCTCGTAGGGGTCTAGGGGTGTGGGTTTTGGCTATTCATCGCGACCGTGGAATCCGTGTTTTATACTGGCTCGTATTAAAAACACGGACGTCCTAATATATCCAATATTTCATATGATATTTTCTGCTGCGTTATCTGTGATGTGATCATGTGATATGTTCAGATTGATACTATATATAGTATATATGATACATTATATAGACGTTACTTATGTTTTATACCCGCGCTAGCCCTGCCCCGCTCTGCCGTTAGTTACCTAACCTAACGGTGCACGAGGGGACATCGAGGCGAATGCGGATGGCATAAGTGTACGTCGTATTTATCTGTGATGTTTAGGTACTTAAATGATGGGACTTCATTAATATGATTAATGAAAGTAAAAGAAACCTAAAAGATGTTATGGAATCGAATTTTCAAAAACAGGTAGCTACAGTTCTTGCTTTGCATCGCGGTGTTCCTTATAGAACATCCTGCACCTTATTCGATGAGGAAAGGGCCGAGATCCCTTCACCGGGAGTGACCCCTTTAGCAATAACTGGCAGATGCTACAACCATCGGTTTGTCTTTTGATTGCTTCTATAGTTTTGCTTTGCATAGTGGTATATATGATATATCCTGCACTTCATTCGACGAGGAAAGGGCCGACGATCCCTTCACCGGGAGTGACCCCTTTAGCAAAACTAGAAAAGCCTAAAAAACACTCCATTTTAAAATCATTTGATTCTACGACGATATCAAGTTCATTACGCAATAGGTTTTCAGAAAAACCTGTCGTAGCCCTCCGTCATTTCAGATAAGTCCTGCTTAGTATTCGTGCTGCGTTTGTTGACCTTGTCAAGGCGCAGTGTGCGGTAGCTAACCAGTATTTATCTGCTTATGCATATGATGCAGATTGGGTTAGGGTAGTCGTACGGTCTTGTTGACCTTGTTAAGGGTCTTGCGGGTGGGTTTGATTCAATCAAGAAATGACGGGTTGAACTTGACTTACGGTCTATGGTTTGTTGACCTTGTCAAGGTCATAGATCGTTTGGGGCAAAATATTATCGGGAATTTCAAGTGTTGAAATTTGCAATGAGATTGCATACCTTCTATGAGATAGTTGGATCCCGATACCCACTGCGAGTAAGAGTTACTCCTGGGAGAGTTTTACACATTACAATTAGCCGATCAAGTAGGTGTCTAGAAAGGTGTTAACGAGATTACGCCTCTGGGAAAACGAGGTTTACATTAATTAGGTCCGTGCGAAAGCACGGGGCACCTCCCTCAAAGTATCGACACTGGCCTGGCTGAAAGATTGGCGAACTTGTAGCGTGTAATTAATCCCGGCTAGTCTTTCCTTTTAGGGTTTGAAGGAAGATTTGATAAAAACAGTGGGAGCCATCCTGATTAGATAAAATAATAACCAATCTTTTCTTGTAAGAGCGCACGCTGAGTGTTTTCTTCTCTCTCTCCAGCTAGCGACCATATCACGCCTTAATCAAGATAATAATACGGATTATTGACCGAACCCGCTTGTTATACTGAGCTGGGGAACGTTGGTCCCGCTCCAACTTATAATTGTTATAAGACCGAGCAGGAAATTGGGGAATACCAGATTTCCCGTACCGCCCAAACCAAGAAAGTGCATATGATGCATCTCCTTCGGGTGTGTTCATTACAAAGAATTGTTTCTCTGTATCCTCTACGTCCTGGGTATTAGATACCGGATCAGGATCCCAGATATGTAATCTGATACATAGGGCTACAGAAAGGTAGAGAACTGAGAACGGGTGATAAGTTTCATGAGACAGAAAACAATGCAAGTGTTGCAGCCAAGTCTGTTGGTCACTGTCACCCTGTATTCAAAATACATTGATTCTGAACGAATGTTATTAGATACCGAACCTGATATACAAAATCATATCAGTCTCTTTATTAGTAAAGAAATGATAAAATTTTGTATTGTTGGATAATATTTTGAATATTTCCTATATCAAAAGTTGATCGGTTCAGGCACGTTATCTAAAAGCATTGATGTTCTAAATCAAACTACAGTTCTTAGTATATGGAACACGCACAAGAGGAAGAGTTCAGAAATGAACGAATCCTTCTTGAGGTAATGTAGACTAGGTCATATCAATGCGACCCGACTAGCTGAAGTTATATATAGATGCATATTTAAATCAGTTTGAATTTACATCTTGTGAAACTTGTCAGTCATGTCACAAAGATAAGATGACCATAGCTCCATTTACTGGAAACAGAGAAAGAGTTAGTAAACTCTTGGGATTGATACATGTTGATATATGTAAGCTCCCCCGTCTATATATGCCAGAACTGGTTCTTTGTACTTCATTACATTCTCTGATGATCTCTCAAGATTCAGTCATATGTTCCTGTTGAAACACAAGTCCGAACCATTTGAGATATTCACAGAATATAAGTTAGAAGTAGAGAACCAAAATGGGTATAAGTATTATGTCCTTTGATGTGATCAAGGAGGAGAATACTTGAGCACGGAATTCTTGGACTTTTCTAAAGGAGAATGAGATTCTCTCTCAGCATTACTCCTCCGTATACACCATAGCACGATGGTATATCGGGGCGGAGCAATCACACCCTATATGATAAGGTGTGCTCTATGATGAGTACTACTGAGTTACCTATTTCCTTTGGGGAGCTATGCACTTGAGAAGCTGCATACCTATTGAATAGGGTTCAAATCAAATCAGTTGCCTACCACTTCATATGTGATATAGAAAGGGAAGAGCTCATATCTTAAGTTAGTTAAGATTTGGGGTTGTCCGGCCTATGTCTAAAAGCAAAAATCCGGAAAAGATCGAGGCAAGGTCTGTTGTGTAGAACTGGAAAGGTTTCAGCTATACAAACTACAACAGATGATTTGGTAGAACCAAAGGATTCAGTAGATTCCAACAAACCTCAGCCTTTCCGCCGATCTAATAGGGTTCCTCATCCGCCTGAGAGATACTTCGGTTTCTCGATGACAGTGGGAGCGAGGATTGCATCATGAGATGATGACCCAACTAGTTTCGAGCAGGCCATCGAGAGTAGGGACTCTGTAAGAATGGCTGGATGCTTAGCGATCTGAGATGGAATCCATGTACTGTAAGTCCACGTTGCCCACCCCGGTGCTTACGGGGAGGCGGAAAACATAATAAAAATCGGATTTTTATCAACTATAGGCAACATGGCCTATGCTTTAAGGATCTTTGCTAAACATAAACTTGCTAAAGCTAACTACAAAGTAGCTAAGTGGTAGAAAGGTTATACCTTTGGTCTTTTGTCCTTCTCTCCTTGCTCCTAGAAGTAGTGGAAGAAGGTCACCTCGCTCGTCTTCTCACGCCGAAGAAAGATCCACCCGAAAGCTTCAACCTTTGGCTTCAACTCCAAGCTAGGAGTAACTAGGGTGCAAGAAGTGCTAATACTTGAACCCTAGAAGAGAGTAAAGAAGATCAAGAGAGGGTTTTTCTCAAGCTTAAGTGGTTCTCAACACATGAGAGGGAGAAAGCTTGAGAGAGAGGAAGAACAAGAGAGAGAAATGAAATGAGAGAATGAGAAAATAATAGAGCCATTCTCACTAATATGTGTGAATTAATTTAATTGAATAATTAACTAGATAATTGTTATGGTAAATCATGACATGACCATTATCATTTCAATTTGCAAAGATCAAAAAGTATCTTCCAAAAGAAATGATGATGGTCAAAATGTCAACCTAGGTCAACAAGTCAAAGAAGTCAAATGGTCAACAACCATAACCATGGACAATTAATAAACTAATTATTAATTAACAATAATACACACATAAACATTAGGGTTAATAAAATGACAATAGCCATTAACCCTAATCAAGGTCCTCTCCCTCAATCTCAAGCAACTGTGCATACGCACCCGCATTCGTGATCCGAGGAACACGAATACACAGAGAAAAACCAATCTCAAATCATATACTAGGATCCGGCTTAAACTAAAGCCCGCTAGTATAAACTGTCCGGACAGCAAACGTGCACAAGTGCGCGAATGTGAACGAACCCTGTCGCAAAACCATGTGACCTCTACTCATTTTGCCTAAAGGCGAATAGCTCTCTGTGTGGGACTCTAAAGACTCGACACTACGCTGGCAGTGGGTTTAACCACAGACCGCAAGCGGCACTAGCTGTACGTAACGGTCCCCAGGTAGATGTCGATAAGAAGACTGACGAGGTGAACCCCATCCGAACTCCTACTGAGCCTGTATGTGACAATCTCCGTACAGTCCGGTCTGTTCGTCTGATACATCGCATGGCGGGCCTAGGGGGCGGTGAACGTCAGTCCCCTAATAGCGGTACAAGTCGTGCCGGAGTGAAGCCCAGAACACCCTGAGATAGCACTGGAAACCTACCAGTATATCTCGCTTGCCCTGGCCAGGGACTACTCGTGTAATGGCTCTCCTGGACACAGCGCGATGTCAACCCCCAATACCGGGAGAGACGAATCCTGTCTAACCGTCACTGCCTCCAAGTGCTTCGGGACTACACCCAAAAACTACCTGTTTGCACGACTCCTTTGAGCCGTGGTAGGGTAGTAATCAAAGTGCAGTAGGAACACACTCGAGGCGAAGTGACAGTGTCAAGTCAACGGACTAAGCTGTACTCATGTCACCTGGGAACTGATAACTGACGATAGGTATAATACCAACCAACAGTCCCCGACGAGTCCTGTCCAGTATACTCGTAACCCAACGAGCACCCGTATACTATCTCAAGTATGACGTACTGACGGCTGTGGGACAGACCGTCTCCCACACTGGGATGAGAAGCGCATACGCTAGTCTACTCCGGAGTATCGATGCCCTATCTCCATAGTCCAACGACCAGGGACCTGTATAAGGATGTGCTTATAGATCACCCAGCTCCCACGAGTGCGAGCGCCATCACAACACTGGTAATCAAGCAAAGATCCTTAGGGCTCTACTAATATGTATATCAGCAATATGCTAAAAGAAACACATGCACATATTAAAGCAGAGACAAACCAAGTAGCATACTACCATTTCGAGCAAGATTGTATATACAACTGTGAATATCCCAAGCTTCCGTCAAGTAATATACAAACTAGTATGATACAGTAATGGCCTCTAGGGCATATACACTAACAATCTCCCACTTGCACTAAGGCCATGTACTGGCGTATCGAAGACCTATCATCTCGATCAGCCGCTCGAACTGAGTCTGGGGCAAGGCCTTGGTGAATGGATCTGCTGTGTTATCCTCTGATGCAACTCTCCGGACCTCGATCTCCTGGCGATCCACGATCTCCCTGATCAGGTGATACCGCCTTAAGATGTGTCTGGATTTCTGATGGGATCTGGGTTCCTTCGCTAAAGCTATAGCCCCGTTGTTGTCGCAATACAGAGGTATTGGGTCAACAATGGACGGAACCACCTGAAGTTCTCTCAAGAACTTCCTCATCCAGACAGCTTCTTTTGCGGCATCAGATGCAGCGATGTATTCCGCTTCCATCGTCGAGTCAGCAACGGTTTCCTGTTTGGAGCTCTTCCAACACACTGCCCCTCCATTGAGGGTGAAGACAAAACCCGACATGGACTTGGAATCATCCTTGTCACTCTGGAAGCTGGAGTCAGCAAAGGCCTCAATCTGCAGGTCTTTTCCGCCATACACCAAGAACATCTCCTTAGTCCTTCTCAGGTACTTGAGAATGTTCTTTACTGCTATCCAATGTTTCTCCCCTGGGTTTGACTGATACCTGCTTACCACACTCAGTGCATAAGCTACATCTGGTCTGGTACACAACATCGCATACATTATAGAGCCTACCGCAGAAGCGTAGGGTATAATAGATATGCGATCCCTTTCCAAATCATTCTTGGGAGACATCTCTTTGGAGAGGGTGATCCCGTGACAAGCCGGTAAATTACCGCGCTTGGAATCTTCCATACTGAATCTCTTCAATATGGCGTCGATGTACCTGGACTGCGAAAGTCATAATATCCTCTTGGATCTGTCACGGTAGATCCGGATACCCAGAATGTAAGAGGCATCACCCAGGTCTTTCATGGAGAACCTGTGTGACAAGAACCCCTTGACAGATTGTAGCATAGGAATTTCATTTCCTATTAAGAGAATGTCATCCACGTATAAAACAAGGAATACTACAGTTCTCGCTACAAATCTACAATAGATGCATGGTTCATCTGGATTTTTGATAAAGCCAAATTCCTTGACCGTCTCATCAAAACAGATGTTCCAACTCCACGATGCCTGCTTTAGTCCATAAATGGACTTAAGCAACTTGCACACCTTTCCGCTGCTCCCACTCTGAATGAAACCCTCTGGCTGATCCATATAGACACACTCCTCTAAATGACCATTTAGAAAAGCTTTCTTTACGTCCATCTGCCAAATCTCATAATCGTGGAAGGCAGCAATGGTAAGAAGGATCCGAATGGATTTCAGCATAGCTACTGGAGAAAAGGTTTCGTCATAGTCCAAACCAGGTTGCTGACGAAAACCCTTTGCTACCAGTCTAGCTTTATAGGTCTCAACCTGTCCATCTATACCAATCTTCCTTTTGAAGATCCACTTGCATCCTACGGGTTTTACCCCGTCTGGAGCAATGTCCAACGTCCATACTTTGTTGGTGTACATGGACTCCATCTCGGTCCGCATTGCATCCAGCCATTTTACCGAGTCGACGCTCTGTATGGCTTGCTGGAAGCTAGTAGGCTCATCACAGTCTATGATGCAATCCTCTCTATCCCCGTCAATGAGAAAACCGTAGTATCTCTCGGGCGGATGAGACTGCCTACTACTCCTGCGGAGTGGCGTGGGAATGTCCTGATCTTTCGAACCCTCTGGATCAACCAAGCTTTCAGTAATAGCTCGTGGTTCTGGAATTTCTTCCAGTTCTATTGCGCTCCCACTTAATTCTTTTTCTATGAACTGGTGTTCTAGAAAGTGGGCATGGCGAGAAACAAGGACTTTTTGTTCCTCTTCGCAATAGAAGTAATATCCCTTGGAGTTCTTTGGATATCCCACAAACTTGCACTGTACTGAGCGTGCCTCGAGCTTGTCCGCATGCTGCTTTTTTACAAAAGCTGGACATCCCCATGTCTTAATATGATTAAGATAGGGTTTCTTCCCACACCACATCTGATATGGTGTAGTAGGCACAGTCTTAGTTGGAACCCGGTTCAAAAGGTATGCAGCTGATTCTAGCGCATATCCCCAAAACGATCGCGGCAACTCAGCATTACTCATCATGGACCGTACCATATCCAATAAGGTTCGGTTCCGTCTCTCCGATACACCATTATGTTGCGGAGTGTATGGAGGAGTAAGCTGAGAGAGAATTCCATTCTCTTTTAAGTAACACAGGAACTCGGCACTCAAGTATTCACCACCTCGATCAGATCTCAGTGTTTTTATACTTTTGCCTGTTTGTTTTTCTACTTCATTCTTATATTCCTGGAATTTTTCAAAAGCCTCGGATTTATGTTTCATTAAGAAGACATAACCGTACCTTGAAAAGTCATCCGTAAAAGTAATGAAGTAAGAATAACCGCTTCGCGCATGTGTAGACATTGGACCGCACACATCGCTGTGTACGAGTCCCAAGAGCTCGCTCGCTCTTTCTCCGTGTCCAGTAAACGGAGTCTTTGTCATCTTTCCCTTGAGACAGGATTGACAAGTTGCATACGATTGATATTCGAACGAATCCAAATATCCTTCTGTGTGTAACTTAGTCAACCTTCTCTCATTGATGTGACCCAGTCTACAATGCCATAAGAAAGTTTTATTAATTTCTGGAGACTTTCTTTTGTGTGTATTCTGGACATTGAAAATCTGTGGTTGGTTTAATACGTATATACCGTTGTTCAATGTACCTGACCCAATCAAAGCTTGATTAAGGTGAATGTTCACTACATTACTTACAAATGCAAATTCATAACCTTCTTTAGATAATAAAGATACAGAAATGATATTACAGGTTGCATTTGGTACATAATAACAACTACGCAAAACCAAAAAATGTCCATCTGACAATCCCAGGTGATAGTCCCCCACGGCCTCAGCATCCATGCTAGCACCGTTTGCAACTCTGAGGGTCATGTCACCTGCCTTCAAAACTCTACGCTTTCTCAACACCTGCAAAGAATTACAGATATGAGATCCTGACCCGGTATCCAATACCCAGGAAGTAGAGTTTATCGATAGACAGTTTTCAATAACATACACACCTGAAGCTGAAGCTGCAACTCGCTTCAAATCCTGTGTTCTGGATTTCCAAGCCTTGCAATCCTGTTTCCAGTGACCACTTTTGTGACAATAGAAGCATTCTTCCTTCCCCACTAGCTTCCCCGCTATCTTTGTTGCTTTACCTTTTCCCTTCGTATCCACTTTACCGACACCTCCTCTTGGTTTGGCGGGGGCTTTCATCTTCTTACCCTTGGCTTTTGCCTTGGATCTAGAAGAGGAAGATCCTCCTACAAACAAAGCGGATGTCTCCCTACCTTTCTGTAGGGTGCCCTCAGCACTCCTCAACATGTTCAGAAGTTCGGAAAGTTCTACCTCCTTTCCTTGCATGTTGAAGTTCAGAATAAACTGGGCGTAAGTGGAAGGAAGGGACTGGAGAATCAAATCAGTATATGGTTCATTCTCCAACGTGGTCCCAAGGTCCGCGAGCTCCTCAATGTAGCCAATCATCTTAAGCACGTGTTCCGCTACCGATGATCCGACGGCCAACCTTGCCGAAAAAAGCTTCTTCGACACTTCGTATCTTGTGATACGAGACTGCTCCCCATACAGTTCTTTTGTATGAAGAAATATGGACTCTAGGTCCATATTCTCGTGCCTCCGCTGATGTTCATTGTCCATCGAGGCTAATACGAGGCATTTGGCCTTCGCGCAATCTATCTCCCATGTCTTACGGATTTCCTTATCCGCGACGCTGGAGGTGGGACCTGGGACAGGGGGTGCTTTGGTGGTAAGGACATACCCCAACTTGTCGTAAGTGATTTCCATCTTGACATTCCTGAGCCAATCTTTGTAGTTTGGCCCTGTCAATATATTTTTATCTAGTAATAACTTAAGTCTGGTCATCTTGAATGGTCGCTGCAATTAGGAGAGAGAAAAGAAACACTTTAGCATGATGCTCTTGCAAGTTTAGAGTGGTTTTTAATTTGTCTAAACTGGATGGCTCCCACTGTCTCTCGAATCCCTTCTCAAACCGTAAAGAAAGGATTAGTCAGGATTACTCTCACCGTACAATACTTGCTTAACCGTTCAGCCAGGCCAGTGTCGGTACTTCGAGGGAGGTTTTCCAACGCTTTCGCGAAGTTCCTTAATTAAGTAACCTCTTTTCCCTGTGGGCGTAGCCCCGCTAACACCTTTCTAGACACCTACTAAGTTTATAGCATTGATCGTTAAGTGAGAGTTTTCCCGAGGAGTAGCATATACTCACAGTAGGATCGGGATCCAAATATCATCGCGTGATAAAACCGAAGGAATCCTACCAGAATCATCACACTCCAAATGGTATGCAAAGCTAGCAAGTTTCAGTACTTATGAAACTCCCGATGTGGATTTTTGCCCCATGCTCTTATGACATTGACTTTGGCCAAAATATCATAAGTCACATGTCAAGTTCTACCCGTCATTCTCCTGGTTAATTTGGACCCACCCGTACCTACCCTTGACTTTGGCCAAAATGGCAGCACGACTGTCCCAAACCAACGCATCTATCTATGCTGCACATGAATACCCAATAGCTACCAATCACTATGCCTTGACTTTGGCCAAAATACATAGCTTGAATACTTTTTGACCATTCATGTGGAATGACGGAGGGCTACGGATGGTTTTGGCGAAACCGTGAACGTAGTGAACTTGATCTAATCGATGGAACGAGATAGCTTTTAAAAGGAGTGGTTCAAGCTCCGCGTTTAAAAGTTTTAGTTTTGAAAAGAACCGAGTGGTTTTCAAAGTGTTCCAATCGACTTTTACTTGGTTTATTTTCTTGCATTAGTTCTTTTAATGCATCCCATCATTTAATCCTACCATTGCAGAAAATAACCAAAATATGACGTAAGCTTATGCCATTCGCATTCGCCACGGGGCCCCGTCATCACCCGTTAGGTTACTTAACTAACGACAGAGCGGAGGCTGGGCTAGCGCGGCTGTAAAACATAAGCAACGCCTAAATAGTTATCATATATAAATATATAGTAATGATAGACATTACAGATCACTGATGAATACATTGGATATACTAGGAATCCGCAATCCGTTCGAGCCTGCAACGAAAAGCGGATTACACGGTCGCGGTGAATAGCCAAATACCCCACCCAAGACCCCTACGGGTGCGGCAAACTACCCGCCAAGTACCCGAAGCGAAGCAACCTCCCTCACCACCGTGAGTAGGCCACTCGGCACTTCGAGATACCCGGTAGTTTGTGCACCCCCTCCATGGGTCTATCCTAGGAGCAAAAACAGTAAAAAGAATTATACAATGACGGCTACAACCCCGACCCGGTTGTGCGGCCAAACAAATAATAATATTACATCAATTTACATATTACAAATGAATGAAAGAAAAGCAACACTCATCACACATCCACCCCGGCTATTCACCCGCGACGATCCAACCCATTCATATACACATACCAATATCAATCACAGATCACAGAGATGTATAACCCCGACTAATCGACATATAGCGATTAGCAAACGTTCAATACATGCAAACATCACAGATATAACCTTTATAGTCAAAGTGTAGTGAAGTTTGGAAAAAAATACGGAATTATAGGCCCCCAAAAACAAATTTCTATTCTGGAAAATCTGGGCACATATAATATATCTCAAAAATCCTAAAACCAATACAGAGATACACTGCACCAAAATCGAGGCAGAGAGGAGACAAGATGGCCGCGGTTCCGCGGTCGTTTGGTAAGATCTCTGTCTCGTTTTTTGTGGTTTTCTTTAAAAAAACCCTGAGATGATTTTAGGTGTATGACAAATTTTGTTTTGACCAGAAAAAAATTTAACAGAAACTAGGGTTTTTGAAAAGTTTGGTTTTTGGATTTTTCGGTTCCGAACTTCGTTACACTTCACTACCTAGCTAGTTTATGTTTAGTTAGGCTCTGATACCACTGTAAGTCCACGTTGCCCACCCCGGTGCTTACGGGGAAGCGGAAAACATAATAAAAATCGGATTTTTATCAACTATAGGCAACATGGACTATGCTTTAAGGATCTTTGCTAAACATAAACTTGCTAAAGCTAACTACAAAGTAGCTAAGTGGTAGAAAGGTTATACCTTTGGTCTTTTGTCCTTCTCTCCTTGCTCCTAGAAGTAGTGGAAGAAGGTCACCTCGCTCGTCTTCTCACGCCGAAGAAAGATCCACCCGAAAGCTTCAACCTTTGGCTTCAACTCCAAGCTAGGAGTAACTAGGGTGCAAGAAGTGCTAATACTTGAACCCTAGAAGAGAGTAAAGAAGATCAAGAGAGGGTTTTTCTCAAGCTTAAGTGGTTCTCAACACATGAGAGGGAGAAAGCTTGAGAGAGAGGAAGAACAAGAGAGAGAAATGAAATGAGAGAATGAGAAAATAATAGAGCCATTCTCACTAATATGTGTGAATTAATTTAATTGAATAATTAGCTAGATAATTGTCATGGTAAATCATGACATGACCATTATCATTTCAATTTGCAAAGATCAAAAAGTATCTTCCAAAAGAAATGATGATGGTCAAAGTGTCAACCTAGGTCAACAAGTCAAAGAAGTCAAATGGTCAACAACCATAACCATGGACAATTATTAAACTAATTATTAATTAACAATAATACACACATAAACATTAGGATTAATAAAATGACAATAGCCATTAACCCTAATCAAGGTCCTCTCCCTCAATCTCAAGCAACTGTGCATACGCACCCGCATTCGTGATCCGAGGAACACGAATACACAGAGAAAAACCAATCTCAAATCATATACTAGGATCCGGCTTAAACCAAAGCCCGCTAGTATAAACTGTCCGGACAGCAAACGTGCACAAGTGCGCGAATGTGAACGAACCCTGTCGCAAAACCATGCGACCTCTACTCATTTTGCCTAAAGGCGAATAGCTCTCTGTGTGGGACTCTAAAGACTCGACACTACGCTGGCAGTGGGTTTAACCACAGACCGCAAGCGGCACTAGCTGTACGTAACGGTCCCCAGGTAGATGTCGATAAGAAGACTGACGAGGTGAACCCCATCCGAACTCCTACTGAGCCTGTATGTGACAATCTCCGTACAGTCCGGTCTGTTCGTCTGATACATCGCATGGCGGGCCTAAGGGGCGGTGAACGTCAGTCCCCTAATAGCGGTACAAGTCGTGCCGGAGTGAAGCCCAGAACACCCTGAGATAGCACTGGAAACCTACCAGTATATCTCGCTTGCCCTGGCCAGGGACTACTCGTGTAATGGCTCTCCTGGACACAGCGCGATGTCAACCCCCAATACCGGGAGAGACGAATCCTGTCTAACCGTCACTGCCTTCAAGTGCTTCGGGACTACACCCAAAAACTACCTGTTTGCACGACTCCTTTGAGCCGTGGTAGGGTAGTAATCAAAGTGCAGTGGGAACACACTCGAGGCGAAGTGACAGTGTCAAGTCAACGGACTAAGCTGTACTCATGTCACCTGGGAACTGATAACTGACGATAGGTATAATACCAACCAACAGTCCCCGACGAGTCCTGTCCAGTGTACTCGTAACCCAACGAGCACCCGTATACTATCTCAAGTACGACGTACTGACGGCTGTGGGACAGACCGTCTCCCACACTGGGATGAGAAGTGCATACGCTAGTCTACTCCGGAGTATCGATGCCCTATCTCGATAGTCCAACGACCAGGGACCTGTATAAGGATGTGCTTATAGATCACCCAGCTCCCACGAGTGCGAGCGCCATCACAACGCTGGTAATCAAGCAAAGATCCTAAGGGCTCTACTAATATGTATATCAGCAATATGCTAAAAGAAACACATGCACATATTAAAGCAGAGACAAACCAAGTAGCATACTACCATTTCGAGCAAGATTGTATATACAACTGTGAATATCCCAAGCTTCCATCAAGTAATATACAAACTAGTATGATACAGTAATGGCCTCTAGGGCATATACACTAACATGTACACCAACAAAGTATGGACTTTGGTTGCAATATCTGAAGGGTTAAATCCCCATCAGGAGCAAGTATATCTTGAGAAGATTACTTGGTGTAAATGGAAAAGTTGAGACTTTCAAAGCTAGACTTGTTAAAGGTTTTCGTCATCGACCAGGCGTGGATAATGATGAAACCTTTTCCAGTGGCTATGCTTAAGTCCATTCGGATCCTACTTGCCACGACTACATACCATAACTACGATATCTGGCGGTTGGGTGTCATGACTGCTCTTCTAAATGATATTTTAAAAGAGAGAGTCTATAAGTACACAGTCAGAGGGCTTCATAGACAGTGGGAGCAACGGAAACGTGTACAAGATGCTTTATAAGATAAAGCAGGCATCGCGGAGTGGGAACATCTGTTTTGATGTAGTAGTCAAATAGTTTGACTTCATCAAAATGGTAGATGAACCTTGTATATACAAAAAGGTAGTAGGGAGTATGGTGGTGATCCTCGTAGAGTACGTGGATGACATACTCTTGATAAGAAAGGAGTTTCCTATGCTACGCTCGGTCAATCTCCGCTTATCACAAGGATTCTCTATAAAGGATCAAAGTGATATCTCCTAAATCCTGGGTTTTGGATCTATGAGATAGATCTAATTAGATATTAGGATACTCACTAGTTATAGTGAGATGGTATCAGTTGATCCTGGGGAGAATCACTGGAAAGGTTCCAGAGTGATAAGGACGACTGAAAGTCAGTCACAGGCATTGTCTTCACCCTCAGTAAAGGGACGGTATGTTGGAAGAGTTCCAAGCTAGGTACCGTGGCAAACTAGACGATAAAGGCTGGATACATCGCTACTTAAGATGCTACCAAAGAGGCAGTCTGGATGTATATTTGTTCATGAGATGAACTTTGTTCCTCCCATTGTGAGACAATGGAGTTGTGGCTTATGCCAAGGAACGTCCGTCCCATCAGTGATCCAGACATATTCTAAGGCAGTATCACCTGATCATGGAGATGGTTGATCTCCAAGGAGATCGAGGTTAGGAGAGAAGACTCAGAGGACAACACGGCGGATCCACTCACAAAGGCCTTTTCCTAGAGAGAGATTTTTATAGGATGGTTGAGTATGAGATACTGCAACCACTGCTACAGATGGCCCTAGTGCAAGTGGGAGATTGTTAGTTATATGTATGCCCTAGAGGCCATTACTATACATAGGATGTATATTGTAGTCGATGCTTGGACATATATAGGGATGACTTTCTTGCTCGACATGATAGTATGCTATCTGGTTGCTCTTTACCTTAACGTGTACACTGATTGTCTCTCTATTACATGTTGGTAAAGCCCTTAGGATGTGTACTTGACTACCTGGACTATGATGCAGATCATACTAGTGGGGACATGGTAGTCCATAAGTACATCCTTCAAGGTCCCTAGTCGTGGGTGTATCGAGACGGGGCATCGATATACCAGAGTAGACTAGCGTATACCTTCTCGACCTATACAGATGGGCGATGGATGATCCCATATCCATTGGTATTTGACATCAGAGATGATATACGGGTGCTCAGTGGAGACTGGGTACACTGGACGGACTCGCCGAGAACTCCCAGATGGTATTATACCCTACGTCAGATGGCAGTACTCTGGTGACACTGGTACAGAGTAGTCTGTTGACCCGAGATCGTCATAGAGTCTTATGTGATTCCCACTGTGCTTTGATTTCCACCTTACCATGTCCAAGAGGGCGTGCAAAACGGTGGTTTTTGGGTACAGTCCCGAATCACATGGAGGCAATGAGCGATAGGAGGGGATTCGTCTCTCCTGGTATAGGGAGTTGATGTTGCGCTGTGTTCGATTGGCTATAACCGGAAATCCCTGGCCAGGGTTGCTGAGATTTACTGGTAAGTGTTACCAGTAGTTTCTCGAACTGTTATAGACCTCATATCGACACGACTTATCGAGCTATTGGGGTCTGACGTTTACCACCCATGGCAAGATATGCGACATATCAGACGACAAGACCGAACTGTACGGTAAGTGTTGCTGGTTGGATTCACAGAAGTGTGAGCGGGCTTGCTCGTTGATCTTCTGATCGCTCAATACCCGGGTGGCCGTTACGTTTAGCAGACCGCTTGGGGCTTGTGGGTGTTTGATATGATCATCACCTGCTGCCGGCGTATTGATGAGTCTTTAGAGTCCTACACAGAGGTTTCCTGGCTCAAGCGAAACGAAATAGGAGCGCATATGAGATATGTGCGGGACCGAGAATAATACCAGTATGTGATACTGTATTCTATTCTCGCGATATGTGACATTGATCGGTTATATGCGATATAGCCGGGTTATCGGATCAAGTGTTGATTCGATAAGTTGTTACTATTGATATTAGTCGGTTATATGCAATATGACCGGATCATTAAGTCAAGTGTTGATTTAATGATTTAATGTATAATTATATATTTGATATATTACTTTACATTAACTAATATTGGTTCACTTAAGATGTTTTTCTCACTTGTTTGTGCACATTGTATATGTGATATATTTTTTGTGCACAAGATTGTATTATGTTTGATGATACATGCAAACTTGGGTATGTGTTTGATTTAAACCATGTTTAGGTAAATGGTTAGGGTTTTTATGTATTTATTTATTTATTCATTCATTCATTTTGGCAAGAAATAAAATGGTGGCTTATTTTGTTCTATATTTGAAGCTTCATGAAGCTTTGAAAAGCTTTGACCATTTTGTTTCTTTCCTTAACCTAACCATTCACCTAAACCCTAGTTTATTCTCTACACAAGTTAACTCACCCATGGTTGCATTATGATAAGTCTCCACTTGAATTTTCTTTTATGATTATTCATTCTTTTTCTTTCTTCTTCTTCTTTTTCAAGAAGAAAGAAAACCATTGCTAGAAAATTTTCAAGTGTTGAAACCTAGTGAGAAATCCAAATCCAAAGTGAACCCACTTCCTATTTCTTCATTCTCTACCACTTGCCATGTTGTATTGGGTGTTTTCTTCATAAGTTTTATGACCTAGTGAAGATGGAGCTTGAGTTAGAGTTGCCTCGACGTAGATCATCTTCGGCATCGAAGTCAACGACCTAGCCCGCTCATTTCCCCGACGAAACCATCGCTAGAGTCCGGGATCCCGGTGATCACAGCGAAGGGACGTCATCACGGAGCTAAAGAAGTGGTGGACCGGATCTACAAAGGTTGTATTTCTATTCACTTAGTAGTTAAGTTGTTAACTAGTTGTTGTTTCGCCTTTACCTCTAGTTATCGATCAAGCATTAGGGTTTCTCGGCACAAGAAAAATTTGATTTTGGCATGGTTGATGCCTTGTGGAACCTCTTGAGTGTGCCTAGGAACCCTACAGGAAATAATTTTGTATTGTTGGATAATGTTTTGAACATTTCTTATATCAAGAGTTGATCGGTTCAGACATGTTATCTAAAAACATAGGCATTCTAAATCAAACTACAGTTCTTAACGTACAAAACACATACAAGAAGAAGAGTTCAAAAATGAACGAATCCTTTTTGAGGCATTGTAGACTAGGTCATATCAATGCGTCCCGACTAGCTAAGTTACATTAAGATGCATATTTAAATCAGTTTGAATTTACATCTTGTGAAACTTGCCAGTCATGTCACAAAGATAAGATGACCATAGCTCCGTTTATTAGAAACAGAGAAAGAGTTAGTGAACTCTTAGGATTGATACATGATTATGTATGTAGGTCCCCTGTCTGCACATGCCAGGACTGGTTCTTTGTACTTCATTATATTCACTGGTGATCTCTCAAGATTTGGACATATGTTCCTGTTGAAACACAAGTCTGAAATTTTTGAGAAATTCATTGAATATAAGTTAGAAGTAGAGAGCCAAAACCGGTATAAGTATTATGTCCGGTTATGTGATCAGGGAGGAGAATACTTGAGCATGGAATTCCTGGACTATTCTAAAGGAGAATGAGATTCTCTCTCAGCATTACTCCTCCGTATACACCACAGCACAACGGTGTATCGGGGCGGAGCAATCGCACCCTATTAGATATGGTGAGCTCTATGATGAGTACTACTGAGTTGCCTATTTTCTTTGAGGGTTATGCACTTTAGAAGCTGCATACCTATTGAATTGGATTCTAACCAAATCAGATGCTTACCACTCCATATGAGATATGGTATGGTAAGAGCCCATGTCTTAAGTAAGTTACGATTTGGGGTTGTCCAGCCTTTGTCTAAAAGCAAAATTCGGACAAGCTCGAGGCAAGGTCACTTCTGTGGAAGTTTGTTGGATATCCCAAGCATTCGTAAGGGAATATCTTCTACCGTACCAAGGAAAAAAAGGTGTTTTGTTTCTCGACATGCTACCTTTTTTGTCACGACCCGAAATATTAGCTCGTGACCAACACTTAAATCACGCAACGTCTAAAGGCGTAACATAAATCAAGTAAGCTGAAACCCAGAAATCTAAACCTTTTTTTTTGAAAATAAAAGAGGTGAAGTTTTGAAATAAAGGTTTAAGAAAATCAAGTTTCCTTAATGCATAGAAAGAGACATAAAAATGCAAGTGAAAATTTCTAGTTTTGAAAACATGTTTCGTCTTTTAAAAATTTTGGGCAGCACCTCCCTTGTATTTTTTGATCCAAAGCCACAAACACATAAAGATAATAAAGGCATCCCCAAGTGGGAGCTAGCTCTTTACTAAACGGTGGATCACAATCATGTAAGACAGTATATATAGTATACGACGCCCAACAGCGAAGTTCACCACAAAAGATAAAGAAAAGCAAGACATCAAAACCCATAAGGAGCAGAATACCCCTCGCTCAAAGTCTCGCAACCACAAGTCTCATTAAGTCTCATTACTTATACAAATACTAGTTTGATTGATGGAGTTACTAGATACAATATGAATAGTGACAACAAGAGTGGGCACGATACAAATGTCCCACCTACCAAGCAAATCACCCAAAAGTAGCTATGTGCCAGTAATGCCGCTACTGATCCGTGCGGTCAACCTGTAAGAACTGTGGCACAACGGGGCTGAGTTGCTAACTCATGAATAGAAAAACATCTACGGATAGAAATCAAATAAACAACGACTCCTAGGTCAACTATATCATAAAGGTAATACTATGATATCTAGGGTGACCGGGTCTGTATATGTGCCAACACTATAAATAAATGCCTATCAGCAAGTGGATATCATCCAACAATGTAATCAATGTATGTATGCATGTAGATCTCGTCCAATCAGAAAATCAATGCCTGTATGCATGAAGATCTCGTCCCCGTATCAACCAATGACACAACAGTATCATGCATGTAAATATCATAAAAGCATATGCATGAAAGTATGAGGATATAAATCAACTTGTGTCCCTCGTGACAGATCAAAATCATGGAACCTGAGTGTCCAACATCGACACTCGAAACATCATGAAACCCATGTCCAGTATCGACACGTAAATCCTCATATCTCGGGCTCCGTCAGTCTGGATCGGCCCTCGGGCTCTGTCAGTCCGAATCGGCCCATATCATCTCTGGACTCCGGTCGGTATCCTCCGGATATCTGCCGAGCCCAAATACTATCACCGGTAGGTAGTACTCCCCTACCAGGCTCATCGTCTACTGCGCAACATCCCTTTCTTGCCCCGGGGTACCATACCGAGTCCACCATGTACCCGCAATCGGCTTCATCCAGCTCCTCGAATCGGGTTTCACACGTCACACGTCTCAGAACCGAGAAAATACATGGTGGACACACTGAAATATCATATCAAGAGAAACCGGGTTTTTAAAATAGTACATGCTTTCTTTTGAAATAGCCACGGTTCTCAAATCCAGAAATCTCATGAAAACAGCATATCTCAATGCGTAAAAGCGTAAAGCATGATGTATGCGACATATAACAGAATTATAAGCATATCCGTATATCATGCAACATGGAACAGTAATATGCACATATTGAGGGAAAACCGCTCTTTTAAATGAATCCAGTTTAAAAATATATCCCGCGGTTCCCAAATTCCCCAAAATCCAATGCAACATCGTATAAAGGTGCATATGCAACTATAGCAAGTAAATAGTGCAAGGAGTCATATCATGATGCAGCAAATCGTACTGTGTAATGACATGGCAATTATCGATGATGAAGTGTGTGAGCCGGCAAATCTGTGTACGTATTACATACGCATCATCGATAATGGTGTAAGTGTACTAGCACAGGTATATGCAATGCAATGAGAATAATATGAATGCAGCATAAGATAAATCATATGCAAATGCTGACGAGTATACGTATCTAACATGACCTAGTTGGTGAATCTAACAATCGGCATCTAGCCACAAAACATCACGTACGGTATAATCCACAGTACGACATCCTCTAGTCAAGGGTATGGATCAATCATCAAGTCAAACTCATCACGTATGGAAAATCATCGTACGGCGACATTAAACCATTAGGGATCCTATCAACCTTTACGACAATGAAGGTACGGACCTAACGTCACGTACGACCTATCATTCATGATTCACCACATTATATATATCTATATACCTATGTCCCAGGTCAAATCCATAATAATCTCATATCAGGGGACTGGCAAAGGTATCAATCCTCTCAATCGACTCGCATCTGTATACCAACATATCATCAAGTCATCATCTCACACCGTATTTCCTTTTCATCACATTAAGTCAATTTTATATATACATTCTACCCTATTAATTTAGTTTCATGTTACTCTAAAACTAGTACTTGTTCTAGTGTAACTACACATCTATACATCGTGATTCACATTCACCTTTCATATCCCTAAGTTTTCATTTCATATCTCAAAATATATATATATATATATATATTCAAATTCTAACATCTTCTCTAACTATCTCTTTAACCATATCCCTAGTTTTCTAATCTAGGTTTCTACGACTGTATCCTATAGATTGGTTTCCATCAAAAACTTGCGGGGGTGTTATACGCCATCCACCCGACTTCCCCTGTAGATATAGATCTACTCACCTGATCCAAGCTTGCCGAAGTCGAGGTGCTTGTCATCTCGGAATCCACGTGAGGGTACCTACAACAAATACATAATCGCAAGAGCTTATTAAAATCAAGTCGGAAAACCAATACGGCACATGGTTCGCTCATAGGTTAAAACCTATAGCCTCGCATGCAAAAAAAGACCAATAACCCTAGTCGTTGACGTTCGAACGCCACATGACGGAAATCTAAATATCAAATACCAAAAATCAAGTTAAAATAAACCCGCAAAACAAAGCGTCAACTCAAAAAACACCCCCAGATTTTACCCTAAGTGAAATTAGCCAATTTTGCATATGTGTAAGGTCTAGTTTACTGGGGATTAAGATATGGACCAAACACGAATGGATTCCACCACACCCTGGCCGCAAATTGCGGCCAGGAATAATAAATATGTGGCCAAGTGGAGGGGGTAGGGTCTCAGGTCTTCAGGGTATACTCCAAATCACCTGCACATCTTTCTGTGTTTGCTAAATAATTTTCAGGTCACCCGGGTTATAGCAGATACCAATTTCCCATCACAAATTTCACAAAATCCAATATCGGCAGATTTTCAAGTTCGCATTTGAGGTTTAAGTCTATGGTTTCAGTTCAATATACCATCACTAAAGGGGTTGTATGGTCTTTACTAAGCTCAATTACACATTTGGATTCAATCAAACCCTAATCCTTTTCTAGAAATTTTAAAAGTCCACTATACTACACGATATAGATTCTAAACTTGTATGGATGCTAAAGGAAATGAAATACAATTCTAATGGTGCAGAAAATATCTTATTTGGCAACTCAATAATTTTCTTGAGTTGCACCAAGTCTTCAAAATCCGATTTTTCTTGGTCCAAAGTGTTTGTAGTGAGCTTGTGCACATTTTTAATGAAATGGAGATGGTGTTTTGATGAATTTTTGGTGGTGTTTTGTGGTGTTGAGATGGTGGAGGGAAGAGGGCAGCCAAGGTTGAGGTGAGGGTAGAGGAAAGATGAAAATGATGAATGAAAACAAAGGAGCCATGCCCAAGGTTTGACCCCTCGCCCTCTCTCTCTCTCTCTCTCTTGCCCATACACAATTCTTTAATATTTTCCTTTTTCTTTTCTTTTCTCTTCTCTTATAAAACCAAGTCATGCATGAAAATAAAGAAATGACCATGGTAGGAAAATGTAACAAAGTGGAATGTGATATGGTGCATGTCACATGCACAAAACAAGCTTAATGCACGATTAGCGATATTTAATCGCGATTAGCATTAAAATGGAATATATTTAATTATATAACAATCTATAATTGCTCAAATCTTATAAAACACGCTCTTTTTAGTAATTCCTATAATTTTCCGATTTATCTGTATTTAATTATACTGCATTAATAAAATATTCATAATATTTATTATTTAATTATAAAAAATTTCTCAAAACAATATTTTATTTTTCTGAAATGTTACAATCTTCCCCCCTTAAAGAAATTCGGTCCCCGAATTTAAATTTAAACCCCCAAATACGAAAACATTTCAACAGACAGCTCAAATCAACGGGGCTCCGAAATCACGGAAGAAACAGAAATAACACAACGCATCACGTGCGCCTGAAAACGGGTACAAAACTCAAAATCGAACTCCGTCAACCGTCACGCAAATCATCAGATTTGCATGCATATCATCGGAGTTACAATGGAGATACAGATTTTGAAATCCACTACTGAAATCCAATATGCACTGGTCAAATACTATAATACATATATAGTACGCATCCCTGGAAAATCTTCAAAAATAGGATGACACACATGCAAAATCCTTTCTAAATAGCCGTGTGATGCGTAGCTCACGGCATAAGTGATGGACGCTCATTTGTAAAGTAATAAACATATGTTCATATAGGTTTTGCTCAAATATACGTCCCGTCCATTTTGAAATATCCCAAAAAGGTTTTCCTTGATAAACGTTCGTGTCGCTTACGGACACGTAGGAAAATAGCGAGACTATAGCTCTTTTTTGAAAACCCCTGGTTAAACTTTTTAATGCATGCTAAAATACTCAGGTACTGTCCTCAGATCAGTCCTGTTCGGCTACTACATAATATAGTACCCATCATGAAATCAAGGTGCTCAAGAGTAAAATCAGCCTCAAAAGGCGTATCCAACAATCACGTGTAACTGGTGCGCACGGAAATCAAATCCAAATACAAGTGCAACGAATGTGCACAAAATCAAAACTAAGTGCAACGGGCGTGCACAAAAGCATCTGTCAAATGCAACGGGTGTGCACGACAACAACATCAAGTGCGTCTAGAATGCACGAAAATCCCAATCCAGTGCAACTAACATGCACGAATGAAAATCATAATTGAGTGCATCCGGTGTGCACAAAATCACATCTCATATCATACGCCCAACATGCGCGAAAATCCAAATTAAGTGCATCCATCATGAATGAATGAAATCGAAATCAAGTGCATCCCACATACACGAATAAAATTTAAGTCAAGTGCATCCAACATGCACGAATGAAATCGCATCAAATATCAAGCGCCGAATGTGCGCAAAATCTAAATGCGTCAGGTCCGTAAAAAATATCTAGTGCAGTAGCATGCACGAAAACGAACGGCAAGCGCCAACGTGCACGAAAACACAAATCTGGTAAAACGGATGCCTAAAGGCACAAATCGGCGCAGCCAATGTATGAAATATAAATCTAGTGCAATCAACGCACGAAATAACCATCTGGTGCAACAAACGCATGAAATGCAAATCTAGTGCAATCAGTGCACGAAATACAAATACAGTGCATCCAGTGCACGAAAACTCATCAATAACTCAAATGCGTATAAAAGCCACGCCGAGTGTACCCAGGTGTATAAAATCATAATTGTGTGCAACTGCGTGCACAAAACACATATCAATGCACTGAAAGCACATATAAGCTATACCGAGTGCAAAACCAAATCGAGTGCGTACTACACGCACAAAATCAAATCAACTGTATGAAATCCACGAAATCATAAACATGTGCAGCCAAGGCGGAAAATCAATATCAAGTGCAATAGATATGCACAAAATGTAAATACCCAGTAAGTGCAGCCATGGTGCGTGAAAACGATATCATGAAACTAAATCATCAAGACTCAAATCCAAGCGATATAAGCGTGATACTCGGATCACAAACGCAAATCGCAATAAATGACATCGAGGTACACCTCCTACAATGTCAAAAAATGTCGGTGCGCCCAAAACTGGCAGTGCAAGAACATCCGCTTGCCTCCTACTCACGGTCTGGCGTCTTTTGTCTCTGGGTCCTCATTTCTCTGTGGATTCACCAATCTCGCAATCCATCGGCTCATCAGCCCGGTCAGGTGTGCTAACGGAAACGATTCCGCTCTGACACTTCTCTGGTCATCTCTCGGCCAATTGGTATGACTACTCGTAAAGCAGCACGTCACTGGTGTCGGCCTGTGGTCCTCTGAATACAAGTGACACAACTGATCCTGGTGCAAATCTCATCGCAGCAGTGTCCTGGAAGGAACCTGCTCAAGGTCTCTTCCGATCTCGCCTATGCTGAATAATACGGAGGCTGATATTCTTGTATAATCTTTTCTCGTTTTCTGGACATCTTTGTTTTCAGCACAGCATTTCCTCTAGAACTGGCTATATCCCAACGCCTCTGTACATATATCAGGTCTCTAATCTCGACGGGGAGTAACAACATCTCGTCAGCACTTCGCACGAATTCCTGGTTCCACTCATCTTTATTATAGTCCACTTCGACATCACGTCACGCTATCTGCGTACTGCAATGGTTTTCGGCTACAGTCAATCCGGAGTCTCTCATACGGACTCGAAATCATGAACTCGGTATCTTCGTCACTCCGTAGAAGATTTCTAGCTAAACACGTCCTTGGGAACTCGTCCCAACCATCGGAGGAATACTCAATACTCGTCCTTTCTCGAACAACTCACAACACATCTGGGTGGGGTCTTCTATCCGAAGCTTGTCAGCTTACTGATCTCCTATCGGATCATCCAACGAACAACGTCGTCTCTGGATTGATCTACTCTAGGTCTAAGTAAGAATCTCCACACTGGAAACCTTCAACTCAACAGGACCTGCGTCGGCGCATCAAATCTGATGAATCGCCTTCATCTCTCAACTCAAGAAAGACTAGCTATCATCTGTCGTATCTCTGTCTGGAAGCTCCAGCGATCTCATATTATAAGCTCAGGAAGCGACATAACATGAATCTCAGCAACAGTTGGGTCATCTGTCCACACGGTAGACGACATCATAAACTCCGAGGTAGGCTGTACATCAACAGTCCTCTCACAACTGAAAGCTCTAACAATGGCCCGATCATCCGGTGTAAAACCAAACACTCGCCTCAACAAGAGGTCACAACACAACACTACAACGAGACGTTCCCATGTCACCAGAAAACACAATGGTCAGCCCTCGTCCATGACGAGCTCGCCCTGACCGCAACACCAGCAGCAGCTCAATCTGCGCTCAAACTATGGTGACAGGAACCTCAAGCGTGTATCGATGAAAATAGATCAAGTGCATGAAAGGAAGCGACAGATCCAGAATGGATACATGATCATAAGGAGGAACAGAATCAATGAGAGTATGATCATGGAAACGAATATAATCAAGGATCTCAAATGGATTTATACCCATAAGTACGAAGAGAATCACAGATCTCAAAATATGTACATCCTAAGGTTTCTTAAGTGGAGTATCGTATCGTAAATATGCCACGGAACATACGTACGGTATGTCACTCTACTCAAGCTACCTACTCCATCAATCAGGGTCAGCTTATGAAACAAAAGTTCGGGTCTAATACCCCCCCTTCAAGTCTAAGTTCCGTAAGGTCAAGCCCAGGTTTCGAAATATATACACGCCCTAGACTCCGCATAGTCAAATATAAACTCGAACCAAGGTTAAACCTAGCGCTCTGATACCAACTTTATCATGACCCGAAATATTAGCTTGTGACCAGCACTTAAATCACGCAACGTCTAAAGGCGTAACGTAATTCAAGTAAGCTCAAACCCAAAAATCTAAACCTTTTTTTTTGAAAATAAAAGAGGTGAAGTTTTGAAATAAAGGTATAAGAAAATCAAGTTTCCTTAATGCATAGAAAAGGGACATAAAAATGCAAGTGAAAATTTCTAGTTTTGAAAACATGTTTCGTCTTTTAAAAATTTTGGGTTGCACCTCCCTTGTATTTTTTGATCCAAAGCCACAAATACATAAAGATAATAAAGGCATCCCCGAGCAGGAGCTAGCTCTTCGCCAAATGGCGGATCACAATCATGCAAGACGGTATATATAAGTATACGACGCCCAACAGCGAAATTCACCACAAAAGATAAAGAAAAGCAAGACATTAAAAACCACAAGGAGCGGAATACCCCTCGCTCAAAGTCTCGCAACCACAAGTCTCACTAAGTCTCATTACTTATACAAATACTAGTTTGACTGATGGAGTTACTAGATACAATATGAATAGTGACAATAAGAGTGGGCACGATACAAATGTCCCACCTACCAAGCAAATCACCTAAAAGTAGCTATGTGCCAGCGATGCCGCTACTGATCCGTGCGGTCAACCTGCAAGAACTGTGGCACAACGGGGGTGAGTTGCCAACTTGTGAATAGAAAAACATCTACAGATAGAAATCGAATAAACAACGACTCCTAGGTCAACTATATCATAAAGGTAATACTATGATATCTAGGGTGACCGGGTCTGTATATGTGCCAACACGATGAATAAATGCCTATCAGCAAGTGGATATCATCCAAAAATGTAATCAATGTATGTATGCATGTGGATCTCGTCTAATCAGAAAATCAATGCCTGTATGCAAGCGGATCTTGTCCCCGTGTCAACCAATGACACAACAGTATCATGCATGTAAATATAATAAAAGCATATGCATGAAAGTGTGAGGATATAAATCAACGTGTGTCCCTCGCGACACATCAAAATCATGGAACCTGAGTATCCAACATCGACACTCGAAACATCATGAAACCCATGTCCAGCATCGACATATAAATCTTCATATCTCGGGCTCCGTCAGTCCAGATCGGCCCTCGGGCTCCGTCAGTCCGGATCGGCCCATATTATCTCTCGACTCCAGTCGGTATCCTCCGGATATCCACCGAGCCTAAATACTATCACCTATAGGTAGTACTCCCCTACCAGGCTCATCGTCTACTGCACGACATCCCTTTCTTTCCTCGGGGTACCAT
Source organism: Agapanthus africanus (assembly GCA_030015575.1). NCBI lineage: Eukaryota > Viridiplantae > Streptophyta > Magnoliopsida > Asparagales > Amaryllidaceae > Agapanthus > Agapanthus africanus. The sequence goes on along the minus strand of CM057347.1, from coordinate 101,557,261 downwards.
ACCGGGTCCACCATGTACCTGCAATCGGCCTCATCCAGCTCCTCGAATCGGGTATCATACGTCACACGTCTCAGAACCGAGAAAACTCATGGTGGACGCACTGAAATATCATATCAAGAGAAACCGGGTTTTTAAAATAGTACATGCTTTCTTTTGAAATAGCCACGGTTCTCAAATCCAGAAATCTCATGAAAACAGCATATCTCAATGCGTAAAAGCGTAAAGCATGATGTATGCGACATATAACAGAATTGTAAGCATATCCGTATATCATGCAACATGGAACAGTAATATGCACATATTGAGGGAAATCCGCTCTTTTAAATGAATCCGGTTTAAAAATATATCCCACGGTTCCCAAATTCCCCAAAGTCCAATGCAACATCGTATAAAGGTGCATATGCAACTATAGCAAGTAAATAGTGCAAGGAGTCATATCATGATGCAGAAAATCCTACTGTGTAATAACATGGCAATTATCGATGATGAAGTGTGTGAGCCGGCAAATCTGTGTACGTGTAACATACGCATCATCGATAATGGTGTAAGTGTACTAACACAGGTATATGCAATGCAATGAGAATAACATGAATGCAGCATAAGATAAATCAAATGCAAATGCTGACGGGTATACATATCTAACATGACCTAGTCGGTGAATCTAACCATCAGCATCTAGCCACAAAATATCACGTACGGTATAATCCATCGTACGACATCCTCTACTCAAGGGTATGGATCAATCATCAAGTCAAACTCATCGCGTACGGAAAATCATCGGCATTAAACCATTAGGGATCCTATCAACTTTTACGACAATGAGGGTACGGACCTAACGTCACGTACGGCCTATCATTCATGATTAACCACTTATATATATCTATATACCTATGTCCCAGGTCACATCCATACCAATCTCATATCTGGGGACTGGAAAAGGTATCAATCCTCTCAATCGACTCGCATCCGTATACCAACATATCATCAAGTCATCATCTCACACCGTATTTCCTTTTCATCACATTAAGTCAATTTTATATATACATTCTACCTTATTAATTTAGTTTCATGTTACTCTAAAACTAGTACTTGTTCTAGTGTAACTACGCATCTATACATCGTGATTCACATTCACCTTTCATATCCCTAAGTTTTCATTTAATATCTCAATATATATATATATATATATATATATATTCAAATCCTCACATCTTCTCTAACTATCTCTTTAACCATATCCCTAGTTATCTTATCTAGGTTTCTACGACGGTATCCTATAGATCGGTTTCCATCAAAAACTTGCGGGGGTGCTATACGCCATCCACCCGACTTCCTCCGTAGATATTGATCTACTCACCTGATCCAAGCTTGCCGAAGTCGAGGTGCTTGTCGTCTCGGAATCCACGCGAGGGTAACTACAACAAATACACAATCGCAAAAGCTTATTAAAATCAAGTCGGAAAACCAATACGGCACATGGTTCGCTCATAGGTTAAAACCTATAGCCTCGCATGCAAAACACAGCCAATAACCCTAGTCGTTGACGTTCGAGCGCCATACGACGGAAATCTAAATATTAAATACCAAAAATCAAGTTAAAACGAACCCACAAAACAAAGCATCAACTCAAGAAAACACCCCAGATTTTACCCTAAGTGAAATTAGCCAATTTTGCATATGTGTAGGGTCTAGTTTACCGGGGATTAAGACATAGACCAAACACGAATGGATTCCACCACACCCTGGCCGCAAATTACGGCCAGGAAGAATAAATTTGCGGTCAAGTGGAGGGGGTAGGGTCTCGGGTCTTCAGGGTATACTCCAAATCACCAGCACATCTCTCTGTGTTTGCTAAATAATTTTCAGGTCACCCGGGTTATAGCAGATACCAATTTCACATCACAAATTTCATAAAATCCAATATCGGCAGATTTTCAAGCTCACATTTAGGGTTTAAGTCTATGGTTTCAGTTCAATATACCATCACTAAAGGGGTTGTATGGTCTGTACTAAGCTCAATTACACATTTGGATTCAATCAAACCCTAATCCTTTTCTAGAAATTTTCAAAGTCCACTATACTACACGATATCGATTCTAAACTTGTATGGATGCTAAAGAAAATGAAATACAATTCTAATGGTGCAGAAAATACCTAATTTGGCAACTCAAGAATTTTCTTGAGTTGCCCCAAGTCTTCAAAATCCGATTTTTCTTGGTCCAAAGTGTTTGTAGTGAGCTTGTGCACATTTTTAATAAATGGAGATGATGTTTTGATGAATTTTTGGGGGTGTTTTTTGGTGTTGAGATGGTGGAGGGAAGAGGGCAGCCAAGGTTGAGGTGAGGGGAGAGAAAAGATGAAGATGATAAATGAAAACAAAGAAGCCATGCCCAAGGTTTGACCCCTGACCCTCATCCTCTCTCTTGCTCATACCCAATTCTTTAATATTTTCCTTTTTCTTTTCTTTTCTTTTCTTTTCTTTTCTCTTCTCTTATAAAACCAAGTCATACATGAAAATTATGAAAAGACTATGGTAGGAAAATGTAACGAAGTGAAATGTGACATGGTGCATGTCATATGCACAAAACAAGTTTAATGCACGATTAGCGATATTTAATCGCGATTAGCATTAAAATGGAATATATTTAATTATATAACAATCTATAATTGCTCAAATCTTATAAAACACTCTCTTTTCAGTAATTCCTATAATTTTCCAATTTATCGGTATTTAATTATACTGCATTAATAAAATATTCATAATATTTATTATTTAATTATAAAAAAATTCCCAAAACAATATTTTATTTTTCTGAAATGTTTCAATTTTAGAAAAGGAATTTTTTATGAAGAAATTAGTGGTCATGAGGTGGAACTGGAATAAGTTCCAGCTATACAAACTACAGCCGATGATTTGATAAAACCGGAGGATTCAATAGCTCCCGACGAACCTCAGCCTTTCCGCCGATCTGGTAGGGTTCCTTTTCTTCCTGAGAAATACTTCGATTTTCTCAATGACAGTGGGAGCGAGGATTGCATTATAAGATGATGACCCAACTAAGTTTCGAGCAGGCCATCAAGAGTGGGGACTCTGTAAGAATGGCTGGATGCTAAGCGGTCTGAGATGGAATCTATATACACCAATAAAGTATGGACTTTGGTTGCTATATCTGAAGGGTTAAACCCCTATCAGGAGAAAGTATATCTTGAGAAGATTACTTGGTGTACATGGAAAAGTTGAGACTTTCAAATCTAGACTTGTTGCAAAAGGTTTCCGTCATCGACCAGGTGTGGATTATGATGAAACCTTTTCTTCAGTGGCTATGCTTAAGTCTATCCGGATCCTACTTGCCATTGCTACATACCATGACTACGATATCTGGCGGTTGGGTGTCATGACTGCTTTTCTAAATAGTGATTTAGAAGAGAGTGTCTATAAGTACACAGCCAGAGGGCTTCGTAGACAGTGGGAGCAGCAGAAACTTGTGCAAGTTGTTTTAATGGTTAAAGCAGGCATCGCGGAGTTAGAACATTTGTTTTGAAGTGGTAGTCAAAGCGTTTGACTTCATCAAAATGGTAGATGAACCTTGTATAAACAAAAAGGTAGTAGAGAGTACGGTGGTCTTCCTCGTATTGTACGTGGATGATATACTCTTAATAGGAAAGGAATTTCCTTTGCTACTGTCACGACCCGAAATAGCACGTGACTCGCACTTGAATCATATGAAGTCTATAGGACCCTATTTAATTCAAGTAAACCAAAAATTCCAGAAATCTAAACCATTTTAAAGAAGAGGTGAAGAAAACTTATTTTAAAGGAAGTGGTTTTAATAACATAAGCCGAAGTATGTATTTTTAAAATCTCAAGTCTTTTCTGAAAATTTCGGCAGAGTTTCCTTTGTAAATACTGGCCCCAAAAGGTACAACATAAGAAATATATATAAGGCATCCCCAAATGGGAGCTAGCTCTTCGCCAATTGGCGGTCACAACAACGCAAGCAATAATATACAACGCCGAAGGGCGAGGATCAAAACTCAAAAAGAAACCAATAATATCAAGAAAAGCATAATAATATAGCGCGCGACTCTAAGGTCGAAAGAATATACAACCGGTCTTCTAAGTCTAAAAAATATACAAGTCTGGTTGATGGAGTTACTAGATACAACTGAATATAAATAAGTACAATGGTGGTCACGATGCGAGTGAACCCACATACCAAAGCAATCACCCGGAAAGAAGCAGTGTGTCAGCAAAACTGCTAAGGAAACATTTACGACAAAACCTGCAAGAAACTGTGGCACAACGGGGTGAGTTGCCAACTCGTGAGTAGAAAACATCACCGAGTAGAAATTGTATGTATGACTTAATCCTAGGTCATACGATCAATAATATCCTCAAATAATATGGCCTAAAGCTTGATAAAATGGCAAGGGTAAATATCTATATATAAGTGTAATACCGAGTGCTCGTGTCAGTGCCTTAGGTAGCAACATATCATATATATGATGTATGAATGCATGAAAACAGAATACATCTAAATGAGAAAACTGTTTTTTCTTATCTCAGTGAGATATCTGTATAAATAAATCGAAGTATCATCAATAAAATCAACAGGGAATCAGTGTCTACCATCGACATAAAATATATATAAATCACAATATCTCAATATCTCAGGCTCCGGCAATCCGGACTGGCCTGTATCATCAAATCTCAGTATCTAGGGCTTCGGCTATCCGGATTATCCCATACTCCGATCGGTAACCTCCGGATATCCGTCGAGTCACAATAAAATCACCGGTCGGTAGTGCTCCCCTGCCAGGCTCAACGCCATCATCTGCGACCATCTTGCCCCGGGATACCGCACCGGGTCCACCATGCACCCACAGACAGTTCCTCCTCCTCCTCGAATCGGGTGTATTATATCGCTCAAGAGCCGAGAAAACTTATGGTGGACACCTCTCGAATCATATCATAAGAAAACCGCAATTTTACCTTTAGAAATGATAATCAGTTTATAAAATCCTTGCGGTTTCTCCAAATCCATAAATCTCATAGAAATCCAAAATCTCAAAATCACGATGTCAATAGACAATGAATACTAGCATAAAGCTCCATAATATTTCATGACAAATGAATGTATAAATGCATGAAGTATCTCAGTAATAAATGCAATATCTAATCTAGCACAGTAATGATATATCGGAACTATCAACTAGCAACGATATCAATGAATTAATATTCTCTAAAGTGTACGTGACATGGAAATTACCGATGATGATGTGTGTGAGCCAGCAAGTAAGTGTTTGTAGACATACGCATCATCGGTAATGGCGCTGGTGTCCTGATAACATGGGTTCAATATAACAATAAAACACATATAAACATGCAATGCGATGCGAATAGCAAGAATATGAGGAAAAATGAATAATAAACGCAACAATAAAGAATCTACATTAATATATATGAGTCATACAGTTTTGACATTTGAAATAACACGAATCGTGTGTTTAGAAAATAGGGGCTACGGTGTTTTTAGAAAAGGTACGTCCTTTGAAATATCCGTAGTACCCCTTGGCCTGTCTTTAAAATACTCATGATTCGTTAGTTTTGGAAATAGGTATGACTCGAGCTCAGTCTAACATCTACTAGTAAACTACAGTACTAAACTAACAGACTAGTCGAAAGGGTAAGGAAAACCACCTAAGTCTGTGTCCATAAATATATCTAGTAGTTGTTAGTGTATATGCCCTAGAGGCCATTACTGTATCATACTAGTTTGTATATTACTTAATGGATGCTTGGGATATTCACCTTGTATATACAATCTTGCTCAAAATAGTAGTATGCTACTTGGTTTGTTTCTACTTCAATGTGTACATGTGTTTATTTTTGTATATCGCCTATACACATTAGTAGAGCCCTTAGGATCTTTGCTTGATTACCAGCGATGTGATGGCCGTCACACTAGTGGGGCTGGGTAATCTATAAGCTCATCCTTATGCAGGTCCCTGGTCGCAGGACTATCGAGACAGGGCATCGATACTCCGGAGTAGACCAGCGCATGCGCTTCTCATCCCAGTGTGGGAGACGGTCTGTCCCACAGCCGTCAGTACGTCGTACTTGAGATAGTATGCGGGTGCTCGTTAGGTTACGGGTACACTGGACAGGACTCGTCGGGAACTGACTAGTTGGTATTATACCTATCGTCAGTTATCAGTTCCCAGGTGACATGAGTACAGCTTAGTCCGCTGACTTGACACTGTCACTTCGCCTCGGGTGTGTTCCCACTGTACTTTGATCACTACCCTACCACGGCTCAAAGGAGTCGTGCAAACAGGTGGTGGTTGGGTGCAGTCCCGAAGCACTTGGAGGCAGTGACGGTTAGACAGGATTCGTCTCTCCCGGTATTGGGGGTTGACATCGCGCTGTGTCTAGGAGAGCCATTACACGAGTAGTCCCTGGCCAGGGCAAACGAGATATACTGGTAGGTTTCCAGTGTTATCTCAGGGTGTTTTGGGCTTCGCTCCGGCACGACTTGTACCGCTATTGGGGGACTGACGTTTACCGCCCCCTAGGCCCGCCATGCGATGTATCAGACGAACAGACCGGACTGTACGGAGAATGTCACACTCAGGCTCAGTAGGAGTTCAGATGGGTTTCGCCTCGTCGGTCTTCTTGTCGGCATTACCTGGGGACCGTTACGCACAGCTAGTGCCGCTTGCGGTCTGTGGTTAAACCCACTGCCAGCGTAGTGTCGAGTCTTTAGAGTCCCACACAGAAAGCTTTTCGCCTTTAGGCAAAAGAGTAGAGGTCGCATGGTATTGCGACAGGTCGCATGGTTTTCCGACAGGGTTCGGTCACATCCGTGCACTTGTGCACGTACAGTGTCCGGACAGTTTACACTAGCGGGCTTTGGTTTAAGCCAGATCCTAGTGTACCTTATGGGATTGGATTTATCCAGTTTGCATTCGTGTTCCTCGGAACGCGGATGCGGGTGTGTATGCACAGTTGACAGGGAGGCAGAGGCAGCGGATTCTCATTAGGGTTGTTGACAGTTGACCGTTGACTTTTTGACTTTTTGCTCAACCCTAATGAGAATATGATATGCGATTAACTATTATATTAATTAAGTATTATGGTGACTTGGTTGTTGACTTTTGTTGACCTTGTTGACTTGTTGACTTTTGTTGACTTGTTGACTTTGTTGACCGGTTGACTAGGCTTGACTAGTTGACCATCATGATAACCATGGTTATCATTTCATGCCAAAGACTTTTACTTGCTTGTTCATTTGAGTAAAATGAGTGCATGACATGATAAGGTTATGGTTGCTTCAACCATCACATAAGACTTTTGTTAATATGATGAGTTATCATTGCTTTGGATTATGAGAGGGTGAGAGACAAAATACTTGCTCATTCTTTCTTGCTCATTCTCTCACTTGTTCTTGAGCTCTCCTCTTGCTCTCACCCTCAACCTCTTGCTCCCTCTCTTGATCTATGGTTCTCTTATCTCATGAGTTGAGAATCAAGAACCATAGATAAAATCCCATTCTAAATCTTCTCTACTCATTCTAGTTCACTAGGTTTAGCAAACCAAGTGAACTAGTTTCTTCAAAGAACGAAGAAGGAGCTAAAGGTTGGAGCTTTCAAGTGGATCTATCTTCGGCGTACGGAGACGACGAGAAGGAGCCATCGCACCACCATCGGAGCTTGAAGAGAAGGAGTTCAAGTCAAGCTAGGTATAACCATCTCCATCCGAGTAGCTAACTTTCTTTAGATAAGTATGCTAGTTTTAGTTTAGTCAAAGATCCCGACTTTGCTTAGTCCATGTTGCCCCTTGCGCTAAAAATTTGATTTTTATACCGTTTCCGCCTCCCCGTAAGAACCGGGGGTCGCAACGTGGACTTATAGTGGTATCAGAGCCTAACTAAACTTAAACTAGCTTGGTAGTGAAGTGTAACGAAGTTCGGAACCGAAAAAAAATCCAAAAACCTAACTTTTACAAAACCTGAGTTTCTGTTGAAATTTTTTCTGGTCAAAATGAAAAACTTTATACTCCTAAATTCGGCTCAGGGTTTTGTGTGAACACCCATGAAAAACGGTCCACTGTTTCGTTCAAACCGCCACGCTTCCGCCGCACTAGGTAGGCATGTGCCGCGGAAGCGCCGCGGTTTGTCGTCTTCTCTGGATCGTTTTTCGTGCAGTGTGTGTCTGTGTTGGTTTTGGGATTTTTGAAATATATTATATGTGCCCAGATTTTCCAGAAAAGAAATTTCCTTTTGGGGTCCTATAATTCCGTATTTTTTTTCCGAACTTCACTGCACTTTGACTATGATGGTTATATCTGTGATGTTTGCATGTATTGAACGTCGGCTAATCGCTATAAGTCGATTGGTCGGGGTTATACATGATCTGTGTTTGATGCTGGAATGTGTATATAAATATGTTGGATTGCCGCGGGTGAATAGCCGGGGGTTGTGAGACGAGAGTTTTCTTTTCTTGCAATTCATGTAAATTTGTAAATTGATGTAATAATTATTTGTATGGCCGCACAACCGGGTCGGGGTTGTAGCCGTCATTGTATAATTTCTTTTTACTGTTTTTGCTCCTAGGATAGACCCATGGAGGGGTGCACAAACTACCGGGTATGCCGAAGTGTCGAGTGGCCTACTCATGGAGATGAGGGAGGTTGCTACGCTTCGGGTACTTGGCGGGTAGTTTGCCGCACCCGTAGGGGTCTTGGGTGGGGTTTTGGCTATTCACCGCGACCGTGTAATCTGTTTTTGTTACAGGCTCGTACAAATTACAGATTCCTAGTATATCCAATGTATTTATCTGTGATCTGAAATGTTTATCATTGCAGTATATCTATATATGATATTATTTAGGCGTTGCTTATGTTTTACAGACGCGCTAGCCCAGCCCCCGCTCTGTCGTTAGTTAAGTAACCTAACGGGTAATGACGGGGCCCCGTGGCGAATGCGAATGGCATAAGCGTACGTCATATTTTGGTTGTTTTCTGCAATGGTAGGATTAAATGATGGGACGCATTAAAAGAACTAATGCAAGAATATCACGCATTAAAAGAACTAATGCAAGATAATAAACCAAGTTAAAGCCGTTGGAACACTTTCGAAAAACCACTCGGTTCTTTTCAAAACAAACTTTTAAAATACGGAGTTTGAGCCACTCCATTTAAAAGCTATCTCGTTCCATCGACCAAATCAAGTTCACTACGTTCACGGTTTTGCCAAAACCATCCGTAGCCCTCCATCATTTCAGTTAAATATTCGGTAGTATTCAAGCTATGTATTTTGACCTCACGCCAAGGCATAGTGATTGGTAGCTGCCGGATATTTATCTGTTGCATAGATAGAATGCGTTGGTTTGAGACAGTCGTACTACCATTTTGGCCTACGTCAAGGGTATGTACGGGTGGGTTCAAATTAACCTGGATAATGATGGGACGAACTTGACATGTGACTTATGAAATTTTGACCTCACGCCAAGGTCATAAGAGCATGGGGCAAAAATCCACATCGGGAGTTTCATAAGTACTGAAACTTGCTAGATTTGCATACCATTTGGAGTGTGATGATTCTGGTAGGATTCCTTCAGTTTCGTCACGCGATGATATTTGGATCCCGATCCTACTGTGAGTATATGCTACTCCTCGGGAAATTTCTCACTTAACGATCAATGCTATAAACCTAGTAGGTGCCTAGAAAGGTGTTAGCGGGGTTACGCCCCCAGGGAAAAGAGGTTCTTTAATTAAGGAACTTCGCGAAAGCGTTGGAAAACCTCCCTCGAAGTACCGACACCGGCCTGGCTGAACGGTTAAGCAAGTATTGTGCGGTGGGATTGATCCCGACTAATTCTTCCTTTATGGTTTGAGGAGGGATTCGAGAAACAGTGGGAGCCATCCTGTTTAGACAAACTAAAAACCACTCTAAACTTGCAAGAGCATCATGCTGAGTGTTTCTTCTTCTCTCTCCTAATTGCAGCGACCAATCAACATGACTGGACTTAAGTTACTCCTAGATAAAAACAAACTGACAGGGCCAAACTACAAAGATTGGCTCAGGAATGTCAAGATAGCAATCACTTATGACAAGCTGGGGTATCTTCTTACCACCAAAGCTCCCCCTGTCCCTGGTCCAACTTCCAGCGTCGCGGATAAAGAAATCCGCAAGACTTGGGAGATTGATAGCGCGAAGGCCAAATGCCTCCTGCTTGCCTCGATGGACAACGAACATCAGAGGAGGCATGAGAATATGGACATGGAGTCTATATTGCTTCATACAAAAGAACTGTATGGAGAGCAATCTCGTATCGCAAGATACGAAGCGTCGAAAAAGTTATTTTCGACAAGAATGGCCGTCGGATCATCAGTAGCCGAGCACGTGCTAAAGATGATCGGCTTCATTGAGGAGCTCGCTGACCTAGGGATCACATTGGAGAGTGAGATATATACGGATATAGTTCTCCAGTCCCTTCCTTCCACTTACGCCCAGTTTATACTGAACTTCAACTTACAAGAAAAAGAGGTTGAACTTTCAGAGCTCCTCAACATGCTGAGGAGCGCAGAGGGCACCCTACAGAAAGGTAGGGATACATCCACTTTGTTTGTAGGAGGATCATCTTCTTCTAGGTCCAAGGCGAAAGCCAAAGGAAAGAAGAAGAAGGCCCCCGCCAAACCAAGGGGCGGTGTTAGTAAAGTGGATACGAAGGGAAAAGGTAAAGCAACAAAGATAGCGGGGAAGCTTGTGGATAAGGAAGAATGCTTCTATTGTCATAAGAAAGGACACTGGAAGAATGATTGCAGGGCCTGGAAGGCCAGAACACAGGAATTGAAGCAGGTTGCAGCTTCAGCTTCAGGTGTGTATGTTATTGGAAACTGTCTTTCAATAAACTCTACTTCCTGGGTATTGGATACCGGATCAGGATCTCATATCTGTAATTCTTTGCAGGCATTGAGAAACCGTAGGGTTTTGAAGGCAGGTGACATGACCCTCAGAGTTGCGAACGGAGCTAGCATGGATGCTAAAGCCGTGGGGGACTATCACCTGGGAATGTCAGATGGACATGTTTTGGTTTTGCGTAATTGCTTTTTTGTACCCAATGCAACTTGTAATATCATTTCTGTATCTTTAGTTTCTAAAGAAGGTTATGAATTTGCGTTTGTAAGTAATGTTGTAAACATTCACCTTAATCAAGTTTTGATTGGGTCAGGTACATTGAGTAATGGTATATACGTGTTAAACCAACCACAGATTTTCAACGTCCAGAATACACACAAAAGAAAGTCTCCAGAAATAAATCAGACTTTCTTATGGCATTGTAGATTGGGTCACATCAATGAGAGAAGGTTGACTAAGTTACATACAGAAGGATATTTGAATGCGTTCGAATATCAATCGTATGCCACTTGTCAATCTTGTCTCAAAGGAAAGATGACAAAGACTCCGTTTACTGGACAAGGAGTAAGAGCGAGCGAGCTCTTGGGACTCGTACACAGTGACGTGTGCGGTCCAATGTCTACACATGCCCGAAGCGGACATTCTTACTTCATTACTTTTACGGATGACTTCTCAAGGTACGGTTATGTCTTCTTAATGAAACATAAGTCCGAGGCCTTTGGAAAATTCCAGGAGTATAAGAATGAAGTAGAGAAACAGACCGGCAAAAGTATTAAGATTCTAAGATCGGATCGAGGTGGAGAATACTTAAGTGCCGAGTTCCTGGACTATTTAAAAGAGAACGGAATTCTCTCTCAGCTTACTCCTCCATACACCCCGCAACATAACGGTGTATCGGAGAGACGGAACCGCACCCTATTGGATATGGTGCGGTCCATGATGAGTAACGCTGAGTTACCGCGATCATTCTGGGGGTATGCGCTAGAATCAGCTGCATACCTTTTGAACCGAGTTCCAACTAAGACTGTGCCTACCACACCATATGAAATGTGGAGTGGGAAGAAACCCTATCTTCAATATCTGAAGATCTGGGGATGTCCGGCTTTTGTCAAAAAGCAGCATGCGGACAAGCTCGAGGCACGCTCAGTACTGTGCAAGTTTGTGGGATACCCAAAGAACACCAGGGGGTATCTTTTCTACTACGCAGAGGAACAAAAAGTCCTTGTTTCTCGTAATGCCCACTTTCTAGAACACCAGTTCTTGGAAAAGGAGATTAGTGGGAGCGCAGTAGAACTGGAAGAAATTCCAGAACCACAGACTATTACTGAAAGGTTAGTGGAACCAGAGGGTTCAACAGAACAGGACATTCCTACGCCGCTCCGCAGAAGTAGTAGGCAGTCTCATCCGCCCGAGAGATACTGCGGTTTTCTCATAGACGGGGATAGAGAGGATTGCATCATAGATTATGATGAGCCTACTAGCTTCCAGCAGGCCGTTCAGAGCGTTGACTCAGTGAAATGGCTGGATGCAATGCGGACCGAAATGGAGTCCATGTACACCAACAAGGTATGGACGTTGGACATTGCTCCAGACGGGGTAAAACCCGTAGGATGCAAGTGGATCTTCAAAAGGAAGATTGGTGTAGATGGACAGGTTGAGACCTATAAAGCTAGGCTGGTAGCAAAGGGTTTTCGTCAAAGACCTGGCTTGGACTATGACGAAACCTTTTCTCCAGTAGCCATGCTGAAATCCATTCGGATCCTTCTTGCCATTGCTGCCTTCCACGATTATGAGATCTGGCAAATGGACGTAAAGACAACTTTTCTAAATGGAAATTTAGAGGAGTGTGTCTATATGGACCAGCCGGAGGGTTTCATTCAGAGTGGGAGCAGCGGAAAGGTGTGCAAGTTGCTTAAGTCCATCTATGGACTAAAGTAGGCGTCGCGGAGTTGGAACATCTGCTTTGATAAGACGGTCAAGGAATTTGGCTTTATCAAAAATCCAGATGAACCATGCATCTATAGTAGATTTGTAGCGAGAACTGTAGTATTCCTCGTTTTATACGTGGATGACATTATCTTAATAGGAAATGACATTCCTATGCTACAATCTGTCAAGGGGTTCTTGTCACACAGGTTCTCCATGAAAGACCTGGGTGATGCCTCATACATTCTGGGTATCCGGATCTACCGTGACAGATCCAAGAGGATATTAGGACTTTCTCAGTCCAGGTACATCGACACCATACTGAAGAGATTCAGTATGGAAGATTCCAAGCGCGGTAACCTACCGGCTTGTCACGGGATCACCCTCTCTAAAGAGATGTCTCCCAAGACTGATTTGGAGAGGGATCGCATGTCTATTATACCCTACGCTTCTGCGGTAGGCTCTATAATGTATGCGATGTTGTGTACCAGACCGGATGTAGCTTATGCACTGAGTGTGGTAAGCCGGTATCAGTCTAACCCTGGGGAGAAACACTGGATAGCGGTAAAGAACATTCTCAAGTACCTGAGAAGGACTAAGGAGATGTTCTTGGTGTATGGCGGAAAAGACCTCCAGATCGAGGCCTTTGCTGACTCCAGCTTCCAGAGTGACAAGGATGATTCCAAGTCCATGTCGGGTTTTGTCTTTACCCTCAATGGAGGGGCGGTGTGTTGGAAGAGTTCCAAACAGGAAACCGTTGCAGACTCGACGATGGAAGCGGAATACATCGCTGCATCTGATGCCGCAAAAGAAGCTGTCTGGATGAGGAAGTTCTTGAAAGAACTTCAGGTGGTTCCGTCCATTGTTGATCCAATACCTCTGTATTGCGACAACAACGGGGCTATAGCTTTAGCGAAGGAACCCAGGTCCCATCAGAGATCCAGGCACATCTTAAGGCGGTATCACCTGATCAGGGAGATCGTAGATCGCCAGGAGATCGAGGTTCGGAGAGTCGCTTCAGAAGACAACACTGCAGATCCATTCACCAAGGCCTTGCCCCAGACTCAGTTCGAGCGGCTGATCGAGATGATAGGTCTTCGATACGCCAGTACATGGCCTTAGTGCAAGTGGGAGATTGTTAGTGTATATGCCCTAGAGGCCATTACTGTATCATACTAGTTTGTATATTACTTAATGGATGCTTGGGATATTCACCTTGTATATACAATCTTGCTCAAAATAGTAGTATGCTACTTGGTTTGTTTCTACTTCAATGTGTACATGTGTTTATTTTTGTATATCGCCTATACACATTAGTAGAGCCCTTAGGATCTTTGCTTGATTACCAGCAATGTGATGGCCGTCACACTAGTGGGGCTAGGTAATCTATAAGCTCATCCTTATGCAGGTCCCTGGTCGCAGGACTATCGAGACAGGGCATCGATACTCCGGAGTAGACCAGCGCATGCGCTTCTCATCCCAGTGTGGGAGACGGTCTGTCCCACAGCCGTCAGTACGTCGTACTTGAGATAGTATGCGGGTGCTCGTTAGGTTACGGGTACACTGGACAGGACTCGTCGGGAACTGACTAGTTGGTATTATACCTATCGTCAGTTATCAGTTCCCAGGTGACATGAGTACAGCTTAGTCCGCTGACTTGACACTGTCACTTCGCCTCGGGTGTGTTCCCACTGTACTTTGATCACTACCCTACCACGGCTCAAAGGAGTCGTGCAAACAGGTGGTGGTTGGGTGCAGTTCCGAAGCACTTGGAGGCAGTGACGGTTAGACAGGATTCGTCTCTCCCGGTATTGGGGGTTGACATCGCGCTGTGTCTAGGAGAGCCATTACACGAGTAGTCCCTGGCCAGGGCAAACGAGATATACTGGTAGGTTTCCAGTGTTATCTCAGGGTGTTTTGGGCTTCGCTCCGGCACGACTTGTACCGCTATTGGGGGACTGACGTTTACCGCCCCCTAGGCCCGCCATGCGATGTATCAGACGAACAGACCGGACTGTACGGAGAATGTCACACTCAGGCTCAGTAGGAGTTCAGATGGGTTTCGCCTCGTCGGTCTTCTTGTCGGCATTACCTGGGGACCGTTACGCACAGCTAGTGCCGCTTGCGGTCTGTGGTTAAACCCACTGCCAGCGTAGTGTCGAGTCTTTAGAGTCCCACACAGAAAGCTTTTCGCCTTTAGGCAAAAGAGTAGAGGTCGCATGGTATTGCGACAGGTCGCATGGTTTTGCGACAGGGTTCGGTCACATCCGTGCACTTGTGCACGTACAGTGTCCGGACAGTTTACACTAGCGGGCTTTGGTTTAAGCTAGATCCTAGTGTACCTTATGGGATTGGATTTATCCAGTTTGCATTCGTGTTCCTCGGAACACGGATGCGGGTGTGTATGCACAGTTGACAGGGAGGCAGAGGCAGCGGATTCTCATTAGGGTTGTTGACAGTTGACCGTTGACTTTTTGACTTTTTGCTCAACCCTAATGAGAATATGATATGCGATTAACTATTATATTAATTAAGTATTATGGTGACTTGGTTGTTGACTTTTGTTGACCTTGTTGACTTGTTGACTTTTGTTGACTTGTTGACTTTGTTGACCGGTTGACTAGGCTTGACTAGTTGACCATCATGATAACCATGGTTATCATTTCATGCCAAAGACTTTTACTTGCTTGTTCATTTGAGTAAAATGAGTGCATGACATGATAAGGTTATGGTTGCTTCAACCATCACATAAGACTTTTGTTAATATGATGAGTTATCATTGCTTTGGATTATGAGAGGGTGAGAGACAAAATACTTGCTCATTCTTTCTTGCTCATTCTCTCTCTTGTTCTTGAGCTCTCCTCTTGCTCTCACCCTCAACCTCTTGCTCCCTCTCTTGATCTATGGTTCTCTTGTCTCATGAGTTGAGAATCAAGAACCATAGATAAAATCCCATTCTAAATCTTCTCTACTCATTCTAGTTCACTAGGTTTAGCAAACCAAGTGAACTAGTTTCTTCAAAGAACGAAGAAGGAGCTAAAGGTTGGAGCTTTCAAGTGGATCTATCTTCGGCGTACGGAGACGACGAGAAGGAGCCATCGCACCACCATCGGAACTTGAAGAGAAGGAGTTCAAGTCAAGCTAGGTATAACCATCTCCATCCGAGTAGCTAACTCTCTTTAGATAAGTATGCTAGTTTTAGTTTAGTCAAAGATCCCGACTTTGCTTAGTCCATGTTGCCCCTTGCGCTAAAAATTTGATTTTTATACCGTTTCCGCCTCCCCGTAAGAACCGGGGGTCGCAACGTGGACTTACAGTAGTCGGTGATCCCACCTCAATAGTATCACGTACGATACAATATACACTATGAAATTCTCGAGTCAAGAGTGTGGATCAATCATCATAATTATATCTCGTATGGTAAATCCATCATACAACATCCCAATCTGGGTACGGGTCGAATATCACATTTATCTCATCATTCATCTGGTATCCTTATCATCATATCTTGAATTAAGGGTACTGAAGTCTAGTACATTCTGATACCATCAATATATATATATATATATGCGTGTGTATGAAAACACATCACCTAAAGACCCGCTATAATATCATGTCGTATCTCATAATACGAACCAAAATCACATCACCGATCTCGTGGCATCATGCCCAATCACATCGACTCATCTCCAAGTACCATGTACTATCCTCATCATCCATATATACACACACACATACATACTCACAAACATATATGATGTATGTGTGTGTGTGTGTATCCCCATATACGCACAAGTAAAGCAAGTGTAAGCGCGTATGTGTGCGTGTGTGCAAAACTTAACTATAGGGTTTCGCGACTAGGAAACTACACTATAAGCGTTTTCCTACAACCACGCTAAACTAACCCAAAGTCACATAAGCATTTCTTGCTAAGTATGCACATCTCATAAAACATATAAGTGTGTGTGTGTGTGTGTGTATCATAACGCATTCACGTTGTATACTACGAAACTGCGGGGGTGCTATACGCCATCCACCCGACTTCCCTCATAGATATATATCTACTCACCTTGATCCTTACGTGTCGAAGTCGATGTCGCTACGCCCATCCTTGTTGCTCCAAGTCCACATGGGGGTACCTATATATCACACATAGTATCGTAAACCAAAATCGCACACGAAAACCAAATCGGCACGCGTATCATACATAGGTTTAAACCTATGGTCTACACATGCAAGAAAGACCAAACAACCCTCGAGATTGACATGCAAACATCAAGTGATCGAGATAAAACACAAATACCAAATTTCAAGTTCACAGAATTCACAAACCGAAATCAGAAATCATGAAAAATACTTCCAGATTTTAGCCTAAGTGAAATTAGCCAATTTTGCATATGTGGAGGGTCTAATTAACAGATACTGGAGCCACAGAACAAGCACGAGGCCCTGAGCTCATGCTTTGGCCGTAATTTGCGGCCAGAAAGGTTATATTTGCGGCCTGCCGGAGGAGTTAGGGTCCAGGGTTTCAATGGTAGCTTCTAGGATGCCTGCTTGTATCACTGTATTTGCTTAATAATTTTCAGGTGCCCCGGGTCATAGCAGATGTCAAAATAACCTCACAATTCTCACAATTTTCCGATATCGGGGTTTCTAAGTTTGGGGTTTGGGGTTCTAGTCTCAGGTTTTAGTCAAATATACTATCACTAAAGAGGGTTTAAGGTCACTACTAAATACACTATCTCAATTCAAAACTTCCTCAAAACCCTAACTTGGAATTTTCAAAGTTCACTAATCTACACTAAATCACTTCTAAACTAACATAAATGCTAAAGTGAATGAAATTCTACACTAATGGTGAAGAAAGTATCTCATTTGGCAACTCAAGAATTTTCTTGAGTTGCCCCAAGTGCCCAAAATCCATACTTTCTTGGTCCAAAATGCTTGTGATGAGCTTGTGCATGTTTTTAGTGAAGGGGAGATGAAGTTTTAATGTGTTTTGGGGTGTGTTGTGAGGTGTTTGAGGAGGGAGGAGATGGAGGTCAGCTATGGTGTGAGAGGGAGAGAAAGAAATGATGAAGATGATGAAGTGAGGGAATGGCTTGGTTAAAGGAAGACCCCTCTCCCTCTGTCTCTCCCTCTCTCTCTCCCTCTCCCCTACTTCTTTGTTTAACATTTCCTTTTTCTTTTCTTTTCTTTTTTTATATTTCCTTTATAAAACAAAACCATGCATGATAAAAGAAGAGACCATGGTAGGAAAATGTAAAATATGAAAAATGATTTGGTGCATGTCACATGCACAAAACAAGATTAATGCACGATTAGTGATATTTAATCGCGATTAACATTAAAAGAGAATATAGTTAATCATAAAGAATTTATAATTTGCTTAAATCATATAAAGCACCCTCATTTCAGTAATTCCTATAATTTTCCAAATATTTTCCACTTTATCGGTATTTAATTATACCGCATTATTAAAATATTCATAATATTTATTATTTAATTATAAAAATCCTAAAAATAATATTTTATTTTTCTGAAATGTTGCAGCTACACTCGGTCAATCTCCTCTTATCACATTGACTCTCCATATAGGATCAAGATGATAACTCCTAAATCCTGGGTTTTGGATCTATGAGATAGATCTAAGTGGATGTTAGGATTCTCATTAGGTGTAGTAAGATGGTATCAATAAATCCCGGGGAGAATCACTGGATAGCTTCTAGGGTGGTAAAGACGACTGAAAATCAGTCTCAGGCATTGTCTTTACCCTCAGTAGAGGGACGGTATGTTGGAAAAGTTCTAAGCTAGATACCGTGGCAAACTAGACGATAAAGGCTGGATACATCACTACCAACGATGCTACCAAAGAGGCAGTCTGGGTGTATATTAGTTCATTAGATGAACTTTGTTCCTACCATTGTGTGACAATGGAGTTGTGGCTTGTGCCAAGGAACCCCCGTTCCATCAGTGACCCAGACATATTCTAAGGCAGTATCACCTGATCATGGAGATGGTTGATCTCCTGGGAGATCAAGGTTAGGAGAGTAGACTCAGAGAATAACACGGCAGATCCACTCACAAAGGCCTTTTCCCAAGAGAGACTTTTATGGGATGGTTGAGTATGGGATACTACACCACTTCTATATGATGGCCCTAGTGCAAGTGGGAGATTGTTAGTTATATGTATACCCTATAGGCCATTATTGTACATATGATGTATATTATAGTGGATGCTTAGACATACATAGGGAGTACTTTCTTGCTCGACATGATAGTATGCTATCTGGTTACTATTTATCTTAACATGTACACTGATTGTCTCTCTGTTACATGTTGCTAAAGCCCTTAGGATGTGTACTTGACTACCAAGATTATGATGCGGATCATACTAGTGGGACAAAGATAGTCGTTAAGTACATCCTTTAATGTCCCTAGTTGTGGGTGTATCGAGACGGGACATCGATATACCAGAGTAGACTAGCGTATAGCTCCTCGACCCATACATATGGGCGATGGATGATCCCATATCCATTGGTGTTTGATATCAAAGATAGTCACATGGAGGCAATAAGCGATAGGAGGGGATTTCGTCTCTCCCGGTATTGGGGGTTGATGTTGCGCTGTGCTCGATTGGCTATAACAGGAAGTCCATGGCCAGGGCTGTTTATGAGATTTACCGGTAAGTGTTATTAGTAGTTTCTCGACCCGTTATGAGCCTCACATCGGCATGACTTATCAAGCTATTGTGGTCTGACGTTTACCACCCCCAGGCGAGATATGCATCATATCAGACGAAGAGACTGTACTGTACGGTAGTGTTACTGATTGGATTCTCAGGAGTATGAGCAGGCATGCTTGTTGATCTTCTGATCGCTCAATACCCGGGTGGCCGTTACGTTTAGAAGACTGCTTGCGGCTTGTGGGTGTTTGATATGATCATCACCTACTGTCGGCGTATTGACGAGTCTTTAGAGTCCTACACAGAGGTTTCCTGGTTCATGCGAAACAAAGTAGGAGCACATATGTGATATGTGCGGGACCGAGATTAATGCGCGTATGTGATACCGCATTCTATTCTCGCGATTTGTGATATCGATCGGTTATATGAGATATAACCGGGTTATCGGATCAAGTGTTGATTCGATAAGTTGTTGCATTTGATATTAGTCGGTTATATGTGATATAGCTGGATTATTAAATCAAGTGTTGATTTAATAATTTAATGTATAATTGTATGTTTGATATACTAGATTGCATTAACTAATATTAGCTCACTTAAACTTTTCTTTTTCTCACAAGTGTGCATCAGTATATATGTGATATATATTAGTGTACATTTTATTGTGTCATGCTTGATGCCACATACTTCATGGGTGTATGAGACTCACACCATACTAATAATAATATGAGGGTTTATATTTATTTAAGTAAATCAAAATTAGTGTTAATTAGTCGCATGCTTGGAAGCTTGGAGAAGCTTGTAGCATCTTTGATTAAGTCCACTCCTTTTGTTTTACTTGTAGATATTTATTAACCTAACCATTATTGTTAGCCATGGTTTAATCTCTACATGGGTTAGTGTATGACACTAACTCACCCATAGTTGTTATTCTCACCTCATGAGTTCATTCCCATATCTTGACTTCATCTTCTTCTTCATTGAGAAAGCTTACTAGATTTTCTCAAGGTGAGAAAATATTGTGAGAAAAAGAAAACTAAAGTGAGCCCATTTCCTACTTCATCATCCTTTACTATTAGCCATTTAGTTTAGGGTGTTTGCTTCACTAATTTCACCATTAGTGAAGAGGTAGCATGAGCTTGAGTCTCCTCGACGTAGATCATCTTCGGCCTCGAAAACTTTGAGCAAGGTTGTTCATTTCTCCGGGAGAACTCTTTCTAGAGTTCGGGTGTTCATGACTTGCAGTGAAGGGACTACTACACGGAGCATTAGAAGTGAAGGACCGGTCTACAAAGGTTGTATTCCTCATTCACTTAGATGTAAAATTGTTTACATATTGTTTCGTCGCATTTTCTAGTAAAGATTCTATGGTTAGGGTTAACTAGAAAGGCAATTTTTTGAAATTGGCTTGGACGATGCCTCCCGAAACCTTGTGATAATGCTAGGGAACCCTGCATAGGGCACCTTGAAGAAATCCAAGGAAACACCCGATCTGTTTGTCAGGGAATCTTCTTCCGCTAAATCCAAGACTAAGGCCAAGGGTAAGAAGAAGAAGGCCCCCACCAAACCGAGAGGAGGTGTGCAGAAGGTGCAGGGTAAGGGAAAGGAAAAGATCGTGGATCAGCAACAAAGGAGGAGTGCTTCTACTGTCATAAGAAGGGACATTGGAAGAAGGATTGTCGGGCTTTAAAAGCCAAGAATCAAGACACGAAGCAGGTTGTGGTTTCGGCTTCAGGTGTGTTCGTGATTGAAAACTGTTTCTCTATTAACTTTACTTCCTGGGTATTGAATACCGGATCAGGATCTCACATCTGTAATTCTTTGCAGGTGCTGAGAAACCGTAGAGTTTTGAGGAAAAGTGATGTGACCCTCAGAGTTGGCAACGGAACCAGTGTGGATGTTGTTGTTGTGGGAGGATATCACCTAGGATTGGCGAGTGGACATATTTTGTTGTTACATAATTGCTTTTCTCTATTAACTTTACTTCCTGGGTATTGAATACCGGATCAGGATCTCACATCTGTAATTCTTTGCAGGTGCTGAGAAACCGTAGAGTTTTGAGGAAAAGTGATGTGACCCTCAGAGTTGGCAACGGAACCAGTGTGGATGTTGTTGCTGTGGAAGGATATCACCTAGGATTGGCGAGTGGACATATTTTGTTGTTACATAACTGCTTTTGTGTACCCAGTATGATGTGTAACATTATATCTATATCTTTGTTATCTAATGAAGGATATAATTTTGCACTTGAAAGCAATATCATAAACATTCACCTAAATCATGAAATGATTGGGTCGGGTACACTGAGTAACGGAATATACATTCTCAATCAACATCAAGTTTTCAACGTCCAAAACACTATAAAAAGAAAGACTCCAGAATCAAATCAAGATTTTTTATGGTATTGTAAATTTGGTCATATCAATGAAACACGATTGACTAAGTTACATAAAAATGGATATTTAGATCCGTTTGAATATCAATCATATGCAACTTGTCAATCATGTATCAAAGGAAAGATGATCAAAACTCTGTTCATTGGACACGGAGAAAGAGCCACTGAGCTCCTGGGACTTATATATAACGACGTGTATGGCCAATGTCTACACATGTAAGAAGTGGTTATTCTCACTTCATCACTTTTACCGGTAATTTCTCAAAATATGCACATGTATTCTTGATGAAACATAAATTTGAGACCTTTGAGAAATTCCAGGAGTATAAAAATGAAGTAGAAAAGCAAACCTGAAAAAGTATTAAGATGCTCCGATCTGATCGGGGTGGTGAATACTTAAGTGCCGAGTTCCTGAAATATTTAAAAGAGAATGGAATTCTCTCTCAGCTTACTCCTCTATATACACCACAACACAACGGCGTATCAGAAAGACGGAATCGCACCTTACTAGATATGGTGTGTTCCATGATGAGTACTACTGAGTTACCACCATCCTTCTAGGGTTATGCACTAGAATCTGTTGCATGCCCATTGAATAAAATTCTAACTAAGTATGTGCCTACCACTCTATGAAATGTGAAGTGGGAAGAAACCCTTGTTAGTTATATGTATGCCCTAGAGGCCATTACTGTACATTGGATGTATATTGTAGTGGATGCTGGGACATATATAGGTAAGACTTTCTTGCTCGACATGATAGTACGCTATCTGGTTGCTCTTTATCTTAACATGTATACTCTCTGTCTCTCTGATTACATGTTGATAAAGCCCTTAGGATGTGTGCTCGACTTCCAGGACTATGATGTAGATCATACTAGTGGGGCCTGGATAGTCCATGAGTACATCCTTCAATGTTCCTAGTCGTGGGAATATCGAGACGGGGCATCGATATTCCAGAGTAGACTAGCGTATATCTTCTCGACCCATGTGATGGGCGATGGATGATCCCATATCCATTGGTGTTTGACATCAGAGATGGTATGCGGGTGCTCAGTAGAGACTTGGTACACTGAACGGACTCGCCGAGAACTCCCAGATGGTATTATACCTCACGTCAGATGGCAGTTCTCTGGTGACACTGGTACAGCTTAGTCTGTTGACCCGAGATCGTCAAAGAGTCTTGTGTGTCTCCCACTGTGCTTTGATTTCCACCCTACCACGGCTCTACTGAGTCGTGCAAACATGTGGTTTTTGGGTACAGTCCCGATTCACATGGAGGCAATGAGCGATAGGAGGGGATTCGTCTCTCCCGGTATTGGGGGTTGATGTTGCGCTATGCTCGACTGGCCATAACAAGAAATCCCTGGCCAGGGTTGCAGTGATATACTGGTAAGAGTTATCAGTAGTTTCACGAATGTTATGGACCTCACGTCGGCATGACTTATCGAGCTATTGGGGTCTGACGTTTACCACCCCTAGGCGAGATATGCGACATATCAGACGAACAGACCGGACTGTACGGTAAGTGTTACTGGTTGGATTCACAGGAGTGTGAGCGGGCTTGCTCGTCGATCTTCTGATCGCTCAATACCCGGGTGGCCGTTACGTTTAGCAGACCGCTTGCGGCTTGTGGGTGTTTGATATGATCATCACGTGCTGCCGGCGTATTGACGAGTCTTTAGAGTCCTACACAGAGGTTTCCTGGCTCAAGCGAAACGAAATAGGAGCGCATATGAGATATGTGCGGGAACGAGAATAATGCGTGTATGTGATACCGTATTCTATTCTCGCGATGAATGTATCGATTGGTTGTATGCGATATAACCTAGTTATCGAATCGAAGATTGATTCGATAAGTCGATACATTGGATACTAGTCGGTTATATGCGACATGACCGGATCATTGAATCAAGTGTTGATTTAATGATTTAATGTATAATTATATATTTGATATATTACTTTATATTAACTAGTATTGGTTCACTTAAAAAGGATTTTCTCACTTGATGTGCACATTGTATATGTGATATATTTTTGTGCACTAGATTGTATCATGTTTGATGATACATGAATGTTTGGGTGTATGTTTAGTTTAAACCATGGTTATGTTAATGGTTAGGGTTTTTATTTACTTATTCATTTATTTATTAAGTCATTTTGAAATATAAAGAGAAATGGTGGCTTGATTTGTTTTCTCGTTGAAGCTTCATGAAGCTTTGAATAAGTCCACCATTTTTGTTTCATGCTTAACCGTAACCATTCAACCTAACCCTAGTTTATTCTCTACACCTAACTATGGTTGAAAATATGATAAGTATCATTTTATTTTCTATTTTGAAATACTTATCATATTCTCTTCTTCTTCTTCTTCTTCAATAAAGAAGAAAGCTTGCAACCTTTAATGGCAACTTGAGAAAAAGAGTGAGAAATCCAATTCTAAAGTGAACCCACTTTCTATTTCTTCATCCTCTACCACTTGCCAAGTAGTATAGGGTGTTTTCTTTACAAGTTTCATGACTTGGTGAAGTTGGAGTTTGATCTTGAGTTGCCTCGACGTAGATCATCTTCGGCATCGAAGTCGACGACCTAGACCGATCAATTCTTCGATGAAACCACCGCGATAGTCCGGGATCCGAAGGGTACAGCGGATGGTCGTCAACACGGAGCTAGAGAGGTGGAGGACCGGATCTACAAAGGTTGTAGTCACTTTCCTTTAGCAATAAAGTAGTTTACTTGCTTGCATCGCCTTATTATCTAGTAAACGATCCGTATTAGGGTTTCTCGGCACATGAAAAATTTGAATTGTCCATGTTTGATCACTTGTGAGACCTTATTAGTGTGCCTAGGAACCCTACAACCCTGTCTTAATTATCTTAAGATATGGGGATATCCTGCTTTTGTCAAAAATATTCATCCAGAAAAGCACGAGGCACGCTCAGTATTGTGTAAGCTTGAGGGATACCCCAAGAATTCAAAGGGGTATTATTTCTATTACGCTGAGGAACAAAAAGTCTTTGTTTCTCATCATGCCCGCTTTATGGAAATTCAATTTCTTAAAAAAGAAATTAGTGGGAGCGCAATAGAGCTGGAAGAAATTCCAGAACCACAAACTATTATTGAAGACTTAGTAGAACCTGAAGTTTCAATGAAACCGGACATACTTACGCCACTCAGCAGATCTAGTAGGCATTCTTATCTGCTCGATAGATACTATGGTTTGCTCATAGACGAGGATCGAGAGGATTGCATCATCGATGATGATGAGCCTACTAGTTTTCAGCAAGCCATCACGAGTAAAGACTCGGTGAAGTGGCTGGATGCTATGCGATCCGAGATGGAATCCATGTACACCAATAAAGTATGGACTTTGGATGTTGCTCTTCCTGAGGTAAAACCCGTTGGATACAAATGGATCTTCAAAAAGAAGATTAGTGTAGATGGACAGGTAGAAACCTATAAAGCTAGACTTGTTACTAAAGGTTTTCATAAATGACCAGGATTGGACTATAACGAAACCATTTCACCAGTGGATATGCTTAAATCCATTCGGATCCTACTTGCCATTGCTGTCTTCCATGACTATGATATCTGGCAGATGGATGTTAAAACTGCTTTTCTAAATGGAAATTTAGAAGAGTGTATTTACATGAATCAACCAGAGGATTTCATAGATAGTGGGTGCAGCAGAAAGGTGTGCAAGTTGCTTAAATCTATTTATGGATTAAAGAAGGCATCACAGAGTTGAAACACCTGCTTTGATGAGACGGTCAAGGAATTTGATTTTATCAAAAATGTAGATGAACCTTTTATTTATAAGAAGATTGCAGGGAGAACTGTGGTATTCCTCGTTTTATACGTAGATGACATTCTCCTGATAGGAAATGATATTCCTATGCTACAATCGGCCAAGCTATTATTGTCACAGAAGTTTTCTATGAAAGACCTGGTTGATGCTTCGTACATTCTGAGGATTAAGATCTATCATGACAGATCTAAAAGAATGTTAGGACTTTCACAGTCGAGGTACATAGACACCGTACTGAAGATGTTTAGTATGGAAAATTCCAAGAGCGGTAATTTACTCGCTTGTCACGGAATCACCCTCTCCAAAGAGATGTCTCCCAAGACTGATGACGAGAGGGCTCGCATGAGTATTGTACCCTATGATTCGGCAGTGGGATCGATAATGTATGCGATGTTGTGTACCAGACCAGATGTAGCTTACGCACTTAGCGTCGTAAGCAGGTTTCAATCCAACCCAGGTGAGAAGCAATGGATAGCGGTAAAGAACATTCTTAAGTACCTGAGAAGGACTAAGAAGATGTTATTGGTGTACGATAATAGGGATCTTCAGATCGAGGCTTTTACCGACTCTGGCTTCCAAAGTGATATGTATAACTCTAAATTCGTCTTGGGTTATGTGTTTACCCTCAACGGAGGGGCGATCTGTTGGAATAGCTCCAAACAGGACACCGTAGCAGACTCGACGATGGAGGCTGAGTACATCGCTGCTAACGATGCCACAAAAGAAGTAGTTTGGATAAGGAAGTTCTTTTCTGAACTTCAGGTGGTTCCATCCATTGCTGATCAAATACCTTTGTATTACGATAACAATGGAGCCATGGCTTTGGCAAAGGAACCACGGTCCCATCAGAAATCCAGATATATCTTGAGGCGGTATCACCTGATCAGGAAGACCGTAGATCGCCGAAAGATCGAGATGCTAAGAGTAGATACAAAGGACAACACGACAGATCTATTCACCAAGGTTATCCCTCAAGTCGAGTTTAAGAGACTGCTTGAGATGTTGGGTATACGGTACTCCAGCAACTGGCCCTAGTGCAGACGTTGGGTATACGATACGCAAATAATAGGCCTTAGTGCAAGTGGGAGATTGTTGGATATGTATGCCCTAGAGGCCTTTATTGTATAGGATGATAGAGGTATGTATGTATAGGACAATCTTGCTCGATATGATAGTATGCTATTTGGTTTGCCTTTATCTTAACATGTGTATATGTTTTACTTGTTATTTCATATCGCTTATACATGTTGATAAAGCCTTTAGGATCATTACTTGACTACCAGCGTTATGATGGCAATCATACTTGTGGGAACTGAGTAGTCGATAAGCACATCCTTAAATGTCCCTAGTCGTAGGAGTATCGAGACTAGACATCGATACTCCAGAGTAGACTAGTGTATACATTTCTAGACCCTGAAGAGGGGCGATGGTTGGTCCCGCAGCCATTGGTGTGATGCACCTAAGATTTTATACAGGTGCTCACTGGGGGTGAGTACACTGGATGGACTCGCCGAGAACAGGCTAGATGGTATTATACATATCGTCATGTAGTAGTTCTCTGGTGAATGAGTAGAGATACTCTGTCGACCTGAGGTCGTCATTTGTCTCATGTGAGTTCTCACTGTGCTTTGATTACTACCCTACCACAGCTTTATTGAGTCGTGCAAACAGCTTTTTAGTTAGGTACAGTCCCGAGCCACATAGAGACAGTGAGCGATTGTTAGGGATTCGTCTCTCCCAGTATAAAGAGTTGGTGTCACGCTATGTTCGGTTGAACAACACCATAAATCTCTGGCCAGGACAGATTAAGAATTACTGATAGTTAGATCAGTAGATTCTCGGATGGTCTTGAGCTACATCAGCATGACTTGTCAGGTTATTAAGGGTCTGGCATTTTCCACCCTTAGACCCGGCATACGATACTCTCAGACGAACAGACCGGATTGTATGGAGATTGTCACAGACATACTTAGTAGGAGTTCGGATGAGTTTGCTCATCAGCCTTCTTTTCTACAAGTACCTGGGTAGCCATTACATACAGTTAGTGCCACTGACGTGCTTGTGATTAAACCCACTATCAGCGTACTATCGAGTTTTTAGAGTCCAACACAGAGGGTTTCTCTGGTTCAGGCGAAACGATATAGAGGTCGTATGGTTTTACGTGCAGGGTTTCAATTATTTACGTGTACTGGCTATACAGATTTTTGTTCGGACGGATAATATTAGCGACCTTAGGATTAAGCTGCATTCTAGTATTATATTATTGGATTATTTTTTATCTCTTGGTACTCGTAGTACGAATACGGGTGTGTGTGTGTGTATATATATATATATGGTGGGTGTATTCTTGTAATTACACTAAAATGCTTCAAGAAGAAGACACCTCATTTGGGTTATATCTATTTGTTTAAATAGATAATGAGATGGAGGGATGATGTGCTATTTAAGCATGGTTGAAGCATGACTTTTTATTTTATTCATTCATTTGTGATAACTATTGATGCATGGTTGCAATATTTTTATTGAAAAAGATATGCTTCATAGTTTTCATCCTCAGTGATTCTTCATTCATTCTTCACTTGCCATTCTCTTTCCTCCTTTACTCTCTTCTTCTTTCTCAAACCCTAACACTCTCATGAGTTGAGAAACCTAGGATTAATGAGATAAACTAATCTAATAAATATTCTCTACATCTAATAAACCACTTAGATTAGCAAACTAGGTGCTTTAGTTACCTCACTTTTGAGATTAGAGCTTGAACTATAGACTCTCGGGTGGGTCGTTTTCCACACAAGGAGGTCGACGAGCAAGCTCGATCTCGATGAACAAGGAGCTCAAGAAGAGGATAAGAAGACCCGAAGGACTTGAACACAAAGGTATAAATCACTTTCATAGTAGATTAGAACCTTTATTAGTTTTGCTAGTTAGGACTTATGGTAGTTCTTGGGTGATTAGTCGATGCTTCTTGCTTAAAATCGTTTTTTGTAAATTCCGCCTCTCTACAAATCTTGTAGAGTGTGCGACATCGACATACACTAACCACATAGAATTATCCCTCGGAAACTTTGTTTAAACGTGAAATGATCGAATCAAATATTAGAAATCCAATTTATAGTTTAAAAAGCAAGACAGTCATAAAAATTGAACGACAGACGTCTGAATAAGTAAACCCCAGATGCCAACAATCCAAAATACAACCCAAGACTTCAACCCAGACATCTGATGAAGCATCGGATTTCTAAAGGAAGAAACACCAGACGTCTGAACAACAAATAATTTTAACCAGAGAATTGAGGACAGACGTCTGAGGCTTAGCCTAGACGTCTGACCGTCAAAAACAACCAAAAACAGAGAGAAGGCAGACGTCTGCAGCTTTAGGCCCCAGACATCTACAAAAGAAATCTACTGATATGAATTTCTTAAAGTTGGAAAATACTTTAAAACCTTATAATTCAAAACTCTTGCATCAAAATACTCTCAACTTTCCCAAAACAAGTCATGATCACTAGAATGCTACTATAACACACCACCACAACACATACCCATATCAAAAAGCCATTTTTGAAGGATTAAAACTATAAAAAGATGATTTTTAGCTAAAAACTATATGTTTCATGGCGAGTGTTGAAAAACCCAAGTAAAGGTGGAAATTTTACCTCTTTTTGGATCCAAAAAGGTGGCCCTAAGCTTGGATGGATGCCACTATGAGTTGGTGATGGCTTCAAATGAATAAAATATTGAGAAGAATCATGGTTTGGATGTTGGAAATACTTGGAGGATGAGAGTGAAGGTGGATGGAGTTTTGGAGAGGATGAAGAAGAATAAGAAAATGAAGATGATAAAAAGAGCGATATAGAAAATGATGAGGAATGGTATTGTGCACTCCCATGCTTCTCTCCATCTCTCTTCCTACAATTATTTTAATCCTAGCCCATCCATCTCTCCCTAGATCCCTCCATGTTTCCCTCTCTCTCTCTCACCAAAATATTTTCAAAACAAAAATTGAAAATGCTAATTCCCTATTTAACTTGTCATGGTACCTTAAGTGCTAATTAATAAGGAAAATCTTAATTTTAATGTAGTAATAATATAAAAATATGTTTTCAATGCCAATTTAAGGAAACCTAATTAATTAAATGTTAACATACTTAAAAAGTTCATTTTATCATTAACAAAATTCTAAACTATATCTTAATACTTCCGAAATATTACAATATCCCCCATTAAGAAAATTCGGTCACCGAATTTAAAATCTAATTATGCGTACTTTTGAAGAGATGGGGAAATTTCTTTCGCATCTCACTCTCGGCTTCCCAGATGACCTCTTCACAATTTATGCCACGCCACAAAACCTTCACCGAGGAAAGTACCTTCAATCGCAACTTCTTCACCTGCCGGTCAAGAATGACCACCGTCAACTCGGTGTAAGATAGATTGCATTCCAGCTGGATCTTCTGGTGCTGAATCGCGTGAGAAGGGTCATGAAGGTACTTGCGAAGTATTAACATATGAAACACAGGGTGTACATCCAGAAAACTGGACGGGAGCGCCAAACGATACGTTACGGCACCGACCCTCTATAGAATCTCGAAGCATCCAATATATCTGAAACCGAGCTTCCCCTTTTTCCCAAATCTCATCACACCCTTCATCGGAGAAATCTAGAGAAATACTGTCATGCCCCGCTTTCCAGTAGATGGAAACGGTGACGTGGCAGGCCACAACGTATTTACTAAGAAATAAACACGTTAAACGTAATTAAGCAATATATAAAAATGAACAAGAATGACAAGATAATAAAATGAAATAGCAATTTTATTTACATACAACTGTTTTGGAAAAAAAAGATACAATGAGTAAAGCAGTGCCTAAACAATGGCATATTAAAATAAGTGCAGAGGAACTAGGAGTCAAGTTGAGCGGTAATCTGGTCCAAGTCCTCCTGGCTCGGCTCGAACTCCTCAGAGTCCGGTCTTCCTGACGAACATTCCAAGAAAGAAACAAAAAGGAATGTCGTCAGCTAACTCACACTCGGTAAGTCCCAAAAGAAGAAAAAGAAGATAGTATATAAAGTGAAATGAACAGGTAAGTTGTATATGACCGATTACTGGTATATAATAGTTATTATAACATAGTTATTTGTAGTTTGGTAAAGAAGGTATTTATGTATACAAGAGAAGTCCATCTTACCCCGTGGACTATGGTAACATGTAGTACAAAGCCCCGTCACAACCCACAGGACAACGACACGAGAATTCATGTAAGTGTCTTTTAAGTGATCTCTCGTGCCACGATATACGTTCCGTACCAATCTACACCTTTATCCCCGCGTAATATATTGTATAGATTATGTTTTCAAGTCTTGCCGAAACCATGGATACAAAATGTTCAAGTATTCATGTTCAGGATGTAATCTTGCATTCAAGTAGTCATGTCAAGTTCAAATCAAGTAATAACCATAATTCGGTCAAGTCAAGCCAAGTATACACATTTGAATTTGATGTTTGGATTCGAGTGTTCATGTTCATGATCAAGTATTCGTGTTTGAGTTTGGATTCAGGTTTGAGGTTGGGCTCGGACTGATTCAGACACTTGTAAACTGATTTAACTCTTGAATTCTTAGGTTCGGGAGTAATCGACAACTGCTGCACATGGCCGGTAGGATTTGTGTCTTTTTCCCAGTCAATTGCCATTGATAACTCATGTTAAGGTTTCTAACCTGAATAAGTAAGCACTCACTTTCTCCAGCACCCTAGGGCTCAAGAGATTCGATCCCGCTTAAACCTATATTTACTAAAGTCCTTAAATATTGTTTATATATCTTGAGGGGGTTTTATGAAAAATATTTCTATATAGGTTAAAAATACAACCTCGAGGGTGATTTGTATTACTTATGGTTTTCATGAGCATGTGTTTTAATTATTGGGGTATTTTCATGATAATTACTTAGCTTTCAAAGTTTATGGTATTTTAGTGAAAAATAGTCATTTTAGTAACTTGATATTATTTTATTGATATTTTTTAATCTTTCATTTTTATAAAAATATAGTTTCATAATATGGATTTATAATTTTATATAATTTTAATTTAAAAAAATTTAGTCTTATTTAGAAAATTCATTTTTCTTAAAAACCGTATTTATATCCTTTCGAGATCGAATACTTCGTGAGGAGATCTGCATCTCGCTCTACTATCCCTAGGATGTGCGATAATTCGCACCATCTATTAGCGGGTCCCCTAATGAGGGTTGTAGATGCATAATTGCAAAGGAATATGAAATACTGTTTTAAAAGAAACCCGCTTTTATAGTATGTGGTATTTTATTATAAGATTTTTTTCGTAACAAATATTCATTCAAAATAGGCATCGTGCTATGAAACAAGAGTATACGTGTGGGGTAGATCGTTACCCCGTGATGTTTTTCCTAAAGGTATAGTTTTATTGAAAACGAAAAGGGTGATATGAAAATTCAAGGTATTTTAATGACAGTTTATTTTTGGATATTTCATATGAGATTCTATGTTAAACTTGATTCTAAAAATTAGTATTGAAGGTTACAAGTAATGTGTAAAAATTTGGTTGAACAAATATAAAGGAAAAGTGAGTTTCTAGGGTATAGAAAAAGGATATTGGTAATAACTCCACTTACCGATATAAGTTTTAAAGTTGAATTTCAATGAAGAGAAAGAGAGATTGGGAGGGACTTACAGTTTAGAAATATCAAGGAAAGAGTAGGGAAGAAGAGGGATGCTTCGGAATTGGCTTCGATCTTCGCCGGAACCAACTTGCTCGCTAACTCCACTTTACTCCACTTGCACTTAGGAATTTTTTAGAAAGTTTTGGCTAGAATTTTCAGAATGGTAATGAGACAAATTATGGGGTGGTATTTATAGTGGAGAATTAGGGTTTGGGAATTAAAATTGTGGATTAAAAAGTATTAAAATGGTGTTAAATTGTGAAATGAAAGGCCTCTATTTGATTGCAGGGAAATCAAACAGTGCAGAGAGGTTAAGGGAAGCTGAAGAGATGAGTGTGCAAAGTACGGAGTTCATTGGATGCATCTAAGCCGTCGCCGCCAACCCCTAGGCCAATTTGGTCGGTCGATCTTGAGGCTCTGGCGTCGAGATCATGCCATCTGATTAAATCTTTGTTTACTCCATTTTCCACATGTTTGATTTTTCTGAACATTTCATTTCCCGTGTATTGCACGTGAAATCTTTAAGGCTTCCAAAAAGTTAAAAAGAAAATCAGAAAAAAATTGTGTCTAATGGGAATCGAACACACAGGCTACGTCACAGCAGTGCAAGGGCTTTACTAGTGAGCTACAAGTGCTTCTTGCTTTTATTTAACAAAAGTAACTTATAACTCAAACTCAGACTGTAATACTCTTTTCTTGTATATTAACGGGAAAATTTTCTGTATAGAGTTTTTAGAGTCGTTGCATTCTACCCTTCTTATAAAAATTTCGTCCTCGAAATTTTACATTTACATATGGACTAACTTTTAAATAGATAAGGGTATCTTGCATGCATGCCTTCTTCTCGTTCCCATGTTGATTCTCTTAACGAATCCTTTCTCCACATCACTCGGACCAAATTTACTTCCTTATTCCGTAATGTCTTCACCTTTCGGTCCAGGATCTCAACTGATTGTTGCTCGCAGGTTAGATCAGTCTGTACTGTGAGCTCTGAGTGATCAAGTATGTGGCTTGGGTCTCTCACGTATCGTCATAGCTGGGATATATGGAACACGTTGTGCACACCTTCCAATGAGGGTGGTAGTGATAAACGGTATGCCACTTCTCCAACTCGTTCAAGTATATCGAACGGTCCTATGTATCTTGTCCTTAGCTTACCCCTCTTGCCAAAATGGATCACTCCTCTATTTGGAGAGATCTTTAGGAATACATGGTCTCCAGGTTAGAACTCTAGATGTCGACGTTTTGCATCTGCCCAGTGCTTCTGTCGATCTTGGGCTATACGCATTCTTTCCTTGATCATGCGAACTACGTCCACATTTGTCATGATCATCTCTAGTCCAAGGAGTTCACGATCTCCAACGTCATCCCAACTTAGCGGTCAATGACACTTCCATCCGTAGAGTGCTGCAAATGGTGCCATTCCAATGCTTTCCTGATAGCTATTGTTGTACGAAAACTCCACAAGGTGTTGGTGGTCTTCCCATGAACCTCCGAAGTCTAACATACAAGCTCTTAGCATGTCCTCCGGAATCTGAATTGTTCGCTCAGAATGTCCGTCCGTTTTGTAGATGATAATCCATGCTGAAATTCAGACTCGTTCCCAGGCTAGCTTGCAGACTCTGCCAAAACTGGTATCGGAATCTGGTATCACGATCGAAAACGATACAAACAGGTACTCTATGTAATCTCATGATCTCCTCTATATACTTCTTTGCTAACGTCTCGATTGACTTGCCAACTCTGAATGGAATAAAGTGAGCCGGCTTGGTGAGTCGATCCATAATAACTCATACTGTGTCATTACCCTTCGTGCTGTGAGGAAGGGCAGTCACGAAGTTTATGGTAATGTGCTACCATTTCCATTCTGGGATTGGTAACGGGTGAAGTAGACCAGCAGTTCTGTGATATTCAGCCTTCCTTCCAGACATACCAAACACTTGGCTACGCTTCTACCTACTTCGCGCTTCATCCCATATAGTGTTGCCGTAGATCCTTGTATATTTTTGTACCACCGAGGTGTACGAAATAAGAAGAGCTGTGAGCTTCTTTCATCAACTCTTCTCGAACTAGGCCGATAAGTACACATAATCGACTTCCATACCTCAAGGATCCGTCTTCGTGGATGATGAAGTTAGTTTGAAGTCCACTTTCTGTAAGTCTACGGTAGCGCCCCGACCGTCAATCTGACGCCAAACGCGGAACAAAAACTTTTATAACTGGCGCTATCGTATACTATAACCCGGATCTTGCCATTAACGCTAAACTAACAAACTACAAAGTGGGTAGAAAGCTATACCAAACGATTCGAGTCCTTCGGTCTTTAGCCATCATCCCACGCTCCTTTGCGGCATCTGCGATCTCGCACGATCTCCGGTCTCCTCGTCCAGGTGGCACCACGTCAACGGATCTTTATACGGGCTCCCGCCTCTGAACCGAGGCAACTCGGACATGAAGTTTTCCAGCCGACATGTCCAAGATTGATGTAGAGAATGAGTAGAACACTTTGTCTCGCTTCATCCAAAACCATGGATGAACGGTTAATGAAGTTGCCTTTTAATTGAGTGAAATGAGAAATGGGCTATCAAATTTCCATGAATCAAATCTATCATCTAATTTTTTCCAACCAACTTGGCTTCCAAAAGAATTGGCCGGCCACAATATATGAGAGGAAGGAGGTGAGTGTAGGAGCAATGGGTGACCCTAAGCAATAATGTATCATAAAAGATCTTAAGCAAATATCCTAGCAAGAACAAAACACATTAAAGCAAATGGTGACTCATAAACCTAGTCATCAACCATTTAATGCAAAATGGTGACACACTAAACACCTCACCATCTTCTAGAAGCACTCTCATGACTCACCCTCATGACTCACCCTCATGAAGAAAAGATAATTCCACATTAAACCGAATGTTTAAGACGGATGATAGAAAACTGGCAACTTCAAAAAGTGATCCCGAAACGAATTTCAGGATAACCCCGTAACAGTATAAACATACTCGCATTTGTATTACGACCGATACAAATGCAACTGAGACAAAGATATTATATCTACACTGTAAAAAACATGGATCCGGCTTAAACCAAAGCCCGCCAGTATTATCTGCCCGAAATATGACACGTGCGTAAACGCACGTGCATTTTCCGAACCCTGCCATAAAACCATACGGCCTCTACAACGTTTCGCCCGAACTTGGGAAATTATCTGTAGGGGACTCTAATGACTCATCAGTACCCTGACGGTGGGTTTAACCACAAGCACGTCAGCGGCACTAGCAGTGCGTAACGGCTGCCCATGTACCGACCTCAAGGAAAGCCGATGAGCGAACTCATCTTGGAACCCTACTGAGCCTAATAGTGACAATATACATAAAGTCCGGTCCGTTCGTCTATGAGTATCGCATATCGGGCCGAGGGGCTGGTAACGTTAGACCCCCAATAGCGGTATAAGTCATGTCGGAGAGAAGCCCTGAACACCCTGAGAAACTACTGGAATACTTACCAGTAATTCTCACCTGCCTTGGCCAAGGACTTGGTGTAATGGCTCTCCTAGACACAGCACGATCTCACCCCCAATACCGGGAGAGACGAATCACATGCCGATCCGCTCACTTGCCACCATGTGGCTCGGGACTGTACCCAAAAAAATCCTGTTTGCACGACTCTTTTGAGTCGTGTTAGGGTAGAAATCAAAGCACGGTGGGAACTCACACGAGAAAAATGATGACTTCAGGTCGATGAACTAACCTGTACACATGTCACCAGGGAACTACTATCTAACGATAAGTATAATACCAACTAGCAGGTTCCCGGCGAGTCTTGTCCGGTGTACTCATAACCCAATGAGCACCTGTATACATCTTAGGTGATCCAACTGACACCAGTGGCTTGTGAGACCGGCCACCGCCCCTCTTCGGGGTCTCGACTGTATACACTAGTCTACTCCGGAGTATCGATGCCCTGTCTCGAAACTCCCACGACTAGGGACCACAATTAAGGATGTGCTTATAGACTACCCAACTCTCACGTATATGATCGCCATCATACTGTTGGTAGTCAAGCAAGATCCTAAGGGCTCTATCAACGTGTAATAGTGATCAGTCACCAGAACCTGTATACGACTGATAAAGGCAAACCAGATAGCATACTATCATCTCGAGTAAGACTGTGCTACCGGTATAGGTCCTCCTCAATCATTGCAATCATGTACCTGCGATCCAATAATTGACTTTAAGGGCACTATATCCAACAATCTCCCACTTGCACTTAAGGCTAATTATTGCGATGTCGCATACTCACAGCCCGTGTGATACCGAACACCCAACTCCTCTACTAATCAGTTTCACAAAGCCTATTTGTAAAACTCTTGTGTTCGAGAAATAGCCGGAATGAGTGGATCCGCCCCGATGTTTATTTCTATGTCTCTCTTAATCTCAAGTTCGCGGACAAAGCCATCTCCCGAATTGAGTAATACCTGTCTCAAAATATGTCTAGATATCTGATGGGACCTAGTTCATAAATGAACTCCAAATCCAAACTTCTTAGACTATACCGATAACTGAACCTAATCAGTATCCTGCACCATGCCTCCCACAGTATCCTCTTGGACCACCTGTCCATAATACTGCCCCTCGTCAAAGGGAAAACTATAACTCTGACAATCACTCTGTCATCCATGTCACCTTTGAAGCCTGGAATAATAATCGTCTCCCGAAGGAGGCTGCCGTCATCAAATCCGTAGAACATACACTTATGTTCTAAAAATGCTTCCTTATGTTTCTTCAGGATTGGATTAATATAAACTTATCGCATCTAATGCAAAAACAACATCTGGTGTGGTACTTGATATCTCATGATTGACTCAATTGCCTAAGCAAGTGATCTGCTAATCATGCACATCCCTCTCCCCTTTAGTCTGTAAGACATCTTTAGAGAGGGTGACTCCATCACCTCCAGGTACACCACCATGCCAGGAGTCATCTATTCTAAAATACTATTAGAATACTGTCAAAGTACCCACATTGGGAAACTACCCAAGTCTAGATCTAAAACCATAGATCTAGTAACCAGAATGTCTGATATTATATCCATATCCTTTGTGGAGAAACAACTGTATGACAACCACAGTATAACCGATCGTAGTATAGGAATTTTACTTCCTACTCTGTGTAGGTCATCCAAATACCAGGACATCACACACTACTACCTTCTTAACAGATCCATCCCCTATTCTGATGAAGTCAAAGCCATGACTGTCACATCAAAATTAGATGATCTATCTCCGTTATATCTGCTCTAGTCTATAAATAGACATAAGCTACTTGCCCACTATACTTCCGCTGCTCCCACTGACCACAACAACCCTCTGGCAGAATAATATATACGTGCACTTCTAAATCTAGTTTAGAACGACGCTATACTTAACCTCCTGCCGGGTCTCATAGTCTGGAACAACAGTAGTGTCAAGTCTGGGTAAACAAGAACCTCCCTGTCACCGTCCTTGAGGCTACCGGAGTACCTCTCGGGTGTCTGAGGTTACCCACTATATCTGCGTAGTAGCAATTGGAATGTCAAACCTGATAGAATCTTTAGGTCCTATTAAATTTTCCGTAATCGTTTGCGGTTCTGGAATCACTTCCAGTTCTACCATACTCCCACTACTGTTTTCTGAAAAAATCCATTTTACTAAAACTGTGGCGAGTCAATAACAATATCACCATTGATCTTCCATACGGTAGAAATTCAACCCTCGACATAGCCCGGGTCAACCCACAAACTGCCATTACAGAAACGTGCATTGAGTTATCCAGAGTCTGGTTTTAAGCATAAGCCGGACAACTTCCCGTATCTTAACATCGTTAAGATATGAACCATTCTATATCCAATATAGAAACTTTGGCACTTATTTAATTGGAACCAGATTCAAATCATGCAGCTGTCTCCAGTGCATATCAACTTAATGGAGAGAGGCTAATCAGCATTGCTCAACTTAGGAATCCATCCAATTATGAGTAACCTGAAAGAGAAACAAGTTTCTCAAAACCATTACTATCAACTGAATACCAATCACAAGAATCTACATCTTCGATCTCTTTGAAGAATCCCGATACTTGCGACATCTGGTTCTCTACTTTATTCCTATACCCACAACTTCTCAAAACTTAGACCTTGTATTTCTACGAAACACTTGTCCAAAAACTAAAGAAGTCATAAGTAAACAGAACATAGTACGAGGACCAACCCCTTTGTCCTGATGGACACTGGACAACATACAATACTCTGTATAAGTCCGCTGAGTTGAATAACTCAAAACCTATGTATCGTAGGTTGAAAACTGTACTTATAGTTAAGTACTACTCCGCTGTTCAATGCTCCTTACCCAATCTACAACTGATATAGGTAAATGTCACGGACATAATTTCAAAAAGTTATATCTCACTTTATAAAAATAAACGTACAGATATATCAGTTTGAAATTGGTGCACAACAACGGATACTCAAAACCTAATACATGCCGTCCAGAAAAAACTCAGGCGACTTCCTCAAATATCACCAGTTACAACAAATTCCGATATAATGAGGATGATCACCTTATTCCCAATAACCTACTCCCACTCATCATCTGTAAAACCATACAGATGTGAGAATCATACTTGGTAAATACATACCCTGGAGTAAGTATCTAATCGGGAAATCAGTTTTCCTTTTAACAATGCACAGTGAAATTGAAACATGAAAATATTTCGTAAGGGTATCCTGGTATTCCTAGTAATGCCTCTTCCATAATCCAATTCATGACTATAACCGTATATTTCTTTGCCATCTCTCTAAATCCCTTTATTTGTCTTTAGTCGTTACCTTCTGTACACCATCGTTAGGCTAAATGGTTTTCTTCCTTCCCTACCATTCGGCACCAGCCTATGGTTTGGAAGAAGACTATCCAGTAAGCATAATAGGTGTACTCTCCTAAACCAAGGAGTACTCGCAACCTGAGAGAAGGTGATGATAAAAGACAACTGAATAATACCTTATTCTATTTCTCCCGAACTGGGGAAAAAAGCAAAGGTGAAATAGGAGTGGCGATGAAGTACGCGGTTTGGTCGTGAATGATAGCAGTCGCAATTTACTTTGCCCTTTTTCTAATCCTTTTATTTTGTCTTTAGTTATTACCTTCTGTACACCCTACTTAGGCTAATTGGTTTTCTTCATTCCCTACCTTTCGGCACCTGCCTATGGTTTTGAAGAAGATTATCCAATAAGTGTAATAAGTGTACTCTCCTAAACTAAGGAGTCCTCACAACCTGAGAGAAGGTGATAATAAAAGACAACTGAATAAACCAATTCAATTTCTCCTGAACCTGGATCCATCCTCGAAGAAGTCCCTTCGAGTTCGTATATAACCATATGATGGATCTATCCAATGGAAGTGGATGTCCATAGTAATACGGGGTGTTCTGAGAAATGCAAAAAGTAAAAGAAGGAGTGGCAATGACTTATGCAACTTAGACAATCCAAAAGCCAGTATTTTAAGAAGGATCGGTCAACTTGGTCACTGAGTCATAGTCTAGGGTCGGTCAAAGGTTTTTGCCAATGAGAGAGAGAGAAAAGAAACACTCTGCATGCACTCTAACCTAGATCAGAATGGTTATCACTTTATCTAATCAGGAAACCTCCCACTGTACTGTCAAATTCTCCTCCAAACCTGAAAGAAGAATCAATCGGGATCACCCGAAGAGTAAACCAACTAATCAGTGGGAATCGGGATCCAACTCTCATCGCATGATAACGTGACGGAATCCACTCACATTATCACACTCCAGAAGGTATGCGTATGCCTGGCAAGTTTCAGTTTCTTTAGAAACTCCCAATATGATTTTTGCCCCATACTCTTATTACCGTGACTAAGGGCCAACCCATCATAAGTTGCATGTCAAGTTCTTCCCATCATTATCTTGTTAATTTGAACCCACCCGTACTCGCCCTTGACTAAGGGCCAACAAGGCTGTACGGCTGTCCCAAACGAACGCATCTGTCTATGCAACATGTGAACACCCCAGCAGCTACCAATCACTATGTCTTGGCTAAGGGCCAAACCAACATAGCTTGAATACTACTGACCATTCATATGAAATGACGGAGGGCTACGGCTGGTTTTTGGCGAAAAACCTTTAACGTAATGAACTTGATCTCGTTGAAGGAACCTGATAGCTTTTTATAAAAATATAGTGGCGAAAACCTTTGCTAAAGAGGTCACTCCCGGTGAAGGGATCTCGGCTCTTTCCTCGTGGAATGAGGTGCAGAATATTCTAACTGAATACCGCGATACAAAGCAATTTGTAATCGACTATAGTGAAGTTATTACCCTGACACAAACTTCTGCCCAAGGGGTCACTCCCGGTGAATCTCGGCCCTTGCCTCGTCGAATGAGGTGCAGGATATTCCAACCGAATACCACTGTGCAAAACAAAAGGAAACGTCTTTGTAATAACACTTTTTAAAACTGTTCCAACAACATCCAAACAGGTTTGTTTTCCTTTGCATTGATCAGAATCAACGTAGTCCCATCAATTAATCACACCAGAAAAGAACGAAAATAAAATGTACGTATCTGCCATCCGCATTCGCCACTGGGTCCCGTCATCACCCGTTAGGTTACTTAACTAACGACAGAGCGGGGACTGGACTAGCGCGGGCGTAGCACATATACAACATCTACTAGTATATATACCAATATACAATAATCGGTCCAGGCGTGATAATATGCAACATTACAGAAAATTAATAAGCATCACAGAACAATACAGATAATATGGGATCCCCGGGTTTCACAGAGCCGCTGCTGAAACCCGACGTTCCCCTGGTCATGTGGATAGCCTGTGCAATGAAACCTAGACCCCTACGGGTGCGGCAAGTTACCCGCCAAAACCTGAAGCGAGGCAGACCCCTACAGCAAAGTGAATGGACCACCCTGCACTTCACGGAATCTGGTAACTTGAGCACCCCTCCTTGGGTCAACCTGTACCCCCTACGAGTGCGGCAAATAGTCTGCCAATTCTAGAGTAAGGCCCCTCTGCCTCTCAAAGCCATGAGATGCGAACCCGTTGCCCTCCAGAACCCGGCTATCCGTGCACCCCATCGTAAGGTAAACCTAGTACAGAAATGAAAAATATGTACAATGGGTACATCGACCTCAGCCCGGTCGTGCCCCAAAAGAATATTATACAAACAGGCAGTGACGGCAGTTCACATGTTGGACACTCGCCCTGCAATATAAAATGTACAAATAAATTCAAACTGCACTACCATTGCACACTGCTATCCACCACGATAAATCCGCAACATCACAGCACAACACAGAATATCAACGCGAATGTCACGTTCGCAAACCCGTCTAAAAGGACTATAGCAATTAGACACAATTTACCGCTCGAATGACATTCACGGTCGGAGATATAATGTAAGTACTGTAAACTAACACGTTTAAAATTTCGATCGACAAAACTTCCCGAAGTGGGCCCCACGTACATCTGCAGTACAGTAATAAAATTTGGGCCCAAAAGAAATATTCCAGAAACCACAATTCCCTATGAAGAAGCCCCAGAAGAAATTTGGCCCACTGAAGCACCAAGACGGCCGCGGATCCGCTGCCAAAGCTAAGCATGTGCGACGGTTCCGCGGCCGTGTGGTCGAATCAGGGGATCAAATTTCTTCTGTGTTCTTAAAAAAGCCTGCACGATTTTCTGAGATACTCAAAATAATTTTTAGACCTGTTTTTAAAATCGACAGAAACTTTACACAGAAAAATGCGATTTTAGAAATTCTATTCGATCGATATTTTAAACGCGTTAGAACAAGTTAGTAAAGCTTAATGGCGTGGCTCTGATACCATGTAAGTTTACGGTAGCGCCCCGGCCGTCAATCTGACGCCAAACGCGGAACAAAAACTTTTATAACTGGCGCTATCGCATACTATAACCCGGATCTTGACATTAACGCTAAACTAACAAACTACAAAGTGGGTAGAAAGCTATACCAAACGATCCAAGTCCTTCGGTCTTTAGCCATCATCCCACGCTCCTTTGCGGCATCTGTGATCTCGCTCGATCTCCGGTCTCCTCGTCCAGGTGGCACCACGTCAACGGATCTTTATACGGGCTCCCGCCTCTGAACCGAGGCAACTTGGACATGAAGTTTGCCAGCCGACATGTCCAAGATTGATGTAGAGAATGAGTAGAACACTTTGTCTCGCTTCATCCAAAACCATGGATGAACGGTTAATGAAGTTGCCTTTTTAATTGAGTGAAATGAGAAATGGGCTATCAAATTTCCACGAATCAAATCTATCATCTAATTTTTTCCAACCAACTTGGCTTCCAAAAGAATTGGCCGGCCACAATATATGAGAGGAAGGAGGTGAGTGTAGGAGCAATGGGTGACCCTAAGCAATAATGTATCATAAAAGATCTTAAGCAAATATCCTAGCAAGAACAAAACACATTAGAGCAAATGGTGACTCATGAACCTAGTCATTAACCATTTAATGCAAAATGGTGACACACTAAACACCTCACCATCTTCTAGAAGCACTCTCATGACTCACCCTCATGACTCACCCTCATGAAGAAAAGATAATTCCGCATTAAACCGAATGTTTAAGACGGGTGATAGAAAACTGGCAACTTCGAAAAGCGATCCCGAAACGAATTTCAGGATAACCCCGTAACAGTATAAATAAACCCGCATTTGTATTACGACCGAATATAAATGCAACTGAGACAAAGATATTATATCTACACTGTATAATATATGGATCCGGCTTAAACCAAAGCCCACCAGTATTATCGGCTCGAAATATGACACGTTCGTAAACGCACGTGCATTTTCCGAACCCTGCCATAAAACCATACGGCCTCGACAACTTTTCGCCCGAACTTAGGAAACTATCTGTGGGGGACTCTAATGACTCATCAGTACCCTGGCAGTGGGTTTAACCACAAGCACGTCAACGGCACTAGCAATGCGTAACGGCTGCCCATGTACTGACCTCAAGGGAAGCCGATGAGCAAACTCATCCTGGAACCCTACTGAGCCTAACAGTGACAATATACATACAGTCCGATCCGTTCGTCTATGAGTATCGCATATCGGGCCTAGGGGGCTGGTAATGTTAGACCCCCAATAGCGGTATAAGTCGTGTCGGAGAGAAGCCCTGAACACCCTGAGAAACTACTGGAATACTTACCAGTAATTCTCACCTGCCTTGGCCAAGGACTTGCTGTAATGGCTCTCCTAGACACAGCACGATCTCACCCCCAATACCGGGAGAGACGAATCCCATGCCGACTTGCCTCCATGTGGCTCAGGACTGTACCCAAAAAATACCTGTTTGCACGACTCTTTTGAGCCGTGGTAGGGTAGAAATCAAAGCACAGTGGGAACTCACACGAGAAAAATAACAACCTCAGGTCGATGAACTAACATGTACACATGTCACCAGGGAACTGCTATCTGACGATAAGTATAATACCAACTAGCAGGTTCCCGGCGAGTCCTGTCCGGTGTACTCATAACCTAATGAGCACATGTATACATCTTAGGTGATCCAACTGACACCAGTGGCTTATGAGACCGGCCACCGCCCCTCATCGGGGTCTCGACTGTATACAGTAGTCTACTCCGGAGTATCGATGCCCTGTCTCAAAACTCCCACGACTAAGGACCACAATTAAGGATGTGCTTATAGACTATCCAACTCTCACGTATATGATCTCCATCATACTGTTGGTAGTCAAACAAGATCCTAAGGGCTCTATCAATGTGTAATAGTGATCAGTCACCCGAACCTGTACACGACTGATAAAGGCAAACCAGATACCATACTATTATCTCGAGTAAGACTGTGCTACTGGTATAGGTCCTCCTCAATCATTGCAATCACGTACCTGCGATCCAATAATTAACTTTGAGGGCACTATATCCAACACTTTCTACTTGTTCTCGGATCTTTAGTAGCTTGACATCAATTGCTTGAGCTGCCTTGATCTGATTAACAAGAGTGGACTGGACTTGTAAGTTCATCAAATATGAAGCGTTACCTAACATAACTACTTTGATCGCCAATCCATGCAATTCTTGATGTAGCTTCCACTGAGTGGTGAGGTTCATTGCTAATGGCTGGAAACTAAGTGCATCAGGAACTACGTTCACCTCCCCAGGATGATACTGTGGG
The DNA here is from genome assembly GCA_030015575.1 of Agapanthus africanus. Classification (NCBI taxonomy): domain Eukaryota; kingdom Viridiplantae; phylum Streptophyta; class Magnoliopsida; order Asparagales; family Amaryllidaceae; genus Agapanthus; species Agapanthus africanus. The sequence goes on along the minus strand of CM057347.1, from coordinate 101,512,599 downwards.
TTAATGTTGAATTCCGCCATGAGTTCTAGCCATCTTCTCTGCTGCATGTTTAATTCCTTCTGAGTAAATACATACTTCAGACTCTTTTGGTTTGTGTATATATCCACTCGTTCTCCCAAGAGACAGTGGCACCAAATCTTAAGTGCGAAGATGACGGCTGCCAACTCCAGATCATGTGTTGGATAGTTGCGCTCATGTACCTTTAGCTGTCTTGATGCAAAAGCCATAACTTTTCCATGCTGATGTAGAACACATCCTAATTCTTTACTGAACGCATCATAATGCACAATGAATCCTCTAAATTGATCCGATATTATAAGAATAGGAGCAGAGGTTAATCTTGACTTGAGTTCTACAAAAGCTTTTTCACATGCTTCTGACCACTCGAATGCTTCATCTTTACGTGTGAGCTTGGTCAGGGGTGCTGCAATCTTTGAGAAGCCTTCAATGAATCATTGTTAGTATCCTGCTAATCCCAGAAAACTCCGTATATTCTTCACCTTCTTTGGTGTCGGCCACTCACTGACAGCTGACACCTTTGCTGGATCTACTGAGATTCTTTCGCGTGAAACGATATGTCCGAGAAATCCAACTTGATATAGATAAAATTCACACTTGCTGTACTTGGCGTAGAGCTGATGTTGTCGCAATGTCTCCAGGACAATCCGTAATTGCTCGGCGTGTTCATTCTGATTCTTTGAATACACCAGGATGTCATCGATGAAGATGAAAACGAACATGTCTAAGTACTCTCGGAAAACTTGGTTCATCAGGTTCATAAAGATGGAAGGTGCATTTTTCACTCTAAATGGCATTACGAGATATTCATAATGACCATAAAGAGTCCTAAACGCCGTCTTCGGAATGTCGGACTCTTTTACCTTCACCTGATTATAACCCGAACAAATATCTAGCTTCGAAAATACACAAGACCCACTTAACCGATTGAATAGATCATCGATGTATGGTAGCGGGTACTTGTTCTTGATCGTCACTTCGTTCAGAGCTCGATAATCAACACACATCCTGTATGAACCTTCTTTCTTCTTCATGAGTAACACTGGAGATCCCCAACTTGAAGTACTAGGACGAATCCAACCTTTCTTCAGAAGTCTGTCTAACTGGATGCGGATCTCTTTTAATCCTTCTAGACTTAACCGGTACAGAGCTTTGATTACAGGTTGCACACCAGGTTGTAAATCAATGCTAAACTCAAGAGCTCGATTGGGAGGCAAACCTGATATATCTTCAGGGAACACATCCTTAAACTCTCAAACTATTTCGGGCTTTTCTTCTTCTACCGGTAGAGAGAACACTTCTGCATCCTTCAGTTTAGCACGGTATCTTCCTGGCTCCAAAGTTTTATCTCCGCTTTTGAAATAGAAGGCTGGGTGATCTGGTATCTCAAATACTACTCTCTTTTGACTGCAGTCAATAGTAGCATAAAATACTCCCAGCCAATCCATTCCTAACACAACATCGAAATTTGGGATGTCCAGTACTTTAAAATTCGCGTAGAATTCTCGTTCACAAACTTCAACTGGACACTGATCAAACCCCATAGTTGCTTTCAAAACTTCATTCTCGGAATTGACATTCCATCTTGAAATGAATGGCTTCATGGGAATCGCATGCGTTCTCACGAATCATTGGGACATGAAGCAGTGTGAAGCTCCAGTATCGAAAAGTGCGAGTGCTGGAAAGGAGGCTAGTAGTATAGTACCTAAGTTGTGTCAGGTTGGGTTTAGATATAGGAAAAGTTATAGTGATACAAAAGGATTGAAAAATTGAAAGGATTGGGGGACTACCAGTGATGACTTGCCCTGTGGCTTCAGCCTTCTCGACCGTCATTGTAAAAGCCTGTCGTTGTGGTACATTCCTCCTTGTTGGAGACACATTCCTCTGTCCTTGGGGCACGTTTCTCTGCCCTTGAGGCATGTTTCTCTGTGCCAGATGGAATTGATGTTGAGGCTATGCAGGAGGTCCACGTGGAGCTGGTGCAGGGAGAGCTAAGCGAGGTGCAGGAGCCTGAATGGCTGGCCACTATGAAGCCGTGATTACGGGTCTAGGTGCTGGAGCTGTGTTGAAACGATATGGACATGCTCCTATGGCATGAGTGGAAGCGCCACAAACCAAACACAAGCCATTTGCATGCCTGCAGTCCTTCGCCAGGTGTCCAGTCCTCTTGCAGTAGAAACAAAAGTCTAAACTGGACCGGTTAAATGATCCTCCTGGTCTCCTGGGTGCAAAGGTCGGCCTAGAAGAGGCTCCTCCTGTCATTTGTGTAGCAGGACGTTTGATTCCAGCTGTTTGGGCTTACCTTTCTTCTTGTAAGCCGATGTCGTGCACCCCGCGGGTTCGCGGGGAGGAGGAATTTTTAAAAAACGATTTTAACGAACTATGCAACACCGGCTAACTCCAGGATCTATATTAAAACCTTAACTAACTAAACTAACTATGAGGTTTAGCTACTCGGTAAGAGTGTTATACCTGCTAGAACCGGTCCTTCGAGTCTTCTTGTTCTCCTCTCCTTGGCTCCTCGGTGAACAGATGAAGGTTGCATGATCAGCCTCCTCGCGTCAAAGATGGTCCACCCAAGAGTTTGTGCTTCAAGCTCCAATTTCTAAACCGAGGTAACTAGAGTAAATGGTTCGCTAATCCAAGTAGCCTAAGTGATGTAGAGAATGTCTAATGGATTGTATTATCTCACCAAACCCTTTATTTCACAACACCTGTGAGTGTAAGGGTTTAGCTTGAGGAAGAAGGAGATGAAATGAAGAGAGAGAAAGAGAAGTGAACAAATGAGCTAGGATCCTCCAAAGTGTAGAGAATGGCTATCAAAAATAAACTCACTTATTGAACCATGTAAAATATCCCACAATATAAAATCCTCCCATGCTTGAATAGTGATCCCAAATCAATAAAATAATGCAATAGTCATGCTTTACACCATACCACAAAATGTCTCCTCTATTGCCATCTCATTAATCCATTTAAGAAAATGGATAATACCAAATAATGAGGTGTCTCCTTCTAGAAGCATTCTTGAGAAAATTACAAGAATACTCTTTACCGTATATACATACCTATATCCGTATTCTAAAAAATACGAATACACTGAAACGATAATAATCCAACAATACAATACTAGGATCCGGCTTAAACCAAAGCCCACTAGTATTGTCCGCCTGAACATCATCCGTGTACAAGTACACGTATGTGATCGTAGCCCTGCCGTAAAACCATACGGCCTCTACATCTTTTGCCCGAAGCAGGGAAACCCTCTGTGTGGGACTCTAAAGACTTGACAGTACACTGGCAGTGGGTTTAACCATAAGCACGTCAGCGGTACTAGCTGCACGTAATGGCTACCCAGGTATCTGTCGATAAGAAGGTCAATGAGAATACTCATCTGAACTCCTACTGAGCCTGTCTGTGACAATCTCCGTACAGTCCGGTCTGTTCGTCTAAGATACTCGCATATCGGGCCTAGGGGGATGGTAAACGTCAGACCCCTAACAGCCCAATAAGTCTTGCCGGAGGAGAGCCCAATACACCCTGAAAAACTACTGGAGTGCCTACCAGTATTTCTCGACCGCCTTAGAAAGGACTTTGTGTAATGGCTTTCCAAACACTGCGCGATATCAACCCCCAATACCGGGAGAGACGAATCCTATCTGACCGCTACTGCTTTTAAGTACTTCATGACTACACCCAACTACTGCCTGTTTGCACGACTCCTTTGAGCCGTGGTAGGGTAGTAATCAAAGTGTCGTGGGAACACACTCGATACGAAGTAGCGATGGCAAGTCAACGGACTAATCTGTACTCATGTCACCTGGGAACTGCTTCCTGAAGATAAGTATAAAACCAACCAGCAGTTCCCATCGAGTCTTGTCCAGTGTAACTCATAACCTAATGAGCACCTGTATACTATCTTCAGTACGACATACTAATGGCTATGGGACAAACCATCTTCCCTGCTGGGATGAGAAGCGTATACACTAGTCTACTCTGGAGTATCGATGCCCTGTCTCAATAATTCTGTTATTAGGGACCTGGATAAGGATGTGCTTATAGACTACCCAGCCCCCACTAGTGTGACTGCCATCACAATGCTGGTAGTCAAGCAAAGATCCTAACGGCTCAACCAATATGTATAAGCGATACTAAAAGGAAAACATGCACATATTGAGGTAGAATCAAACCAGGTAGCATACTACCATTTTGGGCAAGACTGTTATTATAACTATGAATATCCCAAGCTTCCAATATGTAATATACAATCCAGTATGATACAATAATGGCCTCTAAGGCATATATCACTAACAATCTCCCACTTGCACTAAGGCCATGTATTGGCATATCGCAGACCTATCATCTCGATTAGCCGCTCGAACTGTGTCTGAAGGATGTCCTTTGTGAGTGGATCTGCAGTGTTGTTCTCTGTCTCTACTCTCTGCACCTCGATCTCCCGGCGATCAATGATCTCCCTGATTAGGTGGAACCACCTTAAGATATGTCTAGACTTCTGATAAGATCTTGGTTCCTTCGCCAAAGCTATAGCGCCATTGTTGTCATAATACAACGGTATTGGATCAACAATGGATGGACCGCCTGAAGCTCTATCATGAACTTCCTGATCCAGACTGCTTCCTTCGCGACATCACATGCAGAGATATACTCCGTTTCCATCGTCGAGTCAGCAACGGTGTCCTGTTTGGAGCTCTTCCAATAGATCGCCCATCCATTGAGGGTAAATACATAACCCTACATGGACCTGGAGTCATCCTTGTTACTCTGGAAGCTTGAGTGAGCGAAGGCCTCGATCTGGAGGTCTTCTCTGCCGTACACCAAGAACATCTCCTTAGTCCTTCTCAGGTACTTGAGAATGTTCTTCACTGCTGTCCAGTGCTTCTCTCCTGGGTTCGACTGATACCTGCTTACAACGCTCAGAGCATAAGCTACATCTGGTCTGGTACACAACATCGCATACATTATAGAGCCTACCGCAGAAGCGTAGGGTATAATAGACATGCGATCCCTTTCCAAATCAGTCTTGAAAGACATCTCTTTGGAGAGGGTGATTCCGTGACAAGCCAGTAGATTACCGCGCTTTGAATCTTCCATACTAAATCTTTTCAATATGGTGTCGATGTATCTTGACTGTGAAAGTCCCAACATCCATTTAGATCTATCACGATAGATCTGAATCCACAGAATGTAGGAGGCATCACCTAGGTCCTTCATTGAGAACCTTTGTGATAAGAATCCTTTGACTGATTGTAGCATAGGAATATCATTTCCTATCAAGAGAATATCATTCACGTACAAGACGAGAAATACCACAGTTCTCACTACAATTTTACTATAGATGCATAGTTCATATGGATTTTTAATAAAGTTAAATTCCTTGACCGTCTCATCAAAATAGATGTTCCAACTCCGTAATGCCTACTTTAATCTATAAATGGACTTAAGCAACTTGCACACCTTTTTGCTGCTCCTACTCTGAATGAAACCCTCCGGTTGATCTATATAGACGCACTCTTCCAAATTTCCATTTAGAAAAGCGGTCTTTACGTCCATCTGCCAAAGCTCATAATCGTGGAAAGCGGCAATGGCAATAAGAATCCGAATGGATTTGAGCATAGCCACTGGAGAAAATGTTTCATCATAGTCCAAACCAGGTTTTTGAAGAAAACCTTTTGCAACAAGTGTAGCCTTATAGGTTTCAACCTATCCATCTACACCAATCTTCTTTCGGAAGATCCATTTGCAGCCTACGGGTTTTACCCCTTCTGGAGCAATGTCCAAAATCCATACTTTGTTGGTGTACATGGACTCCATTTCGGTCCGCATTGCATCCAACCATTTTACCGAGTCTCTGCTTTGAATGGCTTGCTGGAAACTAGTTGGTTCACCATCGTCGATGATGCAATCCTCTCTATCCCCGTCTATGAGAAAATCGTAGTATCTCATGGGCGGATGAGACTGCCTACTAGTCTGCGGAGTGGCGTAGGGATGTCCGGTGTCATGCCCCACTTCCTAATGTAGGGGCAGAGGACGCGACGGGATGCTATGTATTTACTCAGAAGTAAACACACTAAGCGTATCTAAGCAATATAAAATGAAATGTACATAAGAGACAAGATGTAAATAAACAGCAACTTTATTTATTAATATTCTTTTTACAAAACATCTGAAAAGTAAATACATGGAATGGAAAGAAATGCCTAAACAGTGGCATAACAGAAATGAAAAATACAGAAAGGTAAATATGTACAAGGAATCTAAAGCTCTGGGTCGAAAGCTAGTTGGTCCAAGTCCTCACTGGTAGGCTCGATCTTCTGAAGGTCCGATCCACCTGACAACATTCTAAAGAAGAAAGAAAAGGAATGTCATCAGCGAACAATCGTTCGGTAAGTCCCAAAGATGAGGGAGAAATAGAATAAACAGAGAGTGTGTGCAACTTTTAAATTTGTATTATATTGTTAACGCTGTTGTTTGTAGCTTGGTACAGAAGAGGCCAGTGTATACGAGAGGAGTCTCACTATACCAGAGACTATAGTATACGGAGTACAAGGAACCGTTCAGCCACGGTACAACGGTAATGTAGATTCAGGTTAGGTGTCTTATGGTTGCAGTCTCGTGCCACTTCTAACACCTTCCGTACCAATCTACCCCATATAAACTCCGTGATGTCCTAATTGTATTGTTGTATTGTTTGTATTGTATATTGAATATAGACGGATGACTTGTCGAAACCATGATATCAGTAATGGAATGGATATAATGGATGATCATGTAAATGGAATGTTAGTTATATGTATGCCCTAGAGGCCATTACTGTACATAGGATGTATATTGTAGTGGATGCTGGGACATATATAGGGAGGACTTTCTTGCTCGACATGATAGTATGCTATCTGGTTGAACTTTATCTTAACGTGTATACTGATTGTCTCTCTGTTACATGTTGGTAAATACCTTAAGATCTGTACTTGACTACCTGGACTATGATGCGGATCATACTAGTGGGGACATGGTAGTCCATAAGTACATCCTTCACAGTCCCTAGTCGTGGGTATATCGAGACGGGGCATCGATATACCAGAGTATACTAGCGTATACCTTCTCGACCCATACAGATGGGCGATGGATGATCCCATATCCATTGGTGTTTGACATCAGAGATGATATACGGGTGCTCAGTAGAGACTGGGTACACTGGACGGACTCGCCGAGAACTCCCAGATGGTATTATACCTCACGTCAGATGGCAGTTCTCTGGTGACACTGGTACAGAGTAGTCTGTTGACCCGAGATCGTCATAGAGTCTTGTGTGGTTCCCACTGTACTTTGATTTCCATCTTATCACGTCCAAGAGGGCGTGCAAAACGGTGGTTTTTGGGTACAGTCCCGAGTCACATGGAGGCAATGAGCGATAGGAGGGGATTCGTCTCTCCCGGTATAGGGGGTTGATGTTGCGCTGTGTTCGATTGGCTATAACAGGAAATCCCTGGCCAGGGTTGCTGAGATTTACTGGTAAGTGTTACCAGTAGTTTCTCGAATTGTTATAGACCTCATATCGACACGACTTATCGAGCTATTGGGGTCTGACGTTTACCACCCCTAGGCAAGATATGCGACATATCAGACGATCAGACCGGACTGTACGGTAGTGTTACTGGTCGGATTCACTGGAGTGTGAGCGGGCTTGCTCGTCGATCTTCAGATCGCTCAATACCCGGGTGGCCGTTACGTTTAGCAGACCGCTTGCGGCTTGTGGGTGTTTGATATGATCATCGCCTGCTGCCGGCGTATTGACGAGTCTTTAGAGTCCTACACAGAGGTTTCCTGGCTCAAGCAAAACGAAATAGGAGCGCATATGAGATATGTGCGGGACCGAGAATAATGCGTGTATGTGATACCGTATTCCATTCTCGCGATGAATGTATCGATTAGGTTATATGCGATATACCCTAGTTATCGAATCAAAGGTTGATTTGATAAGCCGATACATTATATACTAGTCGGTTGTGTGCGACATGACCGGGTCATTGAATCAAGTGTTGATTTAATTATTTAATGCATAATTATATATTTGATATATTACTTTGCATTAACTAGTATCGGTTCACTTTAAATGGATTTTCTCACTCGGGTGTGCGCATTACATATGCGATATGATTTTGTGCATTTGTTTGTATCATGTTTGATGATACATGATTACTTGGTTAAGTGCAAAGAATTAAACCATGGTTAAAAGAATGGTTAGGGTTTCATTTCCTTTATTTATTCATTTATTTATTTGTTTATTCATTTTGGAAAAGAGGAGAAAAGAATGGTGGCTTAATTTGGAGTTTAGTTGAAGCTTCATGAAGCTTTGACTTTGTAACCATTCTTGTCTTCATCTTAAACCCTAACCATTAATCTAACCTTAGTTAATTCTCTACACTTGACCATGGTTCTAATATGATAAGTATTCATTTTCTTTTATAATATAATTAACTTATCATATTTCTTTCTTCTTCTTCTTCATCTTCTTCACATGAAGAAAGTTCACTTCATCAATGGTGATTGATGAAAACAAGTGAGAAATCCAAATCTAAAGTCTACCCACATCCTATTTCTTCATCCTCTACCTCTTGCCAAGTAGTAGAGTGTGTTTCCTTCACAAGTTTTCATGACTTGGTGAAGGTGGAGCTTGATCTTTCGATGCCTCGACGTAGATCATCTTCGGCATGGACATCGACAACCTAGCTTGCCCATTCTCCGACGAAGCCGACGCTTGAGCCCGGATTTGATTTGGACAGCGGAGAGGACCTCGTTGCGAAGCTATGGAGGTGGAGCACCGGATCTACAAAGGTTGTATTTCCGTATCTTGTAGTTAAGTGTTAACTAGATTACTTTTTCGCCTAGATATCTAGCAAACGATCCGTAGTCGGGTCTCTCGGCACCCTTAAAATTTTAATTTGGCATGATCGATGCCTTGTGAGACCTCATTAGGGTGCCTAGGAACCCTAATGTGGTATCAGAGCCTAGCTAGAGCCTTAGGCGAAGTCCAGACGGAATTTGAAGTCCGATCGAACCAAAACTTAACCCGGAAAATTGTTCTCTGTCCAGATTTTAAAAAAGTGGATTTTTCCAAATTAAAAATTGATAAAAAATTCAGCAGGGAAAAATAAGAATTACGATGCAAAAATTGAGAAGTGAACAGTACAACTTGCGGCGGAACCGCGGCATAAGCCCTGCTTATGCGGCGGTTCCGCAGTCCCATGATGACGTCAGCTCCTCATTTCTGCACAGTAATTCCTGATAAATTCTTCTGAGTTTTCTGGGAATTTTTAAAATTTATTCTAGAGTTGATTTTTCTGGAGTTGTTTTGGAGATTCGGTGTTTCGATCGGGGTATCAAATTTTGTCTATTTGGCTTTCCGGATAATTTTCAGAATATGTTAAAAAGTTCGACCGGATATAAATACCCAATTTTTACCCTGTCGGGAAATTTCCAAGTGTTGGATTTTTCCGTAGTTTAACGACGTTCTAAGTAGTGCAAGTAACGCGATGGTCCCTCTAGAAGACAACAAACCTTAACTCGATTATGTGACCGTCTTGAACTGCCCTTTGAACCTTCGGGTTTGGGGCAGTACGGCGTGTCACATGTGAGGCGTTGGCTTGACCCTTCTACGGCTGGACCGTTGGTACTGAGGTACGAACTGAATGTTGTTAGACTTATTTCATGTGTTGATCTGTATCGGGAAAACTTGGGTGTTCGATTGTTCGATCGGAAAGTTTAACATTTTCTGTTTATCCGGAATGGGATACAATAATTGGAATTCACAAGTAGTTATGAGATAACTAAATGAATGTTATAAACATAGAAATTTAGTCTCACTTGATCGGTTGCCACGGAATTTTGATGTGATCAAAAGTCCGTCGCAATCACGTAGCGTACGCGGATACTCGCCGGGTAAACTTAATAGACAGACTCACTCCATAGCCCCGACCAAGTGACTGTAGGAGAACCCCGTCGCCGAAAGCATCCGTTCGGGTGCTCGCGGTAGCGGTGTTCCGCCTTGGTGCACTTCGTCAACGGTAACGGGGGTGCGGCCGTCTACTGAAGTTTGCGACGAGTATTCGATCAGACTGTCGGGAATCTTGTTGAATTGCCCGACTTGATATTGAAAAGAGTTTTCGATTTTGAGACTAAAATGCGGGGTTTATAATTGTTAGGCATGCGATGTCTAAGGAATTCATTTGGTCAGGCATGTGATGTCTGAGGTGGTTGCGGATTCCAACTGTTGTAGTTTTACACTTTCTTTTCTGTGACCGTAAGTGTAATATGTGATATCGCCGGTTTCGTTGCTATATGTCAACGACAATTGGGATGGACATATTTACTTACGTTGATGACATGTGATGTTATGTGTTGCTGGATATGTTATATTGGATCGTCGTGTTTGAATAGCCGGGGGTTTTTATGTGAGATGAGTGTTTTTCATTTTCATTCATGTAAAAACTTGTATGTAATATTCTTTTATTTGGGGCGCTTCCAGGTTGCGGAAGTTGTCACCGTTTGTATATTATTTACTTTTCCGCACTAGGATAGACCCAAGGAGGAGGGCACAAGTAACCGGGTTCTGGGGTCCAGTGGGAGACCAACTCGAGGAGTCGAGTCCGGGTCTCCTAACTCTAGAATTGGTAGGGTTGCTTGCCGCTCTCGTAGGGGTCTTGGGGTGTGGGTTTGGCTATTCATCACGACCGTGGAATCCGTGTTTTATACTGGCTCGTATTGAAAACACGGACGTCCTAGTATATCCAATATTTCATATGTTTCTTCTGCTGCGATATCTATGATGTGATCATGTGATGTTCTGTGATAGATACAGTATATAGTATATATGATATATTATATAGACGTTACTTATGTTTTACACCCGCGCTAGCCCTGCCCCGCTCTGTCGTTAGTTACCTAACCTAACGGTGCACGAGGGGACATCGAGGCGAATGCGGATGGTATAAGTGTACGTCGTATTTATCTGTGATGTTTAGGTACTTAAATGATGGGACTTCATTAATGTGATTAATGAAATAAAAGAAACCTAAGATGTTGTAGAATCGAATTTCAAAATAAAACAGGTAGCTACAGTTCTTGCTTTGCATAGCGGTATATGAGATATATCCTGCACCTTATTCGATGAGGAAAGGACCGAGATCCCTTCACCGGGAGTGACTCCTTTAGCAATAACTGGCAGATGCTACACACTCGGTTTGTCTTTTGATTGCTTTTAAGAGTTTTTGCTTTGCACAGTGATATATATGATATATCCCGCACCTCATTCGACGAGGAAAGGACCGACGATCCCTTCACCGGGAGTGACTCCTTTAGCAAAACTAGAAAAGCCTCAAAAGCACTCCATTTTAAAATCATTTGATTCTACAACGATATCAAGTTCATTACGCAATAGGTTTTCAGAAAAACCTGTCGTAGCCCTCCGTCATTTCAGATAAGTAGTAGTTAGTATTCGTGCTGCGTTTGTTGGCCTTTGTCAAGGCGCAGTGTGCGGTAGCTAACTGGTGCTTATCTGCTTATGCATATGATGCAGATTGAGTTAGGGTAGTCGTGCGACCTTGTTGGCCTTTGTCAAGGGCCGTGCGGGTGGGTTTAATTCAATCAGGAAATGACGGGTTAAACTTGACTAGCATCCTATGGTTTGTTGGCCTTTGTCAAGGTCATAGGAGGTTAGGGGCAAAATATTATCGGGAATTTCAAGTGTTGAAATTTGCAATGAGATTGCATACCTTCTATGAGATAGTTGGATCCCGATACCCGCTGCGAGTAAGTGTTACTCCTGGGAGAGTTTTATACATTACAATTAGCCGATCAAGTAGGTGTCTAGAAAGGTGTCAACGAGGTTACGCCTCTGGGAAAACGAGGTTTACATTAATTAGGTTCGTGCGAAAGCACGGGGGACCTCCCTCAAAGTACCGACACTGGCCTGGCTGAAAGATTGGTGAACTTGTAGTGTGTAATTAATCCCGGCTAGTCTTTCCTTTTTGGGTTTGAAGGAAGATTTGATAAAAAGCAGTGGGAGCCATCCTGATTAGATAAAATAATAACCAATCTATTCTTGCAAGAGCGCACGCTGAGTGTTTTCTTCTCTCTCTCTCCAGGTAGCGACCATATCACGCCTTAATCAAGATAATAATACGGATTATTGACCGAACCCGCTTGTTATACTGAGCTGGGGAACGTTGGTCCCGCTCCAACTTATAATTGTTATAAGACAGAGCAGGAAATTGGGGAATACCAGAATTCCCGTGCCGCCCAAACGAAGAGAGTGCATGCTGATGCATCATCTTCGGGTGTGTTCATTATACAGAACTGTTTCTCAGTATTCTTTACGTCCTGGGTATGTGATACTAGATCAGGATCCCAGATATGTAATCTGTTACATAGGGCTACAGTTAGGTAGAGAACTGAGAACGGGTGATAAGTTTCATGAGGCAGAAAACGGGGCAAGTGTTGCAGCCAAGTCTGTTGGTCACTGTCACCCTGTATTGTCAATACATTGATTCTGAACGAATGTTATTAGATACCGAACCTGATATACAAAATCATATCTATCTCTTTATTAGTAAAGAAATGATAAAATTTTGTATTGTTGGAGAATGTTTTGAACATTTCCTATATCAAAAGTTGATCGGTTCAGGCACGTTATCTAAAAGCATTAATGTTCTAAATCAAACTACAGTTCTTAGTATACGGAACACACATAAGAGGAAGAGTTCAGAAATGAACGGATCCTTCTTAAGGTATTGTAGACTAGGTCAGATCAATGTGACCCGACTAGCTGAAGTTACATATAGATGCATATTTAAATCAGTTTGAATTTACATCTTATGAAACTTGCGAGTCATGTCACAAAGATATAATGACACCAGCTCTGTTTATTGGAAACAGAGAAAGAGTTAGTGAACTCTTGGGATGATACATGATGATGTATGTAGGTCCCCAGTCTACACATGCCAGGACCGGTTCTTTATACTTCATTACGTTCTCTGATAATCTCTCAAGATTCAGACATATGTTCCTGTTGAAACACAAGTCTGAACCTTTTGAGATATTCACAGAATATAAGTTAGAAGTAGAGAACCAAAATACGGGTACAAGTATTATGTCATTTGATGTGATCAGGGTGGAGAATACTTGAGCACGGAATTCCTGAACTATTCTAAAGGAGAATGAGATTCTCTCTCAGCATTACTCCTCCGAATACACCATAGCACGATGGTATATCGGGGTGGAGCAATTACACCCTATGTGATAAGGTGTGCTCTATGATGAGTAATACTGAGCTACCTATTTCCTTTTGGGTGTTATGCACTTGAGAAGCTGCATACCTATTGAAAAAGGTTCTAATCAAATCAGATGCCTACCGCTTCATATGTGATATGGAATGGGAAGAGCCCATTTCTTGAGTTAGTTAAGATTTGGGGTTGTCCGGGCTATGTCTAAAAGCATAATCCGGACAAGCTCAAGGCAAGGTCTGTTATGTACAACTGGAAATGTTCCAGCCATACAAACGACAGCAGATGATTTGATAAAACCAAGGGATTCAGTAGATACCAACGAACCTCAGCCTCTTCGCCGATCTAGTAGGGTTTCTCACCCACCTGAGAGATACTTCGGTTTCTCTATGACAGTGGGAGCGAGGAATGCATCATGAGATGATGACCCAACTAGTTTCGAGCTGGCCATCAGGAGTAAGACTCTGTAAGAATGGCTGGATGCTTAGTGATCTGAGATGGAATCCTTATACACCAGCAAAGTATGGACTTTAGCTGCTATATCTGAAGGGTTAAATCCCCATCAGGAGCAAGTATATCTTGAGAAGATTACTTGGTGTACATGGAAAAGTTGAGACTTTCAAAGCTAGACTTGTTAAAAGTTTGCATCATTGACCAGGTGTGGATAATGATGAAACATTTTCAAGTAGCTATGCTTAAGTCCATCCAGATCCTACTTGTCACGGCTACATACCATGACTACGATATCTGGTGGTTGGGTGTCATGACAGCTTTTCTAAATGATGATTTAGAAGAGAGCGTCTATAAGTACACAGCCAGAGGGCTTCGTAGACAGTGGGAGCAGCGGAAACGTGTGCAAGATGCTTTATAGGATAAAGCAGGCATCGCGGAGTTGGAACATCTGTTTTGATGAAGCGGTCAAAGAGTTTGACATCATCAAAATGGTAGATGAACCTTGTATATACAAAAAGGTAGTAGGGAGTATGGTGATGATCCTCGTAGAGTACGTGGATAACATACTCTTGATGGGGAAGGAGTTTCCTATGCTACGCTCGGTCAATCTCCGCTTATCACAATGATTCTCCATATAGGATCAAAATGATACCTTCTAAATCCTGGTGTTTGGATCTATGAGATAGATCTAATTGGATGTTAGCACTCTCACTAGTTGTAGTGAGACGGTATCAACCGATCCTGGGGAGAATCACTGGAAGGGTTCCAGGGTGATAATGACGACTGAGTGTCAGTCGCAGGCATTGTCTTTACCCTCAGTAAAGGGACGGCATGTTGGAAGAGTTCCAAGCTAGATACCGTGACATACTAGACGATAAAGGCACGATACATCGCTACTTAAGATGCTACCAAAGAGGCTGTTTGGGTGTATATTGGTTCATAAGATGAACTACGTTCCTACCATTGTGTGACAATGGAGTTGTGGCTTATGCCAAGGAACGTCCGTCCCATCAGTGATCCAGACATATTCTAAGGCAGTATCACTTGATCATGGAGATGGTTGATCTCCAGGGAGATCGAGGTTAGGAGAGTAGACTCAGAGGACAATACAGCGGATCCACTCACGAAAGGCCTTTTCCCAGAGAGAGACTCTTATTGGATGGTTGAGTATGAGATACTGCAACCACTGCTACAGATGGCCCTAGTGCAAGTGGGAGATTGTTAGTTATATGTATGCCCTAGAGGCCATTACTGTACATAGGATGTATATTGTAGTGGATGTTGGGACATATATAGGGAGGACTTTCTTGCTCGACATGATAGTATGCTATCTGGTTGAACTTTATCTTAACGTGTATACTGATTGTCTCTCTGTTACATGTTGGTAAAGCCCTTAGGATCTGTACTTGACTACCTGGACTATGATGCGGATCATACTAGTGGGGACATGGTAGTCCATAAGTACATCCTTCACAGTCCCTAGTCGTGGGTATATCGAGACGGGGCATCGATATACCAAAGTAGACTAGCGTATACCTTCTCGACCCATACAGATGGGCGATGGATGATCCCATATCCATTGGTGTTTGACATCAGAGATGATATACGGGTGCTCAGTAGAGACTGGGTACACTGGACGGACTCGCCGAGAACTCCCAGATGGTATTATACCTCACGTCAGATGGCAGTTCTCTGGTGACACTGGTACAGAGTAGTCTGTTGACCCGAGATCGTCATAGAGTCTTGTGTGGTTCCCACTGTGCTTTGATTTCCATCTTACCACGTCCAAGAGGGCGTGCAAAATGGTGGTTTTTGGGTACAGTCCCGAGTCATATGGAGGCAATGAGCGATAGGAGGGGATTCGTCTCTCCCGGTATAGGGGGTTGATGTTGCGCTGCGTTCGATTGGCTATAACAGGAAATCCCTGGCCAGGGTTGCTGAGATTTACTGGTAAGTGTTTCCAGTAGTTTCTCGAATTGTTATAGACCTCATATCGACACGACTTATCGAGCTATTGGGGTCTGACGTTTACCACCCCTAGGCAAGATATGCGACATATCTGACGATCAGACCGGACTGTACGGTAGTGTTACTGGTCGGATTCACTGGAGTGTGAGCGGGCTTGCTCGTCGATCTTCAGATCGCTCAATACCCGGGTGGCCGTTACGTTTAGCAGACCGCTTGCGGCTTGTGGGTGTTTGATATGATCATCGCCTGCTGCCGGCGTATTGACGAGTCTTTAGAGTCCTACACAAAGGTTTCCTGGCTCAAGCAAAACGAAATAGGAGCGCATATGAGATATGTGCGGGACCGAGAATAATGCGTGTATGTGATACCGTATTCCATTCTCGCGATGAATGTATCGATTAGGTTATATGCGATATACCCTAGTTATCGAATCAAAGGTTGATTTGATAAGCCGATACATTATATACTAGTCGGTTGTGTGCGACATGACCGGGTCATTGAATCAAGTGTTGATTTAATTATTTAATGCATAATTATATATTTGATATATTACTTTGCATTAACTAGTATCGGTTCACTTTAAATGGATTTTCTCACTCGGGTGTGCGCATTACATATGCGATATGATTTTGTGCATTTGTTTGTATCATGTTTGATGATACATGATTACTTGGTTAAGTGCAAAGAATTAAACCATGGTTAAAAGAATGGTTAGGGTTTCATTTCCTTTATTTATTCATTTATTTATTTGTTTATTCATTTTGGAAAAGAGGAGAAAAGAATGGTGGCTTAATTTGGAGTTTAGTTGAAGCTTCATGAAGCTTTGACTTTGTAACCATTCTTGTCTTCATCTTAAACCCTAACCATTAATCTAACCTTAGTTAATTCTCTACACTTGACCATGGTTCTAATATGATAAGTATTCATTTTCTTTTATAATATAATTAACTTATCATATTTCTTTCTTCTTCTTCTTCATCTTCTTCACATGAAGAAAGTTCACTTCATCAATGGTGATTGATGAAAACAAGTGAGAAATCCAAATCTAAAGTCTACCCACATCCTATTTCTTCATCCTCTACCTCTTGCCAAGTAGTAGAGTGTGTTTCCTTCACAAGTTTTCATGACTTGGTGAAGGTGGAGCTTGATCTTTCGATGCCTCGACGTAGATCATCTTCGGCATGGACATCGACAACCTAGCTTGCCCATTCTCCGACGAAGCCGACGCTTGAGCCCGGATTTGATTTGGACAGCGGAGAGGACCTCGTTGCGGAGCTATGGAGGTGGAGCACTGGATCTACAAAGGTTGTATTTCCGTATCTTGTAGTTAAGTGTTAACTAGATTACTTTTTCGCCTAGATATCTAGCAAACGATCCGTAGTCGGGTCTCTCGGCACCCTTAAAATTTTAATTTGGCATGATCGATGCCTTGTGAGACCTCATTAGGGTGCCTAGGAACCCTACATGGAATATATCCATGGTTCGGGTCAGTCAATATAGATTGATTAGATTGAAAAAATGGATTCATAAATCCATATTGTATTGTAGTTTGATACTTGAATCATATTCAAGTCAGATTGATTATATTGAGACTCAGTTTGAGTCAGACAATTAGAAAACAAATTGAAGTCCTGAATTATGTTTTGGTGCTATCGATAACTGTTGCACATGGAGGCAGGATTTGTGTCTTTTTCAAAGACAATTACCGTGTTGATAACACCATTTGTTAAGTTGTCTACCTTAAATAGGAAAGCACCCATATCTCCGGCTCTCTGAGGCTCAAGAGACTGGTCCTGCTTAAACCTATGTTTACTAGGGTCCTTATTGTAATTTAGTATAACTTGAAGGGAGTTTATGTAAAATAGTTTTGTTATACTTTGAAAATATACCTCAAGTATTTAATTATCCTCTTTAGAGTTTTCATAGATGTTTCTTTTATTCAATGTGAAATTTCTAGTGAATATGACATAGTTTTTAAAGTATAAGGTATTTATTTGAAATATTGGAATTGTATGACATTTTCTTGTAAATGGGATGTTTTTCTTGAATTTTGGAAATGTGGAATGTTATAAATATTAAAAATAGATATTTTCATATTAATTACATATATATTTATTTATTAAAAATATAAGTTTTATTTATAATAGCAATCACATTTTCTAAAGAAAAATGTATTAAAAATCTTTCGAGATCGTATGCTCCTTGCGGAGGTCTGCATCTCACTTTACTAAGCCTGAGGATGTAAGATAATCCGCACCATCCCGAACGGGTTCCCCAAAATGGGTTGTAGAGGCGCAATTGCAAAGATTTGTTAAATACACTTTTTATAAAAAAAGGTTTTATAAGTTGAAGGTAGTTATATGTAAAGTCATATTTTTTCCATATCTATATTTCCAAAATCCATCGTGCTATGTTAGATATGTGTGTTGTGAGGAGGTAGGTCATTACTCGTGAGTTTTAGAAGGTAATACGGTTTAAAAAGTTTAAGCATGTCGAAATGAAATATGAAGGTATTTTAATGTAAAAGTGGAATAAAACATGCTACGGTTATTATTTTGATGTCAAACTTGTTCTATTGTCTTTGTTAAGATTACTAAACAATATATCAAAAGTTGTAGATTTGTTATTAAGAAAAAGTTGTATTTTAAAAAGAAAAGAGAATCGAAAGCCGGATAACTCCGCTTCCGACATGTTTTGAGAATGTAAAGTTTGAGAATAGCAAGAGAGAGAGAGAAGGGGGACTTACTGGCTTTGATGAGAGAGGAGAGATAGGAGAAGGTCTAGGATTTTTCGGTGCTTCGTTTCGTTGCCAAAAACTCCTTGTATCGTCGCCGGAAGTTTATCGGAGCTTCGCCCTTTGTTAACTCCACTTGTACACTATGGGAACTTGGAAATTTCTTGAGAGTTTTGGCAGGAAATTGTGAGTTAGGAGGTGTGAAATGAGGGTGGTATTTATAAGGAAAAATTAGGGTTTAGGGTATTTAAAAAATGCATTGAAATATGCATTAAAAAGGATTAAAAGGGGGTATTTTAATTCTCTGGTTAATTGCAGAGAATTTAAACAGTGTAGGGGGAGTAGGGTAGGCCAAGGGGTGCTCGGGTGAGAAGATGAAGGCAATAGAGACGGGCGAGACCGGCGGTGCCGGGTCCTCACGCATGCGTCGCCGGGCCAATACCGACGGAGGATGTTGGTTCTTGGACCACGTGTCCCTGTCGTTTCAATTTCCCTCGTATGTATGTTTGTTTATTCTGTAACTTACCCTATTACGTGTAGTGCACGTACAAACCTTTGGGCTTCTAAAGGATTAAAAGAAATGAAAATAAAAAGAATATGTGGCTGATGGTATTTGAACTCTGGTGCTTTGGTTTAGCAGTGCAAGATCTTACCAATGAGCTACAAGCTCTTTCTTGCTGTTCAAAAGTAAAACAAATACTTATAGCCTTCACAGGAATTGTAAATACCCCAACTGTATATTAACTTTGAATAAATTTTATGTACACTAAAATTGGAGTTGTTACAGTCTACCCTCCTTACAAAAATTTCGTCTTCGAAATTTACAATTTATTTTAAGGATTAGTTTACAAATAAGTGAGGATATCTTATACGCATCTCATCTTGCTTTTTCCAGGTCGATTCTCCTGGAGTGCCTTTTCTCCACATCACTCGAACCAAGTTGACTTCCTTGTTCCGAAGAGACTTCATTTTCCTGTCTAGGATCCCAATAGGTTGCTGCTCACAAGATAAGTCAGGCCATACAGTGAGTTCAGAATGATCAAGAATATGACTAGGGTCACTTACATACCTTCTGAGTCGGGATATGTGGAACACATTGTGCACTCCTTCCAATGAAGGTGGAAGTGCTAAGCGGTAAGCCACTTCACCGACTCGTTCGAGTATGTCGAACGGTCTAATGTATCTTGGACTTAGCTTACCCCGTCTTCCAAATCGGATCACTCTGCGGTTCGGAGATATCTTCAAAAATACATGTTCTCCTGGTTGGAACTCCAAATGACGGCGCTTTGCATCAGCCCAGTGCTTCTGTCGAGCTTGGGCTATGCGCATTCTTTCCCTGATACTATGGACTACGTCAACAGTTGCTACTATCATCTTAGGTCCAAGGATTTCCCTACCTCCGATGTTGTCCCAACTTAATGGCGATTGACACTTCCTTCCATAAAGTGCTGCAAAAGGTGCCATTCCTATGCTTGCTTGGTAGCTGTTGTTGTAAGAAAACTCCACAAGATGTAGGTGATCTTCCTACGATCCTCCGAAGTCTAGCATGCACGCTCTTAGCATATCCTCCAAAATATGAATAGTTCACTCAGACTGACCATCGGTTTGTTGATGATAAGCCGTGCTGAAGTTTAGACTTCTTCCCAAGCTCGCTTGCAGACTTTGCCAAAATTGTGATTGGAACCTGGTGTCACGGTCGGAGAAAATGCAGACCGGTACTCCATGTAGTCCCAAGATTTTCTGCATGAGTTCATGGATATCAGAGATAGTACACTATGAAGAGTTTAAATCTTAAGTAGATTCTTACCTCCATGTACTTCTTTGCTATTGTCTCAGTTGATTGGCCAACTCGAAATAGGATGAAGTGAGCCAACTTCGTGAGTCGATCCACAATAACCCATACCGCATCGTTACCCTTTGTGCTGCGAGAGAGTGCAGTCACAAAATTCATTGTGATGTGTTGCCACTTCCATTCTGGGATAGGTAACGGTTGAAGAAATTCAGCAGTCCTATGATGTTCAGCCTTTACTTGATGACACACCAAGCATTTAGCTACGCTTCTGGCTACTTCACGCTTCATTCCATGCCACCAGAAATTTTGACGTAGATCTTTGTACATCTTTGTACCTCCAGGGTGTACTGAGTAGGGAGAGCTGTGAGCTTGTTTCATTAACTCTTCCCGAACAGAACCTATTGGTACACATAATCTGCTGCCGTACCTCAAAGATCCATCTTCATGGATGATGAAGTCTATTCTAAGTCCATTCTCCACTTGTTCTATGATCTTTTGCAACTTAGCATCACTTGCTTGAGCTGCTTTGATCTGATTGACAATTATTGATTGAACTTGTAAATTCATCAAGCTTGAAGCGTTACCTGGCATGACTACTTCTGTTAGTGTGATATGCCCTAGAGGCCATTATTGTATAGTACTAGTTTGTATATTACATTTTGGAAGCTTGGGATATATACACGGATTGACATTCTTGCTCAATATGGTAGTATGCTACTTAGTTTGTATCTATCTTAATATGTGTATGTGTTTCTTTTTAACATATCGCTAATACATATTGATAGAGCCCATAGGATCTTTGCTTGACTACCAGTGTTGTGATGGCAGTCACACTAGTGGGGGCAGAGTAGTCTACAAGCACATCCTTATACTGGTCCTTGGTCGTAGGATTATCGAGACAGGGCATCGATACTCCAGAGTTGACTAGTGTATACGCTTCTCATCCCAGGAGGGGAGATGATCTGTCCCACATCCATTGGTACGTCGTACTGGAGATAGTATGCAAGTGCTCGTTAGGTTACGAGTACACTGGACATGACTCGCTGGGAACTGTTGGTTGGTATTATACCTATCGTCAGTTATCATTTCCCAGGTGACATGAGTACAGCTTAGTCCGTTGACTTGACACTGTCACTTCGCCTCGAGTGTGTTCCTACTGTTCTTAGATTACTACCCTACCATGGCTCTATTGAGTCATGCAAACAGGTAGTAATTGGGTGCAATCCCGAAGCACTTGGAGGCAGTGACGGTTAGACAGGATTCGTCTCTCCCGGTATTGGGAGTTGATATCGCGCTGTGTCTAGGAGAGCCATTACACAAAGTCCCTGGCCAGGGCAAGCGAGATTTACTGGTAGTGTTTCCAGTAGTTTCTCAGGGTGTTCTGGGCTACACTCCGATACGACTTGTACCGCTATTAGGGGTCTGACATTTACCGCCCCCTAGGCCCGACATGCGATACTATTAGACGAACAGACCGAACTGTACGGAGATTGTCACATTCAGGCTCAGTAGGAGTTCGGATGGGTTCACCTCATCGGTCTTCTTATCGGCATCTACCTGGGGACTGTTACGTACAGCTAGTACCGCTTGCGGCCTGTGGTTAAACCCACTGCCAGCGTAGTGTCGAGTCTTTAGAGTCCCACACAGAAGGTTGTTCACCTTTGGGCGAAACGAGATAGAGGTCGTATGGTTTTACAACAGGGTTCGTTCATATATGCGTACTTGTGCGTGTTCAGTGTTCGGGCAGTTGATACTAGTGGGATTTGGTTTAAGACAGATCCTAATATTTGGTTTTGGGTTGGTTCGGTCTTATAGTATTCGTGTTCCTCGGAACACGGATGCGGGTGTGTATGCACAGTTGACAGAGGCAGAGGAACCTCATTAGGGTTTTGACCATTGACTTGATTAAAACCATAATGAGATGGAGGAAATTGATTAATGAGTTTTAATTAGAGATAATTGTATCATGGTTAATTGGTTTGACCATTTGACTAAGTTGACCCATGTTGACTTAGGTTTTTTTTGTGAGCATGCTTAGCATTAATTGTGAAATGATAATGGTCAAATCAATATCAACCGTGACAATTTATCCTAATTAAAATTATCATTATTCTTTTTGTTGATATGAGAGCTATCTCCTCATTTTATCATGACATATTCTCTCTCTTGCTAGCTCTCTCCTCTTCCTCTCTCAAAGCTCTCTTGTTTCATGAGTTGAAAATCAAGAGCTTTGTGAGATCAAACCACCAAAACACTTCTCTACTCACTCTAGGGTTCTTAGTCTAGCAAGCCAAGCACTCTAGTTACTTCATTGTTGAGGTAGGAGCTCAAGGTAGAGGCCTTCGGGTGGATCTTTCTTTGGCAAAGAGAACACGGTGAGGAGGAGCCATCTACACCACTCCAAGGAGCTCACAAGAAGAGGAAGCAACACAAGAAGAGAAGGAGTTCAAGACCAAGGTATAATCATCTAACCTAGTAGTTAAAACTCTAAGTTAGTTTGTTAGTTTTTGTTTAGCAAAGATCCTTCATGGTTAGTCTATGTTTCCTTGTGAAAAAAATTCGATTTTTACCTATTCCGCCTCCCTGAAGGTACCGGGGTAGGTAACATAGACTTACAGTGGTATCAAAGCCTAGCTAAACAACAACTAACATGTTAGCAAAGTCTTTAGAACTTCGATCCCGGAAAAATCGCAAAAAACCATCAAAAACTTGTGTTTTCTGCCAATTTTAAAACAGGTCTAAAAATATTTTCAGGGACCTGAAAAATACGTGCAGGCTTTTTTAGGGACACCCAATAAAAACGAGCTCGTGACTCGGTCAGACTGCCGCGGAAGCGCGGAGAAACCATGCGTTTCGCCGTGGATCCGCGGCCGAGTCGACTTGGAGTCAACTCGTTTTTTCCGCAGATTGTGCAGCTTGATGTTTTGTGATTTTTCAGATACTTTGTTTCTGCCCAGATTCTTTTGAGTACAGTGTTGTATTTGGGGTAGTTCCAAATTATAATATATATCAAAATTCTATAAAATTTAGCTAATTGTATTATATCTGTAATGTGATATATGTACTGAACGTTGACTAATCGCTATACGTCGATTAGTGGGGGTTGTACATATCTGTGATCTGTGATGTTGGATTGTGTATATGAACTTGTTGGATCGTCGTGGATGAATAGCTGGGGATGTGAGATGAGTGTTTATTTATCTTTTATTTGATGTAAATTGTAAATTGATGTAATATTATTTTTGGGTCGTACATCCGGGTTGAGGATGTAGCCGCCTTTGTATATTATTTCTTTTACTGTTTTCTACTCCTAGGATAGACCCAAGGTGGGGTGCACAAACTACCGGGTACTTTGAAGTGCTGAGTGGCCTACTTACGTTGTTGAGGGAGGCTGCTTCACTTCGGGTATTTTGCGGGGAGTTTGCCGCACCCGTAGGGGTCTAGGGTGGGGTTTGGCTATTCATCGCGACCGTGTAATCCGTCTTTCATTGCAGGCTCGAATGAAACGCGGATTCCTAGCATATCTAATGTGTTCATCTGTGATCTGGAATGGCTATCATTGCGTCTGACGAATGTTTATATCTATATATGATATCTAGTAGGCGTTGCTTATGTTTTGCATCCGCGCTAGTCCAGCCCTCGCTCTGTCGTTAGTTAAGTAACCTAACGGGTGATGACGGGGCCCAGTGGCGAATGCGGATGGTATAAGCGTACGTCATATTTTCGTTGTTTCCTGCAATGGTAGGATTAATTGATAAGACGCATTATATTAATGCAAAGAAAACAAACCAAAGTTAAATCGTTGGAGCAATTTCAAAACCACTCGGTTTTTCAAAACAGCAAAACTTTTAAATGCGGAGCTTAAACCACTCCTTTTAAAAGCTATCACGTTCCTTCGATTATATCAAGTTCACTACATTCACGGTTTTGCCAAATCCATTCGTATCCCTCCGTCATTTCGTATGGATAGTCAATAGTATTCAAGCTATGTTTGTTGGCCAAAGTCAAGACATAGTGATTGGTAGCTGTTGGATATTCATATGAAGCATAGATAGATGCGTTGGTTTGGGACAGTCATACTGCTTTGTTAGCCAAAGTCAAGGATAGGTACGAGTGGGTTCAGATTAACCTAGAAAATGACGGGTAGAACTTGACATGTGACTTATGATTTGTTGGCCAAAGTCAAGGTCATAAGAGCATGGGGCAAAAATCCACATCGGGAGTTTCTAAAGAAACTGAAACTTGCTAGTATTGCATACCATTTGGAGTGTGATGATTTTGGTAGGATTCCTTCAGCTTTATCGCACGATGATATTTGGATCCCGATCCTACTGTGAGTATATGCTACTCCTCGGGAGATTTTTTCACTTAACGATCAATGCTATAAACCAAGTAGGTGACTAGAAAGGTGTTAGCAGGGCTACGCCCACAGGGAAAAGAGGTTATTTAATTAAAGAACTTCGTGAAAGCGTCGTAAAACCTCCCTCGAAGTACCGACACTGTCCTGGATGGACGGTTAAGCAAGTATTGTATGGTGAGATCAATCCCGATTAGTTCTTCTTTTATGGTTTGAGGAAGGATTCGAGAAACAGTGGGAGCCATCCTGTTTAGACAAACTAAAAACCACTCTAAACTTGTAAGAGCATCATGCTAAAGTGTTTCTTCTCTCTCTCCTAATTGCAGCAACCAAACATCATGACGGGCCTTAAGTTACTATTAGATAAAAATATATTGACAGGGCCAAACTACAAAGATTGGTTCAGGAATATCAAAATGGCAATCACTTACGACAAGTTGGGGTATCTCCTTACCACTAAGGCCCCCGCCGTCGCAGGTCCAGAATCAGCGTCGCGGATAAGGAAATACGTAAGACCTGAGAAATTAACTGCGCGAAGGCCAAGTGCCTCGTGCTTGCCTCTATGGACAATGAACATCAGAGGAGGCACGAGAATATGGACCTTGAATCCATATTTCTCCATACTAAGGAACTATATGGAGAGCAATCCCGTATCGCCAGATACGAAACCTCGAAAAAGCTGTTTCAAGCGAGGTTGGCCGTCGGATCATCTGTAGGGGAACACGTCCTGAAGATGATTAGCTATATTGAGGAGCTCGCGGACCTCGGGACCACGTTAGAGAATGAGCTGTACACTGACTTGATTCTCCAGTCCCTTCCTTCCATCTACGCCCAGTTTATCCTGAATTTCAACATGCAAAGAAAAGAAGTTGAACTTCCAGAACTCCTCAACATGTTGAGGAGTGAAGATGGCACCCTACAGAAAGTCAGGGAAACACCCTCTTTGTTTGTTGGAGGAACTTCCTCTTCTAGGTCCAAGGCGAAAGCCAAAGGAATGAAGAAGAAGGCCCCCACCAAACCAAGGGGCGGTGTCAGTAAGGTGGAAGCTAAAAGAAAAGCAAAGGTAGCGGGACAGACTGTGGGAAAGGAAGAATGCTTTTATTGTCACAAGAAAGGACACTGGAAGAAAGATTGCAGGGCTTGGAAGGCCAAGAACCAGGACCCGAAGCAAGTTGTAGCTTCGGCTTTAGGTGTGTATGTTATTGAAAACTGTCTGTCAATCAACTCTACTTCCTGGGTATTGGATACCGGATCAGGATCTCATATCTGTAATTCTTTGCAGGCACTGAGAAGGCGTAGAGTTTTGAAGACAGGTGATATGACCTTCAGAGTTGCAAACGGAGCAAGCATGGATGTTGAGTCCGTGGGGGACTATCACTTAGGATTAACATATGGACATTTTGGTTTTGCGCAACTGTTATTTTGTACCCAGTTCGACTTGTAATATCATATCTGTATCTTTAATGTCTAAAGAAGGTTATGATTTTGCATTTGTAAGCAATGTTGTAAACATTCACCTTAATCATGTTTTGATTGGGTCGGGTACATTAAGCAACGGAATATACGTGTTAAACCAACCACAGATTTTCAATATCCAGAATACACACAAAAGAAAGTCTTCAGAATTAAATCATGCTTTCTTATGGCATTGTAGACTGGGTCAAATCAATGAAACACGATTGACTAAATTACATAAAGAGGGATATTTGGATCCGTTCGAATATCAGTCTTATGCAACTTGTCAATCCTGTCTCATGGGAAATATGACAAAGACTCCGTTCACTGGACACGGAGTAAGAGCAAGCGAGCTCTTGGGACTCATACATAGCGATGTATGTGGTCCAATGTCTACACATGCGCGAAGTGGTTATTCTTACTTCATTACTTTTACGGATGATTTTTCAAGGTATGTACATGTCTTCTTAATGAAGCATAAATCTGAAGCCTTTGAAAAATTCCAGGAATACAAGAATGAAGTAGAAAAACAAACAAGCAAGAGTATCAAGACACTGAGATCTGATCGAGATGGTGAATACTTAAGTGCCGAGTTCCTGGATTACCTAAAAGAGAATGGAATTCTCTCTCAACTTACTCCTCCATACACACCACAACACAATGGTGTATCGGAGAGACGGAACCGAACCCTATTGGATATGGTACGTTCCATGATGAGTAACGCTGAGTTACCGCGATCTTTCTGGGGTTATGCACTAGAATCAGCTGCATATCCTTTGAACCGGGTTCCAATTAAGTCAGTGCCTACCACACCATATCAGATGTGGAGTGGGAAGAAACCCCATCTTAAACACATTAAGACATGGGGATGTCTAGCTTTTATCAAAAAGCAGCATACGGAAAAACTCGAAGCACGCTCAGTACAGTGCAAGTTTGTGAAATATCCAAAGAACTCAAAGGGATATTTCTTCTATTACGCAGAGGAACAAAAGGTATTTGTTTCTCGTCATGCCTGCTTCTTGGAAACTGAATTTTCAGAAAATCAGATAAGTGGAAACGCAATAGAACTGGAAGAAATTCCATAACCACAAGCTATTACTGAAAGCTTAGTAGAACCAGAAGGTTCAAAAGAACAGGACATTCCCGCACCGCTCCGCAGGAGTAATAGGCTTTCTCATCCACCTGAGAGATACTACGGTTTTCTCATAGACGGAAATAGAGAGGATTGCATCATTGATAATGATGAGCCGACTAGCTTCCAGCAGGCCATTCAGAGCACTGACTTGGTAAAATGGCTGGATGCAATGCGGACCGAGATGGAGTCCATGTACACCAACAAAGTGTGGACTTTAGACGTTGCTCCAGAAGGGGTAAAACCCGTAGGTTACAAATGGATCTTCAAAAGGAAGATTGGTGTAGATGAACAGGTTGAGACCTATAAGGCTAGACTTATTGCAAAGGGTTTTCATCAAAGACCTGGTTTGGACTATGACGAAACCTTTTCTCCAGTGGATATGCTCAAATCCATTCGAATCCTTCTTGCCATTGCTGCCTTCCACGATTATGAGATTTGGCAGATGGACGTAAAAACCGCTTTTCTAAATGGTAATTTAGAGGAGTGTGTCTATATGGACCAGCTAGAGGGTTTCATTCAGAGTGGGAGCAGCGGGAAAGTGTGCAAGTTGCTTAAGTCCATTTATGGACTGAAGCAGGCATCGCGGAGTTGGAACATCTGTTTTGATGAGACGGTCAAAGAATTTGACTTTATCAAAAATCCAGATGAACCATACATTTATAGTAAGATTGTAGCACGAACTGTTGTATTCCTCGTCTTGTACGTGGATGACATTCTCTTGATAAGAAATGACATTCCTATGCTACAATCTGTCAAAGTGTTCTTGTCACACAGGTTCTCCATGAAAGACCTGGGTGATACCTCTTACATTCTGGCGATCCAGATCTATCGTGATAGATCTAAAAGGATGTTTGGACTTTCACAGTCCAGGTACATCGACACCATACTGAAAAGATTCAGTATGGAAGATTCCAAGCATGGTAATTTACCAGCTTGTCACGGAATCACCCTCTCCAAAGAGATGTCTCCCAAGACTGATTTGGAAAGGGATCGCATGTCTATTATACCCTATGCTTCTGCGGTAGGCTCTATAATGTATGCGATGTTGTGTACCAGACCAGATGTAGCTTATGCATTGAGTGTAGTAAGCCGGTATCAGTCAAACCCTGGGAAGAAGCACTGGATAGCGGTAAAGAACATTCTGAAGTACCTGAGAAGGACTAAGTATATGTTTTTGGTTTACGGCGGAAAAGACCTCCAGATCGAGGCCTTTGCTGACTCCAGCTTCCAGAGTGACAAGGATGACTCCAAATCCATGTCGGGTTATGTCTTTACTCTCAATGGAGGGGCGGTGTGTTGGAAGAGTTCCAAACAGGAAACCATTGCTGACTCGACGATGGAAGCGGAGTATATCGCAGAATATGATGCCGCAAAAGAAGCCGTCTGAATGAGGAAGTTCTTAATAGAACTTCAGGTGGTTCCGTCCATTGTTGATCCAATACCTATGCATTGTGACAACAACGGGGCTATAGCTTTAGCAAAGGAACGCAGGTCCCATCAGAAGTCTAGACACATCTTGGGGCGGTATCACCTGATCAGGGAGATCATGGATCGCCGGGAGATCAAGGTTCAGAGGGTTGCTATAGAGGATAACACTGCAAATCCATTCATAAAGGCCATTCCTCAGACGCAGTTCGAGAGGCTATTCGAGATGATAGGTCTGCGATATGCCAGCACATGGCCTTAGTGCAAGTAGGAGATTGTTAGTGTGATATGCCCTAGAGGCCATTATTGTGTAGTACTAGTTTGTATATTACATTTTGGAAGCTTATGATATATACATGGATTGACATTCTTGCTCAATATGGTAGTATGCTACTTGGTTTGTATCTATCTTAATATGTGTATGTATTTCTTTTTAACATATCGCTAATACATATTGATAGAGCCCTTAGGATCTTTGCTTGACTACCAGCGTTGTGATGGCAGACACACTGGTGGGGGCAGGGTAGTCTACAAGCACATCCTTATACTGGTCCCTGGTCGTAGGATTATTGAGACAGGGCATCGATACTCCAGAGTAGACTAGTGTATACGCTTCTCATCTCAGGAGGGGAGATGGTCTGTCCCACAGCCATCGGTACGTTGTACTGGAGATAGTATGCAGGTGCTCGTTAGGTTACAAGTACACTGGACAGGACTCGCTGGGAACTGTTGGTTGGTATTATACCTATCGTCAGTTATCATTTCCCAGGTGACATGAGTACAGCTTAGTCCGTTGACTTGACACTGTCACTTCGCCTTGAGTGTGTTCCCACTGTTTTTAGATTACTACCCTACCACGGCTCTATTGAGTCATGCAAACAGGTAGTAGTTGAGTGCAGTCCCGAAGCACTTGGAGGTAGTGACGGTTAGATATGATTCGTATCTCCCGGTATTGGGAGTTGATATCGCGCTGTGTCTAGAAGAGCCATTACACAAAGTCCCTGGCCAGGGAAAGCGAGATTTACTGGTAGTGCTTCCAGTAGTTTCTCATGGTGTTCTGGGCTACACTCCAACATGATTTGTACCGCTATTAGGGGTCTGACGTTTACCGTCCCTAAGGCCCGACATGCGATACTCTTAGACGAACAGACCGGGCTGTACGGAGATTGTCACATTCAGGCTCAGTAGGAGTTCGTATGGGTTCACCTCATCGGTCTTCTTATCGGCATCTACCTGGGGACTGTTACGTATAGCTAGTATCACTTGCGACCTGTGGTTAAACCCACTGCCAGCGTAGTGTCGAGTCTTTAGAGTCCCACACAGAGGGTTGTTCACCTTTGGGTGAAACGAGATAGAGGTCGTATGGTTTTACGACAGGGTTCATACACATATGCGTACTTGTACGTGTTCAGTGTTCGGGCAGTTGATACTAGTGGGCTTTGGTTTAAGCCAGATCCTAGTATTTGGTTTTGGGTTGGTTCGGTCTCATAGTATTCGTGTTCCTTGGAACACGAATGCGGGTGTGTATGCACAGTTTACTGAGGCAGAAGAACCTCATTAGGGTTTTGACCATTGACTTGATTAAAACCATAATGAGATGGAGGAAATTGATTAATGAGTTTTAATTAGAGATAATTGTATCATGGTTAATTGGTTTGACCATTTGACTAAGTTGACCCATGTTGACTTAGATTTTTTTGTGAGCATGCTTAGCATTAATTGTGAAATGACAATGGTCAAATCAACATCAAACATGACAATTTATCCTAATTAAAATTATCATTATTCTTTTTGTTGATATGAGAGCTATCTCCTCATTTTATCATGACACACTCTCTCTCTCTTGCTAGCTCTCTCCTCTTCCTCTCTCAAAGCTCTCTTGTTTCATGAGTTGAAAATCAAGAGCTTTGTGAGATCAAACCACCAAAACACTTCTCTACTCACTCTAGGGTTCTTAGTCTAGCAAGCCAAGCACTCTAGTTACTTCATTGTTGAGGTAGGAGCTCAAGGTAGAGGCCTTCAGGTGGATCTTTCTTTGGCAAAGAGAACACGGTGAGGAGGAGCCATCTACACCACTCCAAGAAGCTCACAAGAAGAGGAAGCAACACAAGAAGAGAAGGAGTTCAAGACCAAGGTATAATCATCTAACCTAGTAGTTAAAACTCTAAGTTAGTTTGTTAGTTTTTGTTTAGCAAAGATCCTTCATGGTTAGTCTATGTTTCCTTGTGAGAAAAATTCGATTTTTACCTATTCCGCCTCCCCGAAAGTACCGGGGTGGGTAACATAGACTTACAACTTCAATCTCCATCTGATACAAATATTGTTGAAGTTTCTACTGGGCGGTGAGATTCAATGCTAATAGTTGGTGACTAAAGGCATCAGGTACCACATTCACCTTCCCTGGGTGATATTGCAGGTTGATGTCAAAGTCGGCCATAAGTTCTAACCATCGTCTCTGCCGCATATTAATCTCCTTCTGAGTAAACACATATTTTAGACTCTTGTGATCTGTGTAAATATTCACTCGTTCACCAAAAAGATAATGGCGCTAAATCTTAAGAGCAAAGATTACGGCCGCCAACTCCAAATCATGCATCGGGTAATTGCGCTCATGAATCTTCAGTTGTCTTGAAGCATAAGCCACAACTTTACCGTGATGATGTAGAATACATCCTAATCCCTTACCGGATGCATCGCAATGCAGTTCGAAACCTCCAGATTGGTCCGGTATAACAAGAATAGGCGCTGATATCAACCTTGACATGAGTTCTACGAAAGCTTGTTTGCATGCTTCTGACCACACGAATTCTTCATCTTTGCGTGTGAGCTTGGTTAGGGGTGTTGCTATCTTCGAAAATACTTCAATGAACCTTCGGTAATATCCAGCTAGACCCAAGAAACTTCGAATGTCCTTCACTGACTTTGGTGTCGGCCATTCGCTTATTGCTGAAACTTTTGCTGGATCTATAGAGATTCCATCGCCTAATACGATATGTCCAAGAAAACCAACTTGATCTAGCCAAAACTCGCGCTTGCTATACTTGGCGTAGAGTTGATATTGTCGTAGAGTTTCTATGACAATTCGTAGTGCTCGGCATGTTCTTTCCGACTCTTTGAATACACCAGAATGTCGTCGATAAAGATGACAACAAACCTGTCTAAGTACTCCTAAAAAACTTGATTCATTAGGTTCATGAATATTTCTGGTTCGTTGGTCACTCCAAATGGAATCACAAGAAATTCGTAATGACCATAGCGAGTTCTGAATGTCGTTTTATGGATATCAGATTCCTTGACCTTCACCTGATGATAACCCGAACGAAGATCTAATTTGGAGAAAACATAAGATCCACTTAGCTGATCGAACAGATCGTCGATACACGGTAGCGGATACTTGTTCTTTATCGTTACTTTGTTCAAGGCTCTGTAATCAATGCACATTCTATATGAACCTTCCTTCTTCTTCACAAGTAGAACTAGAGATCCCCAACTTGAAGTGCTAGGACAAATCCATCATTTCGCCAATAATTCGTCCAACTGAGTTCGGACTTCCTTCAAACCTACCGGACTTAATCGATATGGTGCTTTGATCACCGGTTGTGCTCTTGGTATTAAATCAATGTTGAATTCAAGAGCTCGATCGGAAGGCAAACCTGAAATATCGTCAGTAAACACATCGTCGAACTCTCGAACCACTTCTGGCTTTGATCCTTCTTCCGCTTGAATTTCCGCAATCACTGCCTTCTTTGGTTTCGCCTTGTATGTACTTGACTCCAAGGTACGGTCTCCACTTTTGAAATAGAAGACCAGATGCTCGGGAATCTCGAATACTACCCTCCTTTGACGACAGTCGATGGTAGCATAGAAGGTTCCGAGCCAATCCATACCTAGAACCACATCGAAGTTCCGTATGTCCAGCACTTTGAAGTCAGCATAGAATTCTCTGCTGCAGACGACCACTGGACACAGGCTGTATCCCATTGTTGCCTTTAGAACGCCATTTCCTGAACTGACATTCCGGCTGGATACAAGCGGTGTGACTGGAATCGCATGAGTTCGGACAAACTGTTGCGACATAAAGCAATGAGATGCTCCAGTATCGAATAGTGCGAGTGCAGGAAGTAAGGCTACTAAGATTGTACCTAAGTTATATGTGGGATATGTTTTAGGAATACGGGAAAAGATATATTGGTATGTCTATGAATTAAAAGAGAATTTGAAAGGGAAGTGTTACCAGTGATGACTTGGCTGGTGGGTTCATCTTCTTCCGCGGTCATCGTGAAAGCTTGTCGCCGTGGTACATTCCTCCTGGACAGAAGAGCATTCCTCTGTCCGTTCCTTGGTCCCTGAGTGAAGGGTTGCCTAGCACAGCGGCAAGGTTTCGAGAGGCATCGTCCATACCAAATTCAAAAATTTGTCGTTCTAGCTAACCCTAACAATGAATCGTTAACTAGAAATAATACGGAAAATATATGCAAACACTTTGCAAGTTATAGTGAGAAAGGAATACAACCTTTGTAGACCGGTCCTTCACTTCAAATAGTTCCATGTAGTAGTCCCCTTCGCTGTGATTGTAAACTCCGGACTCTAGAGAGGATCCCTTAAAGAAACGAGCGTGCTTGCTTTGATGTCTTCGAGGCCGAAGATGATCTACATCGAGGAGACACTAACCCAAGATATTTCTTTACTAATCATATAACTAGTGAAGCAAACACACTCTACTAAATAGCAAGTAGTAAAGGATGATGAAGTAGGAAGTGGGCTCACTTTAGATTTCATTTTCTCACACTTTTTCTCAAAACTCTATTGAAGCAAGAAGCTTTTGATGAAGAAGGAAAAGAAAATATCTCACATGAATAATTCATCCAAATGAATTATTGCACCCAAGGTTGAGTTAAAGCTGTTAGGTCCACGTTACCTCTCCCGGTACTTTCGGGGTTGCGGAAACGGTAAATCAAAATTTTTCTTAACTTTGTAACATGGACCGTAAAAGCCGGATCTTGGCTAAACTAAACTAGCATACTTGCAAAGAAGAATTAACTACTCGGCAAAGTGGTTATACCTCAACTTGAACTCCTTCACTTCTTGTTGTTGTTCTTCTTTGATGTTCTTCTCTTCTTGTTGTTCTTCTCATTGCTTGCTCAATGGTTGATCCGGACTTCGGTCACCTCCGCGGCCTCCTTGAGTCGAAGACGATCCACCCGAGAGATGTACACCGAGCTCCACCTCGAGCCGAGGTAACTAGGGCAAGGAGATTGCTAATCTAGAAGCCCTAGGTTGTGTAGAGAGGATGTATGGATGTGTTTGTCAAGTAGAATCCTTTTTCTCTCAACACATGAGATCAAAGGAGAAATCAAGAGGAGGAAGAAGAAGGAGATTTTCTAGCAACCATGGAGCTTCTCATTTCAAGAGAGAGAATGAGAATGAGCAAATGAAAAGCTTAACCAAGAGAAAAGCTAACCATGGTTGCAATAATGCACAAAACATTATCATTACAAATCCAATCAAGATAAAGGTGATAGCTACAAATGACATGACCATTATCATAACTTAATAAAAAGAAAACCAAAGAATACTTTAGATCTTCTAAGAAGGTCCAAGTCAACTTTGGTCAAAAGGTCAACAAAGTCAAGATGGTCAAATGGTCAATGTAATTAGCCATAACAAAATTATCAATGAAAGGATTAGTAAATAATGTCCCCGGCTCATTTATGGTTTTGACCAAACGAACTGTCGAAACCCTAATGAGTCCGCCTCAAAATGGTTTTGACCGAATCAACTGTCAAAACCCTAATGAGCCTGCCACATAGTGGTTTTGGCCGAACCAACTGCCAAAACCCTAATGAGGCACCTCCTCCTTCATCGCTCCAGAAAACTGTGCATACACACCTGCATCCGTATTCCGTAGAATGCGGATGCGCAGAAGACAAAACAGATCCATCCGTGCAATACTAGGATCTGGCTTAAACCAAAGCCCACTAGTACTGCCTGCCCGAACATCATACGCACACAAGTGTACGTAAGTGATCGCAGCCCTGCCGTAAAACCATACGGCCTCTACACGTTTCGCTCAGTGCAGGGAAACTCTCTGTGTGGGACTCTAAAGACTCGACACTACGCTGGCAGTGGGTTTAACCACAGACCGCAAGCAGCACTAGCTGTACGTAACGGTCCCCAGGTAGATGTCGATAAGAAGGCCGATGAGGTGAACCCATCCGAACTCCTACTGAGTCTGCATTTGACAATCTCCGTACAGTCCGGTCTGTTCGTCTGATACATCGCATGTCGGGCCTAGGGGGGCGGCAAGCGTCAGACCCCTAATAACGGTACAAGTCGTGTCGGAGTGAAGCCCAGAACACCCTGAGATAACACTGGAACCTACCAGTATATCTCGCTTGCCCTGGCCAGGGACTACTCGTGTAATGGCTCTCCTAGACACAGCGTGATGTCAACCCCCAATACCGGGAGAGACGAATCCTGTCTAACCGTCACTGCCTCCAAGTGCTTCGAGACTGCTCCCAACTACTACCTGTTTGCACGACTTAGTAGAGCCGTGGTAGGGTAGTAATCAAAGAACAGTGGGAACACACTCGAGGCGAAGTGACAGTGTCAAGTCAGCGGACTATGCTGTACTCATGTCACCTGGGAACTGATAACTGACGATAGGTATAATACCAACCATCAGTTCCCGACGAGTCCTGTCCAGTGTACTCGTAACCTAACGAGCACCCGCATACTATCTCAAGTACGACGTACCGACGGCTGTGGGACAGACCGTCTTCCGTGCTGGGATGAGAAGCGCATACGCTAGTCTACTCCGGAGTATCGATGCCCTATCTCGGTACTCCCACGACTAGGGACGTGTATAAGGATGTGCTTGTAGATTACCCAGCCCCCACGAGTGTGATCGCCATCACAACGCCGGTAATCAAGTAAAGATCCTAAGGGCTCTACTAATGCGTATAGGTGATATAATAAATAAACACACATGTACACATTAAAGCAGAGGCAAACCAAGTAGCATACTACTATATTGAGCAAGATTGTCTGTACAACTGTGAATATCCCAAGCTTCCATCAAGTAATATACATACTAGTATGATACAGTAATGGCCTCTAGGGCATATACACCAACAATCTCCCACTTGCACTAAGGCCATGTACTGGCGTATCGAAGACCTATCATCTCGATCAGCCGCTCGAACTGAGTCTGGGGTAAAGCCTTTGTGAATGGGTCCGCAGTGTTGTCCTTTGTGTCCACTCTCCGCACCTCGATCTCCTGTCGATCAATGATCTCCCTGATCAGGTGATACCACCTTAAGATGTGCCTGGACTTCTGATGGGACCTTGGTTCCTTCGCTAAAGCTATAGCCCCATTGTTATCGCAATACAGAGGTATTGGGTCAACAATGGACGGAACCACCTGAAGTTCATTAATGAACTTCTTTATCCAGACCGCCTCTTTTGCGGCATCGCTTGCAGCAATGTATTCAGCCTCCATCGTCGAGTCTGCGACGGTATCCTGCTTAGAACTCCTCCAACATACCGCCCCTCCGTTGAGGGTAAACACAAAACCCGAGACAGACTTGCTGTCATCTTTGTCACTCTGGAAGCTTGAATCGGTAAAGGACTCGACCCTGAGGTCTCCATTACCGTAAACCAGGAACATCTCCTTAGTCCTTCTCAGGTACTTGAGAATGTTCTTCACTGCTGTCCAGTGGTCCTCCCCTGGGTCTGACTGATACCGGCTTACCGTGCTCAACGCGTAAGCTACATCTGGTCTTGTACATAGCATCGCATACATTATAGATCCTACCGCCGAAGCGTAGGGTATAGTGCTCATGCGAACCCTCTCCTCGTCAGTCTTAGGAGACATCTTCTTGGAGAGGGTAATTCCGTGCAATGCGGGTATGTTACCGCGCTTGGAACCCTCCATACTAAATCTCTTTAGTACGGTCTCTATGTACCTGGACTGTGAAAGTCCCAATAGCTTCTTGGATCTATCTCTATAGATCTTGATCCCCAGAATGTACGAGGCATCACCCAGGTCCTTCATGGAGAACCTTTGTGACAAAAATAGCTTGACCGATTGTAGCATAGGAATATCATTTCCTATCAAAAGAATGTCGTCCACGTACAAGACTAGGAATACGACAGTTCGTCCTACAATCTTCTTATATACACAGGGTTCATCTTCGTTCTTGATGAAATCAAATTCCTTGATTGCCTCATCAAAACAGATGTTCCAGCTCCGCGATGCCTGCTTTAATCCATAAATGGATTTAAGCAACTTGCACACCTTTCCGCTGCTCCCACTGTCTACGAAACCTTCTGGTTGATCCATGTAAACGCACTCTTCCAAACAACCGTTTAGGAAAGCCGTTTTAACATCCATCTGCCAGATTTCATAGTCATGGAAGGCAGCAATGGCAAGTAGGATCCGAATGGATTTGAGCATAGCCACCGGAGAAAAAGTTTCATCATAGTCCAAACCAGGTCTTTGACGAAAACCTTTGCAACGAGTCTAGCTTTATAGGTTTCCACCTGCCCATCTACACCAAGTTTCCTTTTGTAGATCCATTTGCATCCAACGGGTTTTACCCCAGGTGGAGCAATATCCATGGTCCACACTTTATTGGCGTACATGGACTCCATTTCAGATTGCATTGCTTCCTGCCACTTATCAGAGTC
Source organism: Agapanthus africanus (assembly GCA_030015575.1). Taxonomy (NCBI): domain Eukaryota; kingdom Viridiplantae; phylum Streptophyta; class Magnoliopsida; order Asparagales; family Amaryllidaceae; genus Agapanthus; species Agapanthus africanus. The sequence continues at coordinate 101,475,273 of CM057347.1, read as the reverse complement.
CCTACTGATAATGGCCTGTCTGAAACTGGTAGGGTCATCTTCTTCTAAGATGCAATCCTCTCGATCCCCGTCAATGAGAAAACCGTAGTATCTCTCGGGCGGATGAGAAATCCTATCAGATCTGCGGAGTGGCTGAGGTTCGTCTGGGGTTATTGAATCCTGAGGTTCTGTCAAACTTTCAGTTTCAGTTTGTGGTCGCTGAATTTCTTCCAATTCTACCGTGCTCCCACTAATTTCTTTTGCAAGAAACTCCGTTTCCAAGAAAACGGCATGCTGAGCAACAAACACCTTCTGTTCCTCGGTTTGGTAGAATAGATATCCATAACCATTCTTTGGATATCCCACAAACTTACATAAAACTGACCGTGCCTCTAGTTTATCCGGTTTATGCTTTTTAACATAAGCCGGACAACCCCATATCTTAGATCTTTTAAGATATGGCCTCTTTCCATTCCATATCTCGAACGGAGTCTTAGGCACAGATTTAGACGGAACATCATTCAATAGGTATGCGGCTGTCAATAGCGCATGTCCCCAAAATGAAAGAGGCAACTCGGCATTACTCATCATGGAGCGAACCATATCCAGTACGGTACGATTCCTCCGCTCCGAAACACCGTTGTGCTGTGGTGTATAAGGAGGAGTAAGCTGAGAGAGAATACCATTCTCTTTTAAGTAATCTAGGAATTCCGTGCTTAAGTACTCCCCTCCCCTGTCAGACCGGAGGATCTTGATACTTTTGCCTGTCTGGTTCTCTACTTCGTTTCTGAATTCCTTGAATTTCTCAAAAGCTTCAGATTTGTGTTTCATCAGATACACATATCCGAACCTAGAGAGATCGTCAGTGAATGTGATGAAGTACGAGAACCCACCCCTTGCATGTATAGACATCGGACCACATACATCACTATGTACGAGTCCCAAGAGCTCTGCTGCTCTTTCTCCATGTCCGGTGAACGGAGATTTGGTCATCTTTCTTTTGAGACAAGACTGACAAGTTCCATAAGATGAAAACTCGAACGCATTCAAGAGTCCATCTTTATGCAACCTACTCAGTCTTTTCTTTCCGATATGACCAAGTCTACAATGGCACAAGTAGGATTCATTCGTATCTGAATTCTTCCTCTTGCGTGTGTTTTGTATGTTGAGAACTGTATTCTGATTTAGAACGTAGATACCATTAAACAGTGTACCCTCTGCAACCAGTACCTTATCAAGGTAAATGTTCATGATATTCTTTTCAAGAACAAAGTTATATCCATCTTTATCGAGTAAAGAAACTGATATGATGTTGCAAACCATGGAGGGTACATAGTAGCAATCGTTCAAAATCATAGTCTTGCCATTTGGCAATACTAGGTGATATTCACCGACGGCTGCCGCATTAACTTGTGCTCCGTTCGCTACTCTGAGCGACATATCACCCGGTGCAACTTTCCTACTTTTTCTCAGTCCCTGCAATAAATTACAGATATGAGATCCTGATCTGGTATCAAGTACCCAGGAGGTAGGGCTGACCGTAAAACAGTTCTCAATTACAAGAACACCTGAAGTAGATGCAAAACCATGCTTCTTCTTCGACTGGGTATCCTGGAAATCTATACAATCCCCTTTCCCATTCTCATACTCATGACTGTTGTCACAAGTTAGAGCTGAACCATCTTTCCCCAGTCCCGAATAAGAATTCGGATCGGTCAAGCGATACATTTTATTATCTTGATTAGGGCGTGAAAAGGTTGCTGCCTGGAGAGAGAAAAGAAACACTCAGCGTATGCTCTTGCAAGATTAGATTGGTTTATTAATTTATCTAACCAGGATGTCTCCCACTGTTTACTCAAATTCTTCTTAAAACCTTTTTAAAAGAAGAACTAGCCGGGTTTTTAATTCACGTCACAATACTTGCTTAACCTTTCAGCCAGGCTAGTGTCGGTACTTCGAGGGAGGTTTTCCAACGCTTTCGCGAAGTTCCTTAATTAAAGAACCTCTTTTCCCTGGGGGCGTAACCCCGCTAACACCTTTCTAGACACCTACTAGGTTTATAGCATTGATCGTTAAGTGAAATAATCTCCCGAGAGTAAACCAACTCATCAGTGGGATCGGGATCCAACTGTCATTGTGTGATAACCTAGATGGAATCCACTCTAGTCACCACACTCCAGAAGGTATGCCAAATCTGCAAGTTTCAGTTCTTTTGAAACTCCCGATGTGGTTTTTGCCCCTAACTGTTCATGACCTTGACTAGGTCAACAAGCCACAAACTGTTAGACAAGTTCTACTCGTCATAATCCTGATTGCATTAGACCCACCCGTACGTGCCCTTGACTAGGTCAACAAGGCCGCACGACTGTCCTAACCAATCACATTTGCAATCCACAGAAAAATATTATTTAGCTACCGTTCACTACGCCTTGACTAGGTCAACAAACGCAGCACGAATACTGAATAATATTAGTCCGAAACGACGGAGGGCTACGGCTGGGTTTTTGGCGAAAAACCCGTTAACGTAATGAACTTGATATCGTTGAAGGAACCTGATTGCACCTTTTTGAAAATCATAGTGGCGAAAACTTTTGCTAAAGAGGTCACTCCCTGCGAAGGGATCTCGGCTCTTTCCTCGTCGAGTGAGGTGCTGGGCATTCATAAGATGAATACCTCGATGCAAAGCAAGAATAATCGACTATGGTGAAGTTATTACCCTGACGCAAACCTTTTGTCCAAGGGGTCACTCCCGATGAGGGGATCTCGGCCCTTGCCTCGTCGATTGAGGTGCTGGGCATTCATAACCGAATACCTCGATGCAAAACAAAAAGATGAACGTCCTTGTAATAACAGCTTTTTGAAAAACTTGTTCCAACAACGTCTTTTAGGTTTATTTTCTTGCATTAGTTCTTTTAATGCGTGATATTCTTGCATTAGTTCTTTTAATGCGTCCCATCATTTAATCCTACCATTGCAGAAAACAACCAAAATATGACGTACGCTTATGCCATTCGCATTCGCCACGGGGTCCCGTCATCACTCGTTAGGTTACTTAACTAACGACAGAGCGGGGGCTGGGCTAGCGCGGCTGTAAAACATAAGCAACGCCTAAATAGAAAGCAATGATAGACATTACAGATCACAGATGAACACTTTGGATATACTAGGAACCCGCGATTCGTTCGAGCCTGCAACAAAAAACGGATTACACGGTCGCGATGAATAGCCAAAACCCCACCCAAGACCCCTACGGATGCGGCAAACTACCCGCCAAGTACCCGAAGCGAAGCAACCTCCCTCAATGCCATGAGTAGGCCACTCGGCACTTCGAGCTACCCGGTAGTTTGTGCACCCCTTCCATGGGTCTATCCTAGGAGCAAAAACAGTAAAAAGAATTATACAATGACGGCTACAACCCCGACCCGGTTGTGCGGCCAAACAAATAATATTACATCAATTTACAATTTTGTTACATGAATGAAAGAAAAAGAAACTCTCATCTCACATCCACCCCGGCTATTCATCCGCGACAATCCAACGAGTTCATATTCACAAACCATCAAGAACAATCACAGATCACAGATATGTATAACCCCGACTAATCGACATATAGCGATTAGCCGACGTTCAATACATAAGAACATCACAGATATAACCTTTATAGTCAAAGTATATTGAAGTTCGGAAAAATACGGAATTATAGGCCCCCAGAAACAAATTTCTATTCTGGAAAATCTGGGCACATATAATATATCTGAAAAATCCTAAAACCATGTCAGAAACACACTGCACCAAAATCGATGCAGTAACTCACCAAGTTGGCCGCGGTTCCGCGGCAAGAGCTTGCTCTTGCCGCGGAAGCGCGGCTCTTTGGTTGAGTCGCTGCATCGTTTTTGGTGCTTTTCTTATAAAAACCCTGAGATAATTTTTGGGATATAACAAATTTTGTTTTGACCAGAAAAAGTTTTAACAGAAACTCAGATTTTTACAACTTGGTTTTTTTTCGATTTTTCCGTTTCGAACTTCGATACACTTTACTACCAAGCTAGTTTATGTTTAGTTAGGCTCTGATACCACTGTTAGGTCCACGTTACCTCTCCCGGTACTTTCGGGGTTGCGGAAACGGTAAATCAAAATTTTTCTTAACTTTGTAACATGGACCGTAAAAGCCGGATCTTGGCTAAACTAAACTAGCATACTTCCAAAGAAGAATTAACTACTCGGCAAAGTAGTTATACCTCAACTTGAACTCCTTCACTTCTTGTTGTTGTTCTTCTTTGATGTTCTTCTCTTCTTGTTGTTCTTCTCATTGCTTGCTCAATGGTTGATCCGGACTTCGGTCACCTCCGCGGCCTCCTTGAGTCGAAGAGGATCCACCCGAGAGATGTACACCGAGCTCCACCTCGAGCCGAGGTAACTAGGGCAAGGAGATTGCTAATCTAGAAGCCCTAGGTTGTGTAGAGAGGATGTATGGATGTGTTTGTCAAGTAGAATCCTTTTTCTCTCAACACATGAGATCAAAGGAGAAATCAAGAGGAGGAAGAAGAAGGAGATTTTCTAGCAACCATGGAGCTTCTCATTTCAAGAGAGAGAATGAGAATGAGCAAATGAAAAGCTTAACCAAGAGAAAAGCTAACCATGGTTGAAATAATGCACAAAACATGATCATTACAAATCCAATCAAGATAAAGGTGATGGCTACAAATGACATGACCATTATCATAACTTAATAAAAAGAAAACCAAAGAATACTTTAAATCTTCTAAGAAGGTCCAAGTCAACTTTGGTCAAAAGGTCAACAAAGTCAAGATGGTCAAATGGTCAATGTAATTAGCCATAACAAAATTATCAATGAAAGGATTAGTAAATAATGTCCCCGGCTCATTTATGGTTTTGACCAAACGAACTGTCGAAACCCTAATGAGTCCGCCTCAAAATGGTTTTGACCGAATCAACTGTCAAAACCCTAATGAGCCTGCCACATAGTGGTTTTGGCCGAACCAACTGCCAAAACCCTAATGAGGCACCTCCTCCTTCATCGCTCCAGAAAACTGTGCATACACACCTGCATCCGTATTCCGTAGAATGCGGATGCGCAGAAGACAAAACAGATCCATCCGTGCAATACTAGGATCTGGCTTAAACCAAAGCCCACTAGTACTGCCTGCCCGAACATCATACGCACACAAGTGTACGTAAGTGATCGCAGCCCTGCCGTAAAACCATACGGCCTCTACACGTTTCGCTCAGTGCAGGGAAACTCTCTGTGTGGGACTCTAAAGACTCGACACTACGCTGGCAGTGGGTTTAACCACAGACCGCAAGCGGCACTAGCTGTACGTAACGGTCCCCAGGTAGATGTCGATAAGAAGGCCGATGAGGTGAACCCATCCGAACTCCTACTGAGTCTGTATGTGACAATCTCCGTACAGTCCGGTCTGTTCGTCTGATACATCGCATGTCGGGCCTAGGGGGCGGCAAGCGTCAGACCCCTAATAACGGTACAAGTCGTGTCGGAGTGAAGCCCAGAACACCCTGAGATAACACTGGAACCTACCAGTATATCTCGCTTGCCCTGGCCAGGGACTACTCGTGTAATGGCTCTCCTAGACACAGCGTGATGTCAACCCCCAATACCGGGAGAGACGAATCCTGTCTAACCGTCACTGCCTCCAAGTGCTTCGAGACTGCTCCCAACTACTACCTGTTTGCACGACTTAGTAGAGCCGTGGTAGGGTAGTAATCAAAGAACAGTGGGAACACACTCGAGGCGAAGTGACAGTGTCAAGTCAGCGGACTATGCTGTACTCATGTCACCTGGGAACTGATAACTGACGATAGGTATAATACCAACCATCAGTTCCCGACGAGTCCTGTCCAGTGTACTCGTAACCTAACGAGCACCCGCATACTATCTCAAGTACGACGTACCGACGGCTGTGGGACAGACCGTCTCCCGTGCTGGGATGAGAAGCGCATACGCTAGTCTACTCCGGAGTATCGATGCCCTATCTCGGTACTCCCACGACTAGGGACGTGTATAAGGATGTGCTTGTAGATTACCCAGCCCCCACGAGTGTGATCGCCATCACAACGCCGGTAATCAAGCAAAGATCCTAAGGGCTCTACTAATGCGTATAGGTGATATAATAAATAAACACACATGTACACATTAAAGCAGAGGCAAACCAAGTAGCATACTACTATATTGAGCAAGATTGTCTGTACAACTGTGAATATCCCAAGCTTCCATCAAGTAATATACATACTAGTATGATACAGTAATGGCCTCTAGGGCATATACACCAACAAAAGCCATCATGCTTAACTCATGTAGAGAATAAACCCAAGGCTATGTTTAAAGGTTGGGTCAAGGAAAAATATCTTAAGGAATGACAAAAAAGTTGACCTTGACAATGTTTTACAAGCTTCTCCAAGCTTGAAACTTTGACCAAGTCTTTTGCTCTTTTGTAATAACTTAAGAAATAATCAAAACCCTAATTTAACCCTAGCATGGTATAAGTCTCATACATTGTCACGACCCGAAATATTAGCTCGTGACCAGCACTTAAATCACGCAACGTCTAAAGGCGTAACGTAATTCAAGTAAGTTGAAACCCAGAAATCTAAACCCTTTCAAGAAAATAAAGGAGGTGAAGTTTTAAAATAAAGGTATAATGAAATCAAGTTTTCTTAATGCATAGAAAAGGAATATAAAAATGCAAGTAAAATTTACTAGTTTTGAAAACGTGTTTCGTCTTTCAAAATTTTGGGCAGTACCTCCTTTGTATATTTTGATCCAAAACCACAAATACATAACCAGAATAATGGCATCCCCAAGCGGGAGCTAGCTCTTCGCCAAACGGCGGATCACAACCACGCAAGACAGTATATGTAAGTATACGACGCCCAACGGCGAAGTTCACCACAAAAGATAAAGAAATAAACAAGACATCAAAACCACAAGTAGCGGAAAACCCCTCGCTCTAAGTCTCGCAACCACAATCTCTCTAAGTCTCATTACTTATACAATTTACTAATTTTGATTGATGGAGTTAACTAGATACAATATGAAATATAGATACAAGAGTGGGTACGATACAAATGTCCCACCTACCAATGCAAAACACCCGAATGCAACTGAGTGCCAGCCAAGCCACTACTGATCCAAGCGGTCAACCTGCAAGAACTGTGGCACAACGGGGGTAAGTTTCCAACTCGTGAGTAGAAAAGAAATATCTACAAGTAGAAATCGAATAAACAACGACTCCTACGTCAACTATATCATAAAGGTAATACTATGATATCTAGGGTGACCGGGTCATCATATGTGCCAACAATGTAATCAATACCTATATGTATGCGGGTATAATCTAACAATATAACCAATATCTGTATGCATGTGGATCTCCTCCAACCATAAAATCAATGTATGTATGCATGTGGATCTCGTCCAACCATATAATCAATGTCTGTGAATATCATAAAAGCATATGCATGAAGTATAAGGATATAAATCAACGGGTGTCCCTCGCGACACCTCAAAATCATGGAACCTGAGTATCCAATATCGACACTCGAAAACATCATGAAATAATCGTGTCCAGCATCGACACGCAAATCCTCATGTATCGGGCTCCGTCAGTCCGGATCGGCCCACGGGCTCTGTCTGCGGAATCGGCCCTCGGCCCCAGCAGTACGGGTCGGCCCGTATCCATCTCTCAACTCTGGTCAGTATCCTCCGGATAACCACCAGATCTAACCAATCACCGGTAGGTATGTAGTCCCTCTGTCAAGCTCACCATCTACTGCACAGCAAATCCGTTCTCGCCCCGGGATACCATACCGGGTCCACCATGTACCCGCAATCGGCCTCATCCAACTCCTCGAATCGGGTTTCACATATCATACGTCTCAGAACCAAGAAAACGCATGGTGGACGCACTGAAATATCATATCAAGAGAAACCGGGTTTTTAAAACAGTACATGCTTTCTTTTGAAATAGCCACGGTTCTCAAATCCAGAAATCTCATGAAAACAATATATCTTAATGCGTGTAATCATAAAGCATGATGTATGCGATATATAACAGAAATGTAAGCATATCCAAATATCATACAATATGGAACAGTGATATGACATATTAAGGGAAAACCGCTCTTTTAAATGATTTCAGTTTTAAAATATATCCTGCGGTTCCCAATTCTCCAAAACCAAAGCCAGCATGATCTATGTATGTGCAATAAGTATGTATGTAGGTATGGATGCACAAGTAGTATATACGCAGGTATGGGTGTACAATATGTATGTGCGCAAGTATGGATGTACAAGTGGTATATACGCAAGTATGAGTGTACAATATGTATGTGCGCAAATATGGATATACAAGTGGTATATACGCCAGTATGAGTGTACAATATGTATGTGCGCAAGTATGGATACCAATATATGTGTGCACCAATATAGATATACAAATGTGTATATGCGCAAGTATGGATGTATCAATGTATGTGTGCACCAATATGGATATACAATGTGTATGTGCGCAAATATGGGTGTACAAGTGGTATATACGCCATTATGAGTGTACAATATGTATGTGCGCAAGTATGGATGTACCAATATATGTGTGCACCAATATGGATATACAAATGTGTATATGCGCAAGTATAGATGTATCAATGTATGTGTGCACCAATATGGATATACAATGTGTATGTGCGCAAATATGGGTGTACAAGTGGTATATACGCCAGTATGACTGTACAAGGAGTCATATCATGATGCAGCAATCCTACTGTGTAGTGACATGGCAATTATCGATGATGAAGTGTGTGAGCCGGCAAATCTGTGTACGTGTAACATACGCATCATCGATAATGGTGCAGGTGTACTAGCACAGGTATAAGTAATGCAATGCGAATAACATGAATGCAGCATAAGATAAATCATCAGCTAAAAGCTATAAGGTATACATGTCTACAAGACCGAGTCAGTGAATCTATCAATCGGCCTCCAGCCTAACAATATCGCGTACGGTATAATCCATCGTACGACAACCTCTAGTCAAGGGTAAGGATCAATCATCAAGTCAACTCATCATGCACGGAAAATCATCGTACGGCGGTATAAGCTATCAGGGATCCTATCAACCTATAAGACGAGGAGGGTACGGACCTAACTTCACGTTCGGCCTAACATCCATGATTCACAACATTCTATATATATATATATATATATATATATATATATATATAGACACACACACATACACACCCCTATGTCCCAGGTCACATCCGTAACGATCTCATATCAGGGGACCGGCAGGATATAAATCATCTCAATCGACTCGCATCCGTATACCAACATATCACCAAATCATCATATCACGTCTTATATTCTTTCATCGCATTTATATCTCACATCAAGTCGAGTTTATATAAACATTCTATCCCTACTAAAAGTATAAGTATCTAATCTAACATACACACCCGAACCATACGATCAGTTTTTAAAATATGCGAATCGTAGTTTTAAAAGTAGGGGCTACGGTGTTTTTAAGGAAAAGATATCATTTGAAAATCCGTAACATCCCTAATGGTAGATGTTTAAAAGATACATAAGATTCTTTAGTTTGGAAATAGGTATGGTTCGGATGACACGTCAACGTCGGCTATCTAGTCCTATAGTACCCTAAACGGCAATATCGTCAAATATCATCCTCAAATTCCGTCATCACATATTAGCCGTATTATATCATTTCTAATTATCCTTAGTTTCTAATATGGTTTCACTAGCTATCATTTAACTCTAACCCTAGTTTCCAAATCTAGATTTCCTTAACCATATTCTATAAATTAGTTTCCATCAAAACTTTGCGCGGGTGCTATACGCCATCCACCCGACTTCCCCGGTAGATATAGATCTACTCACCGTAGTCTTCGCTTGCCGAAGTCGTTGAAGCCACGCTCCCTCGCATCGAAATCCATGCGAGGGTACCTATAATAATAAACAATTGCAATCGCTATTAATATCAAATCCGGAAACCAAAACGGCACACACATTGCTCATAGGTTAGAACCTATAGCTTACGCGTATAAAATCAACCAAACAACCCTTATTGTTGATGTACGAACACCCAACAACCAATGTCAAATTCAAATATCAAAACTTAGCATTTCAAAATACGGAAAACCATAGCCAAAATCATACTAAAATACTCCCAGAAGTTTACTCAGGTCAAATAAAGCTAAGCAAACAAGTCTAGGGTGATGTATATAGTGTATATGACCTACTGTAACCACCTAGCCCATAACTCCTATACCAGGCCGGCCACATAGGCCAAAATTCCGGCCTCCTCAGCCCCGTATGCTCTGAATGGGTTTGTTCTGTCATGGTGGTCTCCTGGTAGTGTATCTAGGTCCCTGGTGTTGTTTGCTACGCTCAAAAATCCCCCGGGTTACTCCAGATTTCCCTGCACACTCTATATTCTCACAAATCCGACATGAACTCAAATCCCAAATCCATATTTTGGTTTCCCATACTCATTCTTAGGTATTATACAGCCCATCCACAACCACTCAAATATCATCAATCCACAATTTCACTCAAACCCTCGCTAGGATCTTCTAATTTCCACAAATCACCACCAAACCATCTCTAAACTAAACTAGAAGCTAAGAATTCAAACTAAACTAACAAGGAAAGAGATATACCTCATGGATGAACTCAAGAGAACCCTAGTAGTCCCAATGTTGCCAAAATCCCACTTTGTTTGGTTCAATGTGATGAGCATGAAGAGGGGATCGTTTTTTGTGAAAGGGGTTTAGGGTTTTTGGGATTATTTGGAGATGGATCTAGGGTTTGAAGGTGGAGGGAGATGAGGGTGAGGAAGATGAAGAAGGAGAAGAAAATGATGGGTCAACACCATGGCAGCGGCGGCCCCCACCTCTCTCGCTTATTCTCACACTCTCTCCCTTCCAATCATTCACCTTTTTCACTAAATTATCCTTTTGCCATTTCTTTTTCTTTTCTCTTTCAAATTTCAAAACCAAATCACATAATACCCATAAGTCAACACAAATGCAACAACATGTAACCAAATATAATATGACATGGTGCACTAGCCATGGAAAACTGTAGAAACACGGATTTGGCCTAATCGCGATTAGCAGTGCACTAATCGGGTTTTTATCGAAACTGCATATAATAAATTTTAAAAATACCAAATCCTTTAAATATATTATTAAATGAATAAATTATTTTAATTTTCATTTATTTCACAATTATCGGTATATATTTATACCTTTATTCGAAAACCCCAATTTCGCAAATCGGGCAGTTTTCGGGAAATATATTATTTTAATATTAAATTCCAAAAATAATATTTTATATTTTATGAAATGTTACATACACCCATCTTGTATATATCATCAAGCATGACACAATACATGTACACAATTATACATATCACATATATACAATGTGCACATCAAGTGAGAAAAGAAATCATTAGTGAGCTAAATATTAGTTAATGTAATATAATATATCAAATATATAATTATACATTAAATTATCAAATCAACTCTTGATTTAATAATCCAGCTATATCACATATAACCGACTAATATCAAATGCAACATCTTATCGAATCAATGCTTAATCCGATAACTCGGCTATATCACATATAACCAATCATGTCACACATCGCGAGAATAGAATGCAGTATCACATACTCACATTAATCTCGGTCCCGCACATATCACATATGCGCTCCTACTCCGTTTCGCTTGAGCCAGGAAACCTCTGTGTAGGACTCTAAAGACTCGTCAATACGCCGGCAGTAGGTGATGATCATATCAAACACCCACAAGCCGCAAGCGGTCTGCCAAATGTAACGGCCACCCGGGAATTGAGCGATCAGAAGATCAACAAGCAAGCCTGCTCGTACTCCTGTGAATCCAATCAGTAACACTACCGTACAGTCCGGTCTCTTCGTCTGATATATCGCATATTACAGCCTGGAGGTGGAATAACGTCAGACCCCAATAGCCTGATAAGTCATGCCGATGCAAGGTCCATAACGGGTCGAGAAAATACTAATAACACTTACCAGTAGATCTCAGCAACCCTGGCCAGGGATTTCATGATATGGCCAATCGAGCATAGCGCAACATCAACTCTCTATACAGGGAGAGACGAAACCCCTCCTATCGCTCATTGCCTCCATGTGACTCAGGACTGTACCCAAAAGCCACCGTTTTGGACGTTCTCTTGAACGTGGTAAGGTGGAAATCAAAGCACAGTGGGAATCACAGAAGACTCTATGACGATCTCGGGTCTACAGACTAACATGTACCAGTATCACCAGAGAACTGCTATCCGACGATAGGTACAATACCATCTAGGAGTTCTCGGCGAGTCCGCCCAGTGTACCCAGTCTCCACTGAGCACACGCATACCTTCTTTGATGTCAAACACCAATGGATATGGGATCATCCATCGCCCATCATATTGGTCGAGAAGCGTATACGCTAGTCTACTCTGGTATATCGATGCCCTGTCTCGATACACCCTCGACTAGGAACATTTGAAGGATGTACTTAACGACTACTCTGTCCCCATTAGTATGATCCGCATCATAGTCCTGGTAGTCAAGTACTCATCCTAAGGGCTTTATCAACATGTAACATAGAGACAATCAGAGTACATGTTAAGATAAAGAGCAACCTGATAGCATACTATCATGTCGAGCAAGAAAGTCCTCCCTATATATGTCCAAGCATCCACTACAATATACATCGTATGTACAGTAATGGCCTCTAGGGCATACATATTACTAACAATCTCCCACTTGCACTAGGGTCATCTGTTGTAGTATGTCATACCCAACAATCAGCAGTGGTTGAAGTATCTCATACTCAACCATCCCATAATAATCTCTCCTGGGAATAGGCCTTTGTGAGTGGATCCGCCGTGTTTTCCTCTGTGTCCACTCTCCTGAACCTGGATCTCCCTGGAGATCAACCATCTCCACTGATCAGGTGATACTGCCTAAGAATATGTCTGGATTACAGATGGAACGGGGGTTCCTTGGCCAAAGCCTGTTAGTGTATATGCCCTAGAGGCCATTACTGTATCATACTAGTTTGTATATTACTTAATGGATGCTTGGGATATTCACCTTGTATATACAATCTTGCTCAAAATAGTAGTATGCTACTTGGTTTGTTTCTACTTCAATGTGTACTTGTGTTTATTTCAGTATATCACTTATACGCATTAGTGGAGCCCTTAGGATCTTTGCTTGATTACCAGCGTTGTGATGGCAGTCACACTAGTGGGGGCTGGGTAATCTATAAGCACATCCTTATTCAGGTCCCTGGTCGCAGGACTATCGAGACAGGGCATCGATACTCCGGAGTAGACCAGCGCATGCGCTTCTCATCCCAGTGTGGGAGACGGTCTGTCCCACAGCCGTCAGTACGTCGTACTTGAGATAGTATGCGGGTGCTCGTTAGGTTACGGGTACACTGGACAGGACTCGTCGGGAACTGACTAGTTGGTATTATACCTATCGTCAGTTATCAGTTCCCAGGTGACATGAGTACAGCTTAGTCTGCTGACTTGACACTGTCACTTCGCCTCGGGTGTGTTCCCACTGTACTTTGATCACTACCCTACCACGGCTCAAAGGAGTCGTGCAAACAGGTGGTGGTTGGGTGCAGTCCCGAAGCACTTGGAGGCAGTGACGGTTAGACAGGATTCGTCTCTCCCGGTATTGGGGGTTGACATCGCGCTGTGTCTAGGAGAGCCATTACACGAGTAGTCCCTGGCCAGGGCAAACGAGATATACTGGTAGGTTTCCAGTGTTATCTCAGGGTGTATTGGGCTTCACTCCGGCACGACTTGTACCGCTATTGGGGGACTGACGTTTACCGCCCCCTATGCCCGCCATGCGATGTATCAGACGAACAGACCGGACTGTACGGAGAATGTCACACTCAGGCTCAGTAGGAGTTCAGATGGGTTTCGCCTCGTCGGTCTTCTTGTCGGCATTACCTGGGGACCGTTACGCACAGCTAGTGCCGCTTGCGGTCTGTGGTTAAACCCACTGCCAGCGTAGTGTCGAGTCTTTAGAGTCCCACACAGAAAGCTTTTCGCCTTTAGGCAAAAGAGTAGAGGTCGCATGGTATTGCGACAGGTCGCATGGTTTTGCGACAGGGTTCGGTCACATCCGTGCACTTGTGCACGTACAGTGTCCGGACAGTTTACACTAGCGGGCTTTGGTTTAAGCCAGATCCTAGTGTACCTTATGGGATTGGATTTATCCAGTTTGCATTCGTGTTCCTCGGAACGCGGATGCGGGTGTGTATGCACAGTTGACAGGGAGGCAGAGGCTGCGGATTCTCATTAGGGTTGTTGACAGTTGACCGTTGACTATTTGACTTTATGCTCAACCCTAATGAGAATATGATATGTGATTAACTATTATATTAATTAAGTATTATGGTGATATGGTTGTTGACTTGTTGACTTTTGTTGACTTGTTGACTTTGTTGACTTGTTGACTTTTGTTGACTTGTTGACCGGTTGACTAGGCTTGACTAGTTGACCATCATGATAACCATGGTTATCATTTCATGCCAAAGACTTTTTCTTGCTTGCTCATTTGAGTAAAATGAGTGCATGACATGATAAGGTTATGGTTGCTTCTAACCATCACATAAGACTTTTTTGATATGATGAGTTATGATCACTTTGGATTATGAGAGGGTGAAAGACAAAAGAGTTGCTCATTCTTTCTTGCTCATTCTCTCTCTTGTTCTTGAGCTCTCCACTTGCTCTCACCCTCAACCTCTTGCTCCCTCTCTTGATCTATGGTTCTCTTGTCTCATGAGTTGAGAATCAAGAACCATAGATAAAATCCCATTCTATTTCCTCTCTACTCATTCTAGTTCACTAGGTTTAGCAAACCAAGTGAACTAGTTTCTTCAAAGAACGAAGAAGGAGCTAAAGGTTGGAGCTTTCAAGTGGATCTATCTTCGGCGTACGGAGACAACGAGAAGGAGCCATCGAACCACCATCGGAGCTTGAAGAGAAGGAGTTCAAGTTTAGGTATAACCATCTTCATCCGAGTAGCTAAATATCTTTAGCTTAGTATGCTAGTTTTAGTTTAGGTAAAGATCCCGACCTAGCTTAGTCCATGTTGCCTCTTGCGTTAAAATTTTGATTTTATACCGTTTCCGCCTCCCCGTAAGAACCGGGGGTCGCAACGTAGACTTACAGTGGTATCAGAGCCTAACTAAACTTAAACTAGCTTGGTAGTGAAGTGTAACGAAGTTCGGAACCGGAAAAATCCAAAAACCAAACTTTTACAAAAAACTGAGTTTCTGTTGAAATTTTTTTGGCTCAAAATGAAAAACTTTACACTTGTAAATTCGGCTCAGGGTTTTGTGTGAACACCCAAGAAAAACGATACAGTAATTCGTCCAAACCGCCGCCCTTCCGCCGCGCGAGCTAGGAATCCGCCGCGGAACCGCCGCGCTTTGTCGTCTTCTGTGCATAGTTTTTCGTGCAGTGTGTGTATGTGTTGGTTTTGGGATTTTTGGAATATATTATATGTGCCCAGATTTTCCAGAAAAGAAATTTCCTTTTGGGGTCCTATAATTCCGTATTTTTTCCGAACTTCACTGCACTTTGACTATGATGGTTATATCTGTGATGTTTGCATGTATTGAACGTCGGCTAATCGCTATAAGTCGATTGGTCGGGGTTATACATGATCTGTAATGTGCTGGAATGTGTATATAAATATGTTGGATTGTCGCGGGTGAATAGCCGGGGGTTGTGAGACGAGAGTTTTCTTTTCTTGCAATTCATGTAAATTTGTAAATTGATGTAATAATTATTTGTATGGCCGCACAACCGGGTCGGGGTTGTAGCCGTCATTGTATAATTTCTTTTTACTGTTTTTGCTCCTAGGATAGACCCATGGAGGGGTGCACAAACTACCGGGTATGCCGAAGTGTCGAGTGGCCTACTCATGGAGATGAGGGAGGTTGCTACGCTTCGGGTACTTGGCGGGTAGTTTGCCGCACCCGTAGGGGTCTTGGGTGGGGTTTTGGCTATTCACCGCGACCGTGTAATCTGTTTTTGTTACAGGCTCGTACAAATTACAGATTCCTAGTATATCCAATGTATTTATCTGTGATCTGAAATGTTTATCATTGCAGTATATCTATATATGATATTATTTAGGCGTTGCTTATGTTTTACAGACGCGCTAGCCCAGCCCCCGCTCTGTCGTTAGTTAAGTAACCTAACGGGTAATGACGGGGCCCCGTGGCGAATGCGAATGGCATAAGCGTACGTCATATTTTGGTTGTTTTCTGCAATGGTAGGATTAAATGATGGGACGCATTAAAAGAACTAATGCAAGAATATCACGCATTAAAAGAACTAATGCAAGATAATAAACCAAGTTAAAGTCGTTGGAACACTTTCGAAAAACCACTCGGTTCTTTCCAAAAACAACTTTTAAATGCGGAGCTTGAGCCACTCCTTTTAAAAGCTATCTCGTTCCATCGACCAAATCAAGTTCACTACGTTCACGGTTTTGCCAAAACCATCCGTAGCCCTCCGTCGTTTCACATGAATAGTCAATAGTATTCAAGCTGTGTTTGTTGGCCAAAGTCAAGGCACAGTGATTGGTAGCTATTGGGTATTCATGTGCAGCATAGATAGATGCGTTGGTTTGGAACAGTCGTACTGCCTTGTTGGCCAAAGTCAAGGGTAGGTGCGGGTGGATTCAAATTAACCTGGAGAACGACGGGCAGAACTTGACATGTGACTTATGATTTGTTGGCCAAAGTCAAGGTCATAAGAGCATGGGGCAAAAATCCACATCGGGAGTTTCAAAAGTACTGAAACTTGCTAGATTTGCATACCATTTGGAGTGTGATGATTCTGGTAGGATTCCTTCAGTTTCATCACGCAATGATATTTGGATCCCGATCCTACTGTGAGTATATGCTACTCCTCGGGAAATTTCTCACTTAACGATCAATGCTATAAACCTAGTAGGTGCCTAGAAAGGTGTTAGCGGGGCTACGCCCCCAGGGAAAAGAGGTTCTTTAATTAAGGAACTTCGCGAAAGCGTTGGAAAACCTCCCTCGAAGTACCGACACCGGCCTGGCTGAACGGTTAAGCAAGTATTGTACGGTGGGATTGATCCTGACTAATTCTTCCTTTATGGTTTGAGGAGGGATTCGAGAAACAGTGGGAGCCATCCTGTTTAGACAAACTAAAAACCACTCTAAACTTGCAAGAGCATCTTGCTGAGTGTTTCTTCTTCTCTCTCCTAATTGCAGCGACCAATCAACATGACTGGACTTAAGTTACTCCTAGATAAAAACAAACTGACAGGGCCAAACTACAAAGATTGGCTCAGGAATGTCAAGATAGCAATCACTTATGACAAGCTGGGGTATCTTCTTACCACCAAAGCTCCCCCTGTCCCTGGTCCAACTTCCAGCGTCGCGGATAAGGAAATCCGTAAGACTTGGGAGATTGATAGCGCGAAGGCCAAATGCCTCCTGCTTGCCTCGATGGACAACGAACATCAGAGGAGGCATGAGAATATGGACATGGAGTCCATATTGCTCCATACAAAAGAACTGTATGGAGAGCAATCACGTATCGCAAGATACGAAGCGTCGAAAAAGTTATTTTCGACAAGAATGGCCGTCGGATCATCAGTAGCCGAGCACGTGCTAAAGATGATCGGCTTCATTGAGGAGCTCGCTGACCTAGGGATCACATTAGAGAGTGAGCTATATACGGATATAGTTCTCCAGTCCCTTCCTTCCACTTACGCCCAGTTCATACTGAACTTCAACCTACAAGAAAAAGAGGTTGAACTTTCAGAGCTCCTCAACATGCTGAGGAGCGCAGAGGGCACCCTACAGAAAGGTAGGGATACATCCACTTTGTTTGTAGGAGGATCATCTTCTTCTAGGTCCAAGGCGAAAGCCAAGGGAAAGAAGAAGAAGGCCCCCGCCAAACCAAGGGGCGGTGTTAGTAAAGTGGATACGAAAGGAAAAGCAAAAGCAACAAAAATAGCGGGGAAGCTTGTGGATAAAGAAGAATGCTTCTATTGTCATAAGAAAGGACACTGGAAGAATGATTGCAGGGCCTGGAAGGCCAGAACACAGGAATTGAAGCAGGTTGCAGCTTCAGCTTCAGTTGTGTATGTTATTGAAAACTGTCTTTCAATAAACTCTACTTCCTGGGTATTGGATACCGGATCAGGATCTCATATCTGTAATTCTTTGCAGGCGTTGAGAAACCGTAGTGTTTTGAAAGCAGGTGACATGACCCTCAGAGTTGCAAACGGAGCTAGCATGGATGCTAAAGCCGTGGGGGACTATCACCTGGGAATGTCAGATGGACATGTTTTGGTTTTGCGTAATTGCTTTTTTGTACCCAACGCAACTTGTAATATCATTTCTGTATCTTTAGTTTCTAAAGAAGGTTATGAATTTGCGTTTGTAAGTAATGTTGTAAACATTCACCTTAATCAAGTATTGATTGGGTCAGGTACTCTGAGTAATGGTATATACGTGTTAAACCAACCACAGATTTTTAATGTCCAGAATACACACAAAAGAAAGTCTCCAGAAATAAATCAGACTTTCTTATGGCATTGTAGATTGGGTCACATCAATGAGAGAAGGTTGACGAAGTTACATACAGAAGGGTATTTGAATGCGTTCGAGTATCAGTCGTATGCCACTTGTCAATCCTGTCTCAAGGGAAAGATGACAAAGACTCCGTTTACTGGACATGGAGTAAGAGCGAGCGAGCTCTTGGGACTCGTACACAGTGATGTGTGCGGTCCAATGTCTACACATGCCCGAAGCGGACATTCTTACTTCATTACTTTTACGGATGACTTCTCAAGGTACGGTTATGTCTTCTTAATGAAACATAAGTCCGAGGCCTTTGGAAAATTCCAGGAGTATAAGAATGAAGTAGAGAAACAGACCGGCAAAAGTATTAAGATTCTAAGATCGGATCGAGGTGGAGAATACTTAAGTGCCGAGTTCCTGGACTATTTAAAAGAGAACGGAATTCTCTCTCAGCTTACTCCTCCATACACCCCGCAACATAACGGTGTATCGGAGAGACGGAACCGCACCCTATTGGATATGGTGCGGTCCATGATGGGTAATGCTGAGTTACCGCGATCATTCTGGGGGTATGCGCTAGAATCAGCAGCGTACCTTTTGAACCGAGTTCCGACTAAGACCGTGCCTTCCACACCATATGAAATGTGGTGTGGGAAGAGACCCTATCTTAAGCACATTAAGACATGGGGATGTCCGGCTTTTGTCAAAAAGCAGCATGCGGACAAGCTCGAGGCACGCTCAGTACAGTGCAAGTTTGTGGGGTATCCAAAGAACTCAAAAGGATATTTCTTCTACTGTGAAGAGGAACAAAAAGTTCTTGTTTCTCGTCATGCCTACTTCTTGGAAACTGAGTTTTTGGAAAACCAGATAAGTGGGAGCACAGTAGAACTGGAAGAAATTCCAGAACCACGGACTGTTACTGAAAGTTTAGTGGAACCAGAAGGTTCGGAAGAACAGGACATTCCTACGCCGCTCCGCAGAAGTAGTAGGCAGTCTCATCCGCCCGAGAGATACTACGGTTTTCTCATAGACGGGGATAGAGAGGATTGCATCATAAATTATGATGAGCCTACTAGCTTCCAGCATGCCGTTCAGAGCGTTGACTCAGTGAAATGGCTGGATGCAATGCGGACCGAAATGGAGTCCATGTACACCAACAAGGTATGGACGTTGGACATTGCTCCAGACGGGGTAAAACCCGTAGGATGCAAGTGGATCTTCAAAAGGAAGATTGGTGTAGATGGACAGGTTGAGACCTATAAAGCTAGGCTGGTAGAAAAGGGTTTTCGTCAACGACCTGGCTTGGACTACGACGAAACCTTTTCTCCAGTAGCCATGCTGAAATCCATTCGGATCCTTCTTGCCATTGCTGCCTTCCACGATTATGAGATCTGGCAAATGGACGTAAAGACAGCTTTTCTAAATGGAAATTTAGAGGAGTGTGTCTATATGGACCAGCCAGAGGGTTTCATTCAGAGTGGGAGCAGCGGAAAGGTGTGCAAGTTGCTTAAGTCCATCTATGGACTAAAGCAGGCATCGCGGAGTTGGAACATCTGTTTTGATGAGACGGTCAAAGAATTTGGCTTTATCAAAAATCCAGATGAACCATGCATCTATAGTAGATTTGTAGCGAGAACTGTAGTATTCCTCGTTTTATACGTGGATGACATTCTCTTAATAGGAAATAACATTCCTATGCTACAATCTGTCAAGGGGTTCTTGTCACACAGGTTCTCCATGAAAGACCTGGGTGATGCCTCATACATTCTGGGTATCCGGATCTACCGTGACAGATCCAAGAGGATATTAGGACTTTCGCAGTCCAGGTACATCGACACCATACTGAAGAGGTTCAGTATGGAAGATTCCAAGCGCGGTAACCTACCGGCTTGTCACAGGATCACCCTCTCTAAAGAGATGTCTCCCAAGACTGATTTAGAGAGGGACCGCATGTCTATTATACCCTACGCTTCTGCGGTAGGCTCTATAATGTATGCGATGTTGTGTACCAGACCGGATGTAGCTTATGCACTGAGTGTGGTAAGCCGGTATCAGTCTAACCCTGGGGAGAAACACTGGATAGCGGTAAAGAACATTCTCAAGTACCTGAGAAGGACTAAGGAGATGTTCTTGGTGTATGGCGGAAAAGACCTCCAGATCGAGGCCTTTGCTGACTCCAGCTTCCAGAGTGACAAGGATGATTCCAAGTCCATGTCGGGTTTTGTCTTTACCCTCAATGGAGGGGCGGTGTGTTGGAAGAGTTCCAAACAGGAAACCGTTGCAGACTCGACGATGGAAGCGGAATACATCGCTGCATCTGATGCCGCAAAAGAAGCTGTCTGGATGAGGAAGTTCTTGAAAGAACTTCAGGTGGTTCCGTCCATTGTTGATCCAATACCTCTGTATTGCGACAACAACGGGGCTATAGCTTTAGCGAAGGAACCCAGGTCCCATCAGAGATCCAGGCACATCTTGAGGCGGTATCACCTGATCAGGGAGATCGTGGATCGCCAGGAGATCGAGGTTCGGAGAGTCGCTTCAGAAGACAACACTGCAGATCCATTCACCAAGGCCTTGCCCCAGACTCAGTTCGAGCGGCTGATCGAGATGATAGGTCTTCGATACGCCAGTACATGGCCTTAGTGCAAGTGGGAGATTGTTAGTGTATATGCCCTAGAGGCCATTACTGTATCATACTAGTTTGTATATTACTTAATGGATGCTTGGGATATTCACCTTGTATATACAATCTTGCTCAAAATAGTAGTATGCTACTTGGTTTGTTTCTACTTCAATGTGTACTTGTGTTTATTTCAGTATATCACTTATACGCATTAGTGGAGCCCTTAGGATCTTTGCTTGATTACCAGCGTTGTGATGGCAGTCACACTAGTGGGGGCTGGGTAATCTATAAGCACATCCTTATTCAGGTCCCTGGTCGCAGGACTATCGAGACAGGGCATCGATACTCCGGAGTAGACCAGCGCATGCGCTTCTCATCCCAGTGTGGGAGACGGTCTGTCCCACAGCCGTCAGTACGTCGTACTTGAGATAGTATGCGGGTGCTCGTTAGGTTACGGGTACACTGGACAGGACTCGTCGGGAACTGACTAGTTGGTATTATACCTATCGTCAGTTATCAGTTCCCAGGTGACATGAGTACAGCTTAGTCCGCTGACTTGACACTGTCACTTCGCCTCGGGTGTGTTCCCACTGTACTTTGATCACTACCCTACCACGGCTCAAAGGAGTCGTGCAAACAGGTGGTGGTTGGGTGCAGTCCCGAAGCACTTGGAGGCAGTGACGGTTAGACAGGATTCGTCTCTCCCGGTATTGGGGGTTGACATCGCGCTGTGTCTAGGAGAGCCATTACACGAGTAGTCCCTGGCCAGGGCAAACGAGATATACTGGTAGGTTTCCAGTGTTATCTCAGGGTGTATTGGGCTTCACTCCGGCACGACTTGTACCGCTATTGGGGGACTGACGTTTACCGCCCCCTAGGCCCGCCATGCGATGTATCAGACGAACAGACCGGACTGTACGGAGAATGTCACACTCAGGCTCAGTAGGAGTTCAGATGGGTTTCGCCTCGTCGGT
Organism: Agapanthus africanus; assembly: GCA_030015575.1. Taxonomy (NCBI): domain Eukaryota; kingdom Viridiplantae; phylum Streptophyta; class Magnoliopsida; order Asparagales; family Amaryllidaceae; genus Agapanthus; species Agapanthus africanus. The sequence goes on along the minus strand of CM057347.1, from coordinate 101,453,004 downwards.
CTTCTTGTCGGCATTACCTGGGGACCGTTACGCACAGCTAGTGCCGCTTGCGGTCTGTGGTTAAACCCACTGCCAGCGTAGTGTCGAGTCTTTAGAGTCCCACACAGAAAGCTTTTCGCCTTTAGGCAAAAGAGTAGAGGTCGCATGGTATTGCGACAGGTCGCATGGTTTTGCGACAGGGTTCGGTCACATCCGTGCACTTGTGCACGTACAGTGTCCGGACAGTTTACACTAGCGGGCTTTGGTTTAAGCCAGATCCTAGTGTACCTTATGGGATTGGATTTATCCAGTTTGCATTCGTGTTCCTCGGAACGCGGATGCGGGTGTGTATGCACAGTTGACAGGGAGGCAGAGGCTGCGGATTCTCATTAGGGTTGTTGACAGTTGACCGTTGACTATTTGACTTTATGCTCAACCCTAATGAGAATATGATATGTGATTAACTATTATATTAATTAAGTATTATGGTGATATGGTTGTTGACTTGTTGACTTTTGTTGACTTGTTGACTTTGTTGACTTGTTGACTTTTGTTGACTTGTTGACCGGTTGACTAGGCTTGACTAGTTGACCATCATGATAACCATGGTTATCATTTCATGCCAAAGACTTTTTCTTGCTTGCTCATTTGAGTAAAATGAGTGCATGACATGATAAGGTTATGGTTGCTTCTAACCATCACATAAGACTTTTTTGATATGATGAGTTATGATCACTTTGGATTATGAGAGGGTGAAAGACAAAAGAGTTGCTCATTCTTTCTTGCTCATTCTCTCTCTTGTTCTTGAGCTCTCCTCTTGCTCTCACCCTCAACCTCTTGCTCCCTCTCTTGATCTATGGTTCTCTTGTCTCATGAGTTGAGAATCAAGAACCATAGATAAAATCCCATTCTATTTCCTCTCTACTCATTCTAGTTCACTAGGTTTAGCAAACCAAGTGAACTAGTTTCTTCAAAGAACGAAGAAGGAGCTAAAGGTTGGAGCTTTCAAGTGGATCTATCTTCGGCGTACGGAGACAACGAGAAGGAGCCATCGAACCACCATCGGAGCTTGAAGAGAAGGAGTTCAAGTTTAGGTATAACCATCTTCATCCGAGTAGCTAAATATCTTTAGCTTAGTATGCTAGTTTTAGTTTAGGTAAAGATCCCGACCTAGCTTAGTCCATGTTGCCTCTTGCGTTAAAATTTTGATTTTATACCGTTTCCGCCTCCCCGTAAGAACCGGGGGTCGCAACGTGGACTTACAAAGCCATAACTCCATTGTCATACAATGGTAGGAACGAAGTTCATCTCATGAACTAGTGTACATCCAGACTATTTCTTTGGTAGCATCCTCGGTAGCAATGTATCCAGCCTTTATCGTCTAGTATGTCACGGTTTCTAGCTTGGAACTCTTCCAACATACCGTCCCACCACTGAGGGTAAAGACAATGCCTGTGACTGACATTCTGTCAAGCTTATCACCTTGGAACCTTTCCAGTGATTCTCCCCAAGATCGATTGATACTATCTCACTACAGCTAGTGAGAATCCTAACATCCAATTAGATCTATCTCATAGATCCATAACCCAGGATTTAGGAGGTATCACCTTGATCCTATATGGAGAATCCTTGTGATAAGAGGAGATTGACCGAGCGTAGCACATGAAATTACTTTCCTATTAAGAGTATGTCATCTACGTACAATACGAGGATCACCACCATACTCCCTACTACCTTTTTGTATATACAAGGTTCAACTACCATTTTGATGAAGTCAAACTCTTTGACTACCACATCAAAACAGATGTTCCAACTCCGCGATGCCTGCTTTAACCCATAAAGCAACTTGCACACATTTCCGCTGCTCCCACTGTTTACGAAGATCTCTGGTTATGTACTTATAGACGCTCTCTTCTAAATCATCATTTAGAAAAGCAGTCATGACACCCAACCGCCAGATATTGTTAGTTGTATGTATGCCCTAGAGTCCAGTATTGTACAGATGATGTATATTATATTGGATGCTTGGACATATATAGAGAGGAATTTCTTGCTCGATATGCTAGTATGCTATCTGGTTGCTCTTTATCTTAACATGTATACTTGTCTCTTGATACTGTCTTATAGTTACTTGTTAGTAAAGCCCTTAGGATGTGTACTTGACTACCTGGACTATGATGCGGATCATACTAGTGGGGACATGGTAGTCCATAAGTACATCCTTCAAGGTCCCTAGTCGTGGGTGTATCGAGACGGGGCATCGATATACCAGTGTAGACTAGCGTATACCTTCTCGACCCATATAGATGGGCGATGGATAATCCCATATCCATTGGTGTTTGACATCAGAGATGATATACGGGTGCTCAGTGGAGACTGGGTACACTGGACGGACTCTCCGAGAACTCCCAGATGGTATTATACCTCACGTCAGATGGCAGTTCTCTGGTGACACTTGTGCAGGTTAGTCTGTAGACCCGAGATCGTCATAGAGTCTTGTGTGATTCCCAATGTGCTTTGATTTCCACCTTACCACGTCCAAGAGGGCGTGCAAAACGGTGGTTTTTGGGTGCAGTCCCGAGTCACATGGAGGCGATGAGCGATAGGAGGGGTTTCGTCTCTCCCGGTATTGGGGGTTGATGTTGCGCTGTGCTCGATTGGCCATAACAGGGAAGTCCCTGGCCAGGGCTGAGTTAGAGATTTACTGGTAAGTGTTACCAGTAGTTTCTCGACCCGTTATGAGCCTCACATCGGCACGACTTATCGGTTATTGGGGTCTGACGTTTACCACGCCTAGACTTGATATGCGACATATCAGATGAGGAGACCGGACTGTACGGGAAGTGTTACCGGCAGGCTTTTACAGGAGTTGGAGCGGGCTTGCTTGCTGATCTTCTGATCGCTCAATACCCGGGTAGCCGTTACGTCCAGCTAGTACCGCTGACGGCTTGTGGGTGCGTGATGTGATCATCACCTACTGCCGGCTTATTGACGAGTCTTTAGAGTCCTACATAGAGGTTTTACTGGCTCAGGGAAAACGAAATAGGAGCGCATATGTGATATATGCGGGACCGAGAATAATGCGTGTATGTGATACCGTATTCTATTCTCGCGACCTTTTGTATCGGTCGGTTATATATGATATAACCGTGTTATCGAATCAAGTGTTGATTCGATAAGTCGATACAATGGATGTTAGTCGGTTATATCAGATATGACCGGATTATTAAGTCAAGTGTTGATTTATTAATTTATTGTATAATTGTATATTGGATATACTAATTTACATTAACTAACATTTGTTCACTTAAGGGTTTTTCTCACATGAGCACAACTTTAATGTATATATGATATATATTAAAAATGTGTTTTCTTTTTGTATCATGGTTGATGATATACATGAATAGGGTGTGCTAGACATACACCATACTATTTTAGATGGTGGTTAATATTTATTTAAGGTAATTGCAAATTAGTGGAGCTTAGGTCATAAGCATGAAGCTTGTAGAAGCTTGTGGATGCTTTGACAAAGTCCACTAAATTTGTTTTACTTTACATTTTTATTAACCTAACCATTTTGAATTAGCTAGGGTTATGTCTCTACATGAGTTAGTATATGATACTCACTCACCATGGTTAGCTTTCTCACTTGATCATTATCCCCATCTCTTTCTTTTGTTCATCTTCTTCTTCATTGTTACAAAGAAAAAGCTTGCTAGGGTTTGATCAAAAGTGAGAAAGATTGTAAGAAATAAAATTCTAAAGAGAACCCACTTCCTATTTCTCCATCCTCTACTAGACTAGCACTTTAGTTTAGGGTGTTTGCTTCACTAATTCTCAAGTTAGTGAAGTAGAAGCTTGAGTTGGCATCCCCTCGACGTAGATCATCTTCGGCCTCGAAGACTTCAAGCAAGGACGCGTCTTTCGCCTCGTGAAGCCATGCAAGGGTCCGGGAGAACCACGATCGCAGCGAAGGGACTTCAACAAGGAGCTATAGAAGTGAAGGACCGATCTACAAAGGTTGTATTTCGTATTCACTCAGTCGTAAACGTAGTTTACTAGCATATGAAACCCTAATTTTCTAGCAACGATCTTGTTTAGGGTTATTCGGCACGGTTAAAATTTGAAACGGGCATGGATGATGCGTTGTAGAACCTTATTAGAGAGCCTAGTAACCCTACAGTGGTATCAGAGCCTAGCTAGAGCATTAGGCGATGTGTTAACGAAGTTAAAACTCCGAACGAATCCGAATACGTCAATTTAACCCCCTCTCTGTACAATTTCTAAAAATGTGATTTTTTCTGAATTAAAAATGCCTAAAAAAATCAGCAGGGAATTCTAAGAGTTACCATAAAATTCGAGATCATAATTCCGTACAACCACCGCGGAACCTTAATTTTGTTATGTTATTCCGGATAATTTAAAAAGTATTAAAATGTTCGAACGGATATCATTAACTCAATTTTTTCCGGCATGAAAAATATTCAAGTGTTGAATTTTTCTCGGGTTTAAATCTTTCGGAAAAACGTGCATGTGACGCGATGGACCCTCTAGAAGACAACAAACCTTAACTCGATTATGTGACCGTCTTGAACTGCCTTTTGAACCTTAGGGTTTGAGGCAGTACGGCGTGCCACATGTGAGGCGTTGGCTTGACCCTTCTACGGCTGGACCGTTGCTACTGTGACGTATTCTGAAATTTTTGAACTCCGCTCAAGTGTTGAGCTATTTAGGAAATCTTGGGTATTTGATTATTCGATCGGAAAGTTTAATACTGTCTATTTATCTGGAATGTGATACAATATGTGGAATTCATACAGTTAGGCATGAAATGCGAAGTATGTGATATTTCGGATTTACGATGTCTAAAGAGATTGTGGATTCCAAATATTGTAGTTTTATACTTTCTTTTCTGCGACCGTAAGTGTAATATGTGATATCGCCGGTTTCGTTGCTATATGTCAACGACAATTGGGATACGTATATTTACTTACGTTGATGACATGTGATGTTATGTGTTGCTGGATATGTTATATTGGATCGTCGCGTTCTGAATAGCCGGGGGGTTTTATGTGAGATGAGAGTTTTTATTTTCATTCATGTAAAATTAAATGTATGTAATATTCTTTTATTGGGGCACTTCCGGGATGAGGTCGATGTCACCATTTGTATATTATTTACTTTTCCGCACTAGGATAGACCCAAAGAGGAGAGCACAAGTAACCGGGTTCTGGAGTCCAGTGGGAGACCAACTCGAGGAGTTGAGTCCGGGTATCCTAACTCTAGAATTGGAAGGGTTGCTTGCCGCTCTCGTAGGGGTCTAGGGGTGTGGGTTTGGCTATTCATCGCGACCGTGGAATCCGTGTTTTATAGAGGCTCAAAATAAAAGACGGACCTCCTAGTATATCCAATGTTTCATATGTTTCTTCTACTGCGATATCTGTGATGTGATCATGTGATGTGATGTGATAAATACTGTATATAGTATATATGATATATTATATAGATGTTACTTATTTTTTACACCCGCGCTAGCCCTGCCCCGCTCTGCCGTTAGTTACCTAACCTAACGGTGCACGAGGGGACATCGAGGCGAATGCGGATGGCATAAGTGTACGTCGTATTTATCTGTGATGTTTTGGTGTCTTAAATGATGGGAATTCATTAATGTGATTAATGAAAGAAAAGAAACCTAAAAGATGTTGTAGAATCAAATTTTTCAAAAAGGGTAGCTACAGTTTTGCTTTGCATAGCGATATATATGATATATCCCGCACCTTATTCGATGGGGAAAGAGCCGAGATCCCTTCACCGGGAGTGACCTCTTTAGCAAAACTGGCAGATGCTACAACACTCGGTTTGTTTTTGATTGCTTTTGGAGTTTTGCTTTGCATAGTAATGTATATGATATATCCTGCACCTTATTCCATAAGGAAAGAGCCGAGATCCCTTCACCGGGAGTGACCTCTTTAGCAAAACTAATAAAAGCCTCAAAATCACTCCATTTCAAAATTCACATCATTCTACAACAATATCAAGTTCATTACGCAATAGGTTTTCAGAAAAACCTGTCGTAACCCTCCGTCATTTCAGATAAGTTGTATATAGTATTCGTGCTGCATTTGTTGGCTTTCGTCAATGTGTAGTGTGCGGTAGCTATATGCTGCTTATCTGCTGCATATGATGCGACTGGATTAGGGTAGTCGTACGGCTTTGTTGGCTTTCATCAAGGGTCGTGCGGGTGGGTTTAATTCAGTCAAGAAATGTACGGGTTGAACTTGACTAGCGGGCTATGGTTTGTTGGCTTTCGTCAAGGTCATAGCACGTTAGGGGAAAAATATTATCGGAAATTTCAAGTGTTGAAATTTGCAATGAGATTGCATACCTTCTATGAGATAGTTGGATCCCGATACCCACTGCGAGTAATTGTTACTCCCGGGAGAGTTTTACACAGGACAATTAGCCGATCAAGTAGGTGTCTAGAAAGGTGTCAACGGGGTTACGCCTCTGGGAAAACGAGGTTTACTTTAATTAGGTCCGTGCGAAAGCACGGGGAACCTCCCTCAAAGTACCGACATTGGCCTGGCTGAAAGATTGGCGAAGTTGTAGGGTGTAATTAATCCTGGCTAGTCTTTCCTTTTAGGGTTTAAAGGAAGATTTGATAAAAACAGTGGGAGCCATCCTGATTAGATAAAATAATAACCAATCTGATCTTGCAAGAGCATACGCTAAAGTGTTTTCTTCTCTCTCTCTCCAGGTAGCGACCGCATCATGCTTTAATCAAGATAATAATATGGATGTATTGACCGAACCCTCATGTTATACTGTGCTGGGGAATGTTGGTTCCGTTTTTTCTTATAAAAGTTATAAGACTGAACAGGATATAGGGGAATACCAGGAATCCCATGCCACCCGAATGAAGAAAGTACATGTTGATGCATTTTCTTCGGGTGTGTTCGTTACAGAGAACTGTTTCTCCATTTGCTCTACGTCCTGGGTATTAGATACCGGGTCAGGATCCCATATATGTAATCAGTTACATGGGCTTAGGAAAGGTAGAGAACTTGGAGAAGGTGATAACGGCATAAGGGTTGGAAATGGTGTAATAGTTGCAGCTAAAACCGTCGGGGAATATCACCTTGTATTGCCAACTAGTAATACATTGATTATGAACGAATGCTATTACATGCCAAACCTGATATGCAACATTATATCGGTTTCTTTGTTGAGTAAAGAGGGATATAATTTTGTATTACAGGATAATGTTATGAACATTTTCCTTAACCAAAAGTTGGTTGGATCAGGCAAGTTGTGCAATGGCATTTATGTTCTAAATCAATCAACAGTTCTGAGCGTAACAAACACACACAAGAGGAAGAGTTCAGAACTGAACGAATCCTTCTTGTGGCATTGTAGACTGGGTCACATTAATGCGACACGACTTGCTAAGTTGCATAAGAATGGATATTTGAAACCGTTCGAATTTTCATCTTATGACACTTGCCAGTCATGTCTCAAAGGCAAGATGACCAAAACTCCGTTTACGGGACACGGAGAAAAAGTTACCGAACTCTTGGGACTGATACATAGTGATGTATGCGGTCCCATGTCTATACATGCCAGGGATGGTTCTTCATACTTCATTACATTCACTGACGATCTCTCAAGATACGGACATGTGTTCTTAATAAGACACAAGTCTGATGCTTTTGAGAAATTTAGAGAATATAAACAAGAAGTCGAGAACCAAACCGGAAAAAGTATTAAAATCCTACGATCTGATCGAGGAGGTGAATACTTGAGCAATGAATTCCTGGACTTCCTAAAAGAGAATGGGATTCTCTCTTAGCTGACTCCTCCATATACACCAAAGCACAACGGTGTATCAGAACGGAGGAACCGCACCCAATTAGATATGGTACGCTCTATGATGAGCACAGCTGAGTTACCTATTTCCTTCTGGGGGTATGCGCTAGAGACAGCCATACATCTATTGAATATGGCCCCCACCAAATCTGTGCCTACCACTCCATATGAGATATGGAAAGAGAAGAGACCATGTCTTAACTATATAAAGATATGGGGTTGTCCAGCCTATGTCAAACGACAAAATCCGGACAAACTCGAGGCACGGTCTGTTCTATGCAAATTTGTAGGATATCCCAAGAATTCACAAGGGTATATCTTCTACCACACTGAGGAACAAAGGGTGTTTGTTTCTCGGCATGCCACCTTTTTAGAAAAGGAATTTCTTGCAAAAGAGATTAGTGGTCATGAGGTAGAACTGGAAGAGGTTCCAGCTACAAAAGCTGCAACAGAAGATTTGGTGGAACCAGAGGATTCGGTAGTTCCCAACGAACCTCAGCCGCTCCGCCGATCTAGTAGGGTTCCTCACCCACCTGAGAGATACTACGGTTTTCTCATGGATGGTGGGAGCGAGGATTGCATCATGGTTGATGATGACCCAACTAGCTTCGAGCAGGCCATCATGAGTGGGGACTCAGTGAAATGGCTGGATGCAATGCGGTCCGAGATGGAATCCATGTACACCAACAAAGTATGGACTTTGGAAGATGCTCCTGAAAGGGTAAAACCCATTGGGAGCAAGTGGATCTTCAAGAACAAACTTGGTGTAGATGGGAAACTGGAGACTTTCAAAGCTAGACTTGTTGCAAAGGGTTTTCATCAAAGACCAGGTGTGGACTATGACGAAACCTTTTCTCCAGTGGCTATGCTTAAATCCATCCGGATCATGCTTGCCATCGCTGCATATCATGACTACGAAATCTGGCAAATGGATGTTAAGACCGCCTTTCTAAACGGTGATTTAGAAGAGTGCGTGTACATGACTCAGCCAAAGGGCTTCGTAGATAGTGGGAGCAGCGGGAAGGTTTGCAAGCTGCTTAAATCCATTTATGGATTAAAGCAAGCATCGCGGAGTTGGAACATCTGCTTTGACGTTGTTATCAAAGAGTTTGATTTCGTCAAAAATGTAGATGAACCTTGTATCTACAAGAAGGTGGCATAGAGTAAGGTTGTCTTCCTCATATTGTACGTGGACGACATACTCTTGATTGGAAATGACATTCCTATGCTGCAATCGGTCAAGCTCTTCTTATCACAAAGATTCTCAATGAAAGATCTTGGTGATGCCTCCTGCATATTGGGAATTATGATATATAGAGATAGATCTAAAAGGATATTGGGATTGTCTCAATCCAGGTACATTGACACCATACTAAAGAGGTTTAGTATGGAAGAATCCAAGCATGGGAACTTACCCACGATCTCTGGAGTCACTCTCTCCAAAGAGATGTCTCCCAAGACTGATTTGGAGAGAGCTCGCATGCAAGGGATACCCTATGCTTCGGCTGTAGGCTCTATCATGTACGCGATGCTATGTACCAGACCCGATGTAGCATACTCACTAAGTGTAGTGAGTAGGTATCAAGCTGATCCTGGAGAGAGTCACTGGACAGCTGTGAAGAGCATTCTCAAGTACTTACGAAGGACTAAAGAGATGCTCTTGGTGTATGGTAACAGAGAACTCCAAGTGGAGTCCTTTACCGATTCGAGCTTCCAGAATGATAAGGACGACTCTAAGTTACATCTTTACCCTCTACGGAGGGGCGGTTAGCTGGAAGAGTTCCAAGCAGGAAACCGTGGCAGACTCGAGGATGGAGGCTGAATACATCGCTGCCAACGATGCTGCCAAAGAGGCTGTCTGGATCAAGAAGTTCATTACTGAACTTGGAGTGGTTCCATCCATTGAGCATCCAATACCTTTGTATTGTGATAACAATGGAGCGGTGGCTTTGGCCAAGGAACCCAGGTCCCATCAGCGATCCAGGCATATTCTGAGGCGATATCACCTGATCCGGGAGATAGTTGATCGCCGGGAGATCGAGGTCAGGAGGGTTGACACGAAGAACAACACTGCGGATCCACTCACGAAGGCCATTCCCCAGATACAGTTTGAGAGACTCTTCGGGATGCTAGGTATGCGATACTACAGCAGCTGGCCCTAGTACAAGTGGGAGATTGTTAGTTGTATGTATGCGCTAGAGGCCAGTATTGTACAGATGATGTATATTATATTGGATGCTTGGACATATACAGAGAGGACTTTCTTGCTCGATATGATAGTATGCTATCTGGTTGCTCTTTATCTTAACATGTATACTTATCTCTTGATACTGTCTTATAGTTACATGTTGGTAAAGCTCTTAGGATGTGTACTTGACTACCTGGACTATGATGCGGATCATACTAGTGGGGACATGGTAGTACATAAGTACATCCTTCAAGGTCCCTAGTCGTGGGTGTATCGAGACGGGGCATCGATATACCAGTGTAGACTAACGTATACCTTCTCGACCCATATAGATGGGCGATGGATGATCCCATATCCATTGGTGTTTGACATCAGAGATGATATACGGGTGCTCAGTGGAGACTGGGTACACTGGACGGACTCGCCGAGAACTCCCAGATGGTATTATACCTCACGTCAGATGGCAGTTCTCTGGTGACACTTGTGCAGGTTAGTCTGTAGACCCGAGATCGTCATAGAGTCTTGTGTGATTCCCACTGTGCTTTGATTTCCACCTTACCACGTCCAAGAGGGCGTGCAAAATGGTGGTTTTTAGGTGCAGTCCCGAGTCACATGGAGGCGATGAGCAATAGGAGGGGTTTCGTCTCTCCCGGTATTGGGGGTTGATGCTGCACTGTGCTCGATTGGCCATAACAGGGAAGTCCCTGGCCAGGGCTGAGTTAGAGATTTACTGGTAAGTGTTACCAGTAGTTTCTTGACCCGTTATGAGCCTCACATCGGCACGACTTATCGGTTATTGGGGTCTGACGTTTACCACCCCTAGACTTGATATGCGATATATCAGACGAGGAGACCGGACTGTACGGGAAGTGTTACCGGCAGGCTTTTACAGGAGTTGGAGCGGGCTTGCTTGCTGATCTTCTGATCGCTCAATACCCGGGTAGCCGTTACGTCCAGCTAGTACCGCTGACGGCTTGTGGGTGCGTGATGTGATCATCACCTACTGCCGGCGTATTGACGAGTGTTTAGAGTCCTACATAGAGGTTTTACTGGCTCAAGCAAAACGAAATAGCATCGCATATGTGATATGTGCGGGACCGAGAATAATGCGTGTATGTGATACCGTATTCTATTCTCGCGACTTTTTGTATCGGTCGGTTATATATGATATAGCCGGGTTATCGAATCAAGTGTTGATTCGATAATTCGATACAATGGATGTTAATCGGTTATATGAGATATGACCGGATTATTAAGTCAAGTGTTAATTTAATAATTTATTGTATAATTGTATATTGGATATACTAATTTACATTAACTAACATTTGTTCACTTAAGGGTTTTTCTCACATGAGCACAACTTTAATGTATATATGATATATATTAAAAATGTGTTTTCTTTTTGTATCATGGTTGATGATACACATAACTAGGGTGTGCTAGACATACACCATACTATTTTAGATGGTGGTTAATATTTATTTAAGGTAATTACAAATTAGTGGAGCTTAGGTCATAAGCATGAACCTTGTAGAAGCTTGTGGATGCTTTGACAAAGTCCACTAAATTTGTTTTACTTTACATTTTTATTAACCTAACCATTTTGAATTAGCTAGGGTTATGTCTCTACATGAGTTAGTATATGATACTCACTCACTATGGTTAGCTTTCTCACTTGATCATTATCCTCATCTCTTTCTTTTGTTCATCTTCTTCTTCATTGTTAAAAAGAAAAAGCTTGCTAGGGTTTGATCAAAAGTGAGAAAGATTGTGAGAAATAAAATTCTAAAGAGAACCCACTTCCTATTTCTCCATCCTCTACTAGACTAGCACTTTAGTTTAGGGTGTTTGCTTCAGTAATTCTCAAGTTAGTGAAGTAGAAGCTTGAGTTGGCATCCCCTCGACGTAGATCATCTTCGGCCTCGAAGACTTCAAGCAAGGACGCGTCTTTCGCCTCGTGAAACCATGCAAGGGTCCAGGAGAACCATGATCGCAGCGAAGGGACTTCAACAAAGAGCTATAGAAGTGAAGGACCGATCTACAAAGGTTGTATTTCGTATTCACTTAGTCATAAACGTAGTTTACTAGCATATGAAACCCTAATTTTCTAGCAACGATTTTGTAGGGTTATTCGGCACGGTTAAAATTTGAAACGGGCATGGATGATGCGTTGTAGAACCTTATTAGAGTGCCTAGTAACCCTACAGATATCGTAGTCATGGTATGTAGCAATGGCAAGTAGGATCCGGATGGACTTAAGTATAGCTTTGAAAGTCTCAACTTTTCCATGTACACCAAGTAATCTTCTCAAGATATACTTGCTCCTGATAAGGATTTAACCCTTCAGATAAAGCAACCAAAGTTTATACTTTGTTGGTGTATATGGATTCCATCTCAGATCGCTTAGCATCCAGCCATTCTCACAAAGTCACCACTCCTGATGGCCTGCTCGAGACTAGTTGGGTCATCATCTCATGATGCATTCCTCGCTCTCACTGTCATAGAGAAAACCGAAGTATCTCTCAGGTGGATGAGGAACCCTACTAGATCGGCGGAGAGGCTGAGGTTCGTCGGGAATTATTGAATCCTCCGGTTCTACCAAATCGTCAGCTGTAGTTTGTATAGTTGGAACTCCTTCCAGTTCTACCTCATGACCACCAAAAAGGTGGCATGCTGAGAAACAAAACACTTTTGTTCCTCGGTGTGGTAGAAGATATTCCCTTGCGAATGCTTGGGATATCCAACAAACTTCCACAGAACTGACGTTGCCTCGAGTTTGTCCGGATTTTGCTTTTGACATAGGCCGGACAACCCTAAATCTTAACATCCTTAAGAGATGGGCTCTTCCCATACCATATCACATATGGAGTGGTAGGCACCTGATTTGGTTGGAACTCTATTCAATAGGTATGCAGCTTCTCAAGTGCATAACTCCCAAAAGGAAATAGGCTACTCAGTAGTACTCATCATAGAGCACACTATATCACATAGGGTATGATTTGCTCCACCCCGATACACCGGGGTGATGTGGTGTATACGGAGGAGTAATGCTGAGAGAGAATCTCATTCTCCTTTAGAATCGTCCAGGAATTCCGTGCTCAAGTATTCTCCTCCCTGATCTCATCATAGGACATAATACTTATACCTGTTTTTGGTTCTCTACTTCTAACTTATATTCTTTGAATTTCTCAAAAGATACAGACTTGTGTTTCAACAGGAACATATGTCCGAATCTTGAGAGATGATCAGTGAATGTAATGAAGTACAAAGAACCGGTCCTAGCAAGTGTAGACAGGGGACTTTCATACATCAGCATGTATCAATCCCAAGAGTTCATTAACTCTTTCTCTGTTTCCAATAAACGGAGCCGATGGTCATCTTATCTTTGTGACATGACTGGAAAGTTTCACAAGATGTAAATTCAAACTGATTTAAATATGCATCTAAGTGTAACTTCAGCTAGTCGGGTCACATTGATATGACCTAGTCTACAATGCCTCAAGAAGGATTCGTTCATTTCTGAACTCTTCCTCTTGTGTGTGTTTTGTATGTTAAGAAGTGTGGTTTGATTTAGAATGTATATACTTTTAGATAACGTGCCTAAACCGATCAACTCTTGATATAGGAAATGTTCAAAACATTATCCAACAATACAAAATTATATCCTTCTTTACTTAATAAAAAGACTGATATGATGTTGTATATCAGATTCGGTATCTAATAACATTCGTTCAGAATCAATGTATTTGGTAATACAGGGTGATAATTGCCAACTGCTTGGCTTGCAACAATTGCGCCATTTTCAACTCTTGAAACTTATCATCCGTTCTCAGTTCTCTACCTATCTGCAGCCCATGTAACAGATTACATATCTGGGATCCTGATCCGGTATCTCATACCCAGGACGTAAAGGATACTGAGAAACAGTTCTCTGTAATGAACACACCCGAAGAAGATGCATCATCATGCGCTTTCTTCGTTTGGACGGCACGGGAATTCTGGTAATCCCCAATTTCCTTCTCTGTCTTATAACAATTATAAGTTGGAGCGGGACCAACGTTTCCCAGCTTAGTACAACAATCGGGTTCGGTCAATCCATCTGTATTATTATCTTGATTAAGACGTGACATGGTCGCTACCTGGAGAGAGAGAGAGAAGAAAACACTCAGCGTATGCTCTTGCAAGATTAGATTGGTTATTAATTTATCTAATCAGGATGGCTCCCACTGTTTTAGTCAAATCTTCCTTCAAAGCCTAAATGAAAAGACTGGCCGGGATTAATTACACCCTACAAGTTCGCCAATTTTTCAGCCAGACCAGTGCCGGTACTTTGAGGGAGGTTCCCCGTACTTTCGCACGGACCTAATTAAAATAAACCTCGTTTTCCCAGAGGCATAACCCCGTTGGCACCTTTCTAGACACCTACTTGATCGGCTAATTGTAATGTGTAAAACTCTCCCAGGAGTAACTCTTACTTGCAGTGGGTATCGGGATCCAACTATCTCATAGGAGGTATGCAATCTCATTGCAAACTTCAACACTTGAAATTATCGATAATATTTTTCCCCAAGCGATCTATGACCTTGACAAGGTCAACAAACCATAGACCGCAAGTCAAGTTCAACCCGTCATTTCCCGATTGAATCAAACCCACCCGTATGACCCTTGACAAGGTCAACAAGGTCGCATGACTATCCTAATCCAATCGCATCATATGCTTATACAAATAAGCGCTAATCAGCTACCGCACACTATGCCTTGACAAGGTCAACAAATGCAACACGAATACTAACTATTACTTATCTGAAATGACGGAGGGCTACGACAGGTTTTTAAGAAAACCCTTTGCGTAATGAACTTGATATCGTCGTAAAATTGAGTGATTTTGAAAAGGAGTGTTTTTGAGGCTTTTACTAGTTTTGCTAAAGAGGTCACTCCCAGTGAAGGGATCTCGGCTCTTTCCTTATCGAATAAGGTGCATGATATTTCAAAAATACCGCTATGCAAAGCAAAAACTATAGAAGCAATCAAAATACAAACTGAATGTGTAGCATCTGCTAGTTTCGCTAAAGAGGTCACTCCCGATGAAGAGATCTCGGCTCTTTCCTTATCGAATAAGGTGCTGGATATTCTACAAGGAATACCGCTATGCAAAGCAAGAACTAGAGCTACCAGTTTTCAAGACAAGTTTCTACAACATCTTTAGGTTTCTTTTATTTCATTAATCTTATTAATGAAATCCCATTTATTATGCTTCCCAAGTATCAGATATGAAACGAAATCATCAATATATAATATATATCACATATATATAATATAAGCATTCGTCTCAGGCAGTAATATGATCTCATCACAGAAAATCGCAGTAGAAGAACATACATGAAATATTGGATATACTAGGATTTCCGTGTTTTATATCAAGACAGTATAAAACACGGATTCCACGGTCGCGATGAATAGCCAAACCCACATCCCTAGACCCCTACAAGAGCGGCTAGCAACCCTACCAATTCTAGAGTTAGGAGACCCGGCCTCGACTCCTCGAGATGGTCTCCCACTGGACCCTAGAACCCGGTTACTTATGCTCCCCACCTTGGGTCTATCCTGATGCGGAAAAATAAATAATATACAATGGTGACATCATCCTCAACCCGGAAGTGCCCCAATAAAAGAATATTACATACAATAAATTTTATATGAATGAAAATGAAAAACTCTTATCTCACATAAAACCCCCGGCTATTCAAACATGACGATCCAATATAATATATCCCAGCAACACATAACATCACATGTCATCAACGTAAGTAAATATGCGTATCCCAGTTGTCGTTGACATATAGCACCGAAACCAGCGATACACCACATATTACACTTACGGTCGCAGAAAAGAAAGTGAAAAACTACAACAGTTGGAATCCGCAACCACCTCAGACATCATAAACCTAACGTATCTCAAACTTTGGATTTCATGCCTAACCAAATGAATTCCTTAGACATCACATGCCTAACAATTATAAACCCCGCCTTTTAGTCTCGATATTCTAAACACCTTTTAATATCTAGTCGGGCAATTCAACAAGATTCCCGACATCCTGATCGAATGCTCGTCGGAAACTTTAGTAGACGGCCGCACCCTCCGATGCCGTCGACGAAGTGCACTAAGGCGGAACACCGCTGCCGTGAGCACCTGAACGGATGCTTTTGGCTACAGTGTTCTCCTACAGTCACTTGGTCGGGGCTATGGGGCGTGGCTATCTATTAAGTTTACCTGGCGAGTATCCGCGTACGCTACGTGATTGCGACGGACTTTTGATCACATCAAAATCCCGTGGCAACCGATCAAATGAGACTAAATTGCTAGATTTATAACATTCAAACTAGTTATCTCATAACTACTTGTGAATTCCAAATATTGTATCCCATCACATAATATCCAGACGACGTTAAACTCTTCGATCGATTCATCAAAGCCCCACAATTTCCCGACAGCTCAACACTTGAGCACAGTTTTAAAAATACCCAGAAGATGCCACAGCACCTATGAACCAGCCGTAGAAAAGTCAAACCAACGCCTCATATATGACAACGCTAAACTACCACAAACCCTAAGGTTCAAGTGGCGGTTTTGACGGCCACATAATCGAGTTAAGGTTTGCGTTCTTCTAGAGGGTCCACAGAATCACTTGCATATTTTTCCGAATACGTTAAACTTGGTAAAATAGGTTTTTTACATTCAATCGAACTTTTAACATCGCCTAGACAATACGTGAATAACCCAAAACAATGTTAAAACTACGAATACGAAACACTCTGAATTGCTTATAGTTTAAGATTACATCACATGCAAAATTAGAAAAATAAACAACACCTGAAACACCAAACCCAAGTCAGTGGAACACACCACAAAACTCAACCCATTCCACCATAGGAAATCCGGCGACGCCGGATCTGGGGGCCTAGTCGCCGGCCAAGGTCCGAAGGGTTGGGTTGGGTTTTCTTGTGTGTTCATGATGTATCGCATACAACATTCTGCACTTGTTAAAATAATTTTTTGACAACTTTTTAAAAACGACAGAAACTATGGTTTTCCGTTTCAAGTTTCGGAGTTGTTTCGGTTTCGTAATCTTAACAAAATCCGTATAAATTTCTAGCATGGCTCTGATACCACTAAAGGGTTGCCTAGCACGCAGCAAGGTTTCGGGAGGCATCGTCCATGCCAAATTCAAAAAAAATTCGTTCTAGCTAACCCTAACCATGAATCGTTAACTAGAAATAATACGGAAAACATATGCAAACACTTTGCAAGTTATAGTGAGCAAGGAATACAACCTTTGTAGACTGGTCCTTCACTTCAAATAGCTCTATGTAGCAGTCCCCTTCGCTGCGATTGCAAACTCCGGACTCTAGAGAGGATCCCTTGAAGAAACGAACGTGCTTACTTCGATGTCTTCGAGGCCGAAGATGATCTACGTTGAGGAGACACTAACCCAAGCTATTTCTTCACTAATCATATAATTAATGAAGCAAACACACTCTACTAAATGGCAAGTAGTAGAGGATGATGAAGTAGGAAGTGGGCTCACTTTAGATTTCATTTTCTCACTCTTTTTCTCAAGACTCTATTGAAGCAAGAAGCTTTTGATGATGAAGAAGAAGAAGAAGAAAATATCTCACATGAATAATTCATCCAAATGAATTATTGCACCCATGGTTGAGTTAAAGCCATCATGCTTAACTCATGTAGAGAATAAATCCAAGGCTATGGTTAAAGGTTGGGTCAAGGAAAAATATCGTAAGGAATGACAAAAGAGTTGACCTTGACAATGTTCTACAAGCTTCTCCAAGCTTGAAAACTTTGACCAAGTCTTTTGCTCTTTTGTAATAACTTAAGAAATAATCAAAAACCTAATTTAACCCTAGCATGGTATAAGTCTCATACACCCATCTTGTATGTATCATCAAGCATGACACAATACATGTACACAATTATACATATCACATATATACAATGTGCACATCAAGTGAGAAAAGAAATCATTAGTGAGCTAAATATTAGTTAATGTAATATAATATATCAAATATATAATTATACATTAAATTATCAAATCAACTTTTGATTTAATAATCCGGCTATATCATATATAACCGACTAATATCAAATGCAACATCTTATCGAATCAACGCTTGATCCGATAACTCGGCTATATCACATATAACCAATCATGTTACACATCGCGAGAATAGAATGTGGTATCACATACTAGCATTAATCTCGGTCCCGCACATATCACATATATGCTCCTACTCCGTTTCGCTTGAGCCAGGAAACCTCTGTGTAGGACTCTAAAGACTCGTCAATACGCCGGCAGTAGGTAATGATCATATCAAACACCCACAAGCCGCAAACGGTCTGCCAAACATAACGGCCACCCGAGTATTAAGCGATCAGAAGATCAACAAGCAAGCCTGCTCGTACTCCTGCGAATCCATTCAGTAACACTACCGTACAGTCCAGTCTCTTCGTCTGATATGTCGCATATCACAGCCTGGGGGTGGTATAACGTCAGACCCCAATAGCCTGATAAGTCATGCCGATGAAAGGTCTATAACGGGTCGAGAAACTACTAATAACACCTACCAGTAGATCTCAGCAACCCTGGCAAGGGATTTCATGTTATGGCCAATCGAGCATAGCGCAACATCAACTCCCTATACCAGGAGAGACGAAACCCCTCCTATCGCTCATTGCCTCCATGTGACTCGGGACTGTACCCAAAAGCCACCATTTTGCACATTCTCTTGAACGTGGTAAGGTGGAAATCAAAGCACAGTGGGAATCACACAAGACTCTATGACGATCTCGGGTCTACAGACTAACATGTACCAGTGTCACCAGAGAACTGCTATCCGACGATAGGTACAATACCATCTAGGAGTTCTCGGCGAGTCTATCCAGTGTACCCAGTCTCCACTGAGCACCCGCATACCTTCTCTGATGTCAAACACCAATGGATATGGGATCATCCATCGCCCATCATATGGGTCGAGAAGCGTATACGCTAGTCTACTCTGGTATATCGATGCCCTGTCTCGATACACCCTCGACTAGGAACATTTGAAGGATGTACTTAACGACTACTCTGTCCCCACTAGTATGATCCACATCATAGTCCTGGTAGTCAAGTACTCATCCTAATGGCTTTACCAATAAGATAAAGAGCAACCTGATAGCATACTATCTTGTCGAGCAAGAAAGTCCTCCCTATATATGTCCAAGCATCTACTACAATATACATCGTATGTATAGTAATGGCCTCTAGGGCATACATATTACTAACACTGAGGTGGGTTCCTTTGAGCTTGATGGAACTGACGGGGAGGAGGTGCAGTTGGTCCACGAGTAGGTAGAGAAGGTAGTGCAAGTCTCAGAGCAGGTGCCTGAATGGCTGGGCACTGTGGGTAAGTAATTGCTGGCCTGGGTGCAGCATATGGGTTTCATCTACGAGGACAAGACCCAATGTCATGAGTAGCTGAGCTGCAGACTAAGCAAAGGCGATTTGCACTCCGGCAGTCTTTCATCAGATGTTCATCTCTCCTGCAGTATGTGCAAATTGCTGGGCTCGGCCGGTTGTTTGGTACTCCCGGTTTCCTTGGTATAAAAGGTGGCCTTGAAGAGGCTCCTCCTGCCATCTGGTTGGCACGGTGCTTAACTCCAGCAGATTGAGATCTTCCCTTCATCTTTACCACCGCCACATAACGGTGGGTAGCTTTCAGAGCAGATTCGTGGGTCGGGAAATCTCCTATAGCTAATGTAGCCTGAATCATCGGATCTAACCCTTGTTGAAATCGATGGGCTCTGATCTCATCCGTCGGTATCAAGTATGCCGCAAATCTGTTAAAGTATTGTGTTAGCTGTGTAGTATGTGATATTTCAAAATCTAAATATTGAGATGTATCTTACCGACTGGGCATGGTGAACTCAGCGTCATATTCATCTACTGACTTGGTCCACATTGAACCTTGCTGCAGATGGATGAACAGCTGTTCCATATCAAAGCGGTCAGTCTCAGGGAAGTACTTTACATCGAACATATCAAGGAAATTCTTCCATTCGATGGGTTGATCAAGATGGCTTTCTTCCCCTTACCACCAAACCCGGGCATTGTCCGTAAGCTGCAACTTCGCAACATGAACCCAAGCTATCTCTGGCACTTGTGCCGCTGCCAGGTCATCTTCAATGCTTTTAGCCCATTCCTCAGCTTCTAGAAGGCTCTCTTTACCTTCGAACTGCTTGGGGTGCAAGGCCCTGAATTGCTTCACCCCAGGTGCTTCTGCCTCTGGTCGGTTCTATTTCGCCCAATCAGAGCAAAGCTCTGTTGAAATTCAAAATTCAAAATTTTGAAGCAACGCTTCAAATCTCGGGCGCAACGCGCCACATGTCAGGCGCTGATACGTCAGCTCAGCGCCCAAGAAAGCGCGCCCAATCAGAGCAAAGCTCTATTTTAAGCAAAATTAAAGGAAGCAACGCTTCAGTTGCGCAAGCACTGCGCTGCGCGACACGTGTCAGCGCAGATGCGCCTGCGCAGTTGCGCTGCGCGACACGTGTCAGCGCAGATGCGCCTGCGCAGTTGCGCTGCGCTGTGCGCTGTGCGACACGTGTCAGAGCAAATGCGCCTGCGCAGTGACGCTGCGCTGTGCGCTGCGCGACACGTGTCACGCGCTGGGGCATTTGCGCCAAACAGAATTAAGATTTTAAAAAAATCTTTCTGTTCTTTTTAAAACAAGAAGATTCCCTTCTGTAAAACAGAAGCCCTTGGATCAAAGATCCAACGGTGGGGAAAATTCCCCAAATCACTCAAAGAAAGATCTCTTTAACAAATTTAACTAATTTATGAGCACAATAAAAAGGACCCTAGACCTCAATTCAAAGGCATCAACATTTTCTGAAAAAAAAGAGAGAGAACTTTGAAGAAATTCCTCAAGAACAAAAAGGTAAAAACCTTTAGAAAAAAAGAGAAAGTTCTCTCATGAACAGATCATAGATCTAAAAAACAAGATCAATGATCTTTAATAAAAAAATAATAATAATAATAAAATAGTGCTTTGCACTTTTATGAACCTTTGGTTCTTTGAGATAAGAAAAACAAGAAAAACTTATCTTTTCTTTGATCTAAATTAGATCAAGAAATCAAATAGTGCTTTGCACTTCTGTTCTTGAATCTAAAAGATTCTTAGTGCTTTACACTTGCAAACTGCGCTGTTGCGCTCTTGGAAGAGCGTCACATGTCAGCTACATGACAACTTGCGCTACGCGCTTTTGAAATAGAGCTTTGCTCTCTGTAATTGGCGCAACTCACCAGAGCGCGCCACGTGTTAGCAGCGCAACAGCGCAGCGCACTAGCGCAGCGCACTGCGCTGTTGCGCTTGCGCTCACCAGAGCATGACACGTGTCCTCACCACTAGTGCTTGCGCTCAGTGATTGGCGCAAAGCGCCTGACAAATGCAATGCATTTCTCTTACTGAAGGGCCAGGCCCAAATCAGAGGGGCCTAGTAGGCCAAAATAAATTGCAAAGCAATAAAAAGGGGGGCAGAGCCCAAGTGAAATTGATGCTCTGCATCTTTTATGGGCAGAGCCCAAACAAAAAAAATAGAAGTAATGCAATGCATTATTTAAGTGTGGGTAAAGCCCTAGCACAGGTCGAATAGACCAAAAATAAATAAGGGTGTTGAACATTTTCAACTGGACTTAGCCCAATTTTGGCCGTAAGTCCTCAAATTAAATTGATTGAGCACAGCTGTTCTCTTAAATTAATTTATATCCGGTTCGAGGGTACATCTCCGAACTCCTCTGACACCCATCGTTGTAATCCTTCAACGACGTCAGAGATGTGACGGGTCCCGACGACCACACATCAATATGGACTGCGGGGTCCTTAAACTCATGGACCGGAACATCCTTAAACTAATGTTGGACCGAAACGTCATTAAACTAATGTTGGACCGAAACGTCCTTAAACTAATGTCGGACCACCATGTCCCTAAACTGGAATATGGACCACCACGTCCCTAAACTGGAGCATGGATCGCAACGTCCCTAAACTACCTATGGACCACTACGTCCCTAAACTGGAACAATAGAGCCTCCAAATGCTCTTTTGCCGGATCTAAACGATCCCGTTTAAGTTGATCTTAGCCCCCAAACACGGCTAACGTATCCTTAAACATTCAAACGGACTATAAAACTCTAAATCAACCTTGGTTCAAGGGTACATCTCTGAACTCCTCTGACATCGGCCGATGTAATCCTTCAACGACGTTAGAGAGGTGACGAGTCCCGATGGCCAGATATTAAATGGATTATCACGTTAAGTTGATCTTAGTCTCAAGCAGGACTATCGTATCCTTAACGAACGTTTAAGTTGATCTTAGCCGCAACGCGACTAATGCATCCTTAAACTGAAAACACCAAACCCAAATCTAAGTAAATACGGACTTGGACTAATCCACGTCCTACGGGCGACGGCATTACTCAGTCTCCGTATACAATCCACGGGCAACCACAAACAAAACAAACACACACGACACGAAGTGAAATTCTGGAGAAGGAGAAAGTTGTTACCGCGATACGGTAGCGTAATTAACTGCAGGGGCTTGCGCCTGCAGGGAAGAGCGTCCCCACAATCAAAAACCCTCAAGCGAGGGGGAATCTGACGAAGTCTGCTACATCAGCCGCATCCGTCTAAACCTCCGATACACGGTGCCATAAATCAACTTGGCATTTTCGGAGAGGTGGACGGATAAAACCAAATAGCATCTGCCCCGAATCTCAACGTCAGGACATCGCGGTCTTGTGCGCCGTCTTTCGGAGGGGAACAGATTCCGGCACGCCCGGTGGGACCTTTTCCTCTTTCCACTCCACACTTCGTGTGTCGTCTTCGCGAACCAATCGCGGTTTGTTAAATGGTTGCCTTTGGATTTCAAGTTACTAAGATTTAGTCTTTTGCCTGGCGCAGAACTCAAGATTCAATAGCCTCTAATTGCACCAACTGCTCGAAGAGCCACTGCAACAGACGCTCCACCTCGCCAGGAGGTGTAGTATATGGGCCCCAAGCGGCTTCCTTCCTCGCTCTGCCGATAGACCAGGTGAACCAAGCCACCACTGGCCTGTTCTTCGGGACCATGATCCTACCTACAAGCTTCTCTGCACCAATACCTGCACCGGAAGTGAACAAGAAGTCGGTCTTCGACCGGCTCACTGCTACGACGACCCCTGTCAACGGGTCGCCCACTACCAAACCGACAGCCTCTGTTTTCACCAGGCTAAATCAGAACTCTAAATTGGTTGTCCCAAGGAAGGCAATAACTGCTGCTCCAGAAGTCGTCAAGGCGGCTTCCCCTGTCAAAGAGTCAGTCTTTTCAAGACTGACGATTCCTGCTCCTGCCCCTGCTCAAGGATCCGTCTTCGACAGGTTGAATATCACCCCTCAAAAGACAACCTCAGTCTTTAAGAGGTTAACACCGGCGGCGCCTCATTCAGACAAGGGGCAAAAAGAAGATGTCTCAATCTCCGAACCAGTCCCAACGGCTCGTCATGCTCGACGTCGCCATTGGCAACGAGTGAGGAAGGCAGGGGGCAACTCCCCCTCAGGGCTAACTCTACCGGCTCCAGTAGTGGAAGTCAACGCTGCTGTTCCAACTGGGAACAGCTTTGAACTGCTGAGAAGGGTTCGGAAGAACTCTCCAACCGCTACACTGAAGAGATCTTCTCCACCTGCGGAGAGAGCTCCAGAAACGAAGCAAGAACAGCCCCCTCAACGGCTGTCCTCAAAAATATACAAGGTTTGGCGAAGGGTTCAAGACTCAGTGATCGACCTAGATCACTCTCGTCAACAAAAGAAGGCGAAAGTGCAAAAAGAAAAAGACCGTCCTGTTAAACAGCAGGGGATGACAGTTGCTAGGGTGCCCATTGCAACGGCCCCTCCAACCTCAACGGCCCACAAAAGAAGAAGGCCGGAGAAAACCCCCGCGCCCGCGGCAAATGCCAAAGGTGGTGAGCCTAAACGCCCTAATTCCGGGGGCATGATAGTTCATACAGTTTATGTGGTATCGGGAAAGGAGGATAGCCGCATATCAACAGGTCATAGACCGCACACGAGGTCAGTGACCAAGGCTCAGGAGCAGCAACAGAAGCTCCAAGAAATGATGAACGCTATGGCCGCACTTACAGGGCCAAAAGAAAACCTTGAAACGTCCTCGGATGAACGCCAAGAGGAAGAAACCGACGCCGAATTCCTTCGTCGGATATTGGAGAAGAAGGACAAAGAGGCTGCTGAACAAGCAGCCAACATACAGCGTATGGACCTCCTCTTCCAAGACATGATAGGGATGATGATACAACAAGATCCTCCGGCTGAAGAGCCCCCGATCGTCCTTGGAGATGATAGGGGAGAGACATCAAATCCTCCACCAGCTCTGTCGACGGCTAAAGAGGATACAATCTCCAAAGCTGATTTGGACGAGTACATCGCCCAACAAATATGGGTTCATCATGCGACCGAAGCAGCTGGCCAGGTCGTAAAAACAGGACAGCCATACCCAAGTTGGTACGATCAAATCAAGTACCCACCCGGTTACACAATTCCCAAGTTCCATGTCTACAAAGGGACGGGAAATCCTCATCAGCATGTTGCCCAGTTCAGGGCACTCTGCGGCAACACCGGCGGTGATGACAAGCTGTTGCTTCGCCAGTTTGTTGGAAGCTTATCAGATACGGCGTTCGAATGGTACTCTGAGCTCCCGAACGACTCTATTAAAACCTTCACGGAGATGGAGCTGCTGTTTACTCAGCGTTTTGCAAGCGCCAGTGAACGTACCCCGATGACGGCACTAATTAACGCCAGGATAAAACCCGGCGAGACGTGGGTTCAGTACGCTATACGATGGCGGAACTTATGGTCGAAGTGTGAGCAGCGCATTGAAGAAGCTCCCGCGGTGGGTATGTTTATAGGAACCCTTGATCCGCAAGCAACCATCTCATAATTTATGATGTTTTTCAAGCCAACTAGCTTCCAGGCCTTGATTGACAAACTAGCGCAAATGGATCAAATGGGCCATAAACCCCCTCTTCCAAGGCCGGACTCCCGAAATGACAAAGGGAAGGGAAAAGCGATCGTCGTCGCTAATGCTCAACAACAACCGATCGACTCGAAGCCGGTTGCTCGTCAAAATAATATGCGCCCGTACGTACCCCTTGAGGATAGGATGGGACGTCCTTATTCCTTTCCCCATGATAAAACAAGGAGGTTATTCGAGCTGGCGTTGCGCAACAGACTCATAAATCTGCCGGATCCAAAACGTCCGTTGCAACCAAGTGACGTCAACGAGCCCAACTACTGTCCTTATCATCGAGTACTAGGCCATCCGATCGAAGATTGCTACGTTTTCAAGAATTGGCTTGAAAACCAGTACCGACAGGGCAAGTTCGCTTATCTGACAATTGGAAGGTGAATCCCCCGCAGCCCCACACCTTTAAGGGGACGAGTATGCCGGGGGCAACATGCTCCGTCGTTGAAGAAGCTCCTTGGGAGGTTGTATTATCAGCCAAGACAAATAGGATGCTAAAAGATCTTCAAACATGTCCAGCGATCAAGTGGAAGAACCCGTTGGAACCGCAGGTCATTGAAAGGATGTTGAAGCCACGTCCAACTCCAAAGACCGATGGTGGTGGCTCAAACACTTGCAGCCAGCCGTCAAAATCTTCGAAAAAGAAGAAGAAGAAATCTAAGAAGCCCGTGAAGCCTGGCGACAAGCGCACGGACTTACAAAAGCAAATTGACGCGTTGGATGAATACAACCAAAAGGCACGGACTCCCATGACGCTCCAAGAGTTCCTCAATCACGTCTTTCAGGAAGAAGATGAGGGAGAAAGTTCATCGGATGAATCCGAGGAATATGTGGCGAGCTGTCATATGATTTCCCATTCGATCACGAACAATGAGGAGACTCCTTCCACCGAAAAGCTGGGGGCAGGTCCTGAACCAAAAGTTCTGGGGCTATCAGATGAAGTAATTGACGCATTCCTTAATGAAGCTCGGTTGAAAAGTAAAGCTGATCGGGAGCGCGAGGCGGCTATATTTAAAAGGGCCAAGCGCCAGCGACTTGATGAAGGAGCTGAGACGATCCCGTTGGAGCTAAACACCTCCGCTACCGACAAAAGCCAATTCAAGATGAGGAAAAAGTTTGCTAAGGCCATATCAATGGGCATGAAGCTACCATCCTCTGAAGGAAACATCACTGGTGAAATGGAAACGCGCCCCTCCTATTGCTTATATCATCAAAAGATTTCGCACCCTACTCAAGAGTGCAAAGCTTTCGACAGATGGTGGCAAGGATATGTTGCTCATCGACAACGCTTTAAGCAGGAAAAGCGTAAAACTCGTCGAGAGCAAAGAAATACGACCGAAGGGCTTAAAAGAACTGCTGGCAATTGTTGCATGGTTAACACCGGTAGATCACAAGTGCCTACATTCGGGAGTGATTCTGATGAAGAGCTAGAACTTGCCCCTCTCTTTAAAGAGTCCGCTTCGAGAAAAGAAGAAGAACCGAAGGTTTGCGAAAATATCCGGCTACGTAATCGCACGCTGCCCGAAAAGAACCTCGGACCCTCGAACAAAAAAGATAAAGGGAAAGAAAAGGCCACTGAAGATATCGTCTTAGATGACCAAGTGGTGGAAGATCTAGCTGCCAAAGACCCACCAAAGAAGAATAAGGTGGATTACAACGTCTTAGCACATCTGAGGAAGCTGCCCTCACAGCTCAGCATTCTTGACGCCCTTTTGCTATCAAAAGAGGCGAGAGATTCATTGATTATGGCGCTCCAAGATCCAGAACAATTCCAAGCATGTCTGGCCGAGGAAAAGATGAAGGATGAATTGGAGGAAGTGCACACGGCCGATATTACTTTTGGCGATGAAGACCTTCTACTTGGGACGTGCGAACACAATCACCCTCTCTATGTCTCGGGATACTGCCATGATATAAAGATAGGCAAAATCCTGATCGATAACGGGTCGTCTGTTAACCTACTCAACGTGCGGGTGTTGAAGGAAATCTGCATGAGCGTCCAGCCCCTTGGTCGGGACAAGATCACCATCTCCGGGTTCGACTCCCAATCGTCAAAGACTCTTGGATCTATGATACTAACGCTACGCTTCGGGCTACTCGTCACGGACATTAAGTTCCACGTCATAGACGCCAAGACATGCTACAACGCTTTGCTCGGCCGACCATGGTTACACGAGTACAACATCATCCCTTCTACACAACATCAGTGTATGAAGTATTATAAGGATGGTTTCGAGTATACCGTGACGGGAGAACTGAACCCGTTCTCTGTGAACGAGGTCCGCAAATATGAAGACGCCAAATACTTCTTACCGGATTTCGAAGACACAGAGAAGTGCCACAAGCCGGAGAATAAAACTAATGCTACCATCCCTGTCTTCAGCAGTGATACTGAGGAGGAAGAGGAGATGGTTTATTCGGGTCCGCCCCAACACAACAAGCCGGGACCATCGGCTCCTACATTGATCTTTGGCAGCGACTCGGAAGATGAAGTCCATGCTGTATTCTCTGCTCGACCTTTAATACAAACGTCCGCTGACGAAGAGCAAAGTCTATAAGTCGCCATGGTGCCGCCTAAACATCATAAAGAACTGGATGCACTTAATATCTACAGTGTAGAAGAGCTGCGGACATTCTATATCCCTCCCAGGCGAGAAGGCGAAAAACAATTCTATTCTACCGCTCTGAAGAAAACAAAGTGGAGAAAGAAATCTGGCACACGGCGGATCCTACGTTGGACAAGCTTCAACCCATCCGTCTACCCAGATATTATACGGAAGGTTTGAAAAAGCTGCTGAAACGCCAGGGGATACCCTTCAAACAGACCGTTAGAAAGGCCAAATTCTATGACAGGGTCTGGAACGTCCCCGGGACTCAACGCAAACTGCCCAACGGGAGAATGGAAACAAAAGGGCTTGGATACATCCGGTCAAAGAAATGAGAGTTACTACTGTTAGTTATGTATATGCCCTAGAGGCCATTGTTGTACATATGATGTATATTATAATGGATGCTTGGATATATACAGAGAGGACTTTCTTGCTCGTCATGATAGTATGCTATTTGGTTTCACTTTATCTTAACATGTTGACTTGTATTGGTTTACTGTCTTTCTCTCACATGTTGATAAAGCCCATAGGATCTGTACTCGACTACTGGGATTATGATGAGATCATACTAGTGGGGCCACGGTAGTCGATGAGTACATCCTATAACTGTTCCTAGTCGAGGGTATATCGAGACAGGGCATCGATACACCGGAGTAGACTAGCGTATACGTATCTTGACCCATATGATGGGCAATGGATGATCCCATATCCATCGGTGTTTGACATCAAGGATGGTGTACGGGTGCTCAGTGGAGACTGGGTACACTGGACGGACTCGCCGAGAACTCCCAGTTGGTGATATACCACACGTCAGATGGCAGTTCTCCGGTGACACTGGTACAGGATAGTCTGTAGACCCGAGATCGTCATAGAGTCTTGTGTGATTCCCACTGTGCTTTGATTTCCACCTTACCACGTCCAAGAGGGCGTGCAAAACGGTGGCTTTTGGGTACAGTCCCGAATCACATGGAGGCAATGAGCGATAGGAGGGGATTCGTCTCTCCCGGTATAGGGAGTTGATGTTGTGCTGTGTTCGATTGGCTATAACTGGAAGTCCCTGGCCAGGGCTGATATAGAGATGTACTGGTAAGTGTTACTAGTAGTTTCTCAACCTGTTATGAGCCTCACATCGACACGACTTATCGGTTACTAGGGTCTGACGTATACCATCCCTAGACTTGATATGCGACATATCAGACGAACAGACCGGACTGTACGGGAGTGTTACTGATTGGATTCATAGGAGAACGGACAGGCTAGCTTGTTGATCTTCTGATCGCTCAATACCTGGGTGGCTGTTACGTTTAGCTGACCGCTTGCAGCTTGTGGGTGTTTGATATGATCATCACCTGCTACCGGCGTATTGACGATTCTTTAGAGTCCTACACAGAGGTTTCTTGGCTCAGGCGAAACGGAGTAGAGGCACATATGTGATATGTGCAGGACCGAGGATAATGTGATATGAGATACCGTATTATATTCTCGTGATATTTAGATATGAATCGGGACATCGGATCAAGTGTTGATTCGATGAATCGGTACATGATATATTAGCCGGTTATATTCGATATAGCCGGATCGTTGGATCAAGTGTTGATTCGATGATTTAATGTATAATAATATATATGATATATTGTATTACATTATCTAATATTGGCTCGCTTTATTATTTCATTTTCTCACTAGATGATACATTGATATATATGCGATATATGTTAATTGTATTATTTTCTTTTGTTACAAATATATAATATATATGTGATATATATTATTGTGACATGATATGATTTATTATTAAACATGTTTAAGGATGATTAAATAGGATTAGGGTTTGATTAGGGTTAGCTTCTTCTTGCACATTCTAGAAGCTTTTCCTTTTGTCTTGGTTAAGATATTATGGTTGATACTTATCCTTAACCTAACCAAACCCTAACCCTAGTTTATTCTCTATAACTTCTTAGCCACTCATCCTTGACCATGGTTGAAAGATCAATCATATAGATTTCTTTTCTATTCATCACAAGAGGATTATCTTTTCTATTATCATCTTCTTCTCTCTTGAGTTCTAAAAGAAAATACTTACTAGTTAATTCTTTAGTGATGATTTCAAGCGAGAAAGTGAATAAAAAGAAAGCATAAATACTACTCCCTCATCCTCATCTCATCTAGCCCATGAGATTAGGGTGTTCATCTCTTTAGAGTGAGAAAGCTTGGGTTTTTGCAACTTCGACGTAGATCATCGGAGATTCGGAACACTTCAAGCTAGTATGGATCGTTCGAGTCGTGGAGCCTCTCTTGAGTCTGGGAGATCGTGGATAGCGGCGAAGGGACTTCTACTCGGAGCTTGTGAAGCGAAGGAGCGGACTACAAAGGTTGTAATCCCTCACACTTAGCTTTAAAGATATCATCTTGCATGCTAAACCCTAATAATCTAGCAAAGATCCCGTCTTTGGGTTGTTCGGCACGTCTAAATTTTTATCCGGGCATGTTTGATGCCTTATGAACCTTCTCAAGAGTGCCTAGGAACCCTTCAGTGGTATCAGAGCCTAGCTAGAGCATTAGGCGACATGTTTACGAAGTTAAAACTCCGATCGAACCCGAACCGACAAAATTTACCCCCTCTCTGGAAATTTTTCAAAATCTGGGGTTTTTCTGAATTAAAAATACCTGGAAAATACAGTAAGAAAATATAAGAATTATGGTGAAATTCGTGCCACCAATTCGACAACTTAGCCGCGGAACCGCGGCAAATACCCACCAGTGGCGGCGGTTCCGCGGCCGTATGAGTGTATTAGGCACGGTTTTGTGCACAGTAATTCTTGTATCTGTATTTACTATTTTATGGGTATTTTTATACTGACTCAAGTGTTGAGTATTCTGGGGTTTCTTTTGTAATCGTAGATTCGATCGGAATATTTAAATTCGTTTTTATTTCCGGATATTTAGAAACTGTTAAACTATTTGAACGGATATCATTAACTCACTGTTTCCCGGTACGGCAAACTTTCAAGTGTTGAATTTTTATCGGGTTTAAATCTTTCGGAAAAATTGTACAAGTTAAGCAGTGGACCCTCTAGAAGACAACAAATCTTAACTCGATTATGTGACCGTCTTGAACTGCCTTTTGAACCTTCGGGTTTGGGGCAGTACGGCGTGCCACATGTGAGGCGTTGGCTTGACCCTTCTACGGCTGGATCACTGGTACTATGACATATTCTGGGAATATTTGAACTCCGCTCAAGTGTTGAGCACTTTGGGAAATTTTGGGTATTTGATTATCTGTTCGAAAAGTTTAATACTGTCTATTTATCTGGAATGTGATACAATATGTGGAATTCATTGTGTTAGGCATGAAATGTGAAGTATGTGATATTTCGGATTTGCGATGTCTAAAGTGGTTGTGGATTCCAAATATTGTAGTTTTACACTTTCTTTTATGTGACCGTAAGTGTAGTATGTAGTTGTATTGCCGGTCTTCGTTGCTATACATCGGCGACGATCGGTGTATGCATACTTACTTACGTTGATGATATGTGATATTATGTGTTGCTGAGATATGATGTGCAGGATTGTCGCGATTGAATAGACGGGGGTTTTATGTGAGATGAGAGTTTTATATTTTCATTCATGTAAATTCAAATGTAATGTAATATTCTTTTATTTGGGGCACTTCCAGGTTGAGGTTGATGCCACCAGTGTTGTATATTATTTACTTTTCCGCATTAGGATGGACCCAAGGAGGGGAGCACAGGTGACCGGGTTATGGGGTTCAGTGGGAGGCCATCTCGAGGAGTCGAGACCGGGTCTCCTAAACTCCAAAATTGGTAGGGTCGCTGCCGCTCTCGTAGGGGTCCAGGGTGTGGGCTTGGCTATTCATCGCGACTGTGGAATCCGTATTTTCTATTATTGGCTAAGTACTACATACGGACGTCCTAGTATATCCCACATTATATCTATGTTTCTGCTGCGATATCTGTGATGTGATCATTTGATATGTTCTGATGGATACAGTATATAGTATATATGATATATTATATAGACGTTACTTATGTTTTACACCCGCACTAGCCCTGCCCTGCTCTGTCGTTAGTTATCTAACCTAACGGTGCACGAGGGGACATCGAGGCGAATGCGGATGGCATAAGTGTACGTCGTATTTATCTGTGATGCTTAGGAAGCATAAGCTGATGGGATTTTATTAATGAGATTAATAAAAAGAAAAGAAACCTAAAGATGTTGTAGAATCAAAACTTTATAAAAAGGGTAGCTACAGTTTTTCTTTGCACAGTGATATATATGATATATCCTGCACCTTATTCGATGGGGAAAGAGCCGAGATCCCTTCACCGGGAGTGACCTCTTTAGCGAAACTGGCAGATGCTACAAAACCCGGTTTGTCTTTTGATTGCTTTTAGAGTTTTGCTTTGCACAGTGATATATATGATATATCCTGCACCTTATTCGATGAGGAAAGAGCCGAGATCCCTTCACCGGGAGTGACCTCTTTAGCAAAACCAAGAAAAGCCTCAAAAACACTCCTTTTTCAAAAACTACATGATTCTACGACGATATCAAGTTCATTACGCTCAGGGTTTTCTGAAAAACCTGCGTAGCCCTCCGTCATTTCAGATAGATATTATTTAGTATTCGTGCTATGTTTGTTGACTTAGTTAAGGCATAGTGTACGGTAGCTAAGTAATGTTTATCTGCTATAACATGAGATGTGATTGGATTAGGGTATTCGTACGGCCTTGTTGACTCAGTTAAGGGTCGTACGGGTGGGTTTAATTCAATCGGGAAATGTACGGGTTGAACTTGACTTGCAATTTATGGTTTGTTGACTTAGTTAAGGTCATAGATCGCTAGGGGCAAAATATTATCGGGAATTTCAAGTGTTGAAATTTGCAATGAGATTGCATACCTTCTATGAGATAGTTGGATCCCGATACCCACTGCGAGTAAGAGTTACTCCTGGGAGAGTTTTACACAGGAAAATTAGTCGATCAAGTAGGTGTCTAGAAAAGTGTTAACGGGGTTACGCCTCTGGGAAAACGAGGTTTACTTTAATTAGGTCCGTGCGAAAGCACGGGGAACCTCCCTCAAAGTACCGACACTGATCTGGCTGAAAGATTGACGAAATTGTAGGGTGTAATTAATCCCGGCTAATCTTACCTTTTAGGGTTTGAAGGTAGATTTGATAAAAACAGTGGGAGACATCCTGATTAGATAAGATAATAACCAATCTAAATCTTGCAAGAGCATACGCTAAAGTGTTTTCTTCTCTCTCTCTCCAGGTAGCGACCATGTCAGGCCATAATCAAGATAATAATATGGATGTATTGACTGAACCCGCTTATTATACTGAGCAGGAGAACGTTGGACCCGTTCTTTCTTATAAGAGTTATAAGACTGAACAGGAAATAGGAGAATATCTGGATTCTCACGCCGCCCAAAAGAACGTGCATGTTGATGCATCTTCTTCAGGTGTGTTAGTTATTGAGAACTGTTTCTCAGTTCTCCCTACGTCCTGGGTATTGGATACCGGATCGGGATCCCACATATGTAAATTGTTACATGGGCTACGTAAAGGTAGAGAACTGGGAAAAGGTGATCATTCCGTTCAAGTAGGGAACGGTACAAGTATTGCAGCCAAAGCAGTTGGCGAATATCACCTTATATTACTAAGTCGTAATACACTGATTCTAAATGAGTGCTATTATATACCGAACATGATGTGCAACATTATATCAGTTTCTTTATTAAGTAAAGAAGGATATAATTTTGTAGTAAAGGATAATGTTATGAACATATTCCTAGATCAAAAGTTGATTGCATCAGGCTCATTACATAATGGCATATTCATTCTGAATCAGAATACAGTCCTGAATATACAAAACACACACAAGAGGAAAAGTTCAGATATGAACGAATCCTACTTGTGGCATTGTAGATTTGGTCATATCAATGCGACACGACTGGCTAAGTTACATAAGGATGGTTATTTGAACCCGTTCGAATTATCATCTTATGATACTTGCCATTCATGTTTCAAAGGAAAAATGACCAAAGCTCCGTTTAGTGGACACGGAGAAAGAGTTACTGAACTCTTAGGACTAATACATAGTGATGTATGCGGTCCCATGTCTACTCATGCCAGGAACGGTTCTTCCTACTTCATTACATTCACTGACGATCTCTCTAGATACGGACATGTGTTTCTGATGAAACACAAGTCTGAAGCTAATGAGAAATTCAGAGAATATAAGCATGAAGTAGAGAACCAAGCGGGCAAAAGTATTAAAATTCTTCGATCTGATCGAGGAGGTGAATACTTAAGCAGTGAGTTCCTAGATTATCTAAAAGAGAATGGGATTCTCTCTCAGCTTACTCCTCCATATACACCACAGCACAATGGTGTATCGGAACGAAGGAATCGGACCCTATTAGATATGGTACGATCTATGATGAGCAATGCTGAGTTACCTATTTCCTTCTGGGGATATGCGCTTGAGACAGCCATATACATATTGAATCTAGTTCCGTCTAAATCTGTACCTACCACACCATATGAGATATGGAGTGGGAAGAGACCATATTTTAAACGAGTTAAGATATGGGGTTGTCCGGCCTATGTCAAAAGACAAAATCCAGACAAACTCGAGGCACGATCAGTTCTTTGCAAATTTGTGGGATATCCTAAGAATTCTCAAGGATATATTTTCTATCACGCTGAGGAACAAAAAGTCTTTGTTTCTCAATATGCCACCTTTTTAGAAAAGGAATTTCTTGCAAAAGAAATTAGTGGCAAAGAGGTAGAGCTGGAAGAGGTTCCAGAAACACAAATTGCAACTGAAGATTTAGTAGAACCAGAGCATTCAGTAGTACCTGACGAACCCCAGCCTCTCCGCCGATCTAGTAGGGTTTCTCATCCACCTGAGAGATACTACGGTTTTCTCATTGATGGTGGAAGCGAGGATTGCATCATGGAAGATGATGACCCGACTAGTTTCGAGCAGGCCATCACGAGTGGTGACTCTGTGAAATGGCTGGATGCAATGCGATCTGAGATGGAATCCATGTACACCAATAAAGTATGGACTTTGGAAAATGCTCCTGAAGGGGTAAAACCCATTGGGAGCAAGTGGATTTTTAAAAAGAAATTTGGTGTAGATGGAAAAGTTGAGACTTTCAAAGCTAGACTTGTAGCAAAGGGATTTCGTCAATGACCAGGTATGGACTATGACGAAACCTTTTCTCCAGTAGCTATGCTTAAGTCCATCCGGATCTTACTTGCCATTGCTGCATACCATGACTACGAAATCTGGCAAATGGATGTTAAGACCGCCTTTCTAAATGGTGATTTAGAAGAGTGTGTGTACATGACTCAGCCAGAGGGCTTCGTAGATAGTGGGAGCAGCGGAAAGGTGTGCAAGCTGCTTAAATCCATTTATGGGTTAAAGCAAGCATCGCGGAGTTGGAACATCTGTTTTGATGTAGTAGTCAAAGAGTTTGACTTCATCAAAAACATAGATGAACCTTGTATCTATAAGAAGGTAGCAGAGAGTAAGGTTGTCTTCCTCGTATTGTACGTGGATGACATACTCTTGATAGGAAATGATATTCCTATGCTACAATTAGTCAAGCTCTTCTTATCACAAAGATTCTCATTGAAAGATCTAGGTGATGCCTCCTGTATATTGGGAATTAGGATCTATAGAGATAGATCCAAACGGATACTGGGATTGTCCCAATCCAGGTACATTGACACCATACTAAAGAGGTTTAGTATGGAAGAATCCAAGCGTGGGAACCAACCCATGATCTCTGGACTCACTCTCTCCAAAGAGATGTCTCCAAAGACTGATTTGGAGAGAGCTCGCATGCAAGGGATACCCTATGCTTCGGCAGTAGGCTATATCATGTATGCGATGCTATGTACCAGACCCGATGTTGCATACTCACTAAGTGTAGTGAGTCGGTATCAAGCAGATCCTGGAGAGAGTCACTGGACGGCTGTGAAGAACATTCTCAAGTACTTGCGAAGGACTAGAGACATGTTCTTGGTGTATGGTAACGGAGAACTCCGGGTGGAGTCTTTTACCGATTCCAGCTTCCAAAGTGATAAGGACGACTCAAAGTCGCAATCGGGATTTGTCTTTACCCTCAATGGAGGGGCGGTATGTTGGAAGAGTTCCAAACAAGATACCGTTGCAGACTCGACGATGGAGGCTGAATACATCGCTGCCAACGATGCTACCAAAGAGGCTGTCTGGATGAAGAAGTTCATCACTGAACTTGGTGTGGTTCCATCCATTGTACATCCAATACCTCTGTATTGCGATAACAATGGAGCTGTGGCTTTGGCCAAAGAATCCAGATCCCATCAGAAATCCAGACATATTCTGAGGCGGTATCACCTGATCAGGGAGATAGTTGATCGCCGGGAGATCGAGGTCCGGAGAGTAGATACGAAGGACAACACTGCGGATCCACTCACGAAGGCCATTCCCCAGATACAGTTTGAGAGATTATTCGGGATGCTAGGTATGAGATACTACAGCAGCTGGCCTTAGTGCAAGTGGGAGATTGTTAGTTATGTATATGCCCTAGAGCCCATTGTTGTACATATGATGTATATTATAATGGATGCTTGGATATATACAGAGAGGACTTTCTTGCTCGTCATGATAGTATGCTATTTGGTTTCACTTTATCTTAACATGTTGACTTGTATTGGTTTACTGTCTTTCTCTCACATGTTGATAAAGCCCTTAGGATCTGTACTCGACTACTGGGATTATGATGAGATCATACTAGTGGGGCCACGGTAGTCGATGAGTACATCCTATAACTGTTCCTAGTCGAGGGTATATCGAGACAGGGCATCGATACACCAGAGTAGACTAGCGTATACGCATCTTGACCCATATGATGGGCGATGGATGATCCCATATCCATCGGTGTTTGACATCAAGGATGGTGTACGGGTGCTCAGTGAAGACTGGGTACACTGGACGGACTCGCCGAGAACTCCCAGTTGGTGATATACCACACGTCAGATGGCAGTTCTCCGGTGACACTGGTACAGGGTAGTCTGTAGACCCGAGATCGTCAAAGAGTCTTGTGTGATTCACACTGTGCTTTGATTTCCACCTTACCACGTCCAAGAGGGCGTGCAAAATGGTGGCTTTTGGGTACAGTCCCGAATCACATGGAGGCAATGAGCGATAGGAGAGGATTCGTCTCTCCCGGTATAGGGAGTTGATGTTGTGCTGTGTTCGATTGGCTATAACTGGAAGTCCCTGGCCAGGGCTGATATAGAGATGTACTGGTAAGTGTTACTAGTAGTTTCTCGACCTGTTATGAGCCTCACATCGACACGACTTATCGGTTACTGGGGTCTGACGTATACCACCCCTAGACTTGATATGCGACATATCAGACGAACAGACCGGACTGTACGGGAGTGTTACTGATTGGATTCACAGGAGAACGGATAGGCTAGCTTGTTGATCTTCTGATCGCTCAATACCTGGGTGGCTGTTACGTTTAGCTGACCGCTTGCAGCTTGTGGGTGTTTGATATGATCATCACCTGCTACCGGCGTATTGACGATTCTTTAGAGTCCTACACAGAGGTTTCTTGGCTCAGGCGAAACGGAGTAGAGGCACATATGTGATATGTGCAGGACCGAGGATAATGCGATATGAGATACCGTATTATATTCTTGTGATATTTAGATATGAATCGGGACATCGGATCAAGTGTTGATTCGATGAATCGGTACATGATATATTAGCCGATTATATTCGATATAGCCGAATCGTTGGATCAAGTGTTGATTCGATGATTTAATGTATAATAATATATATGATATATTGTATTACATTATCTAATATTGGCTCGCTTTATTATTTCATTTTCTCACTAGATGATACATTGATATATATGCGATATATGTTAATTGTATTATTTTCTTTTGTTACAAATATATAATATATATGTGATATATATTATTGTGACATGATATGATTTATTATTAAACATGTTTAAGGATGATTAAATAGGATTAGGGTTTGATTAGGGTTAGCTTCTTCTTGCACATTCTAGAAGCTTTTCCTTTTGTCTTGGTTAAGATATTATGGTTGATACTTATCCTTAACCTAACCAAACCCTAACCCTAGTTTATTCTCTACAACTTCTTAGCCACTCATCCTTGACCATGGTTGAAAGATCAATCATATAGATTTCTTTTCTATTCATCACAAGAGGATTATCTTTTCTATTATCATCTTCTTCTCTCTTGAGTTCTAAAAGAAAATACTTACTAGTTAATTCTTTAGTGATGATTTCAAGTGAGAAAGAGAATAAAAAGAAAGCATAAATACTACTCCCTCATCCTCATCTCATCTAGCCCATGAGATTAGGGTGTTCATCTCTTTAGAGTGAGAAAGCTTGGGTTTTTGCAACTTCGACGTAGATCATCGGAGATTCGGAACACTTCAAGCTAGTATGGATCGTTCGAGTCGTGGAGCCTCTCTTGAGTCTGGGAGATCGTGGATCGCGGCGAAGGGACTTCTACTCGGAGCTTGTGAAGCGAAGGAGCGGACTACAAAGGTTGTAATCCCTCACACTTAGCTTTAAAGATATCATCTTGCATGCTAAACCCTAATAATCTAGCAAAGATCCCGTCTTTGGGTTGTTCGGCACGTCTAAATTTTTATCTGGGCATGTTTGATGCCTTATGAACCTTCTCAAGAGTGCCTAGGAACCCTTCAACTACCCGGCTGCTACGTCGTGTATGACCTTGATGAAGAAGCGGATGCTCAATGGGAGGACGTTAATCCCGAGACAGTGAAAGTTCCAAATGCAAAAGAGCCTAGTCCGTCGTTCGAAGAACAAATGGACAAGCTCATAAGGGAAGCAGGTCAAAAAGTCCGGGACGACCATAACCGCGAAATGGCCATCTACGAGAAAGCCAGAACGCAACGCCTCCTTCAACAGGCCGTGAAAGATGAAAATGTCGCTCCTTGTCAACCTGTTATAAAGAAGGCTCGGCGCAAAAGCAGAAATAAGTCGAAAGGCCAAAAAAGCGCTCAACAGCAACAAAGCAGGGCTAAGAAGCCACGCAAACGGGAGTCGAGCGTTATTGATCTATCACTCATGAAGAAGATGAGTCGAGCATACTCTTTTCCTCAGGATAAGACGAGGAGGTACTTGAGCTTGCTCTAAAACATCAGATGCTCACACTGCCGGAGTCCAAGCACCCCGAACAAGCAAGAGAAGTCTCTGACCCAAACTATTGCTCTTACCATCGAGTAATAGGGCACCCGCTCGAAGACTGCTTCACCTTTAAGAATTGGGTCGAAGATCAATATCAGCTTGGCAAGTTCGCTCTGTCCGACAACTGGAGGGTAGCACCGCCACAAAAGCACGAGCACAAGGCCACGAAAGAAGAACCCGTTCCACATTGGGATTGGAAGCGAATTCGTACTTGTCACATGATAACGATATCAAAAGAAGAGCCCGAGAACATGGATGACTTTCCCTGGTGCTTCGAAAACAGCAACGATGAGGTAATCTCAGAATTCCAACCAGCGCCAAAAGAGCTGGAAGATGGAATCCACACCACTACAGATAACCTCAAGAAAATTGAGTTGGGGACGACAAACGATCCGCGACCGACATTTGTCAGTGAGCTACTATCTGAAGAGAGGGTGGCCGCGTTAAAAGACGTGCTTCTACAACATAGAGATAGCTTTGCGTGGAACTATTCCGAAATGCCGGGACTAGATCCAGAAATCGCTGTGCATAGATTGGCGATATCCCCGGACATCAAGCCAGTCAAACAGGCACCAAGAAGAATGCGGCTCGAGCTTGAGATGAATATCAATGCCGAGGTCAAGAAGCTGATCGACTCTGGCTTTATCCAGGAAGTTCAATACCCTGAATGGATCGCCAACATCGTCCCGGTGATGAAGAAAAATGGGACAGTGCGCATATGCGTGGACTTCCGGGATCTCAATAAAGCCTGCCCGAAGGACGATTTCCCAGTGCCAGTCACCGAACTGATGATAGACAATACGTCCACACATGAGGTTTTCTCCTTCATGGATGGCTCATCGGGGTATAACCAGATAAAGATGCATCCCGAAGATCAGAAGCACACCGCCTTCAGGATTCCTCTGGGTATATTCTGTTACGAGGTGATGCCCTTTGGTCTAAAGAACGCCGGCGCCACCTACCAAAGGGCCATGACGAAGATCTTCGATGACCTTATACACGAAATCGTCGAATGCTATATCAACGATCTCGTGGTTAAAAGCAAATCATACGAGGAACATCTCGAGCATTTGAAGACTATATTTCAACGCCTTCGACAATATAACTTGAAAATGAACCCGCTCAAGTGTGCATTCGGAGTTTCCTCAGGCAAATTCCTGGGATTCATCGTCCGACACCGGGGTATCGAAATAGATCCGTCCAAGATCAAGGCGATCATGGAAATGCCTCCGCCAAGGACTCTCAAACAGCTGCGGTCTCTCCAGGAGAAGCTCGCGTATATACGGCGATTTATAGCCAACCTTTCAGGCAAGTGCCGTCCTTACAGCCACCTGATGAAGAAGGGAACCCCGTTCGTCTGGGATCAAAAATGCCAAAGCGCACTAGACGAGATCAAGCAATACCTGCAGAACCCGCCGGTGTTGGCTGCTCCGGTCAAGGGAAAACCCCTCGTTCTTTATACAACCGCCCTCGAAGGTTCTTTAGGCGCATTATGGACGTAAGAGAATGACCAGGGGAAAGAAAGAGCACTCTACTACTTAAGTTGAGTTCTACTGGGGGCAGAAAGTAACTACTCCCCCATTGAAAAACACTGCCTGGCGTTGATCTTCACGATAAAAAAGCTCAGGCACTACGCGTTGGCGCATGAGGTCCGTCTCATTTCGAAGGTGGCCCCTCTTAAGTATTTAATGACAAAGGCCATACTAACGGGTCGACTCGCTAAATGGGCCCTACCCTTGATGGAGTTCTCGATAACATATCAACCTCTCAAGGCAGTGAAAGGCCAGGCCATCGCCGACTTCCTCGCTGAGCATCCGATACCGGCCGATTCTCCTCTGAATTGCGAGTTGCCAGACGAACATGCGTTCGATGCAATCGACGGTGGTGATACCCGATGGGAGCTCTATTTTGATGGAGCATCTTCCATGAAGAAGCGCAAACAATGTACCCCTATAATCAAATCGGGAGTAGGCCTCATCTTCGTAACTCCACAAGAAGGGATTATGCGCTTCGCCTTCTCCTTAACAGAGCCGAGGACAAATAATGAAGCCGAATACGAAGCTCTGATAGCAGGCCTCGAGATCGCCATCGACATGGGAATTGAAAATCTCCTCATATATGGAGACTCCCAACTGGTCGTTAGTCAAGTAAACGGCGACTACCAGACATGCAAACCAGAATTGGTGAAGTATGGCGAAAAGGTGCAACAGCTGTTGACCCAAATCCCCTCCTACACTTTGGAGAACATACCGCGTGCGGAAAACAGCAAAGCAGACGCGTTGGCCAAACTTGCTAAAGAACTGGCTGACGAGAATCTCGATGACGTTAGAATCATGGTACAAAGCCGTCAAGTGCTTGCCCCAGCAGAAATATCTCCAGAATCATCCGAAGAGAAGGGAGCGACTGAGCAAACGACCCTGCAAATAAAAGACCGGGAAAAGGCTGAGGATTGGAGAGAAGTCTTCATAGACTACTTTAGGTCCCACCGAATGCCTGAAGAAGCGTCCACAAGACATCAGCTCATGAAGCGGGCTCTATCTTTCGCCTTCGTCAACGATACTCTGTACAAGAGATCGTTTGATTCTCTGTGGTTGAGATGCCTGGGACCTGACGAAGCGAAAAGAGTCGTTCAGGAAGTTCACGACGGACTCTGCGGTTCTCACCAAGAGGGCCCAAAGATGAAGTTGAAGATAAAACGAATGGGCTACTACTGGCCCACGATGATTCAGGACTGCCTCGAATATGCGAAGCAATGCCACTCATGCCAAATTCATGGGGACTTCATCCATCAGCATCCAAATCCGCTACACCCGACAGTGGCTAGCTGGCCATTCAAAATGTGGGGAACTGATATAGTCGGCCCCATCGAACCAGCATCGTCTAGAGGACATCGTTTCATCCTAGCAACGACTGACTACTTCTCTAAGTGGGCAGAAACAGTACCACTGAGGGAAGTAAAGACGGAGAATATCCTCCATTTCTTCAAGACGCATGTCATATATCGGTTTGGAACGCCAAGACGGATCATCTCCGATAACGAGCCAGCCTACAGAAGCCACAAGATCAGTCGCTTCACGCAACAGCACAATATAGACTGGAGATATTCCTCGGTTTATAATCCGCGAGCTAACGGTCTAGCTGAGGCCTTCAACAAGACCTTGACAAAGATCATGAAGAAAACAGTGTCACGAAATAAGAAGGACTGGCACGAAAGGATGCAAGAGGCTCTCTGGGCGTATCGAACCACGTTCAAGACAGCCACTAACACAACGCCATATGCGTTGGTATTCAGTACAGAAGCAGTACTCCCCCTCGAGATAAAGTTACCCTCTCTACGAATGGCGGTCCACTACGAGCTGACGAACGAAGAAAGTGCTAACCTTCGGCTTGAGGAGCTTGACGCCTTTGATGAAACCCGGCTCATAGCGCAACAAAATCTTGAAGCTTATAAAGCAAAGATGACGTGCTCATACGAAAGATTGACCCGACCAAGGACATTCCGCCAAGGCGAACTCATGCTAGTGGTCAAAAGGCCTATGATCCCCAATCGCGCCAAGAGGGGAAAATTTGAGCCAAACTATGAAGGCCCGTACATCATAGATAAGGTCTACCAGGGTGGGGCCTATCTACTCATGGACATGCACGGTGAAAGGCCTTTCAGGACGATAAACGGTCGCTTCCTAAAGAAATACAACGCTTAATGAGCCACAGCCTAGGTCAATGATAAGTGACGACGACCATGCCCGCTCGCTATCTTCCTAAGCTCAAGTTTTATAAGCAGTAGCCAGCCTCTCAATGTCGGGCCGAAATGTCCTTAAACTAATAGCGGACCGAAACGTCCTTAAAACTAATACCGCAGCATTCTTAGAAGGAAGCGGCTGACTCTTCCCTAAGAGTCGTGCCCATCTCATCCGCTACTTCTTTGGGCTCCGCCGTCTCCATCGGCTCATCCATCGTCACCATGAGGTCGCCGGCCTCAAGCGCCTCGTCCGCCACTACCCTGGGCTCAGTTTCATCTGCCGCCGTTTCAGGCTCGGCATCAATGACCTTCTCGGCTATAGACCCCTCCACCTCCATCTCAGGCTCCGAAGCCTCAGCGACGTTGCCCACCGTCGGCTCAGGTCCGGCAGGTGCCGCCCCCTCTGTTTCTTTGGGTACAACGGTCTCTGCCTCCCCCTCGGTCGGACTTGGCCCCGCAAGATATAATATATAAGAACCGACAGCTTTATGAGTCTAGTAACAAAATTCTGAAGGAAGTATTACCTGAGGTAGACTTGTCGTTAACCTCTCTATTGGCGCGGATCGCCTGTCTATGAGCTGTAGACAGGGCAACCGGGGCCTTTTCGGATGGAGTATCAGCACGAGGGGCGGTGCTGGGGCCCGCTCCTACAGCCAAGGCAGCCCTGCGCGCCTTCGCCTCATGCCTCAGCCGCTTCCTTTCCTCCCGGGCTGTCACGATGGACCTTCGTGACGCTTCCTTCAAGGCGTCGTCATCCTCGTTCAGGGATGCCTCCAGAGCCTTTAGGGCATCTTTCATCGGCTCTTCAAGACGAACCTCCTGCGGTGGCCCAGAGGAAGCGGGAACATCGGCAGCTGGCGGAACATCTGCATCACTTGGCGGGAGCGGCCTTGAGGTTCCTGTGATAAAAAGGGGAAGTTAGATCGACCATAACACAAGGGAAATGAAAACTTGATGAATAGAGACTTACTGAGGCCTAAAGACGCTCTAAGGCGTTCTTCCTCCTGGAAGGTCTTGAGTGAAGCGGCAATGGCTTCCTCATCAGTGATGCCTGTTGGAAGAAAAGAAAGGAAAACCTTAGTCAAAGGCAATGAGAAAATATGATGCAATAAAGGAAATGCGACTAGTAGTTACCTGATTTCGCAAGCTTAGCCAGCCACGCGTCACGCTTTGCCAACCACGCTGAAGTTTCGAGAGCGGCTTCCAAGTCTGTGTCATCCGGCGGCGGCATGATTAATCCCTCGTTAGTCCAATATTCGATTAGGCCCTCGGCGTGCCCTCGGCATAGGGAGCATGGGGTTCCTGACCGAACACGACATCTGCAGCGAAGAGCGATTTCTTTTTCTTCTGCCCTCCGACCCTAGGCTCACGTGGGATCGACTTCCGCTTAGCAGCCACCTTAGGACGGCGGGTCCAGATGTCCGCACCCACGCCAGACTCCGGCGAAACTACAACCACTGTCTCCACTGGAGCACAGGGCGCTGGGGGTGCATCCGCAATATCAGGGAGCGGCAATCCGCGTGGAGGACTCTGCGCACGCGAAGGTCCGGCTCTGGCATCTTTTAAAGGGGGGATTACCGGGGTCCTTGGCACCAAAGGAGCGTTGCGATCGCTACCTGGAGGTGCACCCTTACAGTCGATCAGCAACCGCCTTTCCTCCTTTATGACCGCTCCCATTGAATGACTGTACCATTCTGTGTATACCCTGAGGAGTCGCGGAGCACAAGCCGGCTCACTGATAAAGAAGTGGGAGCCCGTGTTTAGGCGCATGAAATGATGCAGCGCTCTCTCCATCCCTTCTTCGGTCGCAACAGGTTCCGATAAGAAAGCCTCCAGCGGTACCCCTTGATTATAGCTCAGCTGCTGGGCGAACCGATGCGGGTTATATCTCATGAAGATCGCTGCCCCGTTCTGCCTAAACACCAAGAAGCCCGGTCTGATGGAATATAAATGAAGGGTCTCCCGTGCCGTTAAAACCGAAGCTCCATCCTTGAAGGTGTCTT
Source organism: Agapanthus africanus (assembly GCA_030015575.1). Lineage (NCBI taxonomy): Eukaryota > Viridiplantae > Streptophyta > Magnoliopsida > Asparagales > Amaryllidaceae > Agapanthus > Agapanthus africanus. The sequence goes on along the minus strand of CM057347.1, from coordinate 101,408,210 downwards.
GCAATGACCGCACTGCAGTGGTAGACGCTTTTTCAATAGTCAACACCTTGTCAACGAAAAATACACCGGCTCCAACGGTGTGGGAGCGAAGGAGTAAACCCCTGGCATTTCGTGGCGATGGATTCACAATTGATGCGCCAATCAGCTGTATGATGCGAGGGAAGCTGCACCTTTCGTAGAACGAGGGTCTTTTATGCATGCCGAAAACACCCGATGTATGTAGCTCGAGCCATGACATAAAGTAGTGCATCGGAAAGACCACGTGCGATACCCCGGGCTCGTTAGCATCCGCTGCTCGGCTGAGGCCATGATAGAGGTGTGCCAAGCCAGCAATCCCAACGGCTACCTTTACCCCAATAACCATCCGGTGGGCTGGGTAAAATACAGAAGGCCGCATACGGTGTGAATACATTGGAATCGCAAACCAACTCAACCATAGCCCGAGAAATCCTAAGAAAAAGGCCTCCTCATCCATTCTAGGGGCCGCAACTTCTGCAAGAGACATGGTCAGGAAGTTAGGAAGAAAAAAATCCTTTTTTCCTACTTCATTCGCCTGAAGGTTATCTAAACCTAAACCGAAAGGGTCCTCAAGGGTGGCAAACTTAGCAGTGTCTGCCGAGAGGACGTTTGGGTGAAGAAACCGAGCAATGAAATCCTCAAAGTTAACTCCTCGACTCCCATGTTTGATGAAAAGGAACTCATATATGTTCAACACTTTAATCAAGCTTGGGAACTGATGTTGAACAGCATTCTCCGGCATGAGCCCCCTTACCATCGGCTTAGCACCAAAGACGTACTCATCTGTCAGGAGCAACTCCTCATAATGTTCCCCCATGACTGGTAAACCGGATACCTCCGTGAACTCCTCCAAGGAGATTGACACTTCCCAATCCATAGCAAGGAAAGTATGGGTAGGAATGTTCCACTGCTCCAGGAAGGCCTTGAACCACCAGGTCGGGAGCGTGGGATATTGGAACAAAGAGACGTACACTGCGGTGTACAGTCCCAACCTTATCAACTGCGACTTTTTCGTCGACAGGATGTACCGGACCCATGGCAGATAGCCAATCGGGTGGCGGGGGATCAGACCAATGTTATATGATTGCCTCCAGGGTCTCGCCTTGCCCTGACAGATACGGCGTCCTAGGATATCCAAGACCATAGGACGCTGGACCGGAATGGCATCTATAGCCGGATGAAGAAAACCCCTCGATGTCCAATCCGCCATCTCCACGGCATACTGCACCGAGGGTGGGATAGCATAGTGAATTGCCGTGATGGGTTCCGACGGCACCGCGCATGTGAAGCTCCGGCAGCCCATGATGATCTGATTATACCACGACCCCCAAAGGTGAAGACTCTTGTATTCCAGGTCGTATTCCTTAATCATGGCCAAGACTTCACGGTCCAAGGGCGCTTCGGGAAACCCTTCCTCCGAGCGAACGAACGGAAACGAGGTGTCGAGAGACATGATCGCTGCAAAAGAACAATCTAGCCGTTAGTGTTGTAATTCTAACGCTTGGGGTTTAAAAAGAAAAATACTTTAATCGATTAATTAAATTAAAAACTAAATCAAATTTAATTAATTACACCACACAGCAGTGCGGCGGGTAGAAGACTGAAGGGGGATCCACAAAATCTGGATGACAATATATCAGTTAATAAGACAACCTCATCATTGAATGAGATTGTCAGTTGGTCCCCAGAAAAACATTCCCACTAATAATAATAATAAAAGAATCCCTAGAGACAAGGAGAAAATCTCATCTTTCAGAGCAAAGCTCTGTCACAGAATGACACTTGTCAAATTCTGGTCTCAAAGGAATAAAATTCCTTAAAAAGAGCATGGCTCTGTGGTAATAATGGAAAAGGTCCATCAGAAAAAAATTTACACTTAAAAGAATCAACAATTTTGGAATCTTGAAAGATTCATGAAAAACTTATAAAAAGATTCCTCATTTTTCAAATCTAAAAGAGCTATTTTTGGATCCATGAGCAAAGCTCTGTTCATGGGTTAAAACCCATGAACAAGATCTCTGTAGATCTATGGATTCATGAGAGCAAAGCTCTGTTGATGAAACCCCAAAGGGGATTTCTTTAGATCAGAAGATCTGTGAGAGCAAAGCTCTATTGGTTAATTAAAATTAATTTAACTTAAGATTAATTTTACCTAAAGTTTTCTAACTTGGAAAATGAGAGCAAAGCTCTAAAGTTCTGGAAACGAGAGCAAAGCTCTGGAGTTCTAAGCAAGAGCAAAGCTCTGGAAATCAAAATCTAGAAAATGGTGAGATTTTTCTAAGGGCCAGAGGTCCTATTTATAAGGCGCTTGCGCCCCTTGAGCTCACCCCTTGATCCAACGATCGGGAGTTTGCCACCGCTGCACTCACGTGTGCGCCACGTGAGCGCAATGGTGGGGAGGCATTTGTTTCGCCCAATCAGAGCTAAGCTCTGTTGAAATTCAAAATTCAAAATTTTGAAGCAACGCTTCAAATCTCGGGCGCAACGTGCCACATGTCAGGCGCTGATACGTCAGCGCAACGCCCAAGAATGCGCGCCCAATCAGTGCAAAGCTCTATTTTAAGCAAAATTAAAGGAAGCAACGCTTCAGTTGTGCAAGCACTGCGCTGCGCGACACGTGTCAGCGCAGATGCGCTAGCGCAGTTGCGCTGCGCGACACGTGTCACGCGCTGGGGCATTTGCGCCAAACAGAATTAAGATTTTAAAGAAATCTTTCTGTTCTTGTTAAAACAAGAAGATTCCCTTCTGTAAAACAGAAGCCCTTGGATCAAAGATCCAACGGTGGAGAAAATTCCCCAAATCACTCAAACAAAGATCTCTTTAACAAATTTAACTAATTTATGAGACTATAAAAAGGACCCTAGGCCTCAATTCAAAGGCATCAACATTTTCTGAAAAAAAAAAGAGAGAGAACTTTGAAGAAATTCCTCAAGAACAAAAAGGTAAAAACCTTTAAAAAAAAGAGAAAGTTCACTCATGAACAGATCATAGATCTAAAAAACAAGATCAATGATCTTTAATAAAAAATAATAATAATAATAATAAAATAGTGCTTTGCACTTTTATGAACCTTTGGTTCTTTGAGATAAGAAAAACAAGAAAAACTTATCTTTTCTTTGATCTAAATTAGATCAAGAAATCAAATAGTGCTTTGCACTTCTGTTCTTGAATCTAAAAGATTCTTAGTGCTTTGCACTTGCAAACTGCGCTATTGCACTCTTGGAAGAGCGTCACATGTCAGCTACAGAACAACTTGCGCTACGCGCTTTTGAAATAGAGCTTTGCTCTCTGTAATTGGCGCAACTCACCAGAGCGCGCCACGTGTTAGCAGCGCAACAGCGCAGCGCACTGCGCTGTTGCGCTTGCGCTCACCAGAGCATGACACGTGTCCTCACCACTAGCGCTTGCGCTCAGTGATTGGCGCAATGCGCCTGACAAATGCAATGCATTTCTCTTACTGAAGGGCCAGGCCCAAATCAGAGGGGCCTAGTAGGCCAAAATAAATTGCAAAGCAATAAAAAGGGGGGCAGAGCCTAAGTGAAATTGATGCTCTGCATCTTTTATGGGCAGAGCCCAAACAAAAAAATAGATGTAATGCAATGCATTATTTAAGTGTGGGTAAAGCCCTAGCACAGGTCGAATAGACCAAAAATAAATAAGGGTGTTGAACATTTTCAACTGGGCTTAGCCCAAATTGGCCGTAAGTCCTCAAATTAAATTGACTGAGCACAGATGTTCTCTTAAATTAATTTATATCCGGTTCGAGGGTACATCTCCGAACTCCTCTGACACCCATCGTTGTAATCCTTCAACGACGTCAGAGAGGTGACGGGTCCCGACGACAACACATCAATATGGACTGCGGGGTCCTTAAACTCGTGGACCGGAACGTTCTTAAACTAATGTTGGACCGAAACGTCCTTAAACTAATGTCGGACCACCATGTCCCTAAACTGGAATATAGACTACCACGTCCCTAAACTCGAACATGGACCACTATGTCCCTAAACTGGAATATGGACCATCACGTCCCTAAACTGGAGCATGGACCGCAACGTCCCTAAACTACCTATGGACCACTACGTCCCTAAACTGGAACAATAGAGCCTCCAAATGCTCTTTTGCCGGATCTAAACGATCCTGTTTAAGTTGATCTTAGCCCCCAAACACGGCTAACGTATCCTTAAACATTCAAACAGACTATAAAACTCTAAATCAACCTTGGTTCAAGGGTACATCTCTGAACTCCTCTGACATCTGCCGTTGTAATCCTTCAACGACGTTAGAGAGGTGACGAGTCCCGATGGCCAGATATTAAATGGATTATCACGTTAAGTTGATCTTAGTCTCAAACAGGACTATCGTATCCTTAACGAACGTTTAAGTTGATCTTAGCCGCAACGCGACTAATGCATCCTTAAACTGAAAACACCAAACCCAAATCTAAGTAAATACGGACTTGGACTAATCCACGTCTTACGGGCGACGGCATTACTCAGTCTCCGTATACAATCTACGGGCAACCACAAACAAAACAAACACACACGACACGAAGTGAAATTCTGGAGAAGGAGAAAGTTGTTACCGCGATGCGGTAGCGTAATTAACTGCAGGGGCTTGCGCCTGCAGGGAAGAGCGTCCCCACAATCAAAAACCCCTCAAGCGAAGGGGAATCTGACGAAGTCTGCTACATCGGCCGCATCCATCTAAACCTCCGATACACGGTGCCATAAATCAACTTGGCATTTTCGGAGAGGTGGATGGATAAAACCAAATAGCATCTGCCCCGAATCTCAGCGTCAGGACATCGCGGTCTTGTGCGCCGTCTTTCGGAGGGGAACAGATTCCGGCACGCCCGGTGGGACTTTTTCCTCTTTCCACTCCACACTTCGTGTGTCGTCTTCGCGAACCAATCGCGGTTTGTTAAATGGTTGCCTTTGGATTTCAAGTTACTAAGATTTGGTCTTTTGCCTGGCGCAGAACTCAAGATTCAATGGCCTCTAATTGCACCAACTGCTCAAAGTGCCACTGCAACAGACGCTCCACCTCACCAGGAGGTGTAGTATATGGGCCCCAAGCGGCTTCCTTCCTCGCTCTGCCGATAGACCAGGTGACCCAAGCCACCACTGGCCTGTTCTTCGGGACCATGATCCCATCTACAAGCTTCTCTGCACCAATACCTGCACCGGAAGTGAACAAGAAGTCGGTCTTCGACCGGCTCACTGCTACGACGACCCCTGTCAACGGGTCGCCCACTACCAAACCGACAGCCTCTATTTTCATCAGGCTAAATCAGAACTCTAAATTGGCTGTCCCAAGGAAGGCAATAACTGCTGCTCCAGAAGTCGTCAAGGCGGCTTCCCCTGTCAAAGAGTCAGTCTTTTCAAGACTGACGATTCCTGCTCCTGCCCCTGCTCAAGGATCCGTCTTCGACAGGTTGAATATCACCCCTCAAAAGACAACCTCAGTCTTTAAGAGGTTAACACCGGCGGCGCCTCATTCAGACAGGGGGCAAAAAGAAGATGTCTCAATCTCCGAACCAGTCCCAACGGCTCGTCATGCTCGACGTCGCCATTGGCAACGAGTGAGGAAGGCAGGGGGCAACTCCCCCTCAGGGCTAACTCCACCGGCTCCAGTGGTGGAAGTCAACGCAGCTGTTCCAACTGGGAACAGTTTTGAACTGCTGAGAAGGGTACGGAAGAACTCTCCAACCGCTACACTGAAGAGATCTCCTCCACCTGCGGAGAGAGCTCCAGAAACGAAGCAAAAACAGCCCCCTCAACGGCTGTCCTCAAAAATATACAAGGTTTGGCGAAAGGTTCAAGACTCAGTGATCGACCTAGATCACTCTCGTCAACAAAAGAAGGCGAAAGTGCAAAAAGAAAAAGACCGTCCTGTTAAACAGCAGGGGATGACAGTTGCTAGGGTGCCCATTGCAACGGCCTCTCCAACCTCAACGGCCCACAAAAGAAGAAGGCCGGAGAAAACCCCCGCGCCCGCGGCAAATGCCAAAGGTGGTGAGCCTAAACGCCCTAAGTCCGGGGGCATGATAGTTCATACAGTTTATGTGGTATCGGGAAAGGAGGATAGACGCATATCAACAGGTCATAGACCGCACACGAGGTCAGTGACCAAGGCTCAGGAGCAGCAACAGAAGCTCCAAGAAATGATGAACGCTATGGCCGCACTTACAGGGCCAAAAGAAAACCTTGAAACGTCCTCGGATGAACGCCAAGAGGAAGAAACCGACGCCGAATTCCTTCGTCGGATATTGGAGAAGAAGGACAAAGAGGCTGCTGAATAAGCAGCCAACATACAGCGTATGGGCCTCCTCTTCCAAGACATGATAGGGATGATGATACAACAAGATCCTCCGGCTGATGAGCCCCCAATCGTCCTTGGAGATGATAGGGGAGAGACATCAAATCCTCCACCAGCTCTGTCGACGGCTAAAGAGGATACAATCTCCAAAGCTGATTTGGACGAGTACATCGCCCAACAAATACGGGTTCATCATGCGACCGAAACAGCTGGCCAGGTCGTAAAAACAGGACAGCCATACCCAAGTTGGTACGATCAAATCAAGTACCCACCCGGTTACACAATTCCCAAGTTCCATGTCTACAAAGGGACGGGCAATCCTCATCAGCATGTTGCCCAGTTCAGGGCACTCTGCGGCAACACCGGCGGTGATGACAAGCTGTTGCTTCGCCAGTTTGTTGGAAGCTTATCAGATACGGCGTTCGAATGGTACTCTGAGCTCCCGAACGACTCTATTAAAACCTTCACGGAGATGGAGCTGCTGTTTACTCAGCGTTTTGCATGCGCCAGTGAACGTACCCCAATGACGGCACTGATTAACGCCAGGATAAAACCCGACGAGACGTGGGTTCAGTACGCTATACGATGGCTGAACTTATGGTCGAAGTGTGAGCAGCGCATTGAAGAAGCTCCCGCGGTGGGTATGTTTATGGGAACCCTTGATCCGCAAGCAACCATCTCACAATTTATGATGTTTTTCAAGCCAACTACATTCCAGGCCTTGATTGACAAACTAGCGCAAATGGATCAAATGGGCCATAAACCCCCTCTTTCAAGGCCGGACTCCTGAAATGACAAAGAGAAGAGAAAAGCGATCGTCGTCGCTAATGCTCAACAACAACCGAGCGACTCGAAGCCGGTTGCTCGTCAAAATAATATGCGCCCGTACGTACCCCTTGAGGATAGGATGGGACGTTCTTATTCCTTTCCCCGCGATAAAACGAGGAGGTTATTCGAGCTGGCGTTGCGCAACAGACTCATAAATCTGCCGGATCCAAAACGTCCGTTGCAACCAAGTGACGTCAACGAGCCCAACTACTGTCCTTATCATCGAGTACTAGGCCATCCGATCGAAGATTGCTACGTTTTCAAGAATTGGCTTGAAAACCAGTACTGACAGGGCAAGTTCGCGTTATCTGACAAATGGAAGGTGAATCCCCCGCAGCCCCACACCTCTAAGGGGACGAGTACGCCGGGGGCAACATGCTCCGTCGTTGAAGAAGCTCTTTGGGAGGTTGTATTATCAGCCAAGACAAAGAGGATGCTAAAAGATCTTCAGACATATCCAGCGATCAAGTGGAAGAACCCGTTGGAACCGCAGGTCATTGAAAGGATGTTGAAGCCACGTCCAACTCCAAAGACCGATGGTGGTGGCTCAAACACTTGCAGCCAGCCGTCAAAATCTTCGAAAAAGAAGAAGAAGAAATCTAAGAAGCCCGTGAAGCCTGGCGACAAGCGCACGGACTTACAAAAGCAAATTGACGCGTTGGATGAATACAACCAAAAGGCACGGACTCCCATTACGCTCCAAGAGTTCCTCAATCACGTCTTTCAAGAAGAAGATGAGGAAGAAAGTTCATCGGATGAATCCGAGGAATATGTGGCGGGCTGTCATATGATTTCCCATTCGATCACGAACAATAAGGAGACTCTTTCCACCGAAAACCTGGGGGCAGGTATTAAACCAAAAGTTCTGGGGCCATCAGATGAAGTAATTGACGCATTCCTTAATGAAGCTCGGTTGAAAAGTAAAGCTGATCGGGAGCGCGAGGCGGCTATATTTAAAAGGGCCAAGCGCCAGCGACTTGATGAAGGAGCTGAGACGATCCCGTTGGAGCTAAACACCTCCGCTACCGACAAAAGCCAATTCAAGATGAGGAAAAAGTTTGCTAAGGCCATATCAATGGGCATGAAGCTACCATCCTCTGAAGGAAACATCACTGGTGAAATGGAAACGCACCCCTCCTATTGCTTATATCATCAAAAGATTTCGCACCCCACTCAAGAGTGCAAAGCTTTCGACAGATGGTGGCAAGGATACGTTGCTCATCGATAATGCTTTAAGCAGGAAAAGCGTAAAACTCATCGAGAGCAAAGAAATACGACCGAAGGGCTTAAAAAAACTGCTGGCGATTGTTGCATGGTTAACACCGGTAGATCACAAATGCCTACATTCGGGAGTGATTCTGATGAAAAGCTCGAACTTGCCCCTCTCTTTAAAGAGTCCGCTTCGAGAAAAGAAGAAGAACCGAAGGTTTGCGAAAATATCCGGCTACGTAATCGCACGCTGCCCGAAAAGAACCTCGGACCCTCGAACAAAAAAGATAAAGGGAAAGAAAAAGCCACTGAAGATATCGTCTTAGATGACCAAGTGGTGGAAGAGCTAGCTGCCAAAGACCCACCAAAGAAGAATAAGGTGGATTACAACGTCTTAGCACATCTGAAGAAGCTGCCCTCACAGCTCAGCATTCTTGACGCCCTTTTGCTATCAAAAGAGGCGAGAGATTCATTGATTACGGCGCTCCAAGATCCAGAACAATTCCAAGCATGTCTGGCCGAGGAAAAGATGAAGGATGAATTGGAGGAAGTGCACACGGCCGATGTTACTTTTGGCGATGAAGACCTTCTACTTGGGACGTGTGAACACAATCGCCCTCTCTATGTCTCGGGATACTGCCATGATATAAAGATAGGCAAAATCCTGATCGATAACGGGTCGTCTGTTAACCTACTCAACGTGCGGGTGTTGAAGGAAATCTGCATGAGCGTCCAGCACCTTGCTCGAGACAAGATCACCATCTCCGGGTTCGACTCCCAATCGTCAAAGACTCTTGGATCTATGATACTAACGCTACGCTTCGGGCTACTCGTCACGGACATTAAGTTCCACGTCATATACGCCAAGACATGCCACAACGCTTTGCTCGGCCGACCATGGTTACACGAGTACAACATCATCCCTTCTACACAACATCAGTGTATGAAGTATTTTAAGGATGGTTTCGAGTATACCGTGACGGGAGAACTGAACCGGTTCTCTGTGAACGAGGTCCGCAAATATGAAGACGCCAAATACTTCTTACCGGATTTCGAAGACACAGAGAAGTGCCACAAGCCGGAGAATAAAACTAACGCTACCATCCCTGTCTTCGGCAGTGATACTGAGGAGGAAGAGGAGATAGTTTATTCGGGTCCGCCCCAACACAACAAGCCGGGACCATCGGCTCCTACATTGATCTTTGGCAGCGACTCGGAAGATAAAGTCCATGCTGTATTCTCTGCTCGACCTTTAATACAAACGTCCGCTGACGAAGAGCAAAGTCTACAAGTTGCCATGGTGCCGCCTAAACATCATAAAGAACTGGATGCACTTAATATCTACAGTGTAGAAGAGCTGCGGACATTCTATATCCCTCCCAGGAGAGAAGGCGAAAAAGCAATTCTATTCTACCGCTCTGAAGAAAACAAAGTGGAGAAAGAAATCTGGCATGGGGCGGATCCTACGTTGGACAGGCTTCAACCCATCCGTCTACCCAGATATTATACGGAAGGTTTGAAAAAGCTGCTGAAACGCCAGGGCATACCCTTCAAACAGACCATTAGAAAGGCCAAATTCTATGACAGGGTCTGGAACGTCCCCGGGACTCAACGCAAACTGCCTAACGGGAGAATGGAAACAAAAAGGGCTTGGATACATCCGGTCAAAGAAACGAGAGTTACTACCCGGCTGCTACGTCGTATATGACCTTGATGAAGAAGCGGATGCTCAATGGGAGGACGTTAATCCTGAGACAGTGAAAGTTCCAAATGCAAAAGAGCCTAGTCCGTCGTTCGAAGAACAAATGGACAAGCTCATAAGGGAAGCAGGTCAAAAAGTCCAGGACGACCATAACCGCGAAATGGCCATCTACGAGAAAGCCTGTACGCAACGCCTCCTTCAACAGGCCGTGAAAGCTGAAAATGCCGCTCCTTGTCAACCTGTTATAAAGAAGGCTCGGCGCAAAAGCAGAAATAAGTCGAAAGGCCAAAAAAGCGCTCAACAGCAACAAAGCAGGGCTAAGAAGCCACGCAAACGGGAGTCGAGCGTTATTGATCTATCACTCATGAAGAAGATGAGTCGAGCATACTCTTTTCCTCGGGATAAGACAAGGAGGATACTTGAGCTTGCTCTAAAACATCAGATGCTCACACTGCCGGAGTCCAAGCACCCCGAACAAGCAAGCGAAGTCTCTGACCCAAACTATTGCTCTTACCATCGAGTAATAGGGCACCCGCTCGAAGACTGCTTCACCTTTAAGAATTGGGTCGAAGATCAATATCAGCTTGGCAAGTTCGCTCTGTCCGACAACTGGAGGGTAGCACCGCCACAAAAGCACAAGCCCAAGGCCATGAAAGAAGAACCCGTTCCACATTGGGATTGGAAGCGAATTCGTACTTGTTACGTGATAACGATATCAAAAGAAGAGCCCGAGAACATGGATGACTTTCCCTGGTGCTTCGAAAACAGCAATGATGAGGTAATCTCAGAATTCCCACCAGCGCCAAAAGAGCTGGAAGATGGAATCCACACCACTGCAGATAACCTCAAGAAAATTGAGTTGGGGACGACAAACGATCCGCGACCGACATTTGTCAGCGAGCTACTATCTGAAGAGAGGGTGGCCGCGTTAAAAGACGTGCTTCTACAACATAGAGATTGTTTTGCGTGGAACTATTCCGAAATGCCGGGACTAGATCCAGAAATCGCTGTGCATAGATTGGCGATATCCCCGGACATCAAGCCAGTCAAACAGGCACCAAGAAGAATGCGGCTTGAGCTTGAGATGAATATCAATGCCGAGGTCAAGAAGCTGATCGACTCTGGCTTTATCCAGGAAGTTCAATACCCTGAATAGATCGCCAACATCGTCCCGGTGATGAAGAAAAATGGGACAGTGCGCATATGCGTGGACTTCCGGGATCTCAATAAAGCCTGCCCGAAGGACGATTTCCCAGTGCCAGTCACCGAACTGATGATAGACAATACGTCCACTCATGAGGTTTTCTCCTTCATGGACGGCTCATCGGGGTATAACCAGATAAAGATGCATCCCGAAGATCAGAAGCACACCGCCTTCAAGATTCCTCTGGGTATATTCTGTTACGAGGTGATGCCCTTTGGTCTAAAGAACGCCGGTGCCACCTACCAAAGGGCCATGACGAAGATCTTCGATGACCTTATACACGAAATCGTCGAATGCTATATCGACGATCTCGTGGTTAAAAGCAAATCATACGAGGAACATCTCGAGCATTTGAAGACTATATTTCAACGCCTTCGACAATATAACTTGAAAATGAACCCGCTCAAGTGTGCATTCAGAGTTTCCTCAGGAAAATTCCTGGGATTCATCGTCCGACACCGGGGTATCGAAATAGATCCGTCCAAGATCAAGGCGGTCATGGAAATGCCTCCGCCAAGGACTCTCAAACAGCTGCGGTCTCTCCAGGGGAAGCTCGCGTATATACGGCGATTTATAGCCAACCTTTCAGGCAAGTGCCGTCCTTACAGCCACCTGATGAAGAAGGGAACCCCGTTCGTCTGGGATCAAAAATGCCAAAGCGCACTAGATGAGATCAAGCAATACCTGCAGAACCCGCCGGTGTTGGCTGCTCCGGTCAAGGGAAAACCCCTCGTTCTTTATACAACCACCCTCGAAGGTTCTTTAGGCGCATTATGGACGCAAGAGAATGACCAGGGGAAAGAAAGAGCACTCTACTACTTAAGTCGAGTTCTACTGGGGGCAGAAAGTAACTACTCCCCCATTGAAAAACACTATCTGGCGTTGATCTTCGCGATAACAAAGCTCAGGCACTACGCGTTGGCGCATGAGGTCCGTCTCATTTCGAAGGTGGACCCTCCTAAGTATTTAATGACAAAGGCCATACTAACGAGTCGACTCGCTAAATGGGCCCTGCTCTTGATGGAGTTCTCGATAACATATCAACCTCTCAAGGCAGTGAAAGGCCAGGCCATCGCCGACTTCCTCGCTGAGCATCCGATACCGGCCGATTCTCCTCTGAATTGCGAGTTGCCAGACGAACATGCGTTCGACGCAATCGACGGTGGTGATACCCGATGGGAGCTCTATTTTGATGGAGCATCTTCCATGAAGAAGCGCAAACAATGTACCCCTATAATCAAATCGGGAGTAGGCCTCATCTTCGTAACTCCAAAAGGAGGGATTATGCGCTTCGCCTTCTCCTTAACAGAGCCGAGGACAAACAATGAAGCCGAATACGAAGCTCTGATAGCAGGCCTCGAGATCGCCATCGACATGGGAATTGAAAATCTCCTCATATATGGAGACTCCCAACTGGTCGTTAGTCAAGTAAACGGCGACTACCAGACATGCAAACCAGAATTGGTGAAGTATGGCGAAAAGGTGCAACAGCTGTTGACCCAAATCCCTTCCTACACTTTGGAGAACATACCGCGTGCGGAAAACAGCAAAGCAGACGCGTTGGCCAAACTTGCTAAAGAACTGGCTGACGAGAATCTCGATGACGTTAGAATCATGGTACAAAGCCGTCAAGTGCTTGCCCCAGCAGAAATATCTCCGGAATCATCCGAAGAGAAGGGAGCGACTGAGAAAACGACCCTGCAAATAAAAGACCGGGAAAAGGCTGAGGATTGGAGAGAAGTCTTCATAGACTACTTTAGGTCCCACCGAATGCCTGAAGAAGCGTCCACAAGACATCAGCTCATGAAGCGGGCTCTATCTTTCGCCTTCGTCAACGATACTCTGTACAAGAGATCGTTTGATTCTCTGTGGTTGAGATGCCTGGGACCTGACGAAGCGAAAAGAGTCGTTCAGGAAGTTCACGACGGACTCTGCGGTTCTCACCAAGCGGGCCCAAAGATGAAGTTGAAGATAAAACGGATGGGCTACTACTGGCCTACGATGATTCAGGACTGCCTCGAATATGCGAAGCAATGCCACTCATGCCAAATTCATGGGGACTTCATCCATCAGCATCCAAATCCGCTACACCCGACAGTGGCTAGCTGGCCATTCGAAATGTGGGGAACTGATATAGTCGGCCCCATTGAACCAGCATCGTCTAGAGGACATCGTTTCATCCTAGCAACGACTGACTACTTCTCTAAATGGGCAGAAGCAGTACCACTGAGGGAAGTAAAGACGGAGAATATCCTCCATTTCTTTAAGACGCATGTCATATATCGGTTTGGAACGCCAAGACGGATCATCTCCGATAACGGGCCAGCCTACAGAAGCCACAAGATCAGTCGCTTCGCGCAACAGCACAATATAGACTGGAGATATTCCTCGGTTTATAATTCGTGAGCTAACGGTCTAGCTGAGGCCTTCAACAAGACCTTGACAAAGATCATGAAGAAAACAGTGTCACGAAATAAGAAGCACTGGCATGAAAGGATGCAAGAGGCTCTCTGGGCGTATCGAACCACGTTCAAGACAGCCACTAACACAATGCCATATGCGTTGGTATTCGGTACAGAAGCAGTACACCCCCTCGAGATAGAGTTACCCTCTCTACGAATGGCGGTCCACTACGAGCTGACGAACGAAAAAAGTGCTAACCTTCGGCTTGAGGAGCTTGACGCCCTTGATGAAACCCGGCTCATAGCGCAACAAAATCTGGAAGCTTATAAAGCAAAGATGACGCGCTCATACGAAAGATTGACCCGACCAAGGACATTCTGCCAAGGTGAACTCGTGCTAGTGGTCAAAAGGCCTATGATCCCCAATCGCGCCAAGCGGGAAAATTCGAGCCAAATTATGAAGGCCCGTACATCATAGATAAGGTCTACCACGGTGGGGCCTATCTACTCATGGACATGCACGGTGAAAGGACTTTCAGGCCGATAAACGGTCGCTTCCTAAAGAAATACTACGCTTAATGAGCCACAACCTAGGTCAATGATAAGTGATGACGACCATGCCCGCTCGCTATCTTCCTAAGCTCAAGTTTTATAAGCAGTAGCCAGCCTCTCAATGTCGGACCGAAATGTCCTTAAACTAATAGCGGACCGAAACGTCCTTAAAACTAATACCGCAGCATCCTTAAGCTGACGAGATGAATAAAAAAAATAAATAAAAAAATATAAGAAATAAAAACGGTATGTCCATAAGCAAAAAGGGCACGGATGAAAACCCGAAAGGGCTCCGTGAGTAAAAACAGCAGGGCTACCGGCGAGTGTTCGTGAAAACCCGAAAGGGCGCGACCTCGTAAAAAAAAGAGAAAAAGAAAATAAAAAGAATAAAAAAAAGGTATGTCCATAAGCAAAATGGGCACGGATGAAAACCCGAAAGGGCTCCGTGAGTAAAAACAGCAGGACTACCGGCGAGTGTTCGTGAAAACCTGAGAGGGCGCAACCTCGTTAAAGGACACTTACAGGGTCCTCTCGACCTTGTAAGGAGAAACCACCCGCGTGAGATCCTTACGACTCACAAGGGAGCAGCACACTTAGGGATCCCCACGATTCCTAAGGAGAAAATACACTTGCGAGATCCTCACGACTCGTAAGGAGAACTCTCTTATGGGACCCTCACGGCTCATAAGATTTGAAAGTCTTAAGTTACAGAGACCTAAACCTGTGCTTAAGCAATCCCTGCAACTTCCAATATTGCCCTAAAAGTGGTTCAATACTGACCCTTGTATACAATCCACGGGCGCGAATAAACATTTCCCTAACCAAGTCTCATCCGTGACTGGGGATATGTTCGTATGGTGAGCGACCCTTATAAGTCCTCTCAATTTACAAGGAGAAAACCCCCCTGTAGGATCCTTACGACTTACAGAGGAACATGCACTTAGGAATCCTCACGATTCTTAAGGAGAAAATACGCCTACAAGATCCTCACGACTTGTAGGGAGAAATACCTTCGTGAGACCCTTACGGCTCATGAAGTTAAAAGCCTTAGTCGACAGTGCCTTAACCATGTTCGCTAAGCCACCTTTGTTCGACATCGACGGAGGCAAATGATGATTCGCTCCTGGCAATATCCCAGTTGTAGCGGTGCTGATGCCGAAATCGGTGTCTAATTCCAGGTTTACAGCGGAAAGCCAGTAGGCCACACATGCATACGGAATAGCCGAAATGATTGGGCAACTTGCAATAAAAAGCAGCAAGTAAAAATGTATGCATGCAAAATAGCCGAAATGATTGGGCAACCTGCAATAAAAAGCAGCGAGTAAAAATAAAATAAATAGCCGAAATGATTGGGCACCGCGAAAAATAGCCGAAATGATTGGGCAATCGCGACCTTCGCGATATAAAAGCTAAAATGATAGAGCATCGCGGAGATAAAACAAAAAAAATGATGATAAAACTTAGGCCCTACAGTTAAGATCACATCAATCCCTGTATACAATCCAAGGGCGTAAACAAAGAGGGAACCATACTTTCCCAACAGGCTCCGCCAGAAGACGAAGCCAAATCTTGACGATTCAGTCCAACTCTGAAGAAACCAGTGTCTTCAGCAGATACCTCGACTCACGGATACAAACACTCCTTGACGAGAGCCTCCTGATCCACATCGACTCGCAGAGCCACCAGTGCCTCCGTGGGAAATCCTCGACTCGTTTCAAACCCCAAGGAAACAAATAATCCTTAGCGCTTGGGAAACAAATAATCCCTAGCAAACTCCTCGACTCACGGATACAAACACTCCTTGACGAGAGCCTCCTGATCCGCGTCGACTCGCAGAGCCACCAGTGCCTCCGTGGGAAATCCTCGACTCGTTTCAAACCCCAAGGAAACAAATAATCCTTGGCACTTGGGAAACAAATAATCCCTAGCAAACTCCTCGACTCACGGATACAAACACTCCTTGACGAGAGCCTCCTGATCCGCGTCGACTCGCAGAGCCACCAGTGCCTCCGTGGGAAATCCTCGACTCGTTTCAAACCCCAAGGAAACAAATAATCCTTAGCGCTTGGGAAACAAATAATCCCTAGCAAACTCCTCGACTCACGGATACAAACACTCCTTGACGAGAGCCTCCTGATCCGCGTCGACTCGCAGAGCCACCAATGCCTCCGTGGGAAATCCTCGACTCGTTTCAAACCGCAAGGAAACAAATAATCCTTGGCGCTTAGGAAACAAATAATCCCTAGCAAACTCCTCGACTCACGGATACAAACACTCCTTGACGAGAGCCTCCTGATCCGCGTCGACTCACAGAGCCACCAGTGCCTCCGTGGGAAATCCTCGACTCGTTTCAAAACCCAAGGAAACAAATAATCCTTGGCGCTTGGGAAACAAATAATCCCTAGCAAACTCCTTGACTCACGGATACAAACACTCCTTGACGAGAGCCTCCAGATACGCGTCGACTCGCAGAGCCACCAGTGCCTCCGTTGGAAATCCTCGACTCGTTTCAAACCCCAAGGAAACAAATAATCCTTGGCGCTTGGGAAACAAATAATCCCTAGCAAACTCCTCGACTCACGGATACAAACACTCCTTGACGAGAGTCTCCTGATACGCGTCGACTCGCAGAGCCACCAGTGCCTCCGTGGGAAATCCTCGACTCGTTTCAAACCCCAAGGAAACAAATAATCCTTGGCTCTTGGGAAACAAATAATCCCTAGCAAACTCCTCGACTCACGGATACAAACACTCCTTGACGAGAGCCTCCTGATCCGCGTCGACTCGCAGAGCCACCAGTGCCTACGTGGGAAATCCTCGACTCGTTTCAAACCCCAAGGAAACAAATAATCCTTGGCGCTTGGGAAACAAATAATCCATAGCAAACTCCTCGACTCACGGATACAAACACTCCTTGACGAGAGCCTCCTGATCCGCGTCGACTCGCAGAGCCGCCAGTGCCTCCGTGGGAAATCCTCGACTCGTTTCAAACCCCAAGGAAACAAATAATCCTTGGCGCTTGGAAAATAAATAATCCCAAGCAAACCCCTCGACTCACGGATACAAACACTCCTTGACGAGAGCCTCCTGATCCGCGTCGACTCGCAGAGCCACCAGTGCCTCCGTGGGAAATCCTCGACTCGTTTCAAACCCCAAGGAACCAAATAATCCTTGGCGCTTAGGAAACAAATAATCCCTAGCAAATTCCTCGACTCACGGATACAAACACTCCTTGACGAGAGCCTCCTGATTCGCGTCGGCTCGCAGAGATACCAGTGTCTCCGCGGGAAATTCCCGATTCGTCTCAACTTGCAAATGAAGCCTCAGGCAGTAGGGACTAAAAAACTTGCTTCCTGAACAATGGGACCCTGCAAGTCGATCCGAAAAGGTCTCTTGCGTACTATTCACGGGTCTTACACTCCGAAGTCAAATTTCGACAAGGAGGGAAACAACCGCTTACGAGCCCTCTCGACTCGTAAGAGGGAAAAATTCTCTTATAGG
The DNA here is from genome assembly GCA_030015575.1 of Agapanthus africanus. NCBI lineage: Eukaryota > Viridiplantae > Streptophyta > Magnoliopsida > Asparagales > Amaryllidaceae > Agapanthus > Agapanthus africanus. The sequence goes on along the minus strand of CM057347.1, from coordinate 101,390,473 downwards.
ATCCTTACGACTTATAAGAGAAAATCACGCTTAAGAATCCTCACGATTCCTGAGGAGAAAAACCCACCTACGAGATCCTCTTGATCCGTAGGGAGAAAAATCTTTACGAGACCCTCACGGCCCATAGAGTTGAAAAGTTTTAGGCAGCAGATCTGAACCTGCAGCCTAAGCCATCGCTATTCCTTAAGAAAGTTAAGACGCATGCCCTATTATCTGTTGACCATGTTTACTCAGGTGGCGTGCTGATAATGAAAGAAAGAAAAGGCAGAGAAATGACACAAGACATTACAGAAAATGTGTATCTTCGATTCATAAACTTGATTGAGTACAGGATACATTGTGCTAAAGGATGAAAAATATATATATACATTTTTTATTTATAAGTACAAACGATACAAGGAGAGTTACTGAGAAGGAAGCGTCCTGCATAGCTCTAGCAATTGTTCGCGCACTTCCTTCCCTACTTTCTCCTGATTGGCCACCACTGCCAACTCCGCCTCCACTTGGGCTCGTTGCTGTGCGACAGATGCAAGCTGATCCCTGACGGCCTGATGAGCAGCTTCACAGCCTGGAGTGTCATGCTCGACGACATCAAGTACCCGCTTCAGTTTCAGCCCATTTGAGATGCGCTCCAGAAGGCCCTCGAAGACGGCCTTTACCTCAGCGGCGTTCGCCTCAACTTCAGCACGCAGGCGAGCAGTTTCGCTTGAAGATTCTTGGCACTCCTTTAGCCTCAAAGCTACTTCTTGTTCCAAATGACGGAAATGAGAAGTGCTTTGCTCGAGCCATGCTCCCCGTTGAGTGCTCACGGCCAAAGTCTCGGAGGATAGACGCATCGACTCCAGCTGATGAAGGCGAGCCTCAATCTCCCGACAATGGTTAACCCAAGAAGCGACAATGCCCTCGTCATGGAAGGTGGCAAATATCACCAACATCGGGTTAACCGTCGTAGCGAAGTCCTCAGCAGATGTAGGAGTCTCGACGTCGAGTTCTTCGATGTAGTCGCTCAACATACGCAGACTATTCGCCGCACCTTTTGAGGACGGACGTCTCTGGGAAGGGCCGCCCAGTATTGTAATATGAGACTCAAAAGGCACCGAGACTGGAACGACAGCTGAAAAGGACAAAATGCGATTAGATGATGATTCAATAGATATGGAGAAAGTCATTGATAAGATAGTTTACTATACCGGTTGAAGCAGGTGGCAAGGCCGGAAAGGCCGGTGGCGCAACCGATCTTTTTTCTCCCCCTTCGATTTGTAACACTGCAGTCAGGACAAGAGAGAGTTAGAAATAATTCTACCACTGAAAAACAAAGATATCAATCAGGAACAGTACTCACCAGCGCCACCAGAGGGAGAGGCGAATTCAGATGGGAAGGAGAAGTGTGGGAGCAACACTTGATAGAGATGGTCAAAAAGCACTCCTGAAAGACACAACAGTGTGACTTTAGTACACAAATTATGCGTCTGGAAGATAAGATTAATAAATTGCAAACCCATACCTTCCAACATCTTAGATGGTATGAGAGAGGGTTGAGAGGTGACCACCACCAAGGCAGTCGTTGAAGGCGCTCCCTCAATCAGTGGGGCATCGGCGCTGGATGCGCCTGAGTTACAAGAAAGGTGAACTTGTCAGAAAAGATTGTAAAGTAAAGAAAAACAGCAACTTGGGGTTTACCTGAGGAGCTCCCGGCTGAAACGGAGGCGACTCCCTCCTCTATCGACATGAGACCACCGCCCGTGGCCTCATCGCCCGACTCAATAGGGGCCGTCGTCGTGCTCGCACGACCAGGAGACGGCAGGAAGTCGTAGGCAGGGAGGGCAATGATTGGAGCGTTGCCGGATTCTTGGAAGGAAGCGGCTGACTCTTCCCCAAGAGTCGTGCCCATCTCATCCGCTACTTCTTTGGGCTCCGCCGTCTCCATCGGCTCATCCACCGTCACCACGAGGTCGCCGGCCTCAAGCGCCTCGTCCGCCACTACCCTGGGCTCAGTTTAATCTGCCGCCGTTTCAGGCTCGGCATCAATGACCTTCTCGGCTATAGACCCCTCCACCTCCATCTCAGGCTCCGAAGCCTCAGCGACGTTGCCCACCGTCGGCTCAGGTCCGGCAGGTGCCGCCCCCTCTGTTTCTTTGGGTACAAGGGTCTCTGCCTCCCCCTCGGTCGGACTTGGCCCCGCAAGATAGAATATATAAGAACCGACAGCTTTATGAGTCTAGTAACGAAATTCTGAAGGAAGTATTACCTGAGGTAGACTTGTCGTTAGCCTCTCTATTGGCGCGGATCGCCTGTCTATGAGCTGCAGACAGGGCGACCGGGGCCTCTTCGGATGGAGTATCAGCACGAGGGGCGGTGCTGGGGCCCGCTCCCACAGCCAAGGCAGCCCTGCGCGCCTTCGCCTCATGCCTCAGCCGCTTCCTTTCCTCCCGGGCTGTCGCGATGGACCTTCGTGATGCTTCCTTCAAGGCGTCGTCATCCTCGTTCAGGGATGCCTCTAGAGCCTTTAGGGCATCTTTTATCGGCTCTTCAAGAAGAACCTCCTGCGGTAACCCAGAGGAAGCGGGAACATCGGCAGCTGGCGGAACATCTGCATCACTTGGCGGGAGCGGCATTGAGGTTCCTGTGATAAAAAGGGGAAGTTAGATCGACCATAACACAAGGGAAATGAAAACTTGATGAATAGAGACTTACTGAGGCCTAAAGACGCTCTAAGGAGTTCTTCCTCCTAGAAGGTCTTGAGTGAAGCGGCAATGGCTTCCTCATCAGTGATGCATGTTGGAAGAAAAGAAAGGAAAACCTTAGTCAAAGGCAATGAGAAAATATGATGCAATAAAAAAAATGCGACTAGTAGTTACCTGATTGCGCAAGCTTAGCCAGCCACGCGTCACGCTTTGCCAACCACGCTGAAGTTTCGAGAGCGGCTTCCAAGTCTGTGTCGTCCGGCGGCGGCATGATTAATCCCTCGTTAGTCCCATATTCGATTAGGCCCTCGGCGTAGGGAGCATGGGGTTCCTGACCGAACACGACATCTGCAGCGAAGAGCGATTTCTTTTTCTTCTGCCCTCCGACCCTAGGCTCACGTGGGATCGACTTCCGCTTAGCAGCCACCTTGGGACGGCGGGTCCAGATGTCCGCACCCACGCCAGACTCCGGCAAAACTACAACCACTGTCTCCACTGGAGCACAGGGCGTTGGGGGTGCATCCGCAATATCAGGGAGCGGCAATCCGCGTGGAGGACTCTGCGCACGCGAAGGTCCGGCTCTGGCATCTTTTAAAGGGGGGATTACCGGGGTCCTTAGCACCAAAGGAGCGTTGCGATCTCTACCTGGAGGTGCACCCTTACGGTCAATCAGCAACCGCCTTTCCTCCTTTATGACCGCTCCCGTTGAATGACTGTACCATTCTTTGTATACCCTGAGGAGTCGCGGAGCACAAGCCGGCTCACTGATAAAGAAGTGGGAGCCCGTGTTTAGGCGCATGAAATGATGCAGCGCTCTCTCCATCCCTTCTTCGGTCGCAGCAGGTTCCGATAAGAAAGCCTCCAGCGTTATAGCTCAGCTGCTGGGCGAACCGATGCGGGTTATATCTCATGAAGATCGCTACCCCGTTCTGCCTAAACACCAAGAATCCCGGTCTGATGGAATATAAATGAAGGGTCTCCCGGGCCGTTAAAACCGAAGCTCCATCCTTGAAGGTGTCTTGCAATGACCGCACTGCAGTGGTAGACGCTTTTCCAATAGTCAACACCTTGTCAACGAAAGATACACCGGCTCCAACGGTGTGGGAGCAAAGGAGTAAACCCCTGGCATTTCGTGGCGATGGATTCACAATTGATGCGCCAATCAGCTGTATGAAGCGAGGGAAGCTGCACCTTTCGTAGAACGAGGGCCTTTTATGCATGCCGAAAACACCCGATGTATGTAGCTAGAGCCACGACATAAAGTAGTGCATCGGAAAGACCACATGCGATACCCCGGGCTCGTTAGCATCCGCTGCTCGGCTGAGGCCCTGATAGAGGTGTGCCAAGACAGCGATCCCAACGGCTACCTTTACCCCAATAACCATCCGGTGGGCTGGGTAAAATACAGAAGGCCGCATACGGTGAGTGCATTGGAATCGCAAACCAACTCAACCATAGCCCGAGAAATCCTAAGAAAAAGGCCTCCTCATCCATTCCAGGGGCCGCAACTTCTGCAAGAGACATGGTCGGGAAGTTAGGAAGAAAAAAATCCTTTTGGCCTACTTCATTCGCCGGCAGGTTATCCAAACCTAAACCGAAAGGGTCCTCAAGGGTGGCAAACATAGCAGTGTCTGCCGAGAGGACGTTTGGGTGAAGAAACCGAGCAATGAAATCCTCATAGTTAACTCCTCGACTCCCATGTTCGATGAAAAGGGACTCATATATGTTCAACACTTTAATCAAGCTTGGGAACTGATGTTGAACAGCATTCTCCGGTGTGAGCCCCCTTACCATCGGCTTAGCACCAAAGACGTACTCATCTGTCGGGAGCAACTCCTCATAATGTTCCCCCATGACTGGTAAACCGGATACCTCCGTGAACTCCTCCAAGGAGATTGACACTTCCCGATCCATAGCAAGGAAAGTGCGGGTAGGAATGTTCCACTGCTCCAGGAAGGCCTTGAACCACCAGGTCGGGAGCGTGGGATATTAGAACAGAGAGACGTACACTGCGGTGTACAGTCCTAACCTTATCAACTGCGACTTTTTCGTCGACAGGATGTACCGGGCCCATGGCAGATAGCCAATCGGGTGGCGGGGGATCAGACCAATGTTATATGATTGCCCCCAGGGTCTCGCCTCGCCCTGACAGATACGGCGTCCTAGGATATCCAAGACCATAGCACGCTGGACCGGAATGGCATCTATAGCCGGATGAAGAAAACCCTTCGATGTCCAATCCGCCATCTCCACGGCATACTGCACCGAGGGTGGGGTAGCATAGTGAATTGCCGTGATGGGTTCCAACGGCACCGCGCATGTGAAGCTCCGGCGGCCCATGATGATCTGATTATACCACGACCCCCAAAGGTGAAGACTCTTGTATTCCGGGTCGTATTCCTTAATCATGGCCAAGACTTCACGGTCCAAGGGCGCTTCGGGAAACCCTTCCTCCGAGCGGACGAACGGAAACGAGGTGTCGAGAGACATGATCGCTGCAAAAGAACAATCTAGCCATTAGTGTTGTAATTCGAACGCTTGGCGTTTAAAAAGAAAAATACATTAATCGATTAATTAAATTAAAAACTAAATCAAATTTAATTAATTACACCACACAGCAGTGCGGCGGGTAGAAGACTGAAGGGGGATCCACAAAATCTGGATGACAATATGTCAGTTAATAAGACAACCTCATCATTGAATGAGATTGTCAGTTGGTCCCCAGGAAAACATTCCCACTAATAATAATAATAAAAGAATCCCTAGAGACAAGGAGAAAATCTCCTCTTTCAGAGCAAAGCTCTGTCACAGAATGACACTTGTCAAATTCTGGTCTCAAAGGAATAAAATTCCTTAAAAAGAGCATGGCTCTGTGGTAATAATGGAAAAGGTCCATCAGAAAAAAAATTACACTTAAAAGAATCAACAATTTTGTAATCTTGAAAGATTCATGAAAAACTTATAAAAAGATTCCTCATTTTTCAAATCTAAAAGAACTATTTTTGGAACCATGAGCAAAGCTCTGTTCATGGGTTAAAACCCATGAATAAGATCTCTGTAGATCTATGGATTCATGAGAGCAAAACTCTGTTGATGAAACCCCAAAGGGGATTTCTTTAGATCAGAAGATCTGTGAGAGCAAAGCTCTATTGGTTAATTAAAATTAATTTAACTTAAGATTAATTTTACCTAAAATTTTCTAACTTGGAAAATGAGAGCAAAGCTCTAAAGTTCTGGAAACGAGAGCAAAGCTCTGGAGTTCTAAGCAAGAGCAAAGCTCTGGAAATCAAAATCTAGAAAATGGTGAGATTTTTCTAAGGGCCAGAGGTCCTATTTATAAGGCGCTTGCGCCCCTTGAGCTCACCCCTTGATCCAATGATCGGGAGTTTGCCACCGCTGCACTCACATGTGCGCCATGTGAGCGTAACGGTGGGGGGCATTTGTTTCGCCCAATCAGAGCAAAGCTCTGTTGAAATTCAAAATTCAAAATTTTGAAGCAACGCTTCAAATCTCGGGCGCAACGCGCCACATGTCAGGCGTTGATACGTCAGCGCAGCGCCCAAGAAGGCGCGCCCAATCAGAGCAAAGCTCTATTTTAAGCAAAATTAAATGAAGCAACGCTTCAGTTGTGCAAGCACTGCGCTGCACGACACGTGTCAGCGCAGATGCGCTAGCGCAGTTGCGCTGCGCTGTGCGCTGCGCGACACGTGTCAGAGCAGATGCACTAGCGCAGTTGCGCTGCGCTGTGCGCAGCGCGACACGTGTCACGCGCTGGGGCATTTGCGCCAAACAGAATTAAGATTTTAAAGAAATTTTTATGTTCTTGTTAAAACAAGAAGATTCCCTTCTGTAAAACAGAAGCCCTTGGATCAAAGATCCAACGGTGGGGAAAATTCCCCAAATCACTCAAAGAAAGATATCTTTAACAAATTTAACTAATTTATAAGCACTATAAAAAGGACCCTAGGCCTCAATTCAAAGGCATCAACATTTTCTGAAAGAAAAAGAGAGAGAACTTTGAAGAAATTCCTCAAGAACAAAAAGGTAAAAACCTTTAGAAAAAAAGAGAAAGTTCTCTCATGAACAGATCATAGATCTAAAAAACAAGATCAATGATCTTTAATAAAAATAATAATAATAATAATAAAATAGTGCTTTGCACTTTTATGAACCTTTGGTTCTTTGAGATAAGAAAAACAAGAAAAACTTATCTTTTCTTTGATCTAAATTAGATCAAGAAATCAAATAGTGCTTTGCACTTATGTTCTTGAATCTAAAAGATTCTTAGTGCTTTGCACTTGCAAACTGCGCTGTTGCGCTCTTGGAAGAGCGTCGCATGTCAGCTACAGAACAACTTGCGCTACGCGCTTTTGAAATAGAGCTTTGCTCTCTGTAATTGGCGCAACTCACCAGAGCGCGCCACGTGTTAGCAGCGTAACAGCGCAGTGCACTAGCGTAGCGCACTGCGCTGTTGCGCTTGCGCTCACCAGAGCATGACACGTGTCCTCACCACTAGCGCTTGCGCTCAGTGATTGGCGCAAAGCGCCTGACAAATGCAATGCATTTCTCTTACTGAAGGGCCAGGCCCAAATCAGAGGGGCCTAATAGGCCAAAATAAATTGCAAAGCAATAAAAAGGGGGGCAGAGCCCAAGTGAAATTGATGCTCTGCATCTTTTATGGGCAGAGCCCAAATAAAAAAAATAGAAGTAATGCAATGCATTATTTAAGTGTGGGCAAAGCCCTAGCACAGGTCGAATAGACCAAAAATAAATAAGGGTGTTGAACATTTTCAACTGGACTTAGCCCAATTTTGGCCGTAGGTCCTCAAATTAAATTGACTGAGCACAGCTGTTCTCTTAAATTAATTTATATCCGGTTCGAGGGTACATCTCCGAACTCCTCTGACACCCATCGTTGTAATCCTTCAACGACGTCAGAGAGGTGACGGGTCCCGACGACCACACATCAATATGGACTGCAGGGTCCTTAAACTCGTGGACCGGAACGTCCTTAAACTAATGTTGGACCGAAACGTCCTTAAACTAATGTCGGACCACCATGTCCCTAAACTGGAATATGGACCACCACGTCCCTAAACTGGAACATGGACCACCATGTCCCTAAACTGGAATATGGACCATCACGTCCCTAAACTGGAGCATGGACCGCAACATCCCTAAACTACCTATGGACCACTACGTCCCTAAACTGGAACAATAGAGCCTCCAAATGCTCTTTTGCCGGATCTAAACGATCCCGTTTAAGTTGTGTAAGCCCGCGGCGGCGCCCCGGCCGTCGATCCGACGCCGGAAACGCGGAAACAAAAACTTTGCAAAACTTGCAACCGGCACCACCGCGCACTTGTCACCCGGATCGGGCCATTAACCTAGCAACTAGCAAAGTAAAATACGAGTAGAGAAGTATACCAAGCGATCCGTGTCCTTCGGTCTTCGTCTCCACTCCGATCTCCCGCGGAATCTCCGTCCGTCACGTCCTCGTCGGAAAGGGCACCACGTAGCCGGAATCTTTTACGGGCTCCCACCTCTTGACCGAGGCAACTCGGGCGCGAAGTTAGCTAGCCGACGCGTCCAAGGGATGCTGTAGAATAGTGTAGTAACTTGTCTCTTAGGGTATGAGATGTTGCCTTGATGATGGAGGTGGAGAAAACAACTAAGGAGATGAGCTCTAGAATTTTGGTGGCAAGAATAAGATATATCAATTTTCCTCTCTTAATAAAACATTCGCTCGAGACGATCGAAATTAAGTTTGGGGGTATTTGATCAGTCGAAAATATTGCATATTTTAACCGGCAATTTCCTTATCATTTGCATCCATATAGAAGTGTACGGTATTCGTATTTCACATATTAGCAAATCGGTCGCAAAATATCAGATTACATGTATTCGACCTTAAAACCGGCATTTCTAGGGAAATTGACTGCATTTCATCACATGGCATATTTTCTATATCTTGCAACCCGTGTTTCGAAGTCTGTGCAGGAAAAGAGAAGCTTGCTCGATCATTACATTGCTCGACCATTACAATTGCTCGTAAACTCATTGAATTCAGATCTGGTATCAACACAGAAGGGAAACTGAAATTCTAAACATCAAAGAAAGGCCCAAACAGCAGTACCAAGCAACAGAAGAAAGCCCAAGGCCTAAGCCCATCAATGCGCGGCGGAAGAGCGGCCTAAAGGTACTTCTTGCGGCGGTTGCGCGGCGGGCCCAGGACATCAGCTCCTCAAATTTCACCAAAACTCCTGTTTCAGTGGCTACAGCTCAATAATGCACACAAACTTCCAGAATACTCCAGATACTTCCACCAGATCAGCAAACACCTAAACTAGCCTAATCATTCTAGAACTTTCCCTAAACCCTAGCTTAAACCCTAAGCTAACTCCTAACAAACTCCTTCTAGAAACTCTTCAACAAACTTTGGGAGGGAAAGTTCTAATTCAAACCTAAACCTAGGGTTTGGGAGTTCTATAAATAAGACCCTAGGCTCATCATTTAGAAATTATTCAACCTTGGGAATTATTCATCCAATTAGTGAATCTATCCCCAATCTATCTCCTCTCTTCATCTTCTTCTTCCTCAAGTTTAGTGAGAGAGCTTGTAGGAAACCCTAACCCTAAATCCAACCACAATTCAAGATCTTGAGTGCAAGCCAAGCAAGATGCCTTCAACCCTTTTATGAGCCGAGCCGATCTTCAATCAGGCAAGAGATCAAAGTAGATCCACGATCCACGGAGACGAGCGAAGCCGAGTCAACGATCGATTTCTTCTTCTTGTAGATTCTTGAAAGAATGTATTGAAATTGTTGATTAAATAAAAGGTGATATTCTTTTATCTTGTTTTCTTTAAATTCCGCATCATGTTATCTTTACAATTCTTGAATATTATCTGTGTGGTGATGTGTGAATAAAACTCCGCTCGTCGAGGAGTCGAGACGATCTTTAGTATGATGATGTAACAAATTTGCAATCGATTCTTGAATCCCACGAGTTTGTAAACCCTAGCAAGTTCAAGAATCGACGACCCATTTCGTTTCGATGCTTTCTTGATCGACATCGATCGAAATTGGGGAGTTCCGATCGTTTCTTGAAATTGCTAGAGGCTAGAATATAAATGGTATCCTCGAAAGAACAAGGGTTAAGAGATGAAACCCTAATTTCATCAAGAAAGCCCTAACTCTCGTCGATCACCATTGATCTAGTATCAATTCTTCGAAGGACAAGAACACGAAACCTTTTAGATTACATCACGTCTAAAGATCCGATCGATTCCTACGAGCCTCTCTTATAATTTGATTGTTGATTGGAAATATTATCAAAACAACCGATTCTTGATTGTTTATAGTTTCTTGATTCTTGCATAAAGAATAGTGACACTCGAATACAAATCATTCTTGAATCATGTTTTCTTTTATTGTTGCTTAAATTTTCATTTCAAACGTATCAAAATATAAGTGAATCGTGCAATCCCTGTGGACGATCCGCACTCATTCATTAACTACATCCGACACCGTAGTTTGATTGCGGTCAAAATAGTTTTTGGTTGTGAAGTTCTTTACAAATTTCTCTATATACTACACAACAGGAAAAACGATCAAACAAAATGGCGCCGTTGCCGGGGATTACGCGCTAATTCATTTGCATTTTTAGTTTGAAGTGAAAGAATTATTACGTTTTACTTCTTGAAATCAAAATTCGTACAAACTCTTACACGTGTGTTGTGAATTGATTGCAAGGTGATCTGGAGCATTCTGTGCTGTGGAAAAATTATTTTGGATATACCAGAGAGCTGTAGATAGTAACAGAAAGAAGCTGTTGAAAAATTGTACACTGTTCCCATCATCTAGCCGCGGAAGAGCGGCATATACATGGTTATTGCGGCGGAACCGCCGCAGTCTTGAGGGATCACTGAAATATTTTCAGTGCAGGTACTTTCTTGCTCTCTCCCCTCTCTCTTTTTAGCTCCAATTAACCCTTTGCTGCAGGATTCTTTGCAAATAAATCGCAGCGCGCAAAAGCAAAATTAAAAATTGTGTGTGAATTTGATTTCTTGGTTGTTTGCATTCTAATACGGAAATTTAAGGGGCACGGCCAAATCCAAATTAGGTGGGGATTTCATTACCCTTCCTAGGCCCCGAAAATCGTCAAACTTGCATCCACATTACCTCCATTAACTAAAAGAAATCTAGAGAAGACTCTAAGGACTGTCGCGCTCAATAGGACAAGAGAAGGTCATGGGTAATTCATTGCTTATCCGCGTTTTCTTATGGTGCCTAAGGCGAGTGTGTCTAAGGCTAGTGGTTATTAATTAGGTCCACTGTAGTGGTGGTTCCTTCCCACTTACCTGGCACTTATCCGGCCACAGGGGGACAAAGAGGCAGTGGAGGATTGATCCTGCGACTTGTCTTTTGGCAGTTAGGAGCGGTCTAGAGATCGGACCTAGGTGACCATTAGATTCTAGGGTTTGTGTGCTGCATTTGTTTTGTCGCATCATTTTTTTCAAAATCCGTCCCTTTTTAAAGCAAGCACCGCATTCATTTACCCCTAATTATAAGTCAACGCTGCCACTTGTACTAACCCTTTTTAGTGCAAGATAGGCTGGACACGGGATTCTAGTGCCCGTTTAGTCCGCGTACCTTTTATCGACTCCGAAGTCGATAATTCTCCATTTACCTCTTCTTTACCCACTACCACATCCACACCGATGGATCCGAATCCATCCAACTTCTTTAACCCTAATCTGCCACCGTCCGTTGGTGCGCAGAATCCACCCCACATTTCTCTCCAGGAAAGATGCTATCCACATAGAGGTCCTCTTTCGACCTGCTTATCCACACCACCAGCCAATGGGGATAACTTTGAGATTAAGCCCCAGTATATCAATCTTTTACCCAAATTCCACGGACTCGAGACTGAGGACGCTTACGTTTTCATTACCAAATTTGAAAACGTATGCGCAATGATAGGTACGTCACAACTTTCAGTGGATGCTATGCGTCTACGACTTCTTCCATTTACTTTGTGCGATATAGCCGAGAAGTGGCTATATAACACCACCGCACATTCTATTACGAATTGGGAAGAATTCGTCGCTGCATTCCTTAAGAAATTTTACCCAGTCCAAAAGACGGCTCGAATCCGTAGCGAACTGAACCAATTTGCCCAGCTCCCTGCCGAACCATTTTCAAAATACTTTGAACGTTTCAAGGATCTATTGGTTCAATGTCCTCATCACGGCATCCCGAGATGGGAGCTTTGCCGAATCATATATGAGGGCAGTAACCCTAGCACTAAACAGAGCCTTGAAAACATGTGTCAAGGTACATTTATGACTAAAGATGACGGGGAAGCCTGGCGATACTTAGAAGAGTTCGCTGAAAAATCACTAATTTAGGAGAGTGGAACACAACCATTGAATAGGGGTGGCGTACACCAAATAGATGTGTCCATAGGTGTTCGAGCTGAAATGGCAGCTATGCAAAAGAAGCTCGACGCTATGGAACACAAATTTGCAGCAGCCTCCCTAAACCCAATGTCGCTCCCCAAAACTGTTTGTGGGTGCTGTTCTGATCCGTCACATTTAACGGAAGAATGTCCATTAAACTCTGCGTTTCAAGGTCACGAGCATTCTAATGCCGCATTCCAAAGACCTCGAAACGATCCATATTCTTCCACGTACAATCAGGGTTGGAGGAACCACCCGAATTTTGCTTGGAACCAAAACCAATCTCAAAACACGGTTCCAAACACGAATCAATTTCAACGGGCTCTTCCTCCACCACAACAGCAACCCCTTCAACTCACTCAGCACCCCTACCAGTCACAAAATTTCCAAAATCAGGGCAACACTCCTGCACAGTCTAATCCTATCCAGCCCTGTTCTGACGATTTCTCTCAATTCACTCAAACCATGAAATCACTTTTATCAAATTTCATGGATGTTTCGACTGAGGTTAGATCTTCCGTCAGTGAAATAAAGAAAAACTCAGCGTCCCAAGCTGAGAGTATTCGCACGATGGAAGCTGAAATCGCACGCTTAAAAGCCGAAATGAGTGCGAGAGAAAAAGGGAAACTTCCCTCTCAACCCCTACAGAATCCTGGGCATTACAATGTAAATGCCATCACAACGTTGAGATCGGGAAGAGTGCTGAACAATCATGTCGGGGAAGGTATTGATGATACTGAAGATCATATCAACACCCCGGCTGAGTCTTTCCCACACACACACACTTCACCTTCTGATCCTTCTTCTTCTACCAAACCACCTTCGCACGTGCCTATTCTCCATTTCCCTTTAGGCTCAACACCTTCACCTAACCCTTATAGTTCTCCACAGACGGTCCCCACACCTCCTTTGGGACCTCGTCTACCTCCCTTTCCTTCTCCTATGATGGACCCTGTGCTTATTGCGAAAGCACCTTACCCGAACCGGCTAAGGGCTAATAGAACGAGTCCTCATATGGAGAAAATTTTATAGATGTTCAAACAGGTTAACATCAATATCCCTCTCCTAGATGCGATTCAACAAGTCCCCGCTTATGCGAAGATTCTTAAGGACTTGTGCACTAGGAAGAGGAAGACCCAAGTGCCAAAGAAGGTCTTTATGTCTAACAATATCAGCACTGCTTTTATACCCCAGCTTCCAAAGAAAAGAAAGGACCCAGGTTGTCCTACAATATCGATTTCGATTGGGGGTAAAAACATAAATCGTGCTCTTTTAGACCTTGGCGCAAGTGTTAACCTGTTACCTTATTCTGTCTATGAGCAATTAGGGATTGGAGAGCTGAAACCTGCTCATTGCACTCTCCAGATGGCAGACCGATCTATCACCAAACCAAGGGGTGAATTAGAGGATGTGTTAATAAAGGTCGGGGAATTTGTTTTCCCTGTAGACTTCATTGTGCTCGACACACATCCTGTAGCAAACCCCCGAGGCCAAATTCCGGTGATTCTAGGTCGTCCTTTCCTTGCCACTTCCAACGCTGTTATAAACTGTAGAAATGGTTCAATGAACTTATCATTTGGAAATATGACCATTGAACTAAACATCTATAGAGTTGGAAGTCAGCCGTCAGAACCCTCTGCTCATATTTTAGATGTGTGCTCTGTCTATGAGATCGCTCCCGATAGTTGTGGAGCTGAGGATCTTTGCTTTACCGATCTCGATGACATTAGCACATCTCTGCTTGACTTTGCACTAGATCTTAGTGAGGACACTTTACCTACACATGAGTCCTGCACTTCTGACTTTTCTCCACCCGAGTCTGTATCTTTCACAGGCTCTGAGCTTCTTTGTAGATCCAAAAATCAATCTGTGACCCTTCCTTCTATCATTTCTCCGCCTGAGTTAGATCTCAAAATCTTACCTTCTCACCTGAAATATGCATATCTTGGTGAGAACGAGTCATTACCGGTTATCATTTCCGCTTCTCTTGCATCAGAGCAAGAGAATGTCCTTTTATCGGTATTGAGATCTAACAAAGAGGCGTTTGGTTGGAGTATGGCGGACATCAAAGGGATTAGTCCCTTGATAGTTGAACATCATATACATGTGATGGATGATGCCAGACCGACCCGAGAACCACAGAGACGGTTGAATCCCGTCATGAAGGAAGCTGTCATGAAAGAGATCGTCAAATGCTTAGATAGTGGTATTATATACCCCATCTCCGATAGCCAGTGGGTGAGTCCTATACATGTCGTTCCTAAGAAATCCGGCATCACAGTTATCACAAATGAGGCGAATGAGTTGATTCAGACACGCGCCCAAACTAGGTGGCGTGTATGCATCGATTATAGAAAACTCAACGCTGCTACGAGGAAAGACCATTTTCCTCTACCATTTATTGATCAAATGCTGGAACGCTTAGCGGGACGAGAGTTTTATTGTTTTATGGACGGATACTCAGGCTATAATCAGGTCCCCATCGCCAAAAAGGATCAAGATAAAACCACTTTTACTTTTCCTTTTGGTACCTTTGCTTACAGTCGCATGCCCTTCGGGTTATGCAATGCTCCCGCTACCTTTCAGCGGTGTATGATGGGGATATTCTCTGATATGGTAGAGAATTTTTTGGAGATCTTTATGGACGACTTCTCGATTTTTGGAGACTCTTTTTCTGATTGCCTAGCGAATCTTGACGCTGTTCTTACTCGTTGCAAAGAGAAGAACTTGACTTTGAACTGGGAAAAATGCCATTTTATGGTCCAAGAAGGAATAGTCCTTGGACATGTCATTTCACAGAAAGGCATTGAGGTTGACAGAGCTAAAGTAGATGTCATTCAAAACCTGCCTCATCCCAAAAGCGTCAAAGATATTCGCTCTTTCCTTGGCCATGCGGGCTTTTATAGGAGATTCATTAAGGACTTTAGCAAAATTGCTAGACCTTTAACACTACTCCTGGCCAAGGATACGACCTTCCACTTTGACTCGGATTGCGAGACAGCTTTCGACTCACTTAAACACTCACTCACCACAGCCCCCGTTTTATCATCACTAAATTGGGACTACCCCTTTGAGCTGATGTGTGATGCATCTGATTTTGCAGTAGGTGCAGTCTTAGGACAGCACATCGATAAGATGCCACACGTGATTTACTATGCAAGTAAGACCTTGAATGATGCGCAAATCAATTATACAACCACCGAGAAAGAGCTTTTAGCGGTTGTATTTGCATTGGAAAAATTCAGGCCTTACTTAATCGGCTCACCTATAGTTGTGTATACTGACCATTCCGCTTTAAAACATCTTCTGGCGAAGAAAGATGCAAAAGGTCGACTAATACGTTGGATCCTTCTTTTACAAGAATTTGATCTTGTTATCAAAGATAAGAAAGGATGTGAAAACGTAGTAGCTGACCACCTTTCACGCATCGTTTATTCCCCTGTGACCCTGCCAATCAATGACTCATTCCCTGATGAACAACTCTTGAGCATATCCGCTGAACCATGGTTCAGGGATATTGTGAACTATCATGCCACGTGACTTATACCGAGCGATTGGTCAAAACAGGACAAATATCGTTTTCTTTCCCAAGTAAAACACTTTTACTGGGACGAGCCCTATTTGTTTAAATATTGTCCTGATCAGATCATTCGCCGGTGCGTCCCAAATGAAGAGTTCAAGAGTGTTCTTTCATTTTGTCATGATCAGGCTTGTGGGGGTCACTTTGGTCCTAAAAAGACAGCGGAAAAGGTTTTGCAATGTGGATTTTATTGGCCGACCTTATTCAAGGACGCATTTGAGTATTGCAAAACCTGTACACAATGTCAGTATACGGGTAGAATATCCCAGAGGAATGAAATGCCTCAGCAACCCATTCTGGTTGTTGAAATGTTTGATGTCTGGGGCATTGATTTTATGGGTCCTTTTCCCAACTCCTTTGGGAATCTGTACATTTTGCTGGCGGTTGATTATGTCTCCAAGTGGGTAGAAGCCATTCCATGTCGCACTAATGACAGGAAAGTTGTCATTAAGTTCTTGAAAGAGAATATCTTTTCACGATTTGGACACCCACGCGCTATCATTAGCGATAATGGGACACATTTCTGCAACAGGTCTTTCGAGACTCTGATGCGGAAATACTCAATCAACCACCGTCTTTCTACACCCTATCACCCCCAAACAAGCGGGCAGGCTGAGATCTCAAACAGACAAATCAAACTTATCCTGGAGAAAACTGTTGCCAAAAATAGAAAAGACTGGTCTACCAAATTGACGGATGCTCTTTGGGCATTCAGGACTGCATATAAGACCGACCTAGGAATGTCTCCATATAGGATAGTGTTTGGAAAAGCATGTCATTTACCTGTCGAGATAGAGCATAAAGCATTGTGGGCTATAAAGGAAATAAATTTTGATTTAAACCTTGCTTGCAACTTTCGGAAGCTGCAACTTAACGAGCTAAGCGAACTCCGCGATGAAGCTTATGATAATGCTGTAATCACAAAGAATAGGACTAAGGTTTTTCACGATAAAAGCATTTTAAGGAAAACATTTTTTCCTGTTCAACAAGTCCTTCTTTATAATTCACGATTACACCTTCATGCGGGTAAGCTCCGATCTCGTTGGAAGGGACCTTTTGTTGTGCGGTCTGTATACCCGCACGGGGCAGTAGAAGTTGAAAATGTTAAAAACGGCACTGTTTTCAAAGTAAATGGACATAGACTAAAGCCGTATTTTTCCACTGACCCCACGGAGGAGCTCTTGTTTTTACAAGAGCCAGTTTATTTGGATTAAAATTCCTCCGTCTCACCTTCATATCCTGTATATCATTACATCATTTTTGAATGAAGGTGAGTAAAAGATAAGTTTGGGGGAAGTTCTTCACTTATATATTTTGCCCCCACTAATAATTCCCCCCAGATTTACAGGTTTTGTAGATATAGCTGTCGGCAACAGCGAGGACACTGTTGAAAACAAGTTTGGGGGAGGTTTGTGCTTATTTTTGCATCATTTGCATATCATCTGCATAAGCACAAAACATTTCTTTTAAAAATCTATAAAAATTGAAAAATTTTCAAAACCCATAAAAATTTAAAAATTTTCAAATATAAAAATAATTTTAATATTTACACTTTTTTGTATATAAATAAGATAATGAAAGTTTAGAAAGTGAAAAGTTACATCCATGAGATTAGAAAAATTTAAGAAAACCAAGAAAATTAGAAGTTTTCTTATACGAACTAGTAATAAGTAGTTATGAGCCGTTGTCCCAAGGGTTAGTAAGATGAAGGACGTCACTAATCTGAGGATAAAAATAAGTCTGAAAAATAGTTTCTATTCTGGAAGCCAAACATTTTGAACGTGGCTACCCTGCTATTCGCACTTACACACGTCTTGAAGCCTGGGATAGTAGAGGATACCTTGAAATGCTCTCGTCTTAAAGCCAAAAGTATGAAAAAAAAAGAATATGTGTTTTAAAGTGGTGAGAAAAATGGATACTGGTTTTGTTATCACCGAGGGCAATAAAAATATATAGCAAAAGGGTGCTTCTTCACCTAGTGCCCCAAGGTCAACTGGTCTGGGAGTCACTGCTATGCCTGAGGTGGTGCAAGACGAGGAAAATACACCAAGCATGCAAGCACAGGAGTAATCGGTCGGTTAGTACCTCAAGAAGTATTAACGGTCGCATGAAAGTGTGTAAGCAATCTCGTTTGCCAAGAAGTACTGAGGCCGATGGGCAAGGGTATGATAGCTTGAATTGAATTCTCCGGGTGTAGGGATGTCTTTACACACACGCAGGGTTATATGATCGATGTTTTGGAAAACAGATAGGAATGAAGAATAGGACGATGTTTTATTGAGGGAGGATGTGATTTCTGACATCTTTTCATGACCATTAAGATAGGGCTCATGACAACCGAAAAGCTAGCTTAGTTGGAAACCCTAATTTTCAAGGCTTTTCTTTTACAATTCTTTTCTTTAAATGTAATATTAATGATCTTGCTTTTATTATTGGATTTTGTGGGTGCAATCCGCTGAAAACCCTCAGGAGACAACACTCCTCCTACTAGGGACACCTAGAGGTTTAAAGGCTTGTTGCACGTGCTCAGTGCAATCGTGTTGCCTACGAAAGTGTGCTAGTTAGTTTTTCTCTTTATTTTCTCCTTCTCTTTTTAATAAAACATTCACTCGAGACGATCGAAATTAAGTTTGGGGGTATTTGATCAGTCGAAAATATTGCATATTTTAACCGGCAATTTCCTTATCATTTGCATCCATATAGAAGTGTACGGTATTCGTATTTCACATATTAGCAAATCGGTCGCAAAATATCAGATTACATGTATTCGACCTTAAAACCGGCATTTCTAGGGAAATTGATTGCATTTCATCACATGGCATATTTTCTATATCTTGCAACCCGTGTTTCGAAGTCTGTGCAGGAAAAGAGAAGCTTGCTCGATCATTACATTGCTCGACCATTACAATTGCTCGTAAACTCATTGAATTCAGATCTGGTATCAACACAGAAGGGAAACTGAAATTCTAAACATCAAAGAAAGGCCCAAACAGCAGTACCAAGCAACAGAAGAAAGCCCAAGGCCCAAGCCCATCAATGCGCGGCGGAAGAGCGGCCTAAAGGTACTTCTTGCGGCGGTTGCGCGGCGGGCCCAGGACATCAGCTCCTCAAATTTCACCAAAACTCCTGTTTCAGTGGCTACAGCTCAATAATGCACACAAACTTCCAGAATACTCCAGATACTTCCACCAGATCAGCAAACACCTAAACTAGCCTAATCATTCTAGAACTTTCCCTAAACCCTAGCTTAAACCCTAAGCTAACTCCTAACAAACTCCTTCTAGAAACACTTCAACAAACTTTGGGAGGGAAAGTTCTAATTCAAACCTAAACCTAGGGTTTGGGAGTTCTATAAATAAGACCCAAGGCTCATCATTTAGAAATTATTCAACCTTGGGAATTATTCATCCAATTAGTGAATCTATCCCCAATCTATCTCCTCTCTTCATCTTCTTCTTCCTCAAGTTTAGTGAGAGAGCTTGTAGGAAACCCTAACCCTAAATCCAACCACAATTCAAGATCTTGAGTGCAAGCCAAGCAAGATGCCTTCAACCCTTTTATGAGCCGAGCCGATCTTCAATCGGGCAAGAGATCAAAGTAGATCCACGATCCACGGAGACGAGCGAAGCCGAGTCAACGATCGATTTCTTCTTCTTGTAGATTCTTGAAAGAATGTATTGAAATTGTTGATTAAATAAAAGGTGATATTCTTTTATCTTGTTTTCTTTAAATTCCGCATCATGTTATCTTTACAATTCTTGAATATTATCTGTGTGGTGATGTGTGAATAAAACTCCGCTCGTCGAGGAGTCGAGACGATCTTTAGTATGATGATGTAACAAATTTGCAATCGATTCTTGAATCCCACGAGTTTGTAAACCCTAGCAAGTTCAAGAATCGACGACCCATTTCGTTTCGATGCTTTCTTGATCGACATCGATCGAAATTGGGGAGTTCCGATCGTTTCTTGAAATTGCTAGAGGCTAGAATATAAATGGTATCCTCGAAAGAACAAGGGTTAAGAGATGAAACCCTAATTTCATCAAGAAAGCCCTAACTCTCGTCGATCACCATTGATCTAGTATCAATTCTTCGAAGGACAAGAACACGAAACCTTTTAGATTACATCACGTCTAAAGATCCGATCGATTCCTACGAGCCTCTCTTATAATTTGATTGTTGATTGGAAATATTATCAAAACAACCGATTCTTGATTGTTTATAGTTTCTTGATTCTTGCATAAAGAATAGTGACACTCGAATACAAATCATTCTTGAATCATGTTTTCTTTTATTGTTGCTTAACTTTTCATTTCAAACGTATCAAAATATAAGTGAATCGTGCAATCCCTGTGGACGATCCGCACTCATTCATTAACTACATCCGACACCGTAGTTTGATTGCGGTCAAAATAGTTTTTGGTTGTGAAGTTCTTTACAAATTTCTCTATATACTACACAACAGGAAAAACGATCAATCAGCCGGCCCCATGAATGGAATGGTGGAGAAATTCCAAAAAGGAATCTTAATCAAGAGAAGGAAAAAGGAATAATACAATTTAGAAAAATGGTCACACCACTTTCTCTTCTCATCAAATCAAATGAATATCACATGAAAGCAAAAAAGAAATGGACAAGAAAAGCATCTCATGATGAAGAGGCCACAAACATGCAAGATACCCCTCCACAAAAAAGTTAATTGCAAACGTGCAATTAACCCCCTCCATCAAAAAGTCCGGCCGTGAAGGAATAAAAGAAAACCGGCCGGAACGGAATGCAAACTGGAAACTTCAGAAAACTGATCCCGTAATAAATTACAGGAAAACCCCGCTACTACAAATACATGCCCGCATTTGTATTCCCACTGAACACAAATGCAAAGAGACAAAACTACACTATCTAATACTAGGATCCGGCTTAAGCCAAAGCCGGCTAGTAAAATCCGTCCGATCACGATCCGTGCAATACCGCACGTATCTGATCGAACCCTGCCATATCTCCATACGGCCTCTACAGCGTTTCGCCCGAAACTTGAGTAACTGTGTGTGTGGTGGACTCTAAAGACTCGTCAATACTATGGCTGTGGATTTAACCACTAGCACGTCAGAGGTATAAGCCAATACGTGATGGGCCACCAGCAATTGACCAAAAGGGACGTCGATGAGCGAACTCATCCTGAAACCCTACTGAGCCTGTCAGTGACAATATCCGTACAGTCCGGTCCGTTCGTCTATGAGCATCGCATGGCGGGCCTAGGGGGTTGGTAAAAGTCAGACCCCCAAAAGCGGTACAAGTCGTGTCGGAGTGTAGCCCAGAACACCCTGAGATACTACTGGAATACCTACCAGCAAATCTCCTGCCTTGGCCAAGGTCTTTCCATGTTCTGGCTCTCCTAGACACAGCGCGACCTCACCCCCAATACCGGGAGAGACGAACCCCTGAAGATCCGCTCACTGCCTCCATGTGGCTCGGGACTGTACCCAACTAAAACATGTTTGCACGACTCCTTTGAGCCGTGGTAGAGTAGTAATCAAAGCACAGTGGGAACTCACACGAGACAAATGACGATCTCAGGTCGATGAACTAACCTGTACACATGTCACCAGGGAACTGCTATCTGACGTCTGGTATAATCCCAACTAGCAGGTTCCCGGCGAGTCCTGTCCGGTGTAATCATAACCCAATGAGCACCTGTATACATCTTAGGTGAACCAACTGACACCAATGGCTTGTGAGACCGGCCACCGCCCCTCGTCGGGGTCTCGACTGTATACACTAGTCTACTCTGGAGTATCGATGCCCTGTCTCGAAACTCCCACGACTAGGGACCTTTTAAGGATGTGCTTATAGACTCCAGCTCTCACTTATATGATCGCCATCATACTGCTGGTCGTCAAGCAAGAATCCTAGGGGCTCTATCAACGTGTAATAGCGACATGTCAAGTCACCTAAAGCAGTACACGATGATAAAGATAAACCAGATAGCATACTATCATCTCGAGTAAGACTGTCCTACTGGGATAGGTCCTCCCTCAATCATCGCAATCACGTGCCTGTGATCCAATAATTGACTCTGAGGGCACTATCTCCAACAATCTCCCACTTGCACTCAAGGCTAATTATTGCGATGTCGCATACCCACAGCCCGTGTGATACCGAACACCCAACTCCTCTACTAGTCAGTCTCACAAAGCTCGTTTGCGAAACTATTGCGTTCGAGGAATAGCCTCAGTGAGTGGATCCGCTATGGTGTTTCTTTCTATGTCTCTCTTTATCTCAAGTTCGCGTAGAAAGCCATCTCCCGAAAAGAGCAATACCTGTCTTAGAATATGTCTGGATGTCTGATGGGACCTAGCTCATAAATGAACTCCAAATCCAAACTTCTTAGACTGTATCGACAACTGAACTTAATCAGTGTCCAGCGCCATGCCTTCCCTCAGTATCCGCTTGGACCATCTGTCCAAAATACTGCCCCTCGTCAGAAGGAAAACTATAACTCTGACAGCCACTCTGCCATCCAGGTCACTTTGGAAGCCTGGAATGATAACTGTCTCCCGAAGAAGACTGCCATTATCATATCCCTAGAACATCCACTTATGTTCTAAAACTGCTTCCGACTGTTTCTCCAGGATTGGATCAATATCAACTTATTGCACCTACTGCAAGAACAACATCTGGTGTGGTACTTGACATCTCATGATTGACTCAATTGCCTAAGCAAGTGATCTGTCAATCACGCGTATCCCTCTCCCCTTTAGTCTGTAAGACACCTTTAGAGAGGGTGACTCCATTACCTGCAGGTACACTACCGTGCCAGGAGTCGTCCATTCTAAATACTCATAGAATGCGGTCAAAGTACCCAGATTGGGAAACCACCCAAATCTAGATCTAAAACCATAGATCTAGTAACCAGAGTGTACGATATAATATCCAAGTCCCATGTGGAGAAACTACTGTGTGACGACCAAAGTATAACCGATCGTAGTATAGAAATATCACTTCCTACTCTGTGTATGTCATCAAATACCAGGACATCACACCCTACTACCCTCTTAACAGATCCATCCCCTATTCTGATTAAGTCAAACATATGACTTCACATCAGAAATAAATGATCTATCTCCGCTATATCTGCTTTAGTCTATAAATAGACATAAGCCTGATGTCCACCAATGCTTCCGCTGCTCCCACTGACTACGACAACCCTCTGGCAGAGTCATATAGGCGTACACTTCTAAAGCTAGTTTAGAATGACGCTATACTCATCCTCCTGCCGGGTCTCACAGTCTGGAACAACAGCAATGGCAAGTTTGGGTATACAAGAACTTCCCTGCCACCGTCCTTAAGCATACCGAAGTACCTCTCGAGTGCCTGAGGTTACCCACCATATCTGCGGAGTGACCAATGGAATGTCAAACCAGATTGAATCTTTAGGTTCTTATCAAATTTTCAGTAATCGTTTGCGGTTCTGGAATCACTTCCAGTTCTACCATACTCCCACTACTGTTTTTCTGAAAAAATCCATTTTTAATAAAACTGTGGCGAGTCAAGAACAATATCACTATTGATCTTCCAGATGGTAGAAAATCAACCCTCGTCATAGCCTGGGTCAACCCACAAACAGCCATTACAGAAACGTGCCTTGAGTTATCCGGAGTCTGGTTTTAAGCATAAGCCGGACAACTCCCCGTACCTTAACAATGTCAAGATATGAACTGTTCTATATCCAATATAGAAACAAGGCACTGATTTAATTGAACCAGATTCAAATCATGCAGCTGTCTCCAGTGCATGTCAACTAAATGGAAGGAGGCCGATCAGTGTTACTCAACTTAGGAATACTTCCAATTATGAGTAACCTGAAAGAGAAGCAAGTTCTCTTAAACATTACTATCAACTGAATACCATTCACAAGTATCTACATCTTCGATCACCTTAAAGAATCCCGATACTTGCAATACTTGGTTCTCTACTTTACTCTTATACCTATAACTCCTCAAAACTTAGACCCTGTGTTTCTACGAAACACATGTCTAAGAACTAGAGAAATCATAAGTAAACAGAATACAGTACGAGGACCAACCCCTCTGTCCTAATGGACACTGGGCTATACACAAAACTCTGTATAAGTCCGCTGAGTCTTACAGCTCATTCACTGTGTGTCGTATGTCGAAAACTGTACTTATGGCTAAGAAGAATTACACCGCTGTTCAATGCTCCTTACTAACCATCCACTGATATAGGTAAATGTCATAGACATAATTTCAAAAAGGTATATCTCACTCTATAAAAATAGACGTACAGATATATCAATTTGAAATTGGTGCATAACAACGGATATTCAAAACCAAATATTTGCCGACCGGCAAACAACCCAGGTGACTTCCTCAAATATCACCGATTACAACGAATCCCGATATAATGAGGATGGTCACCTAATTCCCAATAACTTACTCCCACTCATCATCTGTAAAACCATACAGATGTGAGAATCCTACCTGGTAAATACATACCCTGGAGCAAGTGTCTAATTGGGAAATCAGTTTTATTTTAACAGTACACAGTGAAACTGAAACATTGAACTGTTTCGATGGGGTATCCCGGTATTCCTAGTAATGCCTCTTCCATTATCCAGATTCACGACTGTAACCGTATATTTTTTTTTTTTTTGCCACCTCTCCATATCCCTTTTTCATGTCTTTAGTCATTACCTTCTGTACACCCCTTTAGGCCAAATGGTTTTCTTCCTTCCCTACCGTCCGGCACCAGCCTATGGTTTGGAAGAAGACTATCCAATAAGCATAATGGGTGTACTGTCCTAATCCTAGGAGCACTCGCAATGCGAGAGAAGGTGAAGATAAAAGACAACCGAATGAACTTAATTCCTATTTCTCCTGAACCAGGATCCATCCCCGAACTGGAACAAGTTCCTTTCGAGTTCGTATATAACCATACGATGGATTATCCAATAAACTTGGGATCTTCGTAGTGATACGGAGTGTCCTGGAGAAATACAAAGGTGATTTAGGATTGGCGAAGAAATACTTGGTTCGGTCGTGAATAGCAGTCGCAATTTACTTTGCCCTCTTACTAATCCCTTTCTTTGTCTTTACTTAATACCTTCTGCACACCGTTTAGGCTAATTGGTTTTCTTCATTCCCTACCGGTCGGCACCTGCCTATGGTTTGGAAGAAGACTATCCAATTTGCGTAATAGGTGTGCTATCTCCTAAACCAAGGAGTACTCGCAATCTGAGAGAGAAGGTAAAAGGAAAAGACAACTGAATAGTCCTATTCGTTTTCTCCAGAACCAGAAACCATCCTCGAATTCCTTCGAGTTCGTATATAACCATACGATGGTTTTGTCCAATGGAAGTGGACGTTCGTAGTAATACGAGGTGTCCCGGAGAAAAGGGTAAAAGTAGGAGTGGCAATGAGGTTTGCAACTCTGACAATCCAAAAGCCAGTGTTAAGAAGGTTCGGTCAACTTGGTCACTGAGTCATAGTCTAGGGTCGGGTCAATGGTCGCTGCCAAAGAGAGAGAGAAAAGAAACACTCAGCGTGCACTCTAACCTAGATCAGAATGGTTATCACTTTATCTAATCTGGAAACCTCCCACTGTAACGTCAAATTCTTCCCCAAACCTGAAAGAAGAATTAGCCGGGATCACCCGAGGAGTAAACCAACTCATCAGTGGGAATCGGGATCCAACCATCATCGCATGATAACGTGACGGAATCCTCTCACGCTATCACACTCCAGAAGGTATGCGCATATCTGGCAAGTTTCAGTTCTTTTGAAACTCCCGATGTGGATTTTTGCCCTATGCTCTTATGACCTTGACTTTGGCCAACATATCATAAGTCACATGTCAAGTTCTACCCGTCATTATCCAGGTTAATTTGAACCCACCCGTACCTGCCCTTGACTTTGGCCAAAATGGCAGTACGACTGTCCCAAACCAACGCATCTATCTATGCTACATATGAATACCCAACAGCTACCAAACACTGTGCCTTGACTTTGGCCAACATACACAGCTTGAATACTATTGACTATCCATATGAAACGACGGAGGGCTACAAATGGTTTCTGGCGAAAACCTTTAACGTAATGAACTTGATATCGTTGAAGGAACTGATAGCTTTATAAAAATATAGTGTCGAAAACCTTTGCTAAAGAGGTCACTCCCGGTGAAGGGATCTCGGCTCTTTCCCCATAGAATGAGGTGCAGGATATTCCAACTGAATACCACGATGCAAAGCAAAAGCAATCGGCTATAGTGAAGTTATTGCCCTGACGTAAACTTTTGTCCAAGGGGTCACTCCCAGTGAAGGGATCTCGGCTCTTGCCTCGTCGACTGAGGAGCAGGATATTCCAACTGAATACCACGATGCAAAACAAAAGAGAACGCTCTTGCAATAACAGCTTTTTGAAAAGTGTTCCAACAACATCAGAATAGGTTTTTTTAACTTGCATTGATCCGAATCAATGCAGTCCCATCAATTGATCACACCACAAAGAACGAAAATATACTGATGTAGGTATATGCCATCCGCATTCGCCACTGGGTCCCGTCATCACCCGTTAGGTTAGCTAACTAACGACAGAGAGGGGATTGGACTAGCGCGGATGCAAAACATATACAACATCTAATAGTATATATATAATATATAATTTTCGCTCAAGGCGTGATAAAATGCAACAGCACAGAAAAGTACAGCATCACAGAACAATACAGATATCTGGGATCCCCGGGTTTCACAGAGCCGCTGCTGAAACCCGACGTTCCCCTGGTCGTGTGGATAGCCTGTGCAATGAGATCCTAGACCCCTACAGGCGCGGCAAGTTACCCGCCAAAACCTGAAGCGAGGCAGCCCCCTTCAGCAACGTGAATGGACCACCCAGCACTTCACGGAATCCGGTAACTCGGGCACCCCTCCTGGGTCAATCCTATACCCCCTACGAGTGCGGCGAATAGCCCGCCAATTCTAGAGTGAAGCCCCCTCCGTCTCAATGCCATGAGATGCGGGCTCGTTGCCCTCTAGGATCCGGCTATCCGTGCACCCCTCCGCGGGGTAATCCTAGTACAGAAAGTAAAATATACATACAATGGGTACATCGACCGCAACCAGGTCGTGCCCTAAAATAATAATACAAACAGGCAGTGACGGCAGTCCACATATCGGACGCTCGCCCCGCAATATCAAATGTACATATAAAACACAACTGTACTAACATTGCAACCAGGCTATCCCCCACGACCGATCCGCAACAACACAGCAAAACACAGAACATCAACGTGAATGTCACGTTCGCAAATCCGTCTAACCGGGCTATAGCAGTTAGACGGGATTTACCGATCAAGTGACATTCACGGTCGCAGATATAATGTAAATACTGTGAACTAGCATGTTTAAAATATCCGATCGAACAAATTCTATCAAGTGAGCCCCAAGGAGTACTGTAGCACTTACAGAAAATCTGGGCCCAAAAAGAATATCCCAAAGACCCCATTTTGAACTCAGGAGCACTCTGGAAAAATTTAGTCAAATGAGGAGTCAAAAGCGCGGCGGAACCGCGGCCCAAGCAAGGGTTTGGCCGCGGTTCCCCTGCCTTATGGACGTATCAAGTTACCAAATTTTTCCAGTGTTCTTAGAATTCTCAGTACATGTTTCTGCAACGACCTGAAAAATTTTTGGAGCTTGAAAAAATTTCGACAGAAACATGAAGTATTGAAAATGCGGTTTTTGGGGATTTTTATTCGATCGAGTTCTAAACATACTAGAGCAAGCTAGGCATGGTTAATGGCCTGGCTCTGATACCAATGTAAGCCCGCGGCGGCGCCCCGGCCGTCGATCCGACACCGGAAACGCGGAAACAAAAACTTTGCAAAACTTGCAACCGGCACCACCGCGCACTTTTCACCCGGATCGGGCCATTAACCTAGAAACTAGCAAGTAAAATACGAGTAGAGAAGTATACCAAGCGATCCGTGTCCTTCGGTCTTCGTCTCCACTCCGATCTCCCGCGGAATCTCCGTCCGTCACGTCCTCGTCGGAAAGGGCACCACGTAACCGGAATCTTTTACGGGCTCCCACCTCTTGACCGAGGCAACTCGGGCGCGAAGTTGGCTAGCCGACGCGTCCAAGGGATGCTGTAGAATAGTGTAGTAACTTGTCTCTTAGGGTATGAGAAGTTGCCTTGATGATGGAGGTGGAGAAAACAACTAAGGAGATGAGCTCTAGAATTTTGGTGGCAAGAATGAGATATATCAATTTTCCTCTCTCAATCAAATGAACCTCTCCCTCTCACTTGTGTGGCCGGCCCCATGAATGGAATGGTGGAGAAATTCCAAAAAGGAATCTTAATCAAGAGAAGGAAAAAGGAATAATACAATATAGAAAAATGGTCACACCACTTTCTCTTCTCATCAAATCAAATGACCATCACATGAAAGCAAAAAAGAAATGGACAAGAAAAGCATCTCATGATGAAGAGGCCACAAACATGCAAGATACCCCTCCACAAAAAAGTTAATTGCAAACTTGCAATTAACCCCCTCCATCAAAAAGTCCGGCCGTGAAGGAATAAAAGAAAACCGGCCGGAACGGAATGCAAACTGGCAACTTCAGAAAACTGATCCCGTAATAAATTACAGGAAAACCCCGCTACTGCAAATACATGCCCGCATTGGTATTCCCACTGAACACAAATGCAAAGAGACAAAACTACACTATCTAATACTAGGATCCGGCTTAAGCCAAAGCCGGCTAGTAAAATCCGTCCGATCACGATCCGTGCAATACCGCACGTATCTGATCGAACCCTGCCATATCTCCATACGGCCTCTACAGCGTTTCGCCCTAAACTTGAGTAACTGTGTGTGTGGTGGACTCTAAAGACTCGTCAATACTATGGCTGTGGATTTAACCACTAGCACGTCAGAGGTATAAGCCAATACGTGACGGGCCACCAGCAATTGACCAAAAGGGACGTCGATGAGCGAACTCATCCTGACACCCTACTGAACCTGTCAGTAACAATATCCGTACAGTCCGGTCCGTTCGTCTATGAGCATCGCATGGCGGGCCTAGGGGGTTGGTAAAAGTCAGACCCCCAAAAGCGGTACAAGTCGTGTCGGAGTGTAGCCCAGAACACCCTGAGATACTACTGGAATACCTACCAGCAAATCTCCTGCCTTGGCCAAGGTCTTTCCATGTTCTGGCTCTCCTAGACACAGCGCGACCTCATCCCCAATACCGGGAGAGACGAACCCCTGAAGATCCGCTCACTGCCTCCATGTGGCTCGGGACTGTACCCAACTAAAACCTGTTTGCACGACTCCTTTGAGCCGTGGTAGGGTAGTAATCAAAGCACAGTGGGAACTCACACGAGACAAATGACGATCTCATATCGATGAACTAACCTGTACACATGTCACCAGGGAACTGCTATCTGACGTCTGGTATAATCCCAACTAGCAGGTTCCCGGCGAGTCCTGTCCGGTGTACTCATAACCCAATGAGCACCTGTATACATCTTAGGTGAACCAACTGACACCAGTGGCTTATGAGACCGGCCACCGCCCCTCGTCGGGGTCTCGACTGTATACACTAGTCTACTCTGGAGTATCGATGCCATGTCTCGAAACTCCCACGACTAGGGACCTTTTAAGGATGTGCTTATAGACTCCAGCTCTCACTTATATGATCGCCCTCATACTGCTGGTAGTCAAGCAAGAATCCTAGGGGCTCTATCAACGTGTAATAGCGACTCGTAAGGTCACCTAAAGTAGTACACGATGATAAAGATAAACCAGATAGCATACTATCATCTTGAGTAAGACTGTCCTACTGGGATAGGTCCTCCCTCAATCATCGCAATCACGTGCCTGTGATCCAATAATTGACTCTGAGGGCACTATCTCCAACAAGTTGATCTTAGCCGCCAAACACGGCTAACGTATCCTTAAACATTCAAACGGACTATAAAACTCTAAATCAACCTTGGTTCAAGGGTACATCTCTGAACTCCTCTAACACCTGCCGTTGTAATCCTTCAATGACGTTAGAGAGGTGACGAGTCCCGATGGCCAAATATTAAATGGATTATCACGTTAAGTTGATCTTAGTCTCAAACAGGACTATCGTATCCTTAACGAACATTTAAATTGATCTTAGCCGCAACGCGACTAATGCATCCTTAAACTGAAAACACCAAACCCAAATCTAAGTAAATACGGACTTGGACTAATCCACGTCCTATAGGCGACGGCATTACTCAGTCTCCGTATACAATCCACGGGCAACCACAAACAAAACAAACACACACGACATGAAGTGAAATTCTGGAGAAGGAGAAAGTTGTTACCGTGATGCGGTAGCGTAATTAACTGCAGGGGCTTGTGCCTGCAGGGAAAAGCGTCCCCACAATCAAAAACCCCTCAAGCGAGGGGGAATCTGACGAAGTCTGCTACATCGGCCGCATCCGTCTAAACCTCCGATACACGGTGCCATAAATCAACTTGGCATTTTCGGAGAGGTGGATGGATAAAACCAAATAGCATCTGCCCCAAATCTCAGCGTCAGGACATTGCGGTCTTGTGCGCCGTCTTTCGGAGGGGAACAGGTTCATCAGGATAGCAGTCTGTTGTTGCTGTCCTTCCAGGAGGCTGCGGATTGCCTCAAGTAGAACTGTCTGCTCGTTGATCGGAGCAGCGACGGCAGGTGTGAGTGGTAGTGGTGGGGGAGTGTTGTTGACATTTGTGCTGGTATTGTTTGGGGAATCCATAATCTTGAAAGAAAAATTTGGATTAGGACAGATTCAAAGTATATGAAATGATAAGATTCAAGGAATATGAATTGTAAAGAATGTTTTCAGTTGCTGGTTCTTGTGTTATATTGCTTAGGTTGTCCATACAGTGCTGACCTGTATATCCATACAGAGCTGACCTGTATGTCCATACAGAGTAGACCTGCATGGGCCACCAACAAAACCTGTCATGCCCCGCTTCCCAATATACGGGCAGAGGACGCGATGGGCCGCTACGTATTTACTCTGAAGTAAACACGCTAAGCGTATCTAAGCAATATAAAATGAAATGTACACAAGAGACAAGATGTAAATAAACAGCAAGTTTATTTATTAACATTCTTTTTACAAAAAATCTGAAAAGTAAATACATGGAATGGAAAGCAATGCCTAAACAGTGGCATAACAGAAATGAAATTTACATAAAGGTAAATATGTACAAGGAATCTAAAGCTCTGGATCGAAAGCTAGCTGGTCCAAGTTCTCGCTGGTGGGCTCGATCTCCTGAAGGTCCGATCCAGCTGACAACAATCCAAAGAAGAAAGAAAAGGAATGTCGTCAGCGAACAATCGCTCGGTAAGTCTCAAAAATGAGGGAGAAATAGAATAAACAGAGAGAGAATGCAACTTTTAAAGTTGTATTATATTGTTAACGTTGTTGTTTGTAGTTGGGTACAGAAAAGGCCAGTGTATAAGAGAGGAGTCTCACTATACCAGAGACTATAGTATACGGAGTACAAGAAACCATTCAGCCACGGTACACCGGCAATGGAGATTCAGGTTAGGTGTCTTATGGTTGCAGTCTCGTGCCACTTCTAACACCTTCCATACCAATCTACCCCTTATAAACCCCACGATATCTTGATTGTATTGTTGTATTGTTTATATTGTATTTTGAATATAGACGGATGACTTGTCGAAACCATGATATCAGTAATGGAACGGATATAATGGATGATCATGCAAATGGAATATATCCATGGTTCGGGTCAATCAATCTAGATTGATTAGATTGAAAAGACGGATTCATAGATCCATGTTGTATTGTAGTTTAATACTTGGATCATATTCAAGTCAGATTGATTATATTGAGATTCGGCCTGAGTCAGACAATTAGAAAAGAAATTGAAGTCATGAACTATGTTTTGGTGCTATCGGTAACTACTGCACATGGACGGCAGGATTTGTGTCTTTTTCAAAAACAATTACCGTGTTGATAACACCGTTTGTTAAGTTGTCTACCTTAAATAGGCAAGCACCTATATCTCCGGCCCCCTGAGGCTCAAAAGACTGGTCCAGCTTAAACCTATGTTTATTAGGATCCTTATTGTAATTTAGTATAACTTGAGGGGGTTTTATGTAAAATAGTTTTGTTACCTCAAGTATTTAATTATCGTCTTTAGAGTTTTCATAGATTTTTCTTTTATTCATTGTGAAATTTCTAGTGAATATGACCTAACTTTTAAAGTATAAGGTATTTATTTGAAATATTGGAATTGTATGATATTTTCTTGTAAATGGGATATTTTTCTTGAATTTTGGAAATGTGGAATGTTATAAATATTAAAAATAGATATTTTGATATTAATTATATATATATTTATTTATTAAAAATATAATTTTTATTTATAATAGCAATCACATTTTCTAAAGAAAAATGTATTAAAAATCTTTCGAGATCGTATGCTCCTTGCAGAGGTCTGCACCTCACTCTATTAAGCCCGAGGATGTGCGATAATCCACACCATCCTGAACGGGTTCCCCAAAATGGGTTGTAGAGATGCAATTGCGAAGATTTATTAAATACACTTCTTATAGGAAAAGGTTTTATAAGTTGAAGGTAATTA
Organism: Agapanthus africanus; assembly: GCA_030015575.1. Taxonomy (NCBI): domain Eukaryota; kingdom Viridiplantae; phylum Streptophyta; class Magnoliopsida; order Asparagales; family Amaryllidaceae; genus Agapanthus; species Agapanthus africanus. The sequence goes on along the minus strand of CM057347.1, from coordinate 101,358,088 downwards.
TATGTAAAGTCGTATTTTTTCCAAATCTATGTTTCCAAATTCCATCGTGCTATGTTAGATATGTGTGTTGTGAGGAGGTAGGTCATTACCTCATGAGTTTTCTAAGGTAATACAGTTTAAAAAGTTTAAGCATGTCGAAATGAAACATGAAGGTATTTTAATGTAAAAGTGGAATAAAACTTGCTACGGTTATTATTTTGATATCAAACTTGTTCTATTGTCTTGTTAATGATTACTAAACAACATATCAAAAGTTGTAGATTTGTTATTAAAAAAAAGTTGTATTTTAAAAGAAAAGAGAATCGGAAGCCGGATAACTCCACTTCCGACATGTTTTGAGAATGTAAAGTTTGAGAATAGCAAATGAGAGAGAGAAGGGGGACTTACTGGCTTTGATGAGAGGGGAGAGGTAGGAGGAGTTCTAGGATTCATCGGTACTTCGTTTCGTTGCCGGATACTCCTTGTATCGTCGCCAGAAGTTTGTCGGAGCTTCGCCTTTTGTTAACTCCACTTGTACACTATGGGAACTTGGAAATTTCTTGAGAGTTTTGGTAGGGAATTGTGAGTGAGGAGGTATGAAATGATGGTGGTATTTATAGGGAAAAATTAGGGTTTAGGGTGTTTAAAAAATGCATTGAAATATGCCTTAAAAAGGATTAAAATGGGGTATTTTAATTCTCTGGTTAATTGCAGATAATTTAAACAGTGTAGGGGGTGGGGTAGGCCAAGGGGTGCTCGGGTGAGAAAATGAGGGCAATAAAGACGAGCGAGACCGGCGGTGCCGGGTCCCCACGCATGCATCGCCGGGCCAATACCGATGAGGGATGTTGGTTTTTGGGCCACATGTCCCTGTCGTTTCAATTTTCCTCGTGTGTATATTTGTTTATTCTGTAACTTACCCTATTACGTATAGTGCACGTGCAAACCTTTGTGCTTCTAAAGGATTAAAAGAAAAGAAAATAAAAAGAATATGTGACTGATGGGATTTGAACTCTGGTGCTTTGGTTTAGCAGTGCATGGTCTTACCAGTGAGCTACAAGCTCTTTCTTGTTGTTCAAAAGTAAAACAAATACTTATAACCTTCATAGGAAATGTAAATACCCCAATTGTACATTAACTTTGAATGAATTTTATGTACACTAAAATTGGAGTTGTTACATTCGGTTCTTTCGAAACTTCTGGTTCCACCATGCTTTCAGTAATAGCTTGTGGTTCTGGAATTTCTTCCAGTTCTATTGCGCTCCCACTTATCTCTTTTTCTAAAAACTGAGTTTCCAAAAAGTAGGCATGCCGAGAAACAAAGACCTTTTGTTCCTCTGCATAATAGAAAAGATACCTCCTGGAGTTCTTTGGGTATCCCATAAACTTACACAGTACAGAGCGTGTCTCGAGCTTGTCCGCATGCTGCTTTTTTACAAAAGCTGGACATCCCCATATCTTCAGATACTGAAGAGATGGTTTCTTCCCACTCCACATCTGATATGGTGTGGTAGGCACAGTCTTAATAGGAATCTTGTTCAAAAGATATACAGCTGATTCTAGTGCATAGCCCAAGAAGGATTGCAGCAACTCAACGTTAATCATCATGGAACGTACCATATCCAATAAGGTTCTGTTCCGTTTTTCCGATACACCGTTGTGCTGAGGTGTGTATGGAGGAGTAAGCCGAGAGAGAATTCCATTCTCTTTTAAGTAGTCCAGGAACTCGGCACTTAAGTATTCACCACCTCGATCAGTTCTTAGTGTCTTGATACTTTTGCCGGTTTGTTTTTCCACTTCATTCTTATATTCCCGGAATTTCTCAAAGGCCTCGGATTTATGTTTCATCAAGAATACATGTCCATACCTTGAGAAATCGTCCGTAAAAATAATGAAATAGGAATAATCACTTCTTGTATGTGTAGATATTGGACCACACACATCGCTGTGTATGAGTCCCAAGATCTCGCTCGCTCTTTCTCCATGTCCATTGAACGGAGTTTTGGTCATCTTTCCTTTGAGACATGATTGATAAGTTGCATAGGACTAATATTCGAACGGATCCAAATATCCCTCTTTATGTAACTTCGTCAACCGTGTTTCATTGATGTGACCCAGTCTACAATGCCATAAGAAAGCCTGATATAATTCCGGAGACTTTCTTTTAAGTGTGTTCTGGACGCTAAAAACCTGAGCTTGATTTAATACGTATATGCCGTTATCTAATGTACCTGACCCAATCAAATTTTGATTAAGGTGGATGTGTACCACATCAATATCTTCCCACTTGTCAATCCTAGGTGATATTCCCCTACGGATACAGCGTCCACGCTCATTCCGTTAGTAACCCTGAGAGTCATATCACCTGCCTTGATAACTCTACGGTTTCTCAAAACCTGTAATGAATTACAGATATGAGATCTTGATCCGGTATCTGGTACCCAGGAAGTAGAGTTAATTGACATACAGTTTTCAGTCATAAACACACCCGAACCTGAAGCCACAACTTGCTTCGAATCCTGGTTCTGGCTTTCCAAGTCCAGCAGTCCTTCTGACGGTGCGCTTTCCCTTGACAACAGAAACATCCTTCCTTCCCTACTGTTAGCCCCAAAACTTTTGCCCTGTCCTTTCCCTTTACCTTACTAACACCGCCTATCGTCTTGGTGGAGTCCTTCTTCTTCTCTCCTTTAGCTTTCGCCTTGGATCCAAAAGAGGACGATTCTCCAGTGAGCAGAGCGGGTGTCTCCCTGGATTCCTGCAGGGTGCCCTCTGAGCTCCTCAATATGTTGAGGAGTTCTGAAAGTGTAACTTTCTTCCCTTGAATATTGTAATTCAAGATAAACTAGGCGTAGGTGGAGGGGAACGACTGTAGAATTAAGTCAGTAAATAACTCATTCTCCAACGTGGTCCCATGGTCCATGAGATATTCAATATAGCTAATCATCGTAAGGACGTGGTCCCCTACAGATGACCCGACGGCCAACCTCGCCTGAAGCAATATTTTCAAGGTCTCATATCTTGCGATACGAGATTGCTCTCCATATAAAACTTTGGTATGGAGGAAGATGGAAGCTAAGTCCATCTTCTCGTGCTGCCTCTTGTGCTCACTATCCATTGAGGCTAACATGAGGCACTTGGCTCTCGCACAATCCTTTTCCCATGTCTGACGGATATCAACATCCATGACGGTGGAATCTGGACATGGGACGGTAGGGGCTTTGGTAGTAAAGAGGTAGTCCAGCTTGTCATAGGTAAGTGCTATCTGGACATTCCTTAGCCAATCAATATAGTTTGGCCCAGTCAATTTATTATCTAATAACCTAAGTCTGGTTATTGTGGTCGCTGCAATTAGGAGAAAGAGAAGAAACACTCAACATGATTCTCTTACAAGTTTAGATTGGTTATTAATTTATCTAAACGGGATGGCTCCCACTGTTCCTCGAATCCTTCCTCAAACCATAAAAGAAGAATTAGTCAGGATTAATCTCACTCTTACAATTCTTGCTTAACCTTTTAGCCAGGCTGGTATCGGTATTTCGAGGGAGGTTTTCCAATACTTTCGCGAAGTTCCTTAATTACATAACCTCTTTTCCATGGAGGCGTAGCCCCGCTAACACCGTTCTAGACACCTACTTGGTTTATAGCATTGATTGTTTAGTGAAAAATCTCCCGAAGAGTGGCGGATACTCACAGTAGGATCGGGATCCAAATATCATTGTGTGATAATCTTGAAGGAATCCTACCAAAACTATCACACTCCAAATGGTATGCAACACTAGCAAATTTCAATTTCCTTAGAAACTCCCGATGTGAATTTTTGCTCCATGCTTTATGACTTTGACGAAGGCCAATATATCGTAAATCACATGTCAAGTTCTACCGGTCATTGTCCAGGTTAATTTGAACCCACCCGTACATACCCTTGACGAAGGCCAACATAGTAGTACGACTGTTCCAAACCAATGCATCTATCTATGCTACATATGAATACCCAGCAGCTACCAATCACTATGCCTTGGCGAAGGTCAAAATACATAGCTTGAATACTACTGAATACCCATATGAAATGATGGAGGGTTGCGAATGGTTTTGGCAAAACCGTGAACGTAATGAACTTGATATAGTCTAAGGAACCATGATAGCTTTTTAAAAGGAGTGGTTTAGGCTCCGCATTTAAAATTTGCTTTTTGAAGAAAACCGAGTGGTTTTTAAACTGTTCCAACGATTAAGCTTTGGTTTGTTTTCCCTTGCATTAATCGATGTTAATACGGTCCCATCATTTAACCCTATCATTGCAAAAAAAAACGAAAATACAACGTACGCTTATACCATCCGCATTCGCCACGAGGCCCCGTCATGTACCGTTAGGTTACTTAACTACCGGCAGAGCGGGGGCTGAACTAGCGCGGGTGCAAAACATAAGCAACGCCTACTATATATATATATATATATATATATATATATATATATATATATATATATTCTTCTCACACAATAATAGGCATTCCAGATCACAGATGAATATATTGGATATATTAGGAATTCCGTATTTCGTTTATGCCTATAATGAAAGACGGATTCTACGGTCGTGATGAATAGCCAAACCCCACCCAGATCCCTACGGGTGAGGCAAACTACCCGCCAAATTCACGAAGTGAAGCAACCTCCCTCAATAAAATGAGTAGAACACTCGGCACTTCAAGAACCCAGTAGTTTGTGCACCCCACCTTGGGTCTATCTTAGGAGCAAAAACATTAAAAGAAATAATACAACGGTGGCTACAACCTCAACCCGGATGTGCCCCGCAAAATAATATTACATCACTTTTACAAATTACATGAATGAAAGAAAAGAAAACACTCTTCTCACATCCCCCGGCTATTCATCCACGACAATCCAATACTCCATATACACAATCCACAATAGCATCACAGATATGTGCAACCCCCACTAATCGACGTATAGCGATTAGCAGACGTTCAACATCATATATCAAACACAGAAAACCCGATTAGCCAAGTGTAACATTCTGAAATTTTGGAAATAATTAAAATTAAATAATTAAATAATAAATTATTAAATTAAAAAGTTATTAAAACCAAATTAGACAATTTCATAAGATGTATGTAAAACAAATTAAATTAAAATTTTAGTATGCAACCTAAATAAATTATAAGAGTTTTAATGTAAAATTTAGCTTCATTTTTAAGTAAAATAGTGTTATATAATAACATAGTTAGTGAAGGGTCTTTGTGTATAAAGTAAGGAAAGTTGTGCAAACTAAGGAATGTGGGGGTTGTAAGTGAAAAAGGGTAGATAATATATATCACAAAAATAAAACATATTGGTGTGATATTGTGTTGCCGCCACCTCCTCTCATGCACAACACACTCCCCACACCTCCTACTTGCATGAAATCACCACATCTTGTTTGGTGATACGTCCTCCTACACATCACCCTTCCCTTCATCCTTTTATCTAAGGTGTTCAGATCATTTTACCAAGTTAAACATTCAGAAAAGTTTCAAAAGTTAAAGAAAATGAAGAACAAGAAAAGAAAAAGAAAAGAAAAGAGAAGTGAGAAGGAGAAAAGGGCTAAGGGGTTCCAACATCAAGATAGCACAAGGAGCTTGTGCATCTTGGAGGGTGTTCTTCCAGCAAATTACTTGAAGGTAAAATCCTTAATGACAGTAGGAATTTAGATTCTGTAATTAGTTTAAATTGAGATGAAAATTTCTAAAATATCGTATTTTAGTCAAAACTAGGCTCTGTTTGAATCTTCTGTAGTTTAGAGGAAAATTAACTTAACAAAATAGTGCCACAATGATGTATGTTAGACCTAGAACAACCCATAGAAACACGAACCAAGGGGATCGGTTTTGGGCCGACGACATAAGGGCAGATTCCGACATTGCCGGATTTGTAAGAAGCTTGGGAGTTTTGGCTAGTTGTGTAGATTTCTGTGTAGGATTCTGGCCATTTTGGTATTATTTAAACAAGCTGGTTTAACTGTATATAAAATCTGGAAGCTAATATCGGAAAAGATATCTAAAAACTCCAAATATGACACGGTTAAAACGTATCGCGATTTGTTTTCTGCCGCGATGCAGAATAGGGTTAAAATCCAGAAAGGTTAGGTGTATGATAGCTTGAAATAATCATATACAATATAACCGGTACGTAGAAACGTATGTTTGTATATTCGCCGTGTCGGAATAACCGTTTCCTTATATAAGTCAATTTTCGATGTTAGATTCAAATATGGGAACTTCGGAGGCCGTGAGGAAAGGAAAAGGATTGGCGATTCCTGAGTAGATACGACATATTTCTGGTGAGTAGATTTACATCTACGGGGAAAGTCGGGTGGATGCCGTATAGCACCCCCGCAACCTTATAACTATTATTATGATATCTACTTAAGATTAGCTGTTCGTCAAAGCATTGATATGGTATTGCATCTTGTATACCCTCCATTTGCATAAAGTTTCATATGTAGTTTTTAAATGAGATATACGTGATATTTGATTCGTATGATATGGGTATGATTTGATGAGTTTGTACGAGGGATTATGCCGTACTCAAGATGATATGGATATAGCGATATGATGAGTTATAATACAAGAGTTTATACGTATCGAAAATGATGAACTTTGTATGCCGAATAACGGCCAATTTATTCTTTGACTCATAGAGATAGATTATGTTCTGTTTTAGGAGGTAATACTGGTATGTGCTATATTATTTTAAAAACCACGGTTCGTTGCATTTTAAATAAACTACCAGGAATGCGTGCCAGTTTCTAAAACAAACATCTTTTTTAAATCTAAGGCAGCTTCCTTATTTCAAACTTAACGTTCCGATCATTTCTAAAGATAATGGTATAGCTCATAACAAGTAATTACAATAAGTACATTTCGATTATATTATCTATAATATATGTTTCTGCGTTACGCACTTTCTGATAGAACACTGCACAAATACCAATAAGTACTATGATGCACAAGCACGTAAATATATGTTACACAACACCTCATTGGTACTGCCATGTCACTGTAGAATCATTCTGATATAAATGTGTTAATATATAGATTGTTACACCGTAGAACACTTGCACAAATACTAATGATTTCCATGTTGCACGAAGCACAGACGCATATGCTACACTACACATCATTAGTAGTGCCATGACACATTAGAATTGAAACCATTATGTTATGTGATATGATTACGTAGTCGTTTCCTATTCATACTGTAGTACTGTAGATGCTGTATTTGATTTTTGGGATTTCTGAGTATTTTTACTCCTGATGATATATATAGTGGTGGTATGGGACATTGTTATATATATACATATATAATATATCATCAATACAACCTATGCAAGTTTCTTGTTCCTCACTTGATATTTTTATATGATGAGTAAATGTCCACCAGGAGATTTGTGTTTTCTGATTTGGATATCCGGACCGAGTCTGTGGGTATACGGTTACGGATTTACAATTTTATCCAGACTGAGTCGATGGGGATACAGTTGGATACCTGGTGGACCCGGTCGAGACCGAGGGACAGGATAGCCGCATTTGAGGCGGGGGAGCCTAACGAGGTGACTCGATTCCGGAGATAGAAATGAGCACGGCAGATATCCAGGGGATACTGACCGAGGTTCGATTAGGTACGACAGATATCCAGGGGATACTGATCGTAGCCAGGATATCGGGTGGCGATCATCTGTTGAGATGATGTCGACGGTATCTGTTTTTTTTACGTGTCGATGCTGGACACAAGAGATTGCGGATTTCGATGTCGATGCTGGACATCTATATGTATATTGATGTGATCATTATCATGAGGTACACAGTTAGATAGGTATATATTGGATTCCACCAGGACTGATCCGGGGGACAGTACCTGCATATATTTGTACAGACATTCATAGACAAAAAGGGAATTCCAATACGGATAATAGATTCATGATTTTGATTCATATGACATTGAGCTATTATACTTGTCATTGCATGATATTTAGTATTGTACCTTTGCATATCATATAGTATATTGATACAGATTTTGATAGTACTATACTTATGACCTAGGTATCGTCATGCATTTCGATTTCTATCTTTAGATGTACTTTTATGCACTGAGTTGGCAACTCATCCCCATTGTGCCATAGTTTCTTGCAGGTTTTACCGCGTGGATTATCAGCGGTTTGGGCACATATTCTTTTGGGGATTGATGGGTAAGTGAGTTTTTATTGTATCCTACTCACTCTTGATTATTCATATATTCTTGTATCTAGTGGAAACTCCATCAACTTAGAAATGATATATTATGGACTTAGAAGTGAGGATTAGAGTGGTGTCTTAAGTTGTCGCACTCTTTGGAGTCGACTTCTGCTTTAGATTGATTGGTTGCTCCACCGTTTGGACGTGGAGACTAGCTTCCGTTGGGGTGCTATTTTATTATGTTGTATTGGGTTTTTTTTTATAAAAATGCAAAGGAGGTGATGACAAGTTTCAAAACGTCATAAATTCTTTTCAACATACTTAGTTAAATTTAGATGTTATTTTAACTTGATTTTATCAGATGATTATTTAAACCTCGCCTCTAATATCTTCAAAAAGGGTTTAGATTCCGGGTTTCGGCTTACTTAGATTACGTTGATGTCTTTTGATGTCACGTGTTTTAAGTGCCGGTCACGTGCCATATTTGGGTCATGACACCAAGTAATCTTAGAATTTCGATCGATAAGCCAAATCCGAGTCTACCCCATGCACAATCCAACACACAAACAATACTGGGTAGAAACCAAATATTCCCAAAATCACAATTCCAGAAAATAGATCCACAGAAGAAAACCGAGTCAACTCGGCCTCGACTTGGCCGCGGAACCGCGGTGAAACGCACTGTTTCGCCGCGCTTCCGCGGCAGTCTTGGCGAGTTACGATCTCATTTTTCTTGAGTGTTCTTAGAAAACCCTGCTTATATTTTTAAGGTCTCTAAAATAATTTTTAGATTAGTTTTGAAAATCGACAGAAACATGGGTTTTTTATCGTGATTTTGGGATTTTTCCGACGATCGAATTTCTAACTACTTGCTAACTAGCTAGTTAAGGTTTTGTAGGCTCTGATACCACTGTAAGCTGATGTCGCGCATCCCTCGGGTTCGCGGGAAGGCGTAATTTTCAAAAAACGATTTTAACGAACTACGCAACACCGGCTAACTCCAAGATCTATACTAAAACCTTAACTAACTAAACTAACTATGAGGTTTAGCTACTCAGTAAGAGTGTTATACCTCCTAGAACCGGCCCTTCGGGTCTTCTTGTCCTTCTCTCCTTGGCTCCTCGGTGAACGGATGAAGGTTAAATGATCAGCCTCTTCGCGTCAAAGATGATCCACCCGAGAGCTTATGCTTCAAGCTCCAACCTCTAAACCGAGGTAAGTAGGGTAAATGGTTCGCTAATCCAAGTAGCCTAGGTGATGTAGAGAATGTCTAATGGATTGTATTATCTCACCAAACCCTTTGTTTCACAACACCTGTGAGTGTAAGGGTTTAGCTTGAGGAAGAAGGAGATGAAATGAAGAGAGAGAAGGAGAAGTGAACAAATGAGCTAGGATCCTCCAAAGTGTAGAGAATGGCTATCAAAAATAAACTCACTTATTGAACCATGGAAAATATCCCACAATATAAAATCCTCCCATGCTTCAATAGTGATCCCAAATCAATAAAATAATGCAATAGCCATGCTTTACACCATACCACAAAATGTCTCCTCCATTTCCACCTTATTAATCCATTTAAGAAAATAGATAACACCAAATAATGAGGTGTCTCCTTCTAGAAACATTCTTGAGAAAATTACAAGAATACCCCTCACCGTATATACATATCCGTATCCGTATTCCGAAAAATACGAATACACTGAGATGATAACAATCCAAAAATACAATACTAGGATCCGGCTTAAACCAAAGCCTACTAGTATTGTCCGCCTGAACATCATCCGTGTACAAGTACACGTATGTGATCGTAGCCCTGCCGTAAAACCATACAGCCTCTACATCTTTTTCCCGAAGCAAGGAAACCCTCTGTGTGGGATTCTAAAGACTCGACAGTACGCTGGCAGTGGATTTAACCACAAGCACGTCAGCGGTACTAGCTGAACGTAATGGCTACCCAGGTATCTATCGATAAGAAGGTCGATGAGCAAACTCATCCGAACTCCTACTGAGCCTGTCTGTGATAATTTCCGTACAGTCCAGTCTGTTCGTCTAAGATACTCACATATCGGGCCTAGGGGATGGTAAACGTCAGACCCCTAACAGCCTAATAAGTCGTGCCGGAGGAGAGCCCAATACACCCTGAGAAACTATTGAAGTGCCTACCAGTATTTCTTGACCGCCCTGGCCAGGGACTTTGTGTAATGGCTTTCCGAACACTGCGTGATATCAACCCCCAATACCGGGAGAGACGAATCATATCTGACCGCTACTGCCTCCAAGTGCTTCGGGACTACACCCAACTACTACCTGTTTGCACAACTCCTTTGAGCCGTGGTAGGTAGTAATCAAAGTGCAATGGGAACACACTCGAGACAAAATAGTGATGGCAAGTTAACGGACTAACCTGTACTCATGTCACCTGGGAACTGCTTCCTGACGATAGGTATAATACCAACCAGCAGTTCCCATTGAGTCATGTCCAGTGTAACTCATAACCTAATGAGCACCTATATACTATCTTCAGTACGACGTACTAATGGCTGTGGGACAGACCATCTCCCCTACTGGGATGAGAAGCGTATACACTAGTCTACTCTGGAGTATCGATACCCCGTCTTGATAATCTTACGACTAAAGACCTGTATAAGGATGTGCATATAGACTACCCAACCCCCACTAGTGTGACTGCCATCACAACACTGGTAGTCAAGCAAAGATCCTAAGGGCTCTACCAATATGTATAAGCGATATGCTAAAAGAAACACATGCACATATTGAGGTAGAATCAAACCAGGTAGCATACCACCATTTTGAGTAAGACTGTTATTATAACTGTGGATATCCCAAGATTCCAATATGTAATATACAATCCAGTATGATACAATAATGGGCTATAGGGTATATATCACTAACACTTCTTTACCACAACTTCATAACGGCGAGCTGCTTTCAAGGCGAGTTCATGAGTCGGGTAATCGCCTGTGGATAATGCCGCCTGAATCTCCGGGTTGAAGCCCTGTTGGAATCATCTAGCCCGAATCTTATCGGTCGGGATCAAATGTGTCGTGAACCTGTTGATGTCAGGAAGTGATGAGTTTTAACAAAACAGTATTTGATATGAATTCTTTACCTGCTGAGCATGATGAATTCGGCATCATATTCATCCACCGATTTTACCTACATAGAACCTTGTTGTAGGTGGATAAACTGTTGTTCCATCTCGAACCGGGCAGTCTCAGGGAAGAACTCTGCATCAAACAGATCTCAAAATGTCTTCCACTCAATAGGTTGGGTGAGACGGTTTTCTTCAGCCTTCCACCAGACTCTTGCATTGTCTGTCAGTTGTAGCTTAGCAACTCTCACCCAGGCTATATCTGGTACTTGAGCTGCTGGCAGATTATCTTTGATCGATTGATCCCATTCTTCTGCCTCCAGTGAGCTTTCTTTTCTCGAGAAGTGTTTTGGATGCAGTGCCCGAAACTGCTTGACTCCGGGTGCCTCGGCTTCGGGGTGGTGCATGAGGATAGCGGTCTGCTACTGTAACAGGCTCTTGATAGCCTCAAGCAGTACCGTTTGCTCATTGATAGGAGCTTCAACGGTAGGTGGTAGTGGTAGAGTAAGCGGTGGGGTATTGTCGTTGACGTTCGTGCTGGTGTTTCTTGGAGAATCGATTACCTTGATAGAAAAAGGAATGGTTAGGATGTTGGGTTATGACAGCACCCTGGCCATCAAATCGTGGCCGATTGCGGAAAAAAATTTCAAAACTGACGCTAACACAACCCGCTACCCGGATCTACCATGAACCCCTAAACTAGCAAACTTAATATATATGAGTTAAGAATGGTTATACCGAATTGATCCGTGTCCTTCGGTCTTCAACCACCTTCCCAAGCTCCTGGAGGCTACCATGATCTAGCTTGATCTCCAATCTCCCTCCATCGAAGATGATCCACCTAAGGATTTGTATTCCGAGCTCCTACCTCAATAGCCGAGTTAATAGGGGTACCTAGATTGCTAAACTAGATAGCCTAGAGGATGTAGAGTATAGTGATGAATTAATTTTTCTCCAAACACCCTAGGTTTCTCAACACATGAGACTTGAAGGGTGGAGGTAGAAGAAGAAGCTTGAGGATGAGAGTGAGTGGCAACTCAAGAAATATGGCTAAGTGTTTTTGTTTTGTGTCGTGTTGTGTTGTGAGCAATAATGAAGCATCCAATAAAATATCTCAAGACAAAAAAATATCTCAAGTATAGAAAATATCTTAAGTCAACACAAAATGTCTCACAACAAAACAAAAAACAAGTATGCTTGAATAGTAACCATAAGTCACTACTAAGCCATGCCACAATAAATGCAATAAACACCTCATCCTCTCCACCTCATTAACCATTTAATCCTAAATGGTTAAAACTAAATGAGGTGGCATCTTCTAAAAGCACCTTGTAATAAATTACAAGAATACGCCTCATCTGTATATACATACCCGTATCCGTATTCCGATAAAATATAAATACAATGAGACGAAAATAATCCAACAATATAATACTAGAATCCGGCTTAAACCAAAGCCACTAGTATTATTCGTCCGAATCCTGATACATGCACAAGTGAATGTATATGATCGAACCCTGCCGTAAAACCATACGGCCTCTACATCGTTTCGCCCGAAACAGGGAAACCCTCTGTGTGGGACTCTAAAGACTCGTCAATACACTGGTAGTAGGTTTAACCACAAGTACGTCAGCAGCACTAGCTGTACGTAACGGCTACCCAAGTATTGAGCGAAAGGGAGGGCGACGAGAAAACTCATCCGAATCCCTACTAAGCCTGTCTGTGACAATATCCGTCCAGTTCGGTCTGTTCGTCTAAGAGTATCGCATATCGAGTCTAGGGGTGGATAAAGTCAGACCCCAAATAACGTGACATTTCGTGTCAGTATGAAGCCAATCACCAACTGAGAAACTACTGATCCAAATCAGTAATTCTCGACTACCTTGGCCAAGGATTTCTGGTGATGGCCACCCGTGCACAACGCAACACCAACCCCCAATATCGGGAGAGACGAATCCTCGACGATCTGCTCACTGCCTCTATGTGGCTCGGGACTGTACCGAACTAAAACCTGTTTGAACGACTCCTTTGAGCCATGGTAGGGTAGTAATCAAAGCACAGTAGGAACTCACATGAGAAAAATGACGATCTCAGGTCGACAGACTAACCTGCACACATGTCACCTGGGAACTGCTATCTGACAATAGGTATACTACCAAATAGCAAGTTCCCGGCGAGTCTGTCCAGTGTACTTATAACCCAATGAGTACCTTTATACTATCTTAGGTGAACAAACTAACACCAATGACTTGTGAGACCTGACCACCGCCCCTCGTTGGGGTCTCGATCATTATACACTAGTCCACTCTAGAGTATCGATGCCCAGTCACGAAACTCCCATGACTAGGGATATTTAAGGATGTGCTTATAGACCATCCAGCTCCCACATATATGATCGCCATCATAATGCTGGTAGTCAAGAAAGAATCCTATAGGCTCTATCAACATGTAATAGTGATCTGTAATACCACATAAAGTATGTACATGATAATAAAGACAAACCAGATAGCATACTATCATTTTGAGTAAGACTATTCTATCCGTATAAGTCCTCCCTCAATCATCGCAATCGCGTGCCTGTGATTCAATAATTGACTTGAGAGCACTATAACCAACAATCTCCCACTTGCACTTAAGGCTAATTATTGCGGTGTCGTATACTCACAGCCCTTGTGATACCGAACACCTAACTTATCTACTAATCAATCTCGTAAAGCTCATTTATGAAACTATTGCATTCGAGAAATAGCCCTAGTGTGTGGATCCGCTCCAATGTTTCTATCTTTATCTCAACTTCACGGAGAAATACCATCTCCCGAAATGAGCAATACCTATCTTAGAATTTGTCTGGATATCTAATGGGACCCAGTTCATAAATGAACTCCAAATCCAACAAACTTCTTAGACTGTATCATCCACTGAATTTAATCAGTATCCTGCACCATACCTTCCACAGTATCCGCTTGGACCACCTGTCCAACATATTGTCCCTCAAAAGAGGGAAAACTATAATTCAGACAGCCACTCTGTCATCCAGGTCACCTTGGAAACCTGAAATGATAACCGTCTCTCGAAGGAGGCTGTTGTTACCATATCTCAAGAACATCCACTTATGTTTATAACTGCTTCCAACGTTTCTCCAAGATTGGATTAATATATACTTATTAAAGCCTGTGCAAAAGAAATATTTGGTGTTGTACTTGACATTTCATGATTGACTCAATTACCTAAGCAAGTGATATGCTAATCATACAAATCCCTCTCCTCATCAGTCTAGAAGACATCTCTTTAGAGAGGGTGAATCCATCACCTACGGGTACATGACCACGCCAGGAGTCGTCTATTATAAAACCCTTTAGAATAATATCAAAGTACCCGAATTGGGACACTTCCCGAATCTAGATCTAAAACCATAGATCTAGTCACCAGAATTCCTGATATTATATTCATATCCTATGTGGAGAAACCACCTTGTGACAACCACGGTATAACCGATCGTAGTATAGGAAGATCTCTTCCTATTTAGTGCATGTCATCCAAATACCTGGACATCACTCTCTACTACCTTCTTACCAGATTCATCTCTTATTCTGATGATGTCAAACTCTATGACTGTCACACCAAAAATAGATGATCTATTTCCTCTATATTTTCTTTAGTCTATAAATAGACATAAGCTACTTGCCCACTATTCTTCCGCTGCTCCTACTGACTACAACAACCTTCTGACAGAGTCATATACACGTGCACTTCTAAAGCTAGTTTAGAACGGCGTTATACCCATCCTCCTGCCGGGTCTTATAGTCTAGAACAACAGCAATGGTAAGTCTGGATAAACAAGAACCTCCCTGTCACCATCTCTAAGAAGATCGAAGTATCCCTCAGGTGCCTAAAGTTACCCACCAAATCTGTAGAGAGGCTAATGGATCATCGAAACCAATTGAATCTGTAGGTTCTACTAAATTTTCAGTAACCGTTTGTGGTTTAAGAAAAACTTCCAGTTCTACCATACTCCCACTAATGTTTTCTGAAAAGAATCCATTTTACTAAAACTGGTGGCGAGTCAAGAACAATATAACTATTGATCTTCCTGATGGTATAAAGTTAACCCTCGTCAAAGCCCGGGATAACCCACAAACTGCCATTACTAAAACGCGCCAAGAGTTTATCTGTATTCTGGTTTTAAGCATTAGCCGGACAACTCCATATACCTTTACATCGTTAAGATATGATTTGATTCTATATACCATATAGAAACAAAGGCACTAATTTAATTAGAACCAGATTCAAAATCATGCAGCTGTTTCCAGTACATATCAATCATCTGGAAGGAGGCCAAGCAGCATTACTCATCTAGGAATGCATCCAGATATGAGTAACCCAAAAGAGAAGTAAGTTCTCAAAACCATTACTTACAACGGAATAAAAGAAAGAAGGGATTGTATTAACCGAAGATTTGAAATTGAAAAGGATTTATTATTGAAAAAAATGCAAAATTGAAGAATCGTTCGCTAATTCAAAGGAAATTGTTAATGGTTCCAATTTGACCTGAATTTTTGAGTCTGTGAACGGAAATACATTAGCACAAGTATCTACATCTTTGACTACCTCGAAGAATCCGGATACTTCCAATAAATGGTTCTTTACTTTATTCTTGTACCTATTACTTCTTAAAACTTGGATCATGTATTCAAAACCATTACTTTCAACGAAATACTTGTCTAAAACTAGAGGAGTCAAAAAGTAAAGAGAATATAGTACGATTACCAACCCTTTGCCTTGCAACATATGGTTCTCTACTTCATTCTTATACCTATAACTTCTCAAAATCCGGACCTTGTATTTCAACGAAATACTTGTCTAGAACTGGAAGTCATGAGTAAACAAAATATAGTACGAGTACCAACCCCTTTGTCCTAATGGACATCGGACAACATACAATACTTTGTATAAGTCCCCTAAGTTTAACAACTCAAACCCTGTGCGTCGTAGGTTGAAAAACTATACTATGGTTAAGAAGAATTACACCGTTGTTGAATGCATTTTACCTAATCACCAACTGATATAGGTAAATATCATAGACATAATTTCAAAAAGTTATATCTCACTTTATAAAATAAACGTACAAATATATCAGTATGAAATTGGTGCATAACGACGGATATTCTAAACCAAATGTTTGCCGTCAGGCAAAACCCAGGTGATTTCCTCAAATATCACTAATTACAAAGAATTCTAATATGTATTGAGGATCTTATCACCCAATTCCTAATATCTTGCTCCTACTCACCATCTGTAACGCCATAGAGATGTGAGAATCAAATCTGGTAAATACATACCCTGGAGTTAGAATCTAATTGGGAAAACAGTTTTCACTTAACATCGCACAATAAATCTGAAACATGAAAATATTTCGAAAGGGTAACTGGGTATTCCTAGTAATGCCTCTTCCACTATCCTGATTCATAACAATAACCATATACTTCCTTGCCCTCACTCCAATCCCTTTATATGTCTTTACTTATTACCTTCTGTACACCACACTTAGGCTAATTGATTTTCTTCCTTCGCTACTCTTCGGCACCAGCCTAAGGTTTGGAAGAAGACTATCCAATAAGTATAATAAGTGTACTCTCCTAATACCAGGAGCCTTAGCAACCCGAGAGAAGGTAAAGAGAAAAGACAACTGAATACTCCTATTATATTTCTCCCGAACTAGAATCCATCCTCGAACTGGAACAAGTTCCTTCGAGTTCGTATGTAACTATACGATGGAATATCCAATAAATGTGGATCTTTGTAGTGATATGGGATGTTCTGGAGAAATGAAAAGGTGATGTAGAAGTGGAAAGGATATATGTGACTACGTGACAATCCAAAAGCCAACGTGTTTTAAGAAGGTTCGGTTAACTTGGTTCATGAGTTTTAGTTTAGGGTTGGGCCAGGGTTGCTGCCAAAGAGAGAGAGAAAAGAAACAGTCAGCGTGCACTCTAACCTATATCAGAATGGTTAATCACTTTATCTAATCAGGATGTCTCCCGCTGTTTCCTCGAATTCTCCTCCAAACCCCAAAGGAGAATTAGTCAGGATCAATTAAAATCACCCGAGGAGTAAACCTACTCATCAGTGGGAATCGGGATCCAACTATCATCGCATGATAACTTGATGGAAGCCACTCAAGTCACCACACTCCAGAAGGTATGCGCATGCCTGGAAAGTTTCCTGTACGTTTGAAACTCCCTATATGATTTTTACCCCTAGGACCAAAGTGACCTTGATTGAGCCAACATATCAAAGGATCCTAGTCAAGTTCAACCCGTCATTATCTTGATTGCATTAGACCCACCCGCACGACTTCTTGACTGAGCCAAAATGACCATACGACTGTCCTAACCAATCGCATATCCATGCAACAGAAAAGCACTACATAGCTACCGAACACTACGCCTCGGCTAAACACGACATACGTAGCACGAATACTAAGCAATACTAATCTGAAATGACAGAGGGCTACGGCTGGTTTTTGGCGAAAAACCTTTAACGTAATGAACTTGATATCGTTGAAGGAACCGAATGGTATTACAAATATATAGTGGCGAAAACTTTTGCAAAAGAGATCACTCCCTGTGAAGGGATCTCGGCTCTTTCCTCATCTAATGAGGTGCAGGATATTCCAAACTGAATACCACAATGCAAAGCAAAAAAATCGACTATAGAGAAGTTATTACACTGACGTAAACTTTGCTCAAGAGGTCACTCCCGATGAAGGGATCTTGGCTCTTGTCTCATCGAATGAGGTGCTAGATATTCATAACCGAATACCGCTGTGCAAAGCAAAAGAAAACTTCTGTAATATCAGTTTTTGAAAATTGGTTCAACAACATTATATAGGTTTGTTTTTCCTCGCATTGATCAGCGCAGTCCCATCAATTAAACATATCACACCACAGAAAGGAACGAAAATAAAATGTACGTATATGCCATCTGCATTCGCCACTGAGCCCCGTCATCACCCGTTAGGATACTTAACTAACGGCAGAGCGGGGGCTGGACTAGCGCAGGTGCAAAATATATACATCTACTAGTGTGTGTGTGTGTGTGTGTGTGTATAACGTTCGTCCCAGGCATGATATAAAGCAACATCACAGAATCTCAACCAACAACACATAGTGGTGGATAAGCCTGGAGCCTCGGGTTTCACTTGAGCCGTAAATGAGACCCGACGTTCTCTATCGTGTGGATAGCCTGTGCAATGAAAACCTAGATCCCTACGAGCGCGGAAAGTTACCCGTCAATCCCAGAAGCGAGGAAACCCCAATAAACAACGTGAATGGGCCACCCAGCACTGCACGGAATCCGGTAACTTGGGCACCCCTCCGTGGGTCAACCTGTACCCCCTACGAGTGCGGTGAATAGCCTGCCAATTCTATAGTAAGGCCCCCTCCATCTCAACGCCATGAGATGCAGGCCCGTTGCCCTCTAGAACCAGGGTTCAGCAGCACCGCCACTGGGTTTCGGGAGGCATCGATCATGCCGTTTTTAAAAAATTGGTGCGCTAAAGAACCCTAACCTAGAATCTTAACTAGAGAATTAGATGAAACTAGCATGTAAACATCTTTACATCTAAGTGAATAAGGAATATAACCTTTGTAGACCGGTCCTTCACTTCAATTGCTCCGTGTAGTAGTCCCTTCGCTCCAAGTAGTGAACTCCCGGACTCTAGAAAGGCTCCACAAGATGAAAGGAACAAGCTTCTTCGAGGCCGAAGATGATCTACGTCGAGGAGACACTAACTCAAGCTACCTCTTCACTAATTGTGAAGCAAACAATATAAACTAAATGGCTAATCTAATGTAGGTTGATGAAGTGGGAATTTTTCTCACTTTAGAAATATTTTTCTCACTCATTTTCTTCACTTCCCAAAAGCTAGAGAGCTTGAGGAAGGAGATGAAGAAAAGTAACCATGGAAAAAAACTCAAGTGTAGAATGGCAACCATGGGTGAGTTAATATCATATACTAACTCATGTAGAGACTAAACCATGGCTAATCATAATGGTTGGGTTAATAAATATCTTAAGTAAAATAAAATTAGTGGACTTGGTCAATGGTTCCACAAGCTTCAACCATGTGACTAATTTCCATTTAATTTTGATTTACTTTAAATAAATAAAACCCTTCATTATGTTAAGCATGGTGTGAGTCTTATACACCCATGTAGCATGTAGCAACAAGCATGACACATTAATATATATCACATATATATTAAGTGTACACACAAGTGAGAAAACGAAATGCTTAAGTGAGCTAATATTAGTTAATGTAAATTAATATATCAAATATATAATTATACATTAAATTATTAAATCAACACTTGATTTAATAATCCGACTATATCACATATAATCGACTAACATCATATGTATCAACTTATCGAATCAACACTTGATTCGATAACCCGGCTATATCACATATAACCGATTGATATTACATATCGCGAGAATAGAATACGGTATCACATACTCGTATTAATCTCGGTCCCGCACATATCACATATGTGCTCATACTTTGTTTCGCTTGAGCCAGGAAACCTCTGTGTAGGACTCTAAAGACTTATCAATACGCCGGTAGTAGGTGATGATCATATCAAGCACCCACAAGCCGTCAGCGGTACTAGATGGATGTAACGGCTACCCGGGTATTGAGCGATCAGAAGATTAACAAGCAAGCCTGCTCATACTCCTGCGAATCCAATTAGTAACACTACCGTACAGTCCGGTCTCTTCGTCAGATATGTCGTATATCTCAGCCTGAGGGTGGTAAACGTCAGACCCCAATAGCCTGATAAGTTATGCTGATGTGAGGCCCATAACGATTCTAGAAACTACTGATAACACTTACCAGTAGATCTCAGCAACCCTGGCCAGAGATTTCCTGTTATGGCCAATCGAGCATAGCGCAATATCAACCCCCAATACCGGAAGACACGAAATCCCCTCTTATCGCTCATTGCCTCCATGTGACTCGGGACTGTACCCAAAAACCACCATTTTGGACAATCTCTTGAACGTGGTAAGGTGGAAATCAAAGCACGGTGGGAATTACACAAGACTCTATGACTATCTCGGGTCTACAGACTAACCTGTACCGGTGTCACTAGAGAACTGCTATCTGACGATAGTTATAATATCATCTAGGAGTTCTCGGCGAGTCCATTCAGTGTACCCAGTCTCCAGTGAGCACCCGTATACCATCTCTGATGTCAAACACTAATAGATATAGGATCATCCATCACCCATCATATGGGTCGAGAAGCGTATACGTATTCTACTCTGGAATATCGATGCTCCGTCTCGATACTCCCACGACTAGAAGGATGTACTTACCGACTACCCTTGCCCCACTAGTATGATCTGCATCATAATCCTGGTAGTCAAGTACTCATCCTAAGGGCTTTATCAACATGTAATAGAGAGACAATAAATGTACATGTTAAGATAAAGAGCAACCAGATAGCATACTATCATGCCGGGCAAGAAAGTCCTCCCTATATATGTCCAAGCATCCACTATAATATACATCACATGTATAATAATGGCCTCTAGGGAATACATATAACTAACACCGTTGCCCTCTAGAACCCAGCTACTCGTGCACTCTGCCTTGGGGTAATCCCAGTACAGAAAAGAAAAGAAATATGTACAAGGGTGACATCGACCTCAACACGGTCGTTCCCCAAACAAAAAATATACAAACTAGCAGATACGGCAGTCCATATGTCGGACGCTCGCCCCGCAATATCAAATGTACAAATGAATCTAAATTGTACATCATTGCACCACTGGCTATCCACCACGACGATCCAACCACAACCACAGCACAACACAGAACATCAATGTGAATGTCATGTTCGCAAACCCGTCTAAAAGAACATATAGCAATTGGACGAGTTGTACCGCTCTAATGACATTCACGGTCGCAGATAGTAATGTATGTACTGAAAACTTTTAAACAGTGTTAAAAATAGCGACTTCGAAATACTCCAGATTGCCCCTAAACAAATGATAACACAATATGCAATATGGGCGAAAACAAACAATACCAAAAACCAAATATTCCAGAGGCCATAGCACCCAAAAAATTTCAAGACCTAATTGCAAAATGTGGCCGCCAGGCCGGGAATTTTCTTCATCACACCGGCCATATTTTACAATTTGGGGCTCGTGTTTTTAAGGTGTTCTAGTTACTACACAAATAGCCTTCTGCAATTGTTTAAAAAAATTTGAAGACTAGAAAAATTCGACAGAAACTGAAATATTCGGGGTATTGTTTCGGAGTTGTTTCGGTTTCGATACTTTAATATCATCTAAACTACTAGTAAGGGGTTAATGGGTTGGCTCTGATACCATGTTGGGTTATGCTAGCATCTTGGCCATCAAACCGTGGCCAATTGCGGAATAAAAAATTTCAAAATCGGCGCTAACACAACCCGCTACCCGGATCTACCATGAACCCTAAACTAGCAAACTTTATATATAGCAGTTAAGAATGGTTATACCAAATTGATCCGTGTCCTTCGGTCTTCAACCACCTTCCCAAGCTCCTGGAGGCCACCATGATCTAGCTTGATCTCCGGTCTCCCTCCATCGAAGATGATCCACCCGAGGATTTGTATTCCGAGCTCCTACCTCAATAGCTGAGGTAAATCGGGTACCTAGATCGCTAAACTAGATAGCCTAGAGGATGTAGAGTGTAACGATGGATTAATTTGTCTCCAAACACCCTAGGTTTATCAACACATGAGACTTGAAGGGTAGAAGTAGAAGAAGAAGCTCGAGGATGAGAGTGAGAGGAAACTCAAGAAAAATGGCTAAGTGTTTTTGTTTTGTGTTGTGTTGTGTTGTGAACAATAATGAAGCATCCAGTAAAATATCTTAAGACAAGAAAATATCTTAAGTCTAGAAAATATATTAAGTCAACACAAAATATCTCAAGTCTCCAAAATATCTCACAACAAAACAAAAAACAAGCATGCTTGAATAGTAACCATAAGTTACTACTAAGCCATGCCACAATAAATGCAATAAACACCTCATCCTCTCCACCTCATTAACCATTTAATCCTAAATGGTGAAAACTAAATGAGGTGGCATCTTCTAGAAGCACCTTGTAATAAATTACAAGAATACCCCTACACGTATCCGTATTCAGACAAAATACGAATACAATGAGACGAAAATAATCCACAATATAATACTAGAATCCGGCTTAAACCAAAGCCACTAGTATTATCCGTCTGAATTCTGATACGTGCACAAGCACATGCATATGATCAAATCCTGCCGTAAAACCATACGGCCTCTATATCGTTTCGCCCGAAGCAGAGAAACCCTGTTCCCTTATGAAAAATGAATAATAAATATAAAAAGCAATGGAAAAAGTCCCCAAATGGAGCATCACGTACCCACACGTGATAGGCACTGCGCTTGACAAAACAAGGCTGAAACTGAGCCTCAAATGCAGACACGTGACCTCTATATACAAAGTATATAGGTGCCTTCTTAAAACAAACAATTGGCCAGAAAAATTCACGTGATAGCACGTGACGCTCTTTGGTGGGCTTAACTTTGTAGGGTCGCATGCTAGACGTGAGGGGCTCCTATGCCTTCTGAACCGATAGAATTAAATTCTAAATAAAAGGGATCAAACCCTATTTAGAAAATATTTCCTTAGATCTTTCTAAACAAGAAAGATTGTGCTCTGTAAAGCAGAGCGCCGTTGGATTAAAAATCCAATGGTGATTAAAAATCACCAATTTACAGAAGAAGATTCTGTATAGGGAAATATTTTCCTAATCTTATGAGAAATATCTTCTGTAAAACAGAAGTCCTTGGATTAAAAATTCAACGGTGAATAAAATTCACCGATTGATCTAAAAGATCATTTTGGTTGATTATAAAATCAATCAAAATCTCTCAATGAGAGATTTTCTGAACAAATTGATTCTTTTCTTTCACCCATAAATGGAGCCAAGAGAAAAAAAAAAGAAAAGAAAAGAGAGAAACCCCCTCGTAAGCTTAAAAGAAAAGAGAATTTAATTCTCTAGAGAGAAGAAGACCTCCTAAAAGAGAAAAAAAACTCTAGGTAAGAGAAGGAATGAAACACAGAGAATATCTTATCTCTTTTTTACCTCCATAAGAGTTTAACTCTTCTAAAAAGAACTTAGTTCTTTCTCTGGTTGAGATCTGCAGAAGCAGATCTCCCCACAAGTTGAGAATTTAATTCTCATCGGGGAGATTCTGTTATGTAGATTCAAACCCAGGGGAAATAACTAAGTTCAAAGAATTTAATTCTTACTAGAACATATAGGAATTTAATTTCTCTAATAAAATTAGGGTTTAACCCTATAGAAGAATTTAATTCTTATAAAACAAAAGGGGCTCGAACGTCTCAAAACTCAAGAACTCCATGCACGTAAGGAAAAGATTAGTGCTTGAACAAACTGAGATCGGCTTACGCGATCCCACGTGACCCCCTAATCAGTGCTTAGCTTTCATAAAGCAGAAAGGGAATAGATCAAAGGCAATAGGGCCAAATTTCGAGCGCCTCACGTGACTCCATGTGAACGCCTCAAATTATTAGTGTTTTAACACTACTTCAAGTGCCTCACGTGACCCCACGTGAGCACCTCAAATTCCTAGTGTTTAATACTACTTCAAGCGCCTCACGTGACCCCACGTGAGCGTCTCAAATTCTTAGTGTTTAACACTACTTTAAGCGCCTCACGTGACCCCACGTGAGCGCTTCAGATCTTCAGTATTTAAACAATACTTTAAGACTCATGTGGGAGCACGTGAGCGCCGAACATATGCTAGTGTTTAACACTATGATAGGCCAACCGTAGCCCAAATTAGCTAAGTCTTCCAAAGCCAAGACTCTTTTTCAACCAAGCCTCAATTGTACTCAGGTCTTTCAAAATTGATCTCAGATGGCATTCAAAGTAATGTTATCCCATTCCTTCTCAATCTGACATTTAGTTCAAGGGTACATCTTTTTACACCTCTGATACATGTCATTGTAATTCTTCAACGTCTTCAGAGAGGTGGCGGGTCCCGATAACCAACAACTTTTTGGTACATTTCCAAACCCATGGATATACCCCAATAGACCATAATGTTCTTAAACTAACTATGGACCGTAATTTCCTTAAACTAATCTTCATGGACTATAATGTCCTTAAACTCCACGGGCTATGATGTCCTTAAACCCAGTGGACCGCAACGTCCTTAAAACTAAATCATGGACCGCAATGTCCCTAAAAAACTAAATTGTGGACCGCAATGTCCTAAAAATGAAACTCCATGGACCGCAACGTCCTTAAAACTAAATTGCGGACCGCAACGTCCCTAAAAACTAAATTCCACGGACTATGATATCCTTAAACTTTGGATCGCAATGTCCTTAAAACTAAACCCGGTGGACTGCAACGTCCTTAAAACTAAATTGTGGACCGCAACGTCCCTAAAAACTAAATTGTGGACCACAATATCCTTAAAACTAAACCCTTTGGACCGCAACGTCCTTAAAACTAAATTGCAGACCGCAACGTCCCTAAAAACTAAATTCCACGGACTATGATGTCCTTAAACTTTGGACCGCAATGTCCTTAAAACTAAACCCTTTGGACCGCAATGTCCTTAAAACTAAATTGTGGACCGCAACGTCCCTAAAAACTAAATTGCGGACCGCAATTTTCCTATAAACTAAAGAAAATCCTGTTGAGTAGATCTTAGTTTAAGATTAGACTAATGTATCCTCAAAAACGTTTGCGTTGATCTTAATCTAAAACAAAATTAACGATCCTTAAACCAACACAAACCCAAATCTAAGAAAATACGGATTTGGACTAATCCACGCCCTACGGGCAACAACATAAATTAGTCTCCATATACAATCCACAAGCAACCTAAAACAAAACAAATATACACGACACGAAGTGAACATCTGGAGAAGGAGAAAGTGGTTACCGTGATGCGGTAGGGTAATTAACTGCAGGGGCTTGCGCCTGTAGGGAAGAGCGTCCCCACAATTAAAAAAAACCCTCACAATGAAGGGGAATCTAACGAAGTCTGCTACAACGGTCGCATCCGTCTAAACCTCCGATACACGGTGCCATAAATCAACTTGGCATCTTTGGAGAGGTGGACGGATAAAACCAAATAGTATCTGCCCCCCAAAATTCAGGCCAGACATCCCAACGTCCCGGTTGCGTCTTTCGGCGGTGAACAAACCCTCTGTGTGGGACTCTAAAGACTCGTCAATACGCTGGCAGTAGGTTTAAGCACAAGCACGTCAGCGGCACTAGCTATACGTAATGGCTACCCAGGTATTGAGAAAAAGGGAGGCCGACGAGCAAACTCATCCGAACCCCTACTGAGCCTGTCTGTGACAATATCCGTCCAGTCCGGTCTGTTCATCTAAGAGTATCGCATATCGAGTCTAGGGGGTGGATAAAGTCAAACCCCTAATAACGCGACATTTCGTGTCGGTATGAAGCCCATCACCAACTGAGAAACTACTGATCCAAATCAGTAATTCTCGACTACCTTGGCCAAGAATTTCTGGTGATGGCCACCCATGCACAACGCGATATCAACCCCAATACCGGAAAAGATGAATCCCCGACAATCCGCTCACTACCTCTATGTGGCTCAGAACTGTACCCAACTAAAACCTGTTTGCACGACTCCTTTAAGCCGTAGTAGGGTAGTAATCAAAGTATAATAAGAACTCACACGAGACAAATAACGATCTCAGGTCGACAGACTAATCTGCACACATGTCACCTGGGAAATGCTATCTGACAATTGGTATACTACCAACTAGCAGGTTCCCGGCGAGTCCGTCCAGTGTACTCATAACCCAATGAGCACCTGTATACTATCTTAGATGAACAAACTAACACTAATGGCTTGTGAGACCTGGCCACCGACCCTCGTCGGGGTCTCGATAAGTATACACCAGTCTACTCTGGAGTATCGATGCCCAGTCTCGAAACTCCCACAATTAGGGACATTTAAGGATGTGCTTATAGACTACCCAGCTCCCACAGATATGATCGCCATCATAATGCCGGTAGTCAAGCAAGAATCTTATAAGCTCTATCAACATGTAATAGTGATCTGTAATACCACATAAAGCATGTACATATTGATAAAGACAAACCAGATAGTATACTATCATCTTGAGTAAGACTGTTCTATCTGTATTAGTCCTCCCTCAATCAAAGCAATCGCGTGTCTGCGATTCAATAATTGACTTGAGGACACTATAGCAAACATAGGATAGATTCAAGAAATTAGAAATGTAAGGAATGTATAGTTGCTGATTCTTATAATTCTTGTGATATATTGCTTAAGACTTCATGCAGAACTGGCCTGCATGAGCCGCCAACAAAACCTGTCACACCCCACTTCCCAGTAGACGGAAACGGTGACATGGCAGGCCGCAACGTATTAACTAAGAAATAAATACGTTAAGCGTAATTAAGCAATTTATAAAATGAACAAGAATGACAAGATAATAAAATGAAACAGCAACTTTATTTACATTCAATTTTACATACAACTGTTTTGTAAATAAAAGATACAATGAGTAAAGCAGTGCCAAAACAATGGCATACAAAAATAAGTACAGAGGAACTAGTAGTCAAGTTGAGCGGTAATCTGGTCCAAGTCCTCCTGGCTCTGCTCGATCTCCTCAGAGTCCGATCCTCCTGACGAACATTTCAAGAAAAAACAGAAAGGAATGTCGTCAGTGAACTAACGCTCGGTAAGTCCTAAAAGAAGAAAAAGAAGATAGTATATAAAGTGAAATGAACATGTAAGTTGTATATGACCGGTTACTGGTATATAATAGTTATTATAACGTAGTTGTTTGTAGTTTGGTAAAGAAGATATTCATGTATACGAGAGGAGTCCATCTTACCTCGTGGACTATGGTAACATGTAGTACAAGGCCCAGTCATAACCCACGGGACAACTGTTCACCGCTGAAAACCGAGAAGACAGACGTCTTGCCTGAATTTGGGGGCAGATGCTATTTGGTTTTATCCGTCCACCTCTCAGAAGATACCAAGTTGATTTATGGCACCATGTATCGAAGGTTTAGACGGATACGGCCAATATAGAAGACTTCGTCAGATTCCCCCTCATTGTGAGGGGTTTTTGATTGTGGGGACGCTCTTCACTGTAGGCGCAAGCCCCTACAGTTAATTATGCTACCGCATCGCGGTAACCACTTTCTCCTTCTCCAGAAGGTCACTTTGTGTCGTGTGTATTTGTTTTGTTTTTGGTTGCCCGTGGATTGTATACGGAGACTAATTTATGTTGTCGCCCGTAGGGCGTGGATTAGTCCAAATCCGTATTTTTTTAGATTTTGGTTTGGGTTGGGTTTAAGGATCGTTAATCTCATATGAGACTAAAATCAACTTAAACGTTTGTTAAGGATACGTTAGTCTAATTTTAGACTAAGATCTACTTAACAGGATCATTTAGATCCAACAAAAGAGCATTTGGACTCTATTGTTTTAGTTTAGGGACATTGCGGTCCAATGAGTGTCTAGTTGCCGGGACCCGCCACCTCTCTAAAGACGTTGAAGAATTACAACGATATATATCAAAAGTATGAAGAGATGTACCCTTGAACCAATATCGGTTGAGAGATCTGTAGTCAAGTTTGGGACTAAGATCAAAGATTTATGAGCATATGAGCTCAATTAGGGATCTGTGGTCAACTTGGGCTCGGCCCATTCAGTTAAAATGTTGGACATTTAATTAGGCTCAGTCCTTTTTCATTTAACAATGTTGAGCATTGGTTTGGGTTCTGACAACATTTTTGTCTTTTATTGAGTACTGAGCACTTATTATGGCTTTGGGGCTTTATTTAAAGAACAATTTATGTTCCCTCAGCGCACACGTGAGGAGCACGTGGCGCTCTTGGCGCTGAGCGCTAGATTCAGAACGCTAAGGCGCTTCCTGTGAGATAGCGCACACGTGAGGAGCACGTGGCGTGCTTGGCACTGAGCGCCAGTCAATGAGTGCAAAGCGCTCTTTATAAAATAGCGCACACGTGAGGAGCACGTGGTGTGCTTAGCGCTGAGCGCCAACCTTGGAGTGCTGGGCACTTCTTTTAAAATAGCGCTTGGAGCGCTGGGCGCTGAGCGCCAGACTTGAAACGCTGAGGCGCTTCTTTAAATTGGAGCGCTAAGAGCGCTACGGTGCTGTGCGCCGGACTTGGAGCGCTGAGGCGCTTCTTTTAAAATAGCGCTGGGCGATGAGCGCCAGACTTGAAGCGCTGAGGAACTTCTTTAAATTGGAGCGCTAAGAGCGTTGCGGCGCTGTACACCAGACTTAGAGCGCTGAAGCGCTTCTTTTTAATTTGGAGCGCTAAAGCTCTCTTTAGGCAACTTTGATCGGTTCTGCGCTCTGAGAATTAAATTCTCATTTATAATAGACCTTGTCTTATGGTTCTAAGAACAGA
This sequence comes from Agapanthus africanus, assembly GCA_030015575.1. NCBI lineage: Eukaryota > Viridiplantae > Streptophyta > Magnoliopsida > Asparagales > Amaryllidaceae > Agapanthus > Agapanthus africanus. Next base: position 101,329,233 of record CM057347.1, on the reverse strand, counting down.
GTTCTTATTTTTATAAGAGATGTTACAATCTCTTATTTTTTGTGAAAGATTTTGCCTTTATGGATCTATGATCTGAAAAGAATTGAATTCTTCTCCCTCACTTTTTATGATAAGATGCTATGATCTCTTTTGTGAAAGACCTCGGTCTTATAGATCTATGATCTAGAAAAAGAAATAGGTTCTTCTTCTCTTATGAGATAATTTTATCTCTCTATTTTATTTACCTTGAAGAAATTCTTCTTCTTCCGAGAGCTTGCTCTTCTCTCTGAAATTTCTCCAAGTTTGTTGGAGGGTTCTTCTATGCAAGACTTGAAGTCTTGGGTCCTTTATATAGGGGAGGCTGATTTGTTGAGTTAGTTGAAGAGATCTTTTCTCTAATTCATTTGGGGATGTTTCCCACCGTTGGATCTTTGATCCTAGGGCTTCTTTTTTACAGAAGGCAATCTTCTTATTTTTAACAAGATTAGGAAAATCTTTTCCCATACAGAACTTATTCTGTATCTTAGTGATTTTTAATCACCATTGGATTTTTGATCTAACAGTGCTCTAATTTTCAGAGGTAATCCGATGATTTTTAGTCATCTTTGTTGGATCTTTGATCCAAGGGTAGGGAACATTTAGTTCCAGCGCTAGCGCTCTCGTGCTTTGCACGTGAGTGCTACATCAGAGTCTTTGACTCTTGGTGCTAGCGCACTTAGCGCTAGCGCTCTCGTGCTTTGCACGTGAGCGCTGCATCAGAGTCTTTGACTCTTGATGCTAGCGCACTTAGCGCTGCATCAGAGTTTTTGACTCTTAGCTCTGGCGCATTTAGCGCGAGCGCTTTTATGAAGCGCCGCTTCATTTCAAATTTCAAAATTTGAACAGAGCTTTGCTCTGATTGGGGGAAACAAATGCCCCCCACCGTTGCGCTCACGTGGCTTACACGTGAGTGTAACGGTGGCAGCATCTGCGCCATTAGATCATCTTAGAAGTTGAAACGGCCCGCAGTGCCTATAAATAGGGCCTTTGGCCCTTGAGATGACTTCTATTCATCTTCTTTCTTGTTTTTCTGAAAATTAATTCTCTTTCATAGCATAGCTCTCTGCCTCAGAAATTCCTTTAGAGTTAAGACTCCGTCAAATTTTTTGGTAAGATTTGAACCCATTAACAGAGCTTTGCTCTACTTAGATCATAGATCCTTAAAGATTTTTAAGGTTTCTTAACCCGTTAATTAAAAAAACAGAGCTTTGCTCTCTCTAGATAATGGATTAGAAAAAGAAATCCTTTTTAGGGTTTCTTTTAACCCATTAACGAAGAACTCTTAGAGTTCGTTTTGCAGATCTTAAAGATCCTGAAGTTTTTACTTCTGTAGAAAGCTTTGCTTTTAGGGTTTCTGATGGATTATTCCATCTTCTTCACAGAGCATTGCTCTTTAGAAATTTTGGGAGAAATTTATTCCCTTCATGATTAATTATGACAGATGTCATATCTGTTGCAGATCACTGCTCTCAAGGGAGATTTACTCCTTGGCCCAAAGGGCGCTCATTAAATGAGAATCCTTTTTTTAAGATTTCCTCATTTAATGATTGTCTCATCAAATGATGAGACTGTTTTATTAATGATGAGCTATCATCTAGATTGTGTGGGTCCCCCTTGGTCCTTTTCCACTGCATTGCAGTGTGGCACGAATTTAAAGTACCAAGTGCCAGAACTTAAATTGCAGCAGTGATGGCTAATTTTTTTTGTTCTTTTTCGCGCAGGTACTATGTCTTTCGACATTTCTTTCCCGTTCGTCCGTTCGAAAAGCGGATTCCCTGAAGTGCCTGTGGACAGGGAATTCTTCGCGTTGATCAAAGATCATGATCCGGAGCAAAAGAATCTTCATTTATGGGGAACATGGTACAATCAGATCATCAGGGGTCGGCGGAGCTTTTCTTGCGCGGCACCTTCGGAGCCTATTTCGGCAATCCCTTATGCTGACGCACCTCCGGTGAACTATGCCGTGGAGGAGGTCAACTGGACCTCAGAGGGTTGCCTTCAACCCTCTATGGCTGCAATACCTATACAGCCGCCGCCGGTTTTGGATACTCTGGGCGGCGTATATGTCAGGGCGAGTCATGCCCGTTGGGACAGCCGTACATGATAGGCCTAACTCCTCGCCATCTAGCCGGGTATTTGCAGTGGGCCCGCTACATTTGTCGGTTAAGAAGTCGCAGATGCTGAGGCTCGGGTTGTATCCCATGATTTATGCTTCTCTCTTTCAATATTCCGCTCCTCCTGCATGGTGGGTCAAGGCTTTTCTAGAGCAATGGAATATTCCGACCCACACCTTCCTTCTGTCGGATCGAGAAGTCTCAGTATCTTTGGAGGAGTTTGCAGAAATATCTGGCTTACCCGTTAGGGGAGAACACTACGAGAAGTTGCTTCCTCCGGACGAGTACATCTTTGCCACCAAATAAGTGGTAATGGGTCTTACCTTGGAGAAAGCCATTCAACACCAATTCCCGAGCTTGATCAAGGTGTTGAATATATACGAAAGTCTATTTCTGGAGTCCGGAAGGCATGGAGTTAGCTACTCATCGCTCGTTTTCTTCGTCCGGATGCTTTATCAAAGCAAGTTGTGCTGTTCGCCAAGCTTGACGACCCGTTTGGTTTTGGTTTGGATAACCAACCGATGCCGGAGGCGGATTTAAAAAGTTTCTTTATTCCGGCTGCTCCTGTTGTTCCCTTCAAGGAGCTTGCTGCTCCGGACGTCGATGAAGAGACGTTCGTGTTGGGGTTCATTGGCTTATGGCTAAACTGGTTCGTGCTTCCAATGTACCCTCGTTATATGAGGCCGTCAGTCTTTTACCCAGCCCATCGTATGGTTGCGGGAATGCAAGTGGCTATCGGGATTGCTGGGTTGGCACACATATACCATGGTCTCAGCTTAGCGGCGGATACCACTCAGCCGGGGGTACAGCCCGTCACTTTCACGCTGCATTATTTTATGTCATGGATCGAGCAGCACGTACTTGGCGCTTTTGGTGTTCATAAACGACCTCGTTTCTACGACAGTTACAACTTCCCTCGGATTATGCGCCTAGTTGACGCGTCCATTGTAAATCCGTCACAGCGGGAGGCTAAGGGTGTGCTCCTTCGTCCGCGTATGGTTGGAGATGGCATGACCTTTGTCGAAAAGGTTTTAACCATCGGCAAAGAATCCACAAAACGGTGCAGCCTCTGTGCGATACTTTTAAAGATGGAGCCTCTACCTTGAAAGCTCTAGAGATTCTTCATTTATACTCTATCAGGCCGGGCTTTCTCATGTTTAGGCAGAATGATTCGGCGTTGTTCATGAGGTACAACCCACACCGTTTCGCCCAGCAATCAAGTTATAATCAGGGCTCCCACTCGAGGCTTTCCTAGCTGAGACAATTGCCATGGAAGAAGGTATTCGCAACTCATTACACCATTTTATGCAGTTGAACACCGGCTCCAATATCTTTATCAGTGAGCCAAGTTGCGTTCCGCGAATCATGAACGCATATGTGGCGTGGTATCAACATTCGATGGGCGCCGTTATTATGGAAGAAAAACGATTGATGCTTGATCGCAAGGGCACCGCCCCCGCTGGTGATCCAGCCGTTCCCTTAAAGCGACAGACCATCGTCTGTCCTCCCTTGAGAGAAGCTGCTGCGGCTGTGGTACCACGTGTTATGCCTGAGCTGCCCCTACCCCACATTCCTGTAGAAGCAGTAGTTATGGCGTCTCCCGATTCTGGCATGTGCACGGAGATTGGGACTCGCCGCCCGAAATTGCCCGCCAAGCGCAAGCTCGTGTTATCGGCTACCAGCACTCGCTCGCAGAAGAAAAAGAAGTCGATACTTTCTGCGGATGTTGTATCCGGCCAGAAGCCTCATGCTCCTTACAGCGAGGGCCTAAGTGAGTACGGGACCAACGAGGGTTTATTTATGGCGTCGGATGATACCGATCTAGAGGCGGCCATCACGGTTTCAAAGCACCTAGCTCGCGATGAAGCATCATTAATCACCATCGCACAATCAGGTAGACTTCGGTCATATCTTTCCGCGGCTATTATGCTTTGACTGACGCTTTCTTCCACAATAGGTATCTCCGCCAAAGAGTCTCTCACAGCTTCCCTCAAGACTTTTGAAGAGGAAGAGAGGCTTCGCGCTTCCTTGGGCCTCGGTATATTTCGGGTCATTGTGCCTTCATTCCCTTTTTCTTCATAGGTAGTCTGACCCTTCTTTTTCATCTTATTGCAGAGACTACCTTGACCCAAGTTATCCCGAGTGCAGTGCCAACCCCGTATGGTGGTGCAGCGACGCTTCCAGGGCCGGATGCGAAAATCCCAGTTCCCCCAGTATTGCCACAAGAGGCTTCGCTTAAGCGGCCTATGATGGACGCCATAACGGCTCTAGAGGTAGCTCCTGGCTCGGATGATGACGTCACTTTGACGGAAGTCTTAAGGAAGTCTTTTCTCACTGCTAAGGCTAGCAAGAAGTGCATAAAGCGTGCGGCGAGGGAACGTGAAGTCAGCTTGGCCGTGGGTGCAGGTTCAAGCGTCGTTCCATCCGTCACTATTTCTTCCGAAGATTCTCCAGCTGCCGTGTCTATCGTCCATAGACAAATGGTGCGCGCGGCTCGGGAAGAAGTCGTAAAGCCGTCCCAAGGTAACATAACGCTGAGTATTTTCTTGGAATTTGGTCTTCAAATTCTTATATACCATATCTTGCAGGGCCAAGTCCTGACGATGAGGCGGAAGGTGAGATGACAGCGACCACAGAGCCCGAAGCGGCTACTCTCTCTCGGGAGTCCGGGACTGTCCAAATCACCGCTCTTTCTCCTTATAGTTCCTTACCATCGGCGAGTATCGTGAGTGTCACGACGGCCCTTGTCGAATCGGGGGACGAAACCACGGGCACAGAAACTATTCCAATGGCGGAGAGCGAAGGAGCTGTTGTGCCTAGTGATGCTCTCGCCGCGGTTTCGGTTGGCGACTTATCAGGTAGATCCAGAGTCACTATTTTCTTTTTATCTTTCGATCCCGTTCATCCCCATATGATGACGTTTTGTTCGTTTGGAGTGTAGGTGCAGTAAATGCGGAGATTGCACCATCTGAAGCGCCTCGGGTCGCCGCCGTGATGGCTGTTGATCCGTTACCTTCTCTCATGTCGTCTGGAGTGCTGGAAGGTATATGTTTGCGACTTATCGGTTTCATTGTAGGTAATATACTCTTTGTACTGACATCGTATTGTTACAACCGTGAAGGAGTCCTTTTTGACCATCTTTATCAGGTTCTGAACCCACATTTTTCCTTCTAGTCGGAAGTCAGACTGCCTGCCGGTGTCGGTGAGTATAGCTTTAACCGACATCCCTTTCTTTCTTTTATGGGCAAACATGTCGTTGCTAATTCTTAATTGTATTGATTGCATCATTACATATTGGAGGAGGGGACGAGAGAACAGTCGCGCCTCCGACACTCACAGCTTTACCACCTGTCGCAACCAGTATAGTAGACCCTATTACTCATGCATTTTTCTTTATCTCTTGAGCCGACATCTGATTATGATTCGTTTTGCAGCGATCACATCGACTCCAGCTCCCTTCGAGTCTCGAATCTTAATGCCTGCAGGATCCTTTTCCAGACGTCCATCCTCTAAAGGCGCTGCCACTAGCCTGCGCATGTTAAGTGAATTCAATGAGGATCTTGACGATGAAGCCCTCATATTTGCTGTAGATTTTGCTGCTGAAGTTAATCCTATGCTGGCGACGCTCGTGAACTTCCATAACGAAGGCGTCATCGAGTCTTGGGTTAATTACTGCAGAAATATTGAGACCTGCCTGCATGAGATTGAGCTCAGGAGTCCTGCTCCGGAAGTGTTGACTTTGAACTCCCAGTGGGCTGCGTGGGTTGAGCAGAGCGTTCTCTTCCTCCGCCATTTCGAACAAGAAGCGACCTTAAGGCGGAAGGAACGTGAGGAGGCTTCAGGCGAATCCATCCGGTTACGCGCCCAGGTTGACGCGAATGTTGCACAGCTGAAAGCTATCTTTGAGGGCCTCCTACGATGTATTTATGACAGGCTAACGCTGAGGTAGAAGCTCGATCTCATTGAGCGGGATGCGCAGAGTCGTGAAGCAGCTCAGCGGGAAATCGATGAAAAGGTTTCATCCTGTTTGCAACAATGGGCCCGAGTCGAAGCTGAGCTGGCCACGGCGGTTGCTCATGAAAAGGAGCTAAGAGGAGTGCGTAAACGGCTTGTTGATTTGCTAAATACGCCTCCTTCTCAATAGTCGTCTTTGGATCGATTGCAATTCATGAATAACATGTATTCATTTCATTTTTATTTTATATCATGTATCTCGTATTCAATTGAATTCATGAATAAAGGACACATTTTTTTATCTCCGACTATCGCTTTCTTTTCTCTGCCGTGTTGTTGGCATGTGATTTTAGCAAATGTAACTTGTGGACGATAGATAACAGTTCATCTTGAACTCTTTGTAGGGTAGTGATGGCTTAGAAGACAGGTTCAGGTCTGCTTCCTAAGACTTTTCAACTTTATGAGCCGTGAGGGTCTCATAAAGACTTTTTTCCCTACAGGTCGAGAGGTTCCCGTAGGTGTATTTTCTCCTTAAGGGTCATGAGGACCCCTAAGTGCGTTTTCTCTTGAGAATCGTAAGGATCGCGCAAGAGAATTTTCTTCCTTACAAGTCGAGAGCACTCGTAAGTGGCTGTTTCACTCCTTGTCGAGATTCGACTTTGGAGAGTGTGGCCCATGAATGATATGCAAGAGTCCATCTTGGACCGATTTGCAGGGCCCCGGTGCTTAGGAAACAGGTCCTTATCCCCATTGCCTAAGGTATTGCCCTACGAGTGGAGACGAATCGAGAAGTTCTCGCAAGGACACTAATTTCCTCACGAGTCGAGACGAATCGAGAAGTTCTCTCAAGGGTTTCCTAACGTCAAAGTTAACTCCTGCTAATAGAAGTCCATTAGGGTCTGTGGTACTAGTTTTTTGTTTTTTTTAACACCCGTCGCACCGTCGTGTTGGCCGATATATTCTCCGATATGCAATCTTGTTGTTCGGGTAGCCCCGCGACTGTCGTGTCTCTGATCCATTCGGGGGCTGGACAAGACGTCTTCGAGTAATCTTCCACGTAATATTACCGTTGAAAGAGCAAGCGTTAGGGTATTCCATGTCGCTTTTTACTTGAGCTTAGGCTCAGTTTGGGAGCCCCGATGAGTCATGACCACTCCGCGCTGGTGTAGAATGATCTCCGATAGTCTTTTCAGGCCTCATTTGAGTTGCCGTCAAGACCCTGAAGCGGGGGATTTTCCTTAGCTTCGTTGGTTGACATTGTGCCTGCAATATTGCGTCGAATGTCGAGGTTGTCTCTGGATTATCTGTGAACCGTCGAGATTTGGAACTAGGGGATTTTGCCGTGGCTCCATTTTACTGTTGTCGCGACTGCATCCTGCTGGAGGAAGAACGTTGTTGATGATCTCTAGGCTGTAGATGTTGTCGTCAAGACTTGGAACTAGGGACTCTGTCATGGCTCCGTTTTGCTGACGTCGTATATTCCTGCAGAGACGCTGATTTCTCTGTGGGTCGACGCGAATCGAGATGCTCCGTTAAGGACGTTGATTTCCCTGAATCAAGGTTTTTGCCAAGGACACTGATTTCCTCAAAGTTGAGACGAATCAAGAGATTCCTGCAAAAACATTGATTTCCTTATGGGTCGACGTGAATCGAGATGCTCTCGTCAAGGACACTGATTTCCCTAAATCGAGGTTTTTGCTAAGGACACTGATTTCCTCGGAGTTGAGACGAATCGAGAGATTCCTGCAAAGACACTGATTTCCTTGTGGGTTGACGCGAATCGAGATGCTCTCATCAAAGACGCTGATTTCCCTGAATCAAAGTTTTTGCCAAGGACACTGATTTCCTTAGAGTTGATACGAATTGAGAGATTCCTGCAAAGACACTGATTTCCTTGCGGGTCGAAACGAATCGAGGTATTCTCGTCAAGGACGCTGATTTCCCTGAATTGAGGTTTTTGCTAAGGACACTGATTTCCTCGGAGTTAAGACGAATCGAGAGATTCCTGCAAAGACACTGATTTCCTTGCGGGTCGACGCGAATCGAGTTGCTCTCGTCAAGGACGCTGATTTCCCTGAATCGAGGTTTTTTGCCAAGGACACTGATTTCCTCGGAGTTGAGACGAATCGAGAGATTCCTGCAAAGACACTGATTTCCTTGCGGGTCGACGTGAATCGAGATGCTCTCGTCAAGGACGTCGATTTCCTTGAATCGAGGTTTTTGCCAAGGACACTGATTTCCCTGGAGGTCAGTTGACTTGTTTCCGAGACGGAGTCATTGGATGACGTATTTCCGAAATGGAATCATTGGCTGACTCTAGGTTATCCGTGAACCGTGGAGTCTTAGAACTGGGGACTTTGCCTTGTTTCCGTTTGGTGATGTTGCTCCAAATCCTGTTGGAATGAGGAGGATCACCGTTGCTGATTTTAGGCTGTAGATGTTGCCGTTAAGATTTGGAACTAGGGACTTTGCCACGGCTCCATTTCATTGTGACCCTAAGGTCGGTGGTTGACGTTACGCCTGCGTTCGATTGAGAAGAAACATCGTGGTGATCTTTAGGCTATGGATGTTGCTGTTGAGATCTGGCTTCCCTTTAACAGAGTCTGGTGGGAAAATGTGGTTCCGGTTTGTTTGTGCCCATGAATTGTATACAGGGGTCGATGTGATCTCTCCTGCAGGGCCAAAGTTTCATTCTTTCATCATTTTTTTTATTTCTTTCCTCGATGCTCTATCATTTCAACTTTTTATATCGCGAAAGTCGCGATTTCCCAATCATTTCGGCTATTTTTTCGCGGTGCCCAATCATTTCGGCTATTTTTCTTTTTACTCGCTGCTTTTTATTGCGAGCTGCCCAATCATTTTGGCTATTTTTGTATGCATATCCTTTACTTGCTGATTTTGTTGCAAGTTGCCCTATCATTTCGGCTATTTCATATGCATTTATAACTCGCTGACTTTTTGCTGCGAGTATGGAACTCGGAATCTGATGCCAATCTTAGCATCAGCATCGCTGCAACTGGAATATTGCCATGAGCGAGTCATCATTTGCCGTGAAAGGACTTGGAATTTGTTACCGATTTAGGCATCAGTATCTCTACAACTGGGATATTGCCAGGAGATAATCAGCATTTGACTTTGTCGATTTAAACAAAGATGGCATAGCAAACAGGGTTAGAATCTTGTCGACTAAGGTTTTTGACTTCATGAACCGTAAGGGTCTCATAAAGATGTTTCTCCCTACGAGTCGTGAGGATCTCGTCGGTGCGTTTTCTCCTTAAGAATCATGAGGATTCTTAATTATGTGTTCTCTCATAAGTCGTAAGGATCTTACAAGAGTGTTTTCTCCTTATAAGTTGAGAGGACTTACAAGTATCATTCACCACATGAGGAAATTTCGCGCCATTGGTGGAACTGGATGAGGAAATGATATTTGTGCCCGTGGATTGTATACAAAGGTCAGTGTTGAGCCGCTTGTAGGGCAGTCTGAGAAAGGTGATGGATTAAGAACAGGTTCAGATCCCTGTAGCTTAAGGCTTTTGAATCTTATGAGCCGTGAGGGTCTCATAAGAGGGTTCTCCTTACGAGTCGTGAGAATCTCGTAGGTGTAATTTCTCTTTAGAAATCGTGAGGATTCCTAAGTGTATCGCTCCTTTGTGAGTCGTAAGGATCTCACGCAGGTAGTTTTCTCCTTACAAGGTCGAGAGGACCTTGTAAGTGTATTTTAACGAAATTGCGCCCTTTCGGGTTTTCACAAACTCGCCGGTAGCCCTGCTGTTTTTACTCACGGAGCCCTTTCGGGTTTTCATCCGTGCCCATCTTGCTTATGTACGTACCCTTTTTTTTTACGAGTCTGCCCAAGGATGCTGCGGATTTGTAGTAGTTTAAAGACGTTTTGGTCAAGTGTAGTATTTTTTTAAAAACCGACTGTTTACTGGCCTAAAGGGTCTTTCGCCATGCATATTCATGAGCATGTAATCCCCACCTTGGTAAACCTTGTCTATGATATACAGGCCCTCATAGTTTGGCTCAAATTTCCCCCGTTTGGCACGATTAGGGATCATAGGTCTTTTTACGACTAGCACGAGTTTGCCTCGGCGGAATGTTCTCAGCCTAGTCAATCTTTCATACAAGCGCGTCATCCTTGCTTTGTAAGCCTCCAGATTTTGCTGCGCCATGAGCCGAGTTTCATCAAGGGCGTCGAGCTCCTCCAGCCGAAGATGAGCATTCTCTTCGTCCGTTAGCCCATAATGAACTGCCACTCATAGAGAGGGTAACTCTATCTCCAAAGGGAGTACTGCTTCAGCGCCGAATACCAATGCATACGGCGTTGTGTTTGTGGCTGTTTTGAACGTAGTTCGATACGCCCAGAAAGCTTCATGCAATCTCTCGTGCTAGTCCTTTTTGTTTTTGGACACCGTCTTCTTTATGATCTTCGTCAAGATCTTATTGAAAGCCTCAGCCAAACCGTTAGCTCGGAGATTATAGACCGAAGATTATCTCCAGTCTATGTTATGCTGTTGTGCAAAGCGGCTGATTTTGTGACTTCTGTAGACCAGCCCGTTATCGGAGATAATTCGTCGCAGAGTGCCGAACCGATAGATGACGTGTGTCTTGAAGAAATGGAAAATATTCTCCGTCTTCACTTCTCTTAGCGGTACTGCTTCTGCCCACTTAGAGAAGTAATCGGTTGTTGCTAATATGAACCGATGTCCTCTAGATGATGCTGGTTCGATGGGCCTGATTATGTCAGTTCCCCACATTTCGAACGGCCGGCTAGCCACCGTTGGGTGTAGCGGATTCGGATGCTGGTGGATGAAATCCCCGTGAATCTGGCATGAGTGGCACTGCTTCGCGTATTCGAGGCAGTCTTGAATCATCGTGGGCTAATAGTAGCCCATACTTTTGATCTTCAGCTTCATCTTCGGCCCGGATTGATGAGAACCGCAGAGCCCGTCGTGAGTTTCTTGGACGACTTTCTTTGCTTCTTCCGGTCCTAGGAATCTTATCTACAGAGAGTCAAACGACCTCTTATACAGCGTATCATTGACGAAGGCGAAAGACAGAGCTCGTTTCATGAGCTGATGTCTTGAGGACGCATCTTCAGGTGTTCGACGGGATTTGAAGTAGTCTATAAAGACTTCCCTCCAATCCTTAGCCTTTTCCTGGTCTTTTATTTATAGGGCCATTTGCTTGGTAGCTCCCTTTTCTTCGAATGACTCCGGAGATATTTCTGCCAGTGCAAGAACCCAACGGCTTTGTACCACGATCCTTACGTCATCGAGGTTTTCGTCAGCCAGTTCTTTAGCGAGTTTGGCTAACGTATCTGCTTTGCTATTCTCCGCTCGCGGTATGCTTTCCAGGGCGTAGTAAGGGATTTATGTCAGTAATTGTTGCACTCTCTCACCATATTTTACCAACTCTGGTTTACACGTTTGATAGTCGTCATTTACTTGACTAATGACCAACTGGGAGTCTCCGTATATGAGGAGGTTTTCGATTCCCATATCGACAGCAATCTCAAGACCTGCTATCAAAGCTTCATATTCGGCTTCATTGTTCGTCCTCAGCTCTGTTAAGGAGAAGGCAAAGCGCATTATCCCTCCTTGTGGAGTCACGAAGATGAGGCCTACCCTCGATTTGATTATAGGGGAGTTGTGCTTTCGCTTCTTCATGGATGATGCTCCGTCGAAATAGAGTTCCTATCGGATATCATTCTCTCTTCTTGCCCCGTCGATCGTGTCAAATGCGTGCTCATCTGGCAGTTCGCAATTTAGGGGTGAATCGGCAGGTATCGGATGCTCAGCGAGGAAGTCGGCGATGGCCTGGCCTTTCACTGCCTTGAGGGGACGATAAGTTATCGAGAACTCCATCAAGAGGAGGGCCTATTTAGCGAGCCGCCCTGTTAGTATGGCTCTTGACATCAAATATTTGAGAGGATCCACTTTTGATATGAGGTGGACCTCATGCGCCAATGCGTAGTGTCTGAGCTTCATTATCGCGAAGATTAACGCCAAGCAGTGCTTCTCAATGGGGGAGTAGTTGTTTTCTGCCCCCGGGAGAACTCGACTCAAATAGTAGAAGGCCCTCTCCTTCCCTTGATCGTTCTCCTATGCTCATAGCGTGCTTAAAGAACCTTCAAGGGCCGTTGTGTACAGGATGAGGGGCTTTCTCTTGACCGGAGCGGTCAGTACTGGTGGATTCTGCAAGTATTGCTTGATTTTGTCCAGAGCGCTTTGGCATTTGCGATCCCAGACGAAAGGGGTCCCCTTCTTCATTAAATGGCTATAGGGGCGGCATTTGCTGGAGAGATTAGCTATGAACCGCCGGATATATGCGAGCTTTCCTTAGAGGGACTGCAGTTGCTTGAGAGTTCATGGCGGAGGCATTTCCATAATCGCCTTGATTTTTGATGGGTCTATTTCGATGCCCCAGTGTCGTACAATGAATCCCAGGAACTTGCCGGAGGTCCGAACGCGCATTTGAGAGGGTTCGTCTTCAGATTATATTTCTGAAGACGTTGGAACATGATCCTCAAATGTTCCTAATGTTCCTCGTACGATTTGCTTTTCACTACGAGGTCGTCGATATAGTATTCAACGATTTCGTGTATAAGGTCATCAAAGATCTTCGTCATGACCCTCTAATAGGTAGCGCCGACGTTTTTCAGACCGAAAAGCATCACTTTATAGCAGAATATGCCCAAAGGAGTCTGGAAAGCGGTATGCTTCTAGTCCTCATGATGCATCTTTATTTGATTGTACCCTGATGAGCCTTCCATGAAGAAGAAGACTTCGTGAGTGGACGTGGTGTCTATCATCAGCTCGGTGACCGGTACAGGAAAGTCATCCTTTGGGCAGGCTTTGTTGAGGTCCCGAAAGTCCACGCAGATGCGCACCATCCCATTTTTCTTCATTACTGGGACAATGTTGGCAATCCAGTCGGGGTATTGAACCTCTTGGACGAAGCCGGAGTCGATTAGCTTCTTGACCTCGGCGTTGATGCTCATCTCAAGTTCAAGCCGCATTCTTCTTGGCGCTTGTTTGACCGGCTTGATGTCCGGAGAAATCGCCAATTTGTGGACGGCTATTTCTGGATCTAATCCTGGCATCTCGGAATAGTTCCATACGAAGCAATCTTATACTGCATGAGCACGTCCTTGAGCGTAGCCACCTTTTCTTCAGACAACAGCTCACTGACGAACATCGGCCATAGGACGTTTGCCGTTCCCAAGTCGATTTTTCTGAGGTTATCTGCAGTAGTATGTATCCCATCTTCCAGCTCTTTTGGCGCCGGTGGAAACTCTGAGATCACCTCGTCATCATCATTTTCGAAGCACCAGGGGAGGTCAGCCATATCCTCGCGTACACTTTCTCCTGACAGCGTTATCGCGTAACAGGTATGAGATCGCTTCCAAGACCAATGTTGATCCGGCTCTACTCTCGCTGCATATGTGGCTTTCGGTTCATGCTTCTGTGGCGGGGTTAACCTCCAACTGCTGGATAAAGAGAACCTGCCTTGCTGATACTGGTCTTCTACCCAATCTTTGAATGTGAAGCAGTCTTCGAGAGGATGTCCTATCGCTCGGTGATAGGAGCAATAATCCGGGTGAGGGACCTCGTATGCTTGTTCGGGATGTTTAGACTCCGGGAGCGTAATCATTTGATGTTTCATGACAAGATCGAATATCTTCCTTGTCTTGTTTTCGGGAAAAGAATATGCTCGACTCATCTTCTTTATAAAAGACGGATCCCGGCTACTCAATTCTCGATCGCGTGGCTTCTTGGACCCGCTTTGCCACTGTCAAACGTTTTTTCCGTTCTTTAGCTTGTTTCTACCTCTGCGTCGGGTCTTTTGTATAACGGGCTGGCGATGAAGAGCATCGTCATTCTCCGCAGCCTGCTGAAGGAGGCGTTGCGTCCTGGCTTTCTCGTAAATGGCCATTTCGCAGTTGTGGTCATCCCGGACTTTTTTACCCGCTTCCCTTATTAGCTTGTCCATCTGTTCTTCGAACGACGGACTTAGCACTTTCATGGCGGGACCTCGTTTTGGTTCCGGGTTAGCGTCTTCTAACAGAGCATCTCCTTCTTCATCAAAGTCATGTATAACGTAGAAACCATGGAATCGCTCCCGTTTCTTGGATTGAACATATGCAAGCTCGATCGTTTCCATTCTCCCGTTGGGCAATTTTCACTGAGTTCCAGGGACGTTCCAGATCCTGTTATAGAACTGAGCTTGTCGAGCAGTCTGTTTGAAGGGTACACCTTGGCGCCTTAACAACATTTTTAATCCTTCCGTATAGTATCTGGGCAGACGGATGGACTGGAGCCTGTCAAGTGTAGAATCAGCACCATGCCAGATTTCTTTCTCCACTTTGGTTTCCGTGGATCGATAAAAGAGGATCGCCTTTTCATCACTTCGCCTGGAAGGGACGTAGAACGTCTGCAGTTCTTGCACACTATAGGTATCAAGTGCGTCGAGGTCTTTGTAATGTTTTTGCGGAACCATGGCGATTTGCAAACTCTGTTCATCGCCAGTGAGGGCTTGTATTGATGGACGAACAGAAAATACTGCATTGACCTCATCTTCAGAGTCGCTGTCGAATACCAACTAGGGGTAGGCGGTCCGGTCTTGTTGTATTGGAGCGGCCCCGAATATACTATCTCTTGTTCCTCCTCGGTATCGCTCCCAAAGACCAGAATAGTGGTGATAGCTTTCTGCTTATTCTCCGGATTATAGCACCTTTCCGTGTCTTCGAAGTCTGGCAAGAAGTATTTTGCATCTTCGTAGTTTCGGACTTCATTCACGGAGAATGGGTTCAACTCCCCTGTCACGGTATACTCGAGACCATCCTTGAAATACTTCATACACTGATGTTATGTAGAAGGGATGATGTTGTACTCATGTAACCAAGGCCTGCCGAGCAAAGCGTTGTAGCAAGTCTTGGCATCAATGACGTGAAACTTGATGTCAGTGACGAGCAGCCCAAAACGTAACGTCAAAATTACAGACCCGAGCGTCCGTGACGACTGGGAGTCAAATCCGGAGATAATGATTTTATCCCGAGCGAGGTGTTGAATGATCATGCAGATTTCTTTTAGCACCCTTACATTTAGGAGGTTGACAGAGGACCCATTGTCAATTAGGATCTTCCCTACCTTGATATCATGGCAATACCCGGAGACATAGAGGGGACGGTTATGCTCGCACATCCCGAGGAGGAGGTCCTCGTCGCTGAAGGTGATGTCAGATGTGTACACTTCTTCCAAATCGTCCTTCATCTTTTCTTCGGAAAGGAAGGCTTGAAACTGCCCAGGGTCCTGTAACGCCTTGATCAACGAATCTCTCGCCTCTTTAGATAGCAGAAGGGCATCGAGAATGCTTAGCTGCGAGGGTATCTTCCTCAAGTGTTCCAGAACATTGTAATCCACCTTGTTTTTCTTTGTCGGGTCCATGGCTGCCAACTCCTCGACGACTCGATCATCGAGGGTGATACTTCAGGAACTTTTTCCTTCCCCTTATCTTTTCTGTTCGATCCCTTGTTTGTGGATCCGAGATTCTTTTCGGGTAGCGTACGATTGCGCAGCTGAATGTTCTCGCAAGTCTTCGTCTCTTCTATTTCAGAGATGGATTCCTCGAAGAGAGGGCTGAGGGATATTTCTTCATCAGAATTGCTCCCGAAGGTGAGAACTTGCGATCCCTTGCTATCAACCATATGACAGTTACCGGCAGTTCTTTTATGCTCATCGGTCACGCTTCTTTGCTCTCGACGAGTTTTGTGCTTCATCCGCTTGAAATGCTGTCGATGAGCAAAGTATCCCTGCCATAAATTTTTAAAGGCCATGCATTCCTCGATAGGGTGCGTGATCCTCTGATGGTACAAGCAGTCACTTGGATGTGCATTTAGTTCGCCGGGGAACATATTTTCTGAAGTATCTTCTTTAGAAGGTAGCAACTTCATTCCCATCGACAGGGCTTTAGCGAACTGCTTCCTTTTCTTGAACCTGCTTTTGCCGGCGGCAGAAGTGCTTCTATCCAGTTGGGGTATTTCAATCCTTTCGTTCAGTCGCCGACGTTTGGCTTTTTCGTATATGGCGATTTCACGCTCTCGGACAGCTTTGCTTTTCTGAAGAGCTTTGTTCAGGAATACGTCAATTATCTCGTCTGACGGTTCTAGGAGTTCCGGTTCGGGATCTGCCCCCAGTTTCTCTGCATCAGGAGCTTCTTCACCATCTACTGACGAATGAGAGATCACGTGGCAGCTCGCCACATAGTTCTCAGGTTCATCTGACGAGTCTTCTCCCTCATCATTGTCATCATTTCCGTCCTCAAGGATATGGTTGAGAAACTCTTGGAGTGTGACTGGGGTTCGCGCCTTCTGGTTATATTCTTCCAACGTGTCAATATGCTTTTGCAGGTCCATGCGTTTTTCGTCAGACTGTGTGGGCTTTTTGGTCTTTTTCTTCTTTTTCGAAGACTTCGACGGCTGGGCTTGAGTATTTTGTCCATTGCTACCAACTCTCGGTGTCGGGCGCGGTTTCAGCATTCCCTCAATGATCTCAAGCTCTAGCGGGCTTTTCCACCTGATTGCCGGGCATGCTTGAAGATCCTTCAGCATTCTTTGCTTTTTGCTAAAAGAACTACTTCCCATGGAGCTTCCTCTATAAATGAGCATGATGCCCCCGGCGTATCCACCCTTTTAGGGGTGTGCTATTGTGGCGGATTTACCTTCCAGTTTTCGGACAGCGCGAACTTGCCCTGTTGATACTGGTCTTCAACCTAATTTTTGAAGACGTAGCAGTCTTCGATCGGATGGCCCAATACTCAGTGGTAGGGACAGTAATTGGGATCGTTGATATCGTTCGGTTGTAGTGGGTGTCTCGGCTCCGGTAGAGTGATGAGCATGTTCCGCACTGCTAGTTCGAATAGTCTCCTTGTTTTATCCCGGGGAAACGAGTAAGGACGTCTCAACTTCTCATCGAGGGATTGATGCTTGTTGATTTGGCGAAAAACCGGTCTCGGGCCACTCGGTTGTTGTTGAGCGTTGGCGACGAAGGTCGCTTTCCCTTTCCCTTTTTCATTCCGAGGCTCCGTCTTTGAAGAGGAAGGCCTATAGCCCATCTGGTCCATTTGGGCTAGCTTGTCAATCAAGGCCTGGAACGTAGTTGTCTTGAAAAACATCATGAATTGGGATATGGTTGTCTGCGGATCGAGAGTTCCCACAAACATGCATACTGCAGGAGCTTCCTCTATGCGATGTTCGCATTTTGACCATAGGTTCCGCCACCGTATCGCGTACTAAACCCATGTTTCGCCTAGCTTCACCCTGGCGTTAATTAGCGCGGTGATCGGGGTGCTCTTGCTAGCGCTTGCGAATCTTTGTGTAAACAGTAGCTCCATTTCTGCAAATGTCTTGACAGAGTCATTCGGGAGCTCGGAATACCACTCGAAAGCTGTCTTCGACAAGCTGCCAATGAATTGGCGAAGGAGTAGCTTATCGTCACCTCCGGTGTTGCCGCACAGAGCCCTGAATTGAGCAACGTGATGGTGTGGATTCCCCGTCCCTTTATATACATGGAATTTAGAGATCGTATATCTCGATGGGTACTTAATTTGATCATACCAACCTGGATAGGGTCGTCCAGTCATGACGATTTGGCCAGCCGCTTCGCTCGCCCGGTGAGCTCGTATCTGTTGAACTATATAGTCGTCAATGGCGGCTTTGGAGATGGTCTCTTCCTTGGCTGCTGATAGAGTCGGAAGAGGGTTCGATGACTGAAGTCGACGTTAGACACCCCACATGATGCGGGGAGGCGGAATAGGTAAAACAATCATTTTGTTTAAACTAACATCGACTAACTTTACGTATCTTTGCCAAACCCTAACTAACAACAACATAGAAGTGATTAGCTACTATGAAAGGAGATTATACCTAATGAATCAAGTCCTTCTTGTTCTCTTTGTTCACCTCCTCGACGGCCTCCTCGTTGTGATAGAAGATCCACCCGAGAGCTACTTCTCCAAGCTTTAACCTCACACTTAAGGTAACTAAGTGGCTATGAGTGTTAATCAAAGCAACCTAGAGGATATAGAAGAGGATTAGTGATCTATTTGTCTTGCTAACCCTTGGATCTCAACACATGAGAGGTTAGGGTTAGAGTTGAAGAGAGAGAGCTTGAGGAGAGAGAATGTGAAAGTAATTATCAAATGGAAATTAACTCATTTGTGTATTTATATGAAGCATAAAATATCTTGCACAAAAATATCTTTGCACAAATATCTTCATGCTTCATTTAATACAAATGAATCATCTAATGAGTCATTAAAACCATTAAAGCTTCATTAACTCTCTTGATGAATCATGTCCATGAGTCACAAAACCATTTAATGCATATAACACCTAAGCTCTCCA
This sequence comes from Agapanthus africanus, assembly GCA_030015575.1. Classification (NCBI taxonomy): domain Eukaryota; kingdom Viridiplantae; phylum Streptophyta; class Magnoliopsida; order Asparagales; family Amaryllidaceae; genus Agapanthus; species Agapanthus africanus. Next base: position 101,310,738 of record CM057347.1, on the reverse strand, counting down.
CCTCATCAACCTTCTAGAAGCTTCTCGAGTATTTACGAGAATGCCCCTCCTATCCATGAAAACACGGAAATACTGAGACTGTATAAATCCAATAATCCAATACTAGAATCTGGCTTAAACCAAAGGCTGCTAGTATAAACTGTCCGAATATCGTACGTGCGTAAAAACACGTATGTGTCCGAACCCTGTCGTAAAACCATACGACCTATGTATCGTTTCGCCCGAAGCAGGGAAACTCTCTGTGTGGGACTCTAAAGACTCGACACTACGCTGGCAGTGGGTTTACCATAGACCGCAAGCGGCACTAGCTGTATGTAACGGTCCCCAGGTAGATGTCGATAAGAAGGCCGATGAGGAAACCCATCCGAACTCCTACTGAGCCTGATGTGACAATCTCCATACAGTCCGGTCTGTTCGTCTAACACTATCGCATATCGGGCCTAGGGGGCGGTAAGCATCAGTCCCCTAAAAGCGGTATAAGTCGTGTCGGAGTAAAGCCCATTACACCTTGAGAAGCTACTGGAAATCCTACCAGTAAATCTCGCATGCTCTGGCCAGGGACTTTGCATAATGGCTCTCCAGACACAGCGCGATATCAACTCCCAATACCGGGAGAGACAAATCCTGTATAACCGCCACTGCCTCCAAGTGCTTTGAGATTGCACCCAACTGCTACCTGTTTGCACGACTCCTTTTGTTAGTGTATATACCCTAGAGACCATTACTGTATCATACTAGTTTGTATATTACTTGATGGAAACTTGGGATATTCACAGTTGTATAGACAATCTTGCTCGAAATGGTAGTATGCTACTTGGTTTGTTTCTACTTCAATATGTGCATGTGTTTCTTTTAGCATATCGCCTATACACATTAGTGGAGCCCTTAGGATCTTTGCTTGATTACCAGCGTTGTGATGGCAGCCACACTAGTGGGGGCTGGGTAATCTACAAGCACATCCTTATACAGATCCCTAGTCGTTGGATTATCGAGACGGGGCATCGATACTCCGGAGTAGACTAACGGATGCACTTCTCATCCCAGCAGGGAAGATGGTCTGTCCCACAGCCGTCAGTACGTCGTACTTGAGATAGTATGCGGGTGCTCGTTAGGTTACGAGTACACTGGACAGGACTCGTCGGGAACTGTTAGTTGGTACTATACCTATCGTCAGTTATCAGTTCCCAGGTGACATGAGTACAGCTTAGTCCGCTGACTTGACACCGTCACTTCGCCTCGAGTGTGTTCCCACTGTTCATTGATTACTACCCTACCACGGCTCAAAGGAGTCGTGCAAACAGGTAGTAGTTGGGTGCAGTCCCGAAGCACTTGGAGGAAGTGACGGTTAGACAGGATTCGTCTCTCCCGGTATTGGGGGTTGATATCGCGCTGTGTCTAGGAGAGCCATTACACATAGTCGTCCCTGGCCAGGGCAAGCGAGATATACTGGTTGGTTTTCCAGTGTTATCTCAGGGTGTTCTGGGCTACACTCCGACACAACTTGTACCGCTATTAGGGGACTGACGTTTACTACCCCCTAGGCCTGCCATGCGATATTCTCAGACGAACAGACCGGACTGTACGGAGATTGTCACATTCAGGCTCAGTAGGAGTTCGGATGGGTTTACCTCATCGGCCTTCTTATCGACATCTACCTGGGGACCGTTACGTACAGCTAGTGCCGCTTGCCGTCTGTGGTTGAACCCACTGCCAGCGTATTGTCGAGTCTTTAGAGTCCCACACAGAGAGTTTCCCTGCACTGAGCGAAAGGTGTAGAGGCCGTATGGTTTTACGGCAAGGCTACGATCACTTACGTACACTTGTGCGCGTATGCTGTTCGGGCTGACAATACTAGTGGGCTTTGCTTTAAGCCGGATCCTAGTATTGTATGGATGGATTAGTTTTGTCTTCTGTGCATTCACATTCTACGAAATGCGGATGCAGGTGTGTATGCACAGTTGTGAGGAGCGAAGAAGAATGAGGTGCCTCATTAGGGTTTTGACAGTTGATTCGGTCAAAATCATTATGAGGCGGGCTCATTAGGATTTTGACAGTTGGTTTGGTCAAAACCATTATGAGCTGGGGACATTATTTACTAATCTTTTTAATGATAATTATGTTATGGCTGATTGCTTTGACCATTTGACCATACTTGACTTTGTTAACCATTTGACCAAAGTTGACTAGGATCTTTCATGTGAGATCTAGAGTCTTCTTTTGGTTTTTGATTTTATTTTTGTGATGATAATGGTCTAATCAAGGTAGCCATCAAATTTATCATGAAAAGATTAGTAAAGATGATGTTTATGGATTATTATTCCATGGTTCATTATTCTTGGTTCATAATTCTATTCTCATTCTCTCTCATGAAATGAGAAGCTCCATGGTTGATCCTTCATCTTCCTCCTCTTGATTTTTCTTTTGATCTCATGTGTTGAGAAAATAAGGAAGTAAATTGACAAACACATCCATCTTCTTCTTCTACACAACCTAGGACATCAAGCTTAGCAACCTTGTTGCCCTAGTTACCTCGGTTTGAGGTGGAGCTCGGAACACAAACTCTCGGGTGGATCGTCTTCGACTCTAGGAGGCCGCGGAGGTGACCAAGATCTGGATCGATCCTCGAAGCTTGGATAGACGAGGAGGACAGCGGAGAGAAGACCCGAAGGACCGGTTTCGTGAGGTATAATCTCTATGACATAGTAGATAGAATCTCATGTAGTTTGCTAGGTTTTTGTTTAGCAAAGATCCTCTTTTTAGTCCATGTTGCCTTGTGTCAAAAAATCGTTTTTTTACCGTTTCCGCCTCCCCGTAAGAACCGGGGTGAGCAACGTGGACTTATAGTGGTATCAGAGCCTAGCTAAAAAACAACTAGCATGTTAGCAAATTATTTAGAATTTCGATCTGAGAAAAAATCGCAAAACACGTCTAAATCCTCATGTTTCTGCCGATTTTTAAAACTACTCCAAAAATAATTTGACATACCTTAAAAATCGGCTCAGGGTTTTCTTAGAACACACAGCAAAAACGAGCCCCTGACTCGGTCAACTCACCGCGGAACCGCGGCGAAACCATGCGTTTCTCCGCGGAACCGCGGCGAAACCATGCGTTTCGCCGAGGATCCGCGACCGAGTTGACTCGGCCGCGACTCGGATTTGCTGCAGTGTGTTCAGTGTTCTGTTTTGGGATTTTTAAAGTATTTTGTTTCTGCCCAGATTTTCCAGAGAATAAAGATGTGTTTGGGGTGGTTACAAATCCGTATTTTTGATCGAAGTTCTGTAAACTTTAGCTAATGGATTATATCTGTGATGTGATATATGCACTAAACGTCAACTAATCGCTATACGTCGATTAGTGGGGGTTGTGCATATCTGTGATCTGTAATGTTGATGGATTGTGTATATGAACTCGTTGGATTGTCGCGGATGAATAGCCGAAGGTTGTGAGATGAGAGTTTTCTTTATCTTTCATTTGATGTAATATGTAAATTGATGTAATATTATTTTATGGCCGCACATCCAGGATGAGGTTGTAGCCGCAATTGTATATTATTTCTTTTACTGTTTTTTCTCCTAGGATAGACCCAAGGTGGGGTGCACAAACTACCGGGTATCTCGAAGTGCCGAGTGGCCTACTCACGTTGTTGAGGGAGGTTGCTTCACTTCGGGTACTTGGCGGGTAGTTTGCCGCACCCGTAGGGGTCTAGGGTAGGGTTTGGCTATTCATCGCGACCGTGTAATCCGTCTTTCGTTGCAGGCTCGAACGAAACGCGGATTCCTAATATATCCAAAGTCTTCATCTGTGATCTGGAATGGCTATCATTGCATCTGACGAATGTATATATCTATATATGATATCTAGTAGGCGTTGCTTATGTTTTGCATCCGCGCTAGTCCAGCCCCCGCTCTGTCGTTTTTTAAGTAACCTAATGGGTGATGACGGGGCCCCGTGGCGAATGTGGATGGCATAAGCGTACGTCATATTTTTGTTGTTTTCTGCAATGGTAGGATTAAATAATGGGACGCATTAAATTAATTCAAAAAATTAAACCAAAGTTAAAGTCGTTGGAACAATTTCAAAACCACTCGGTTTCTTTTCAAAACAAAAAACTTTTAAAAACGCGGAGCTTAAACCACTCCTTTTAAAAGCTATCAAGGTTCCTTCGATTATATCCAGTTCACTACGTTCACGGTTTCACCAAAACCATTCGTAGCCCTCCGTCATTTCATATGAATATTTAATAGTATTCAAGCTATGTTTGTTAACCTTCGTCAAGGCATAGTGATTGGTAGATGTTGGGTGTTCATATGTAGCATAGATAGATGCGTTGGTTTGGGACAGTCATATTACCTTGTTGACCTTCGTCAAGGGTATATACGGGTGGGTTCAAATTAACCTGGACAATGACGGGTAGAACTTGACATGTGACTTATGATTTGTTGACCTTCGTCAAGGTCATAAGAGCATGGGGCAAAAATCCACATCGGGAGTTTCTAAAGAAACTGAAACTTGCTAGCGCTGCATACCATTTGGAGTGTGATGATTCTGGTAGGATTCCTTCAGTTTTATCACACGATGATATTTGGATCCCGATCCTACTGTGAGTATATGCTACTCCTCGGGAACTTTCTCACTTAACGATCAATGCTATAAACCAAGTAGGTGTCTAGAAAGGTGTTAGCGGGGCTACGCCCACAGGGAAAAGAGGTTATTTAATTATGGAACTTCGCGAAAGCGTTGGAAAACCTCCCTCGAAGTACCAACACTGGCCTGGCTGAACAGTTAAGCAAGTATTGTACAGTGAGATTGATCCCGACTAATTCTTCCATTTTGGTTTGAGGAAGGATTCGAGAAACAGTGGGAGCCATCCTGTTTAGATAAACTAAAAACCAATCTAAACTTGCAAGAGCATCATGCTGAGTGTTTTCTTCTCTCTCTCTCTTAATTGCAGCGACCCAGTGACCACACATAGGTTACATCTATATATTAAAATGACTGAATCTGACTGTTATGATTGGCAAAGGTCTGTCCAGATGTCCATTACCCATGACAAGCTGGGACACCTCTTAACTAATCAAACCCCTGCCGTCTCAGGACCAGTTTCCCCTGTCACGGATATTGATATCCGTAAGACATCGGAAAAAGACTGTGCGAATGCCAAGTGCTTCGTGTTGGCCTCAGTTGATGGTGCATACCAGAGGCAGCACGAGAAGATGGACTTAGTTTCTATCTTCCTCCATAACAAAGATTTATATGGAGAGCAATCTCGTATCGCAATATATGAGACCTCGAACGAATTGCTTCAAGCGAGGTTGGCTATCGGGTCATCTGTAGGGGGCAACGTCCTTACAGAGACCAGCTATTTTGAGCTCACGGACCTGAAGACCACGTTGAAGAACGGGTCAAATACTGACTTGATTCTACAGTCTCTGCCCTCTACTTATACCCTGAAAGAAACCAGGGAAGTAGAAGGAAAGGGAAGGGCAAAAGTTTCAGGACTGGATGTAGTAAAGGAGGGACGTTCCTATTGTTACGGGAATGAACATTGGCAGAAAGATTGCAGGGCTAGCAAAGCCAGTAGCCAGGATTCGAAGCATATTGTGGCTTCAGCTTCGGGTGTGTTTGTAGTAAAAAACTGTATGTCAGTTAACTCTACTTCCTGGGTATTGGATACCGGATCAGGATCTCATATCTGTAATTCGTTACAGGCTCTGAGAAACCGTAGGGTTATCAGGATAGGTGATATGACTCTCAGGGTTGCTAACGGAATGAGCATGGACGCTGAATCCGTAGGGGAATATCATCTTGGACTGACAACTGGGCAGATATTGATTCTGCGTAACTGTTTGTATGTACCTAGTGCGACTTGTAATATCATATCTATATCCTTACTTTCTAAGGAAGGATATGATTTTACTTTTGTAAGCGATGTGGTCCACATCCACCTAAATCAAGTTCTGATTGGGTCAGGTACATTAGAAAACGGGATATACGTATTAAATCAAGCTCAGATTTTCAGTGTCCAGAACACACTTAAAAGAAAGTCTCCGGAAACAAATCAGGCTTTCTTATGGCATTGTAGACTGGGTCACATTAATGAGATACGGTTAACAAAGTTACATAAAGAGGGATACTTGAATCCGTTCGAGTATCAGTCTTATGCTACTTGTGAATCTTGTCTCATGGGAAAGATGACAAAGACTCCGTTCACTGGACACGGAGTAAGAGCGAGCGAGCTCTTAGGACTCATACACAGTGACGTGTGTGGTCCAATGTCTACACATGCGCGAAGTGGTTATTCATACTTCATTACTTTTACGAATGATTTCTCTAGGTATGGACATGTCTTCCTGATGAAGCATAAATCCAAGGCTTTTAATAAATTTCAGGAATACAAGAATGAAGTTGAAAAACAAACAGGCAAGAGTATAAAGACACTGAGATCTGATCGAGGTGGTGAATACTTGAGTGCCGAGTTTCTGGACTACTTAAAAGAGAATGGAATTCTCTCTCAGCTTACTCCTCCATACACACTGATTGACACGAAAAAGTGTGTTTTTGTAGTAAACCGCAATCAATAACGGTGTCGCGTGTAGCTAGACCGAGATGAGTACGGGTCGTCCTCTGGAAAACGTGGAACCTTTTACTTTTACTTTGGATGTGTTGAAAAAGAGAGGAGGGAAAAAGAATTTTATAGAATGGTTTCTAGATCTACGTTAAACAAGAATGTAAAATATAGATCTAGATTATTTTAGAGATGTAGATAATATAATAAGAGGGCTTGTAGGGTTCGTTAGGATTTAGTAGTTATGGACGATTAATTAAAAGTTACCATTTTTATCCATTAATAGATTTAAAACTAGAACGACGGTGATGCGTGTAGATTAGGGTTTCTGGAGGGAAAGGAATCCCACTCTTAACCCTTATCTCGACACGGAACTCCGTTCATATCTAGCCTTTACCAAAACAATCATTAATCTAATCTCTAATCGCGGTCGGAACTAACAAAGAATTGTTAGCGCGCCCGATTAGGATGTTAATGATTCTTTTGATAAAGTTTATAAACTTTATAGGACTTAAAAAGGGTTTAGAGATGTTCATCATCCATTAGCCTACCCTAATCCTACGAACCCTAACAAGCGGAGAATTACTCGCGCATGTTGGGAGAAGAAGATGAAAAGACAGAGAGGGGAAACATAATGTAAAATGAAAAAAGAATTAAATAAAATAACTACCTTTATTAATCAACTTGAACAATCTACACTTTTATTCCGTAGAAAATAATTACAAACTAATTGCTTCTCGATCTTTCCTAAGGAGGTAGTCGAACAGTTGATGATCAGCCTGGATGCGTGAGCGTCTGGGGCTTCGTGATCGCGTCGGCTTGATGAATTTTCCAAGAGGCTCTCAGTGCCCTTTTATAGTGCAAAACCAGAATCTTTTGGTTGAAAACTTGATAATATTCAGCAGAGATTCATACCCCCAAAGATTTAGCAAATGATCCTTCTAGACTGCCGCGGATCCGCGGCCAACAGGGAGGTTTGGCCGCGGTTCCGCGGCCAAAGGTAGAGATCTCTTGATGAAATTTCTTGGGCTTGCTTCTTGTGACATGTGGCAATCCTAGGCACCTTCAGAATTCAGAAATCTTCTCTCGGTTGCTTCCAGACCTGGTCTCCAAGTTTTGATTCTTAATTAGGCAAGTCTTCTTCAACAACTTGATTTCTTTGATAAATTCTGCACAACAACTTGGAAAATTCTGCACAATAATCTCAAATAATATTTAGTAGACTTAGTTCTACTAGGATTTGGTCAATGGATTTATTTGCATACATTTTCCTACCAAATGCTAATTAAAATATATTAACACATGGAAAATGGTGTTTTTACACATAAACCCTCATATGTATAATATATTATAATAAAGTCCTTTTTTAATATGAAAATGGTAGGAAAAATGTAATACAAATGTGCAGTTTTATCACCTGAACAAATACCCCCAAACTTATCTTTGATCGTCCCGAGCAAACTAGTTTATTTAAGAGGAGAAAAAGAAAGGAGAAAACTAAGCACACTTTCGTAGGCAGACACGATTGCACTGAGCACGTGCAACAAGCCGTTAAACCTCTAGGTGTCCCTAGTAGGAGGAGTGTTGTCTCCTGAGGGTTTTCAGCGGATTACACCCACAAAATCCAATAACAAAAGAGAGATGGTGAAATTTACATATAAAGATAAGAACCATAAAAGAAATACTTTGAAAATTTAGAGTTTCCAACTACACTAGCTTTTCAGTTGTCATGAGCCCTATCTTAATAGTCATGAAAAAATGTTAGAAATCACATCATCCCTCAATAAAACATCGTCTTTATTCTTCATTCCTACCTTTCATCCAAACATCGATCATATACCCCTACGTGTGTGTAAAGAACATCCCTACACTCGGAGAATTCAATTCAAGCTATCATACTCTTGTCCATCTACCTCAGTACTTTTTAGCTTGATGGATATTTATGGATTTGCTCACACATTTTCATGCGACCGTTAATACTTCTTGAGGTACTAACCGACCGATTACTCATGTGCTTGCTGATTAGGTGATAATATTTTCCTCGTCTTGCACCACCTAAGGCTTAGCAATGACTCCCAGACCAGTTGGCCTTAGGGCACTAGGTGAAGAGGCACCCTCGCTATATTTTTTATTGCTGCCTTGGCGATAAAAAAACCAGTGTTCATTTTTTTCTTTTCACCATTTTTGTATTTTCTTCATTTTTTTCATTTCCTTCATACTTTGGCTTTTAGACAAGAGCATTTCAAGGTATCCTCTACTATCCCGAGTTTCAAGACGTGTGTAAGTGCATATAGTAGGGTATCAACATTCAAATGTTTGGCTTCCATAATAGAAACTATTTTTTCGACTTATTTTTATCCTCAGATTAGTGACTTCCTTCATCTTACTAACGCTTGGGACAACAGCTCATAACTACTTATTACTAGTTCGTTTAAGAAAACTTCTAATTTTCTTGGTTTTCTTAAACTATTCCTATCTTTTGGATGTAATTTTTCACTTTCTACTTTTTTGTTATAAAAGAAAAAAAATTTAAAATTTTTGAAAATGTTGTGCTTATGCAAAATATGATGCAAATTGATGTGTAAATAAGCACAAACCTCCAAATTTTTGAAAATGTTGTGCTTATGCAAAATATGATGCAAATTGATGTGTAAATAAGCACAAACCTCCCCCAAACCTGTTTACAGCAGTGTCCTCACTGATGTCATCCGTTAATCTCAAAAACCTGTAGACTTGGGAGGAAATTATTAATGGGGGCAAGAATATATGAAAGTGAAAATCCTCCCCCAAACTTATTTTTGGCTCACAATTTTGTAAAAATCATTTTCTTTCAAGATCCAAAATATACCAACCTCCCCAAACTTGAGTTAAATAATGTTAAGCAATTAAAATCATTGGGGGGTAAAGTTATTGGTCAATGCCAAGCTTTGCAAAGACCGAAGGTCAACACCAACCATTCAAAAATTTTATCGATGAAGCACCAAGGTTGATGAAAGAACATGTCACCTATTGACGTGAAGAAGTGGGGAGGTGACAAGAAGTGTAATGGAAAAGGATCGCGTCTCAATTTGGAGAGACGACACAGTGATAGTGATGATGGATTACTCGCATTATCATGATTGTCTAAAAGAAGGGGTGGAGGTCTAATTTCTTTGTCTTGGAGTTGATTCATCTCAACACCCGTGTCTTGTAAAAATGCGAGTTCATCAGCGAAAATTTCCTCAAAACTTTCATCGATACCCCGAAGAATAATGTCATCAGAGAAAATGGGGTGATCGTCAGACTCTATAAAAAGTTCCTCATCAGCGTTAGATATTGACCCGGACAACTCGGTGGAAAAGTACATGGCTGGGTCAAACAACAACATATGAATAGAGTCAGTATCATGAGGTTGATCAAATTCGCTGCTGTCGACATCCATTAATTCGACAGAACACACATGAGCATAGGGTTCGGAGGGTTCACTTCCCAACTTGTAAATGTTAAGCTCAATTGACTTCTTTCCAAAAGATAGGGTCATAAAGCCGTTTCTACAATTGATTACAGCGTTGGAAGTGGCCAAAAAGGGTCGACCGAGTATCACCGAGATTTGATTGCGTGGGTTTGCCACAGGTTGTGTATCAATAACGATAAAGTCCATAGGGAATATGAATTCCCCGACTTTGATTAACACATCCTCTAGCTCACCCCTAGGTTGGGTGATAGATCGATCGGCCATCTGAAGAGTGCAATGCACAGGTTTTAACTCTCCGATCCCTAATTGCTCATAAACAGAATACGGAAGCAAGTTAACACTGGCACCTAGATCGAGTAGAGCACGATTGATATTTTTACCCCCAATGGAAATAGAAATTGTAGGACTTCCGGGGTCCTTTCGTTTCTTGGGTAGTTGTTGTGTAAAAGCAGTGCTCACATTACTCGCAAGGAAAACTTTTTTAGGTACTTGAACTTTTCTCTTCCTAGTGCACAAGTCCTTTAGGATTTTCGCATATGACGGAACTTGTTGAATAGCATCTAGGAGAAGAATGTTTATATTAACTTGCTTAAAAATTTCCACAATCTTCTCCATTTGTGGACTTGGTCTGTTGCCCCTTAGCCTGTTTGGATAAGGTGCTTTATCAATAAGGGTTTGGTCCAACATTGGAGAGGATTGTGGGGACGGATTCGATCCCAAAACTGGAGTGGGAATCGATTTAGATAGATTTGGCGAAATGGGCGAAGGGTTCGAGCCTTGGGGAAAACGGAGAATAGGCTCGGGTGAACGTGGGAGACTAGACGAATTAGGGGAAGAAGAAGAAGAAACTGGGGTATCAAATGTGTCACTAACATCATCACCTTGCTCACCCACTCAGTTATTCAGCACTCTCCCCGATCTCAACGTAGTGACGGCATTCACATTATGATTTTGTGAATGGCCAGGATTCGGTAGGGGTTGAGATGGGAGTTTCCCTTTTTCTCTCGCACTCATTGCGGCATTTAACTGTGCGATTTGGTTTTCTAATGATTTAATACTCTCACCATGGGAGGCGAAGTTTTTCGTTATGGTATCAATAGAAGACCTCATCTCAGCTGAAATTTGCATGGATTGTTTCATGAACATATCCAAAGTTTGTGCGAGCGAAGAGTTATCAGTACCGGCCATTTGTGGTGTAGAAGTGTTGGCCGGATTTTGGAAATTCTGTGACTGAAAGGGGGGCTGATTCTGTGGTTGGGGTTGCTGTGGAGGAGGTCTTTGATAATTTCTTTGTTGGTTTTGATTCCAAGCAAAGTTAGGATGATTCCTTCATCCTTGATTATATGTGGAAGAATAAGGGTCGTTTCTAGGTCGCTGCTGAAAAGCAGCATTAGCTTGAAACGATGCATTCATAGGACATTCTTCCGTTAAGTGTGAAGGATCCGAACAGCAACCACAGACGGTCTTAGGAAGTGTGACCTGATTTAGGAAGAATGATGAAAATTTGCTCTCAATAGCGTCGAGTTTCTTCTGTATCGCTGCCATTTCGGCTTTTACTGCGATAGAAACATCGAGCTGGTGAACACCTCCCCTAGATGAAGGTGGTCTTACGCTTTCCCACTGCAAAGTGTGTTCAGCGAGGTCTTCCAGATACTTCCAAGCTTCACCGTCATCTTTAGATATGAAATTGCATTGACACATTGTTTCAAGCATCTGCTTTGTCGCTGGATTAATGCCCTCATATATAATCCGACATAAATCCCATCTTTGTATTCCGTGATGGGGGCATTGGACAAGCAGATCTTTGAAACGTTCAAAGCACTTCCAAAATGGTTCATTGGGAAGCTGGGTGAACTGGTTGATCTCGCTCCTAATGTGGGCAGTCTTATGGTTTGGGTAAAACTTCTTAAGAAATGCTATGACAAATTCATCCCAATTAGTGATAGAGTGTGCGGCAGTATTATAAAGCCATTTTTCTGCCAAGTCGCACAGTGTGAATGGGAGAAGATGTAAGCGCATAGCATCTAAAGTCAATTGTGAAGTACCCATCATTGCGCATACGTTTTCGAATTTGGTGATGAAAACGTACGCGTCTTCCGACTCAAGCCCGTGAAATTTGGGCAGCAGATTGATGTAGTGGGGTTTAATTTCGAAATTATCCCCGTTAGGTGGTGGAAGAGATAGACAAGTAGGAAGGGGACCACGAATAGGATAGCATCTCTCTTGGAGAGAGATGCGCGGTGGATTCTGCTCACCTACGGACGGTGGCAGCGTGGTGTTATAATTAGATGGAGTGCGTCCATCACGGTTGATGTGGTGTGTGGTGGGGGAAAAGAAGATGCAGAAGTACCGACTTCGGTGTCGATAGCAGGAACACGGACAAGACGGGCACTAGGATCCCGTGTCCAGCCGAGCATGCACTAAGCGGGTTTAGTGCAAGTGGCAGCGTGTGTGTGACTTTAAAATTGGCTTGTTTTGAAAAAGTGGACTCAAGACAAATCACCCTAAGATGCACAAGCAACCCTAGAACTAAGGTCACCTAGGTCCAGTCTCTAGACCGCTCCTAGACTTCCAAAGGACAAGCCGCAGGATCAATCCTCTACCGCCTCCGTACTACCCTTGTAGCCAGGTAAGTGCCAGGTAAGTGGGAAGGAACCACGTCGTGGGCCTAATTAAAAACCACTAGCCTTTGTCACACTTGCCTAGGCACTACAAAAGTAATGCGGATAAACGATAGATTACCCACGACCTTCCTCTGTCCTTATTGAGCGCGACAGTCCTTAGAGTCTGGTCTAGATATTTTTTAAATTAATGAAGGGTTGATCTATATGCTCAATTTGTGATTTGTGGGGATTAGGAAGGGTGATGAAATCCCCACCTAATCTTGATTTGGTCTTTGCCCCTTAGAGTCCGTATTAAGATATGCAAAACAAAACCAATCACAAAACTTTTGCAAAAAGATTTTTGAGCGGCGCAATTTTGCAAAGAATCCTGCAGAAAGTAGATTTTATTGGATTTGAGGGGAGAGAGAAGGAGTTAAGAAAGATACCAGAGAGTTTTGTGGTCCTAACTCTTCTAACCTGCCGCGATTCAGCCGCAAAAAGGGTACTTTTGCCGCGGTTCCGCCGCGTGGTAGAGAGAACAGTTGATGAAAATTTTTCTGTGGTCTCCTTTGCTCCTCTGGATCTCTAAAAATGTCTCTGTTTCCTGTTTTCCTCAATTCTGTGACTCAAGATTTCCTCGCAAAATTCACACAATAATCGTTAAATATGCAATTTGCAGTTTTGTTTTAATTATGATATGGATCGTATAAGAATTCAACACAAATAGTAAGAATAAAAAATTACGCACGTATCCCCGGCAACGGCGCCATTTGATTGACACGAAAAAGTGTGTTTTTGTAGTAAACCGCAATCAATAACGGTGTCGCGTGTAGCTAGACCGAGATGAGTACGGGTCGTCCTCTGGGAAACGTGGAACCTTTTAATTTTACTTTGGATGTGTTGAAAAAGAGAGGAGGGAAAAAGAATTTTATAGAATGGGTTTTAGATCTACGTTAAACAAGAATGTAAAATATAGATCTAGATTATTTTAGAGATGTAGATAATATAATAAGAGGGCTTGTAGGGTTCGTTAGGATTTAGTAGTTATGGACGATTAATTAAAAGTTACCCTTTTTATCCATTAATAGATTTAAAACTAGAACGACGGTGATGCGTGTAGATTAAGGTTTCTGGAGGGAAAGGAATCCCACTCTTAACCCTTATCTCGACACGGAACTCCGTTCATATCTAGCCTTTACCAAAACAATCATTAATCTAATCTCTAATCGCGGTCGGAACTAACAAAGAATTGTTAGCGCGCCCGATTAGGATGTTAATGATTCTTTTGATAAAGTTTATAAACTTTATAGGACTTAAAAGGGGTTTAGAGATGTTCATCATCCATTAGCCTACCATAATCCTACGAACCCTAACAAGCGGAGAATTACTCGCGCATGTTGGGAGAAGAAGATGAAAAGACAGAGAGGGGAAACATAATGTAAAATGCAAAAAGAATTAAATAAAATAACTACCTTTATTAATCAACTTGAACAATCTACACTTTTATTCCGTAGAAAATGATTACAAACTAGTTGCTTCTCGATCTTTCCTAAAGAGGTAGTCGAACAGTTGATGATCAGCCTGGATGCGTGAGCGTCTGGGGCTTCGTGATCGCGTCGGCTTGATGAATTTTCCAAGAGGCTCTCGGTGCCCTTTTATAGTGCAAAGCCAGAATCTTTTGGTTGAAAACTTGGTAATATTCAGCAGAGATTCATACCCCAAAGTTTTAGCAAATGATCCTTCTAGACTGCCGCGGATCCACGGCCAACAGGGGGGTTTGGCCGCGGTTCCGCGGCCAAAGGTAGAGATCTCTTGATGAAATTTCTTGGGCTTGCTTCTTGTGACATGTGGCAATCCTAGGCACCTTCAGAATTCAGAAATCTTCTCTCGGTTGCTTCCAGACTTGGTCTCCAAGTTTTGATTCTTAATTAGGCAAGTCTTCTTCAACAACTTGATTTCTTTGATAAATTCTGCACAACAACTTGGAAAATTCTGCACAATAATCTCAAATAATATTTAGTAGACTTAGTTCTACTAGGATTTGGTCAATGGATTTATTTGCATACATTTTCCTACCAAATGCTAATTAAAATATATTAACACATGGAAAATGGTGTTTTTACACATAAACCCTCATATGTATAATATATTATAATAAAGTCCTTTTTTAATATGAAAATGGTAGGAAAAATGTAATACAAATGTGCAGTGTTATCAACTGAACACACACTACAACACAACGGTATATCTGAAAGGTGGAATCGAACCATATTGGATATGGTTCGTTCCATGATGAGTAAGGCTGAGTTGCCATGATCTTTCTGGGGTTATGCACTAGAAACAGCTGCATATCTTTTGAACAAGGCTCCAACCAAGACTGTGCCTACCACCCCATATCAGATGTGGAGTGGGAAGAAACCCTGTCTTAAGTATCTTAAGACATAGGGATGTCCAGCTTTTGTAAAGAAGCAGCATGCGGACAAGCTCGAGGCACGCTCAGTACTGTGTAAGTTTGTGAGATACCCCAAGAACTCCAGGGGGTATCTTTTCTATTCCGCAGAGGAACAAAAGGTTTTTGTTTCTCAGAATGCCCACTTCTTGGTAACTGAATTTTTAGAAAGTCAGATAAGTGGGAGCGCAATAGAACTGGAAGAAATTCCAGATCCACAAGCTATTACTGAAAGCTTGGAAGAACCAGAAGTTTCAGGAGAACCGGACATCCCAACGCCACTCCGCAGGAGTAGTAAGCAGTCTCATCCGCCCCAGAGATACTACGGTTTTCTCATAGACGGGGATAGAGAGGATTGCACTATTGATTATGATGAGCCTACTAGCTTCCAGCAAGCCATTCAGAGCGGTGACTCGGTAAAATGGCTGGATGCAATGCGGACCGAGATGGAGTCCATGTACACCAACAAAGTTTGGACTTTAGACTTTTTTCCAGAAGGGGTAAAACCCGTAGGCTGCAAATGGATCTTTAGAAAGAAGATTGGTGTAGATGGGCAGGTTGAAACCTATAAAGCTAGACTTGTTGTAAAGGGTTTTCGTCAAAGACCTGGTTTGGACTATGATGAGACCTTTTCTCCAGTGGCTATGCTTAAATCCATTCGGATCCTTCTTACCATTGCTGCTTTCCATGATTATGAGATCTGGCAGATGGACGTAAAGACGGCTTTCCTAAATGGAAATTTGAAAGAGTGCGTCTATATGGATCAGCCGGAGGGATTCATTCAGAGTGGGAGCAGCGGTAAAGTGTGCAAGTTGCTCAAGTCCATCTATGGACTGAAGCAGGCATCGCGGAGTTGGAACATCTGCTTTGATGATACTGTCAAAGAATTCGACTTTATCAAAAACCCAGATGAACCATGCATTTACAGTAAGATTGTAGGGAGAACTGTGGTATTCCTCGTCTTGTACGTGGATGACATTCTCCTAATAGGAAATGATATTCCTATGCTACAGTCAGTCAAAGGATTCTAGTTACAGAGGTTCTCCATGAAGGACCTGGGCGATGCCAACTACATTCTGGGGATCCAGATCTATCGTGATAGATCTAAGAGGATGTTGGGACTTTCACAGTCCAGGTACATCAACACCATACTGAAACGATTCAGTATGGAAGATTCTAAGCACGATAATCTACCGGCTTGTCATGGAATCGCCCTCTCCAAAGAAATGTCTCCCAAGACTGATTTGGAAAGGGCTCGCATGTCATCTATACCCTACGCATCTGCGGTAGGCTCTATAATATATGCGATGTTGTGTACCAGACCAGATGTAGCATACGCATTGAGCGTTGTAAGCCGGTATCAGTCGGACCCAGGGGAGAAACACTGGATAGCAGTAAAGAACATTCTCAAGTACCTGAGAAGGACTAAGGAAATGTTCTTGGTGTATGGCGGAAAAGACCTCCAGATTGAGGCCTTTGCTGACTCCAGCTTCCAAAGTGACAAGGATGACTCCAAGTCCATGTCGGGTTATGTCTTTACCCTCAATGAAGGGGCGGTTTGCTGGAAGAGCTCCAAGCAGGAAACCATTGCTGACTCAACTATGGAAGCGGAGTACATAGCTGCTTGCGATGCCGCAAAGAAAGCTGTCTGGATGAAGAAGTTCCTCACGGAGCTTCAGGTGGTTCCTACCATTGTTGATCCAATACCGCTGTATTATGACAACAACGGCGCTATAGCTTTAGCGAAGGAACCCAGATCCCATCAGAAGTCCAGGCACATTTTGAGGCGGTACCACCTGATCAGGGAGATCGTAGATCGCCGGGAGATCGAGGTGAAGAGAGTAAATTCGGAGAATAACACTGCAGATCCATTCACGAAGGCCATACCCCAGACTCAATTCGAGCGGCTGATCGAGATGATAGGTCTTCGATACGCCAGTACATGGCCTTAGTGCAAATGGGAGACTGTTAGTGTATATGCCCTAGAGGCCATTACTGTATCATACTAGTTTGTATATTACTTGATGGAAGCTTGGGATATTCACAGTTGTATAGACAATCTTGCTCGAAATGGTAGTATGCTCCTTGGTTTGTTTCTACTTCAATGTGTACATGTGTTTCTTTTAGCATATTGCCTATACACATTAGTGGAGCCCTTAGGATCTTTGCTTGATTACCAGCGTTGTGATGGCAGTCACACTAGTAGGAGCTGGGTAATCTACAAGCACATCCTTATACAGGTCCCTAGTCGTTGGATTATCGAGACGGGGCATCGATACTCCGGAGTAGACTAGCGTATGCGCTTCTCATCCCAGCAGGGGAGATGGTCTGTCCCACAGCCGTCAGTACGTCGTACTTGAGATAGTATGCAGGTGCTTATTAGGTTACGAGTACACTGGACAGGACTCGTCGGGAACTGTTAGTTGGTACTATACCTATCGTCAGTTATCAGTTCCCAGGTGACATGAGTACAGTTTAGTCCGCTGACTTGACACCGTCACTTCTCCTCGAGTGTGTTCCCACTGTTCTTTGATTACTACCCTACCACGGCTAAAAGGAGTCGTGCAAACAGGTAGTAGTTGGGTGCAGTCCCGAAGCACTTGGAGGCAGTGACGGTTAGACAGGATTCGTCTCTCCCGGTATTGGGGGTTGATATCGCGCTGTGTCTAGGAGAGCCATTAAACATAGTCGTCCCTGGCCAGGGCAAGTGAGATATACTGGTAGGTTTTCCAGTGTTATCTCAGGGTGTTCTGGGCTACACTCCGACACGACTTGTACCGCTAATAGGGGACTGACGTTTACCACCCCCTAGGCCCGCCATGCGATATTCTCAGACGAACAGACCGGACTGTACGGAGATTGTCACATTCAGGCACAGTAGGAGTTCGGATGGGTTTACCTCATCGGCCTTCTTAGCGACATCTACCTGGGGACCGTTACGTACAGCTAGTACCGCTTGCGGTCTATGGTTGAACCCACTGCCTGCGTAGTGTTGAGTCTTTAGAGTCCCACATAGAGAGTTTCCCTGCACTGAGCGAAAGGTGTAGAGGCCGTATGGTTTTACGGCAAGGCTACGATCACTTACGTACACTTGTGCGCGTATGCTGTTCGGGCTGACAATACTAGTGGGCTTTAGTTTAAGCCGGATCCTAGTATTGTATGGATGGATTAGTTTTGTCTTCTGTGCATTTGCATTCTACGGAATGCGGATGCGGGTGTGTATGCACAGTTGTGAGGAGCGAAGAAGAAGGAGGTGCCTCATTAGGGTTTTGACAGTTGATTCGGTCAAAATCATTATGGGGCGGGCTCATTAGGGTTTTGACAGTTGGTTCGGTCAAAACCATTATGAGCCGGGGACATTATTTACTAATCTTTTTAATGATAATTATGTTATGGCTAATTGCTTTGACCATTTGACCATACTTGACTTTGTTGACCATTTGACCAAAGTTGACTAGGATCTTTCATGTGAGATCTAGAGTCTTCTTTTGGTTTTTGATTTTATTTTTTTGATGATAATGGTCTAATCAAGGTAGCCATCAACTTTATCATGAAAAGATTAGTAATGATGATGTTTATAGATTATTATTCCATGGTCCATTATTCTTGGTTCATAATTCTATTCTCATTCTCTCTCATGAAATGAGAAGCTCCATGGTTGATCCTTCATCTTCCTCCTCTTGATTTTTCCTTTGATCTTATGTGTTGAGAAAATAAGGAAGTAAATTGACAAACACATCCATCTTCTTCTTCTACACAACCTAGGACATCAAGCTTAGCAACCTTGTTGCCCTATTTCCCTCGGTTTGAGGTGGAGCTCGGAACACAAACTCTCGGGTAGATCGTCTTCGACTCTAGGAGGCCGCAGAGATGACCAAGATCCGGATCGATCCTCGGAGCTTGGATGGACGAGGAGGACAGCGGAGAGAAGACCCGAAGGACCGGTTTCGTGAGGTATAATCTCTATGACATAGTAGATAGAACCTCATGTAGTTTGCTAGGTTTTTGTTTAGCAAAGATCCCCTTTTTAGTCCATATTGCCTTGTGTCAAAAAATTGTTTTTTTACCATTTCCGCCTCCCCGTAAGAACCGGGGTGAGCAACGTGGACTTACACCTTTGAGCCGTGGTAGGGTAGCAATCTAAGAACAGTGGGAACACACTCGAGGCAAAGCAGCAGTGTCAAGTCTGCGGACTATGCTGTACTCATGTCACCTGGGAACTGTTAACTGACAACGGGTATAATACCAACCAACAGTTCCCTGCGAGTCCTGTCCGGTGTACCCGTAACCCAACGAGCACATGTATACTATCTCCAGTACAACGTACTGATGGCTGTGGGATAGACCATCTCCCCAACTGGGATGAGAAGCGTACACACTAGTCTACTTTGGAGTATCGATGCCCTGTCTCGATAATCCTACGACTAGGGACCTGAAAAAGGATGTGCTTGTAGACTACCCAGCCCCCACTAGTGTGACTGCCATCACAACGCTGGTAGTCAAGCAAGATCCTAAGGGCTCTATCAATATGTATTCTCAATATGCTAACATATACACATATTAAGATAGAAATAAACCAAGTAGCATACTACCATGTTTAGCAAGACTGTTAATATAACTGTGAATATCCCAAGCTTCCATTAAGTAATATACAAGCTGGTATGATACAATAATGGCCCCTAGGGCATATACACTAACAATCTCCCACTTGCACTAGAGCCATGTACTGGCGTATCGAAGACCTATCATCTCTAGTAGCCTCTCGAACTGAATCTGAGGTAAGGCCTTAGTGAATGGATCTGCAGTGTTCTCCTCTGTAGGAACTCTCCGGACCTCGATCTCCTGGTGATCTATGATCTTCCTGATCAAGTGATACCGCCTTAAGATGTGTCTGGACTTCTGATGGCACCTGGGTTCCTTTGCTAAAGCTATAGCTCCGTTGTTGTCGCAATACAACGGTATTGGATCAACAATGGTAGGAACCACCTGAAGTTCTGTTAGGAATTTCTTCCTCCAGACTTCTTCTTTTGCAGCATCGCTAGCAGCGATATACTCCGCTTCCATCGTCGAGTCAGCAACGGTGTCCTGCTTGGAACTCTTCCAGCACACCACCCCTCCATTGAGGGTAAAGACATAACCTGACATGGACTTAGAGTCATCCTTGTCACTCTGGAAGCTGGAGTCGGCAAAATCCTCGATCTGGAGGTCTTTTCCGCCGTAAACCAAGAACATATCCTTAGTCCTTCTCAGGTACTTGAGAATGTTCTTTACTGCTATCCAGTGCTTCTCCCCTGGGTCTGACTGATACCTGCCTACCACGCTAAGTGCGTAAGCTACATCTGTCTGATGCACAACATCGCATAAATTATAGAGCCTACCGCAGAAGTGTAGGGTATAACTGACATGCGATCCCTTTCCAAATCAGCCTTGGGAGACATCTCTTTGGATAGGGTGATTCCATGACAAGTCGGTAAATTACTGCGCTTAGAATCTTCCATACTGAATCTTTTCAATATAGTGTTAATATATCTGGACTGCGAAAGTCCCAACATCCTCTTAGATCTATCACGATTAATCTGGATCCCCAGAATGTAAGAGGCATCACCCAGGTCTTTCATGGAGAACCTGTGTGACAAGAATCCTCTGACAGATTGTAGCATAGGAATGTCATTTCCTATTAATAGAATGTCATCCACGTACAAGACGAGGAACACGACAGCTCGTGCTACAATTTTACTATATATACATGGTTCATATAGATTTTTGATAAAGTCATATTCTTTGACCGTTTCATCAAAACAGATGTTCCAACTCCGCGATGCCTGCTTTAGTCCATAAATGGACTTAAGCAACTTGCACACTTTCCCGCTGCTCCCACTCTGATTGAAGCCTTCTGGCTGATCCATATAGACGCACTCTTCTAAATTACCATTTAGAAAAGCCGTCTTTACGTCCTTCTGCCAAATCTCATAATCGTGGAAGGCAGCAATGGCAAGAAGGACCCGAATGGATTTAAGCATAGCCACTGGAGAAAAAGTTTCGTCATAGTCCAAACCAGGTCTTTGACGAAAACCCTTTGCAACAAGTCTAGCCTTATAGGTTTCCACTTGTCCATCTACACCAATCTTTTTCTGGAGCAAAGTCCAAAGTCCATACTTTGTTGGTGTATATGGACTCTGTCTCGGTCCGCATTGCATCCAGCCATCTTACCGAGTCACCGCTCTGGATGGCCCGCTGGAAGCTAGTAGGTTCATCATTATCAATGACGCAATCATCTCAATCCCCATCTATGAGAAAACCATAGTATCTCTCAGGCGGATGAGACGGCCTACTACTCCTGCGGAGGGGTACGGGAATGTCATGTTCTTCTTGAACTACTGGTTCTACCAAACTTTCAGTAGTAGTTTGCGGTTCTGGAATTTCTTCCAATTCTATTGTGCTCCCACTTGTTTCCTTTTCTAAAAACTACTGTTCTAGAAAATGGGCATTACGAGAAACAAAAATCTTTTGTTCTTCTGCGTAATAGAAGAAATATCCCTTGGAGTTCTTTGGATATCCCACAAACTTACACTGTACTGATCATGTCTCGAGTTTGTCCGCATGCTACTTTTTAACAAAAGCTGGACATCCCCATATCTTCAGATACTAAAGATAGGGTTTCTTCCCACTCCACATCTGATATGGCATGGTAGGCACAGTCTTGGTAGGAGCCCTGTTCAAAAGATATGCTGCTGATTCTAGCGCATAACCCCAGAAAGATCGCGGTAACTCAGTATTACTCATATCCAATAGGGTTCGGTTCCGTCTCTCCGATACACCGTTATGCTGTGGAGTGTATGGAGGAGTAAGCTGATAGAGAATTCCTTTCTCTTTTAGGTAAACTAGGAACTCGGCACTTAAGTATTCACCACCTCGATCAGATCTCAGTGTCTTGATACTTTTGCCGGTTTGGTTTTCTACTTCATTCTTATATTCTTGGAATTTCTCAAAGGCCTCGGATTTATGTTTCATTAAGAAAATGAATCCATACCTAGATTAATCGTCCGTAAAAGTAATGAAATATGAAAAAACACCTCTTGCATGTGTAGACATTGGACCACATACATCGCTGTGTATGAGTCCTAAGAGCTCGCTCGCTCTTACTCCATGTCCAGTGAATGGAGTCTTTGTCATCTTTCCTTTGAGACATGATTGACAAGTTGCATAAGATTGATATTCGAACGGATCCAAATATCCTTCTCTATGTAACTTAGTTAACCTTGTCTCATTGATGTGACCCAGTCTACAATGCCATAAGAAAGCCTTATTTATATCTGGAGACTTTCTTTTTAGTGTGTTCTTGACATTGAAAATATGTAATTGGTTTAGCACGTATATACCGTTATCTAGTGTACCAGACCCAATCAAACCATGATTAAGGTGGATGTTAACAACATCGCTTACAAACGTGAAATCATAACCTTCTTTTGATAACAACGATACTGATATGATATTACACGTTAAACTAGGTACACAAAAACAGTTGTGCAAAACCAAAATATGTCCACTCGTCAATCTTAGATGATAATCCCCTACGGACACAGCACCCACGCTAGCTCCGTTAGCAACCTGGAGGGTCATATCACCAACCTTCAGCACTCTACGGTTTCTCAGTGCCTGTAATGAATTGCATATATGAGATCTTGATCCGGTATCCAATACCCAGAAAGTAGAGTTGATTGACAGACAATTTTCAATTACAAACACATCTGAAGTCGAAGCCACAGCTTGTTTCGGTTCCTGGTTCTTGGCAATCCAAGCTTTGCAATCTTTCTTCCAATGGCCTTTCCTACGACAGTGGAAGCACTCGTCTTTTGCCACTACTGGCACCGCAACCTTTGTCTTTCCCTTAACTCCCACCTTACCAACACCACCTCTAGGTTTGGTAGCGGCCTTCTTCTTCCTTCCTTTGGCCCTAGCCTTGGACCCGGAAGAGGAAGCACCGCGAACAAACATAGTGTGTGTTTCCCTTGCTTTCTGCAAGGTGCCCTCTGCACTCCTCAACATGTTAAGGAGTTCTGGAAGTTCAACTTCTTTTCCTTGAATGTTGAAATTCAGAATAAACTGGGCGTAGGTGGAAGAAAGGGACTGAAGAACCAAGTCTGTATAGAGCTCGTTCTCTAAAGTCGTCCCGAGGTCCGTGAGCTCTTCTATATAGCGAATCATCTTTAGGACATGTTCTCCTACAGATGATCCGACGGCCAGCCTCAACTGAAACAAGTTCTTCGGGGTCTCGTATCTAGCTATACGAGATTGCTCTCCATACAGTTCCTTGGTGTGGAGAAATATGGATTCAAGATCCATATTCTCGTGCCTCCTCTGATGTTTATTATTCATAGAGGCAAGCACGATGCATTTGGCCTTTGCGCAATCAATCTCCCAGGTCTTGCGGATTTCCTTATCTGCGACACTGGATTCTGGACCAGGGACAGCAGGTGCCTTAGTGGTAAGGATATACCCCAATTTGTCATAAGTAATAGCCATCTTAACATTCCGGAACCAATCTTTATAGTTTGGCCCTGTCAAAATATTTTTATCTAATAGTAACTTAAGGCCTGTCATGTTCTAGGTCGCTGCAATGAGAGAGAGAGGGAACACTTTAGCATGATGCTCCTGCAAGTTTAGAGTGGTTTTTAGTTTATCTAAACTGGATGGCTCCTACTGTTTCTCGAATCCCTCCTCAAACCATAAAAGAAGAACTAGTCAGGACTATTCTCACCGTACAATTCTTGCTTAACCGTTCAGCCAGGCCGGTGTCGGTACTTCGAGGGAGGTTTTACGACGCTTTTGCGAAGTTCCTTAATTAAATAACCTCTTTTCTCTGGGGGCGTAACCCCGCTGACACCTTTCTCGACACCTACTTGGTTTATAGCATTGATCGTTAAGTGACGAATCTCCTGATGAGTAGCGGATACTCACAGTAGGATTGGGATCCAAATATCATCATGTGATAAAGCTGAAGGAATCCTACCAAAATTATCACACTCCAAATGGTATGCATCTCTTTACAAATTTCAGCTTCTTTAGAAATTCCCGATATAAATTTCTGTCCCATGCTCTTATGACCTTGGCGTTGGTCAAAATGTCATAAGTCATATGTCAAGTTCTACCCATCATTATCTTGTTAATTTGAACCCATCCGTACATACCCCTTACGTTGGCCAAATGATAATACGACTGTCCCAAACTAACTCATCTATCTATGCAACAAATGAATACCCAGCAACTACCAAACACTATGCCTTGGCGTTGGTCAAAATACATAGCTTGAATACTACTGAATACCCAAATGAAATGACGGAGGGCTGCGAATGGTTTTGGTGAAACCGTGAACGTAGTGAACTTGATATGATCGAAGGAACCTGATAGCTTTTAAAAGGAGTGGTTAAAGCTCCGCAATTTAAAAAATATCTTCTGTTTTAAAATAACCGAGTGGTTTCTTTTAAACTGTTCCAACGATTCAACTTTGGTTTATTTTTTTGCATTAATATAATGCGTCCCATCAATTAACTTATCATTGCAGAAAACAACGAAAATACAACAACCTCTTATGCCATCCGCATTCGCCACTGGGTCCCGTCATTCACTCGTTAGGTTACTTAACTAACGACAGAGCGGGGGCTGGGCTAGCGCAGGTGCAAAACATAAGTGACGCCTAATAGCTATCATATATAGATATTGTACATTCGTCAGACGCAATAATAAGCATTCCAGATCACAGATGAACATATTGGATTTTCTACGAATCCACATTCCTTTTGAGCCTGCAAAGAAAGACAGATTACACAGTCGCGATGAATAGCCAAAACCCCACCCTAGACCCCTACGGGTACGGCAAACTACCCGCCAAGTACCCGAAGTGAAGCGGTCTCCCTCAACAACGTGAGTAGGCCACTAAACACTTCAAACTACCCGGTAGTTTGTGCACCCCATCTTGGGTCTATCCTAGGAGCAGAAAACAGTAAATGAAATAATACAACGGTGGCTACAACCTCAGCCCGGATGTGCCCCGCAAAAGAATATTACAACAATTTACAAATTACATTTGAATGAAAGAAACACTTGTCTCACATCCCCGGCTATCCATTCACGACAATCCAACAAGTCCATAAACACAAACCAGCAAAAACCATTACAGAAATGTGCAACCCCCTGCTAACCGACATACTAGCAGTTAGGGGAGGTTTACGAACACATTAAACACATCACAGATATAATCAAATTAGCCAAACATCTTAGAATTTTGATCAAGTAAAGACAAATGATTCTACTCCAAACAATTCTCTGTGCACCTGAAACCTGAGCAGAAACAGAACATCCCAGAAAATACAAAATTAACACAGAAGAGTTACTGGGGAAATTTGGACTGACTCGGCTTCAACTCGGCCGCGGATCCACGGCGGATCGCTTTGGATCGGCCGCGGTTCCACGGCGGTTTGGCCGAGTTAGGATCCCAAATTTCTCCAGTAACCTTATAATTCCCTGCTTGTATTTTTAAGGGTCCCTGAAAAATTTTTAGACCTCGTTTTAAAATCGGCAGAAACATGGTGAAAATATCGTATTTTTGGGTTCGTTTTGCGATCGAATTTCTAACGACTTTGCTAACAAGTTAGTTATGGTTTAGCGAGGCTCTGATACCACTGTAAGTCGACGTTAGACACCCCACATGATGCGGGGAAGCGGAATAGGTAAAACAATCATTTTGTTTAAACTAATATCGACTAACTTTACGGATCTTAGCTAAACCCTAACTAACAACAACATAGAAGTGATTAGCTACTATGAAAGGAGATTATACCTAATGAATCAAGTCCTTCTTGTTCTCTTTGTTCACCTCCTCGACGGCCTCCTCATTGTGATAGAAGATCCCCCCGAGAGCTACTTCTCCAAGCTTTAACCCCACACTTGAGGTAACTAAGTGGCTATGAATACTAATCAAAGCAACCTAGAGGATATAGAAGAGGATTAGTGATCTATTTGTCTTGCTAACCCTTGGATCTCAACACATGAGAGGTTAGGGTTAGAGTTGAAGAGAGAGAGCTTGAGGAGAGAGAATGTGAAAGTAATTATCAAATGGAAATTAACTCATTTGTGTATTTATATGAAGCATAAAATATCTTGCACAAAAATATCTTTGCACAAATATCTTCATGCTTCATTTAATACAAATGAATCATCTAATGAGTCATTAAAACCATTAAAGCTTCATTAACTCTCTTGATGAATCATGTCCATGAGTCACAAAACCATTTAATGCATATAACACCTAAGCTCTCCACATCATCAACCTTCTAGAAGCTTCTCAAGTATTTACGAGAACGCCCCTCTTATCCGTGAAAACACGGAAATACTGAGACTGTATAAATCCAATAATCCAATATTAGAATCTGGCTTAAACCAAAGTCTGCTAATATAAACTGTCCGAATATCGTACGTGCGTAAAAACACGTATGTGTCCGAACCCTGTCGTAAAACCATACGACCTCTATATCGTTTCGCCTGAAGTAGGGAAACTCTCTATGTGGTACTCTAAAGACTCGACACTACGCTGGCAGTGGGTTTAACCACAGACTGCAAGCGGCACTAGCTGTACGTAACGGTCCCCAGGTAGATGTCGATAAGAAGGCCGATGAGGAAACCCATCCGAACTCCTACTGAGCCTGATGTGACAATCTCCATACAGTCTGTTCTGTTCGTCTAAGACTATCGCATATCGGGCCTATGGGGCGGCAAGCATCAGTCCCCTAAAAGCGGTATAAGTCGTGTCGGAGTGAAGCCCATTACACCTTGAGAAGCTACTGGAAATCCTACCAGTAAATCTCGCTTGCCCTGACCAGTGACTTTGCGTAATGGATCTCCAGACACAGCGCGATATCAACTCCCAATACCGGGAGAGACGAATCCTGTCTAACCGCCACTGCCAATACCAACTCCCAATACCAGGAGAGACGAATCCTGTCTAACCGCCACTGCCTCCAAGCGCTTCGGGACTGCACCCAACTGCTACCTGTTTGCACGACTCCTTTGAGCCGTGGTAGGGTAGCAATCTAAGAACAGTGGGAACACACTCGAGGCGAAGCAGCAGTGTCAAGTCTGTGGACTATGCTGTACTCATGTCACCTGGGAACTGTTAACTGACGATGGGTATAATACCAACCAACAGTTCCCTGCGAGTCCTGTCCGGTGTACTCGTAACCCAACAAGCACCTGTATACTATCTCCAGTACAACGTACTGATGGCTGTGGGAATGACCATCTCCCCAACTGGGATGAGAAGCATACACACTAGTCTACTCCGGAGTATCGATGCCCTGTCTCGATAATCCTACGACTAGGGACCTGAAAAAGGATGTGCTTGTAGACTACCCAGCCCCCACTAATGTGACTGCCATCACAACGCTGGTAGTCAAGCAAGATCCTAAGGGCTCTATCAATATGTATTCTCGATATGCTAACATATACACATATTAAGATAGAAATAAACCAAGTAGCATACTACCATGTTTAGCAAGACTGTTAATATAACTGTGAATATCCCAAGCTTCCATTAAGTAATATACAAGCTGGTATGATACAATAATGGCCCCTAGGGCATATACACTAACAATGACTCCCCTCTGTCGTCTTCAAGGATAATCAGGAGGTCTTCAGCTGGAGGATCCGGCTGTATCATCATCTCGACCATATCTTGGAATAAAAGCGTCATTCGTTTTATGTTGGCCGCTTGTTCCGCGGCCTCTTTGTCTTTCCTCTCGAGCATTCTCCAGAGGAATTCGGCATCAGTTTCCTGTTCTTGACGCTGTTCCAACGATGTTTCCGGGCTTGCTTTTGGCCCGGTGAGTGCAGCCATAGTTGTCAGCCCCTCCTGGAGCTTTTGCTGTTGTTCCTGAGCCTTTGTCACTGATCTGGTGAGAGGTCGATGGCCCGTGGAGATATGGATATCCTCTTTCTCGGCTGCCATATAAACAGTATGCACCACCATGCCCCCAGACTTGGGGCGTTCAGTGCCCTTTAGATTCATCACAGACGCATAGATCTTCTCCGGCCTTCTCCTTTTGTGGATGGTTGAAGTTGAGGGAGCTGGCGATGTAGGCGTCTATGCAGACGACACCTTTCGTGGCATGGCGGAGGGATGGCTCCCCTCTTGCTGAATCTTTATTTTCTTGGATCGACAGGAGTAATCCTTGTCGATTACTGAGTCTTGGACCCTTCGCCAGACCCTGTGAATTTTTTAGGACAGCCGTTGAGGGGGCTGTTCTGGCTTTGCCTTTGTGGCGCCACAGGTGGATGAGATCTTTTCAATACAGCAGTTGGAGAGTTTTTATGCACCCTCCTAAGTGGTTCAAAGCTGTTCCCAGTTGGAACAGCAGTATCAACTTCTACCGTTGAAGCTGGCGGAGTCAGTCCAGAAGGGGAATTGCCCCCAGCTTTCCTCACTCGGTGCCAGTGGCGACGTCGAGCGTGTCGAGCGGACGGGACCGCCTCTGCTGTTGGATGAGCTTCTTCATGCCCTCTGCTCTGATGAGGGGCTGTTGTCGTCGTTAGCCTGTCGAAGACCGACGTCCGCTGGGAGGGGATAGCCAACCTGTCGAAGGCAGACTTTCGAACAGGGGTAGTAGCCTTGGTGACTTCACCTGGAATGGGAGTTGGAGCGGCCAGTCTTGCAAAGACTAATTCTTTAGCAGAAGAAGCCACTTTGATGACTTCATTTGTCGAAACAGGGATGGATATCCGTTTCGGGATGACCCCCTCAGGTATCGCGGGCTTCTTCACGGGCCTATTGGAGTTTTGGCCCAATCTGTTAAAGACTGAGGCGTTGGATTTGGGCGACCCGTTGAGAGAGGCTGCGGTAGTCGTAAGCCGATCAAAGACCGACTTCTTCGGAGCTTCTTGTAACGACAGTGGGGCGTTAAAGCTCATGGGTGGGAGCATGGTCCCAAAGAACAGCCCAGTGGTGGCTTGCGTCACCTGTTCCACTGGAATCATGAAAACGGAGGCTGCTTGAGGCCTATAAGTCACTCCTCTAGCAAGAACAGAGTGGGAGTTATTGCAGTTGTTGCGGTATGTGCAGTTGAAAGCCATTGATCTTTTGTTTTCTGCACGGAGTAAGACACCAAATCTTAGTACCTCGAATCCAGGGGTAATCATAGCAAACCGCGATTCGTTCGCGAAACACGACACACGAAGTGTGGAGTGGAAAGAAGAAAAGGTCCCACTGGGCATGCCAGAATCTGTTCACCGCCGAAAACCGGGAAGACAGACGTCTTTCCTGAATTTGGGGGCAGATGCTATTTGGTTTTATCCGTCCACCACTCCGAAGATACCAAGTTGATTTATGGCACCATCGAAGGTTTAGATGGATGCGTCCGATGTAGCAGACTTCGTCAGATTCCCTCTCATTGTGAGGGGTTTTTGATTGTAGGGACGCTCTTCCCTGCAGGTGCAAGCCCCTGCAGTTAATTACGCTACCGCATCGCGGTAACCACTTTCTCCTTCTCCAGATGGTCACTTAGTGTCGTGTGTGTTTATTTTGTTTTTGGTTGCCCGTGGATTGTATACGGAGAGTAATTTATGTTGTCGCCCGTAGGGCGTGGATTAGTCCAAATCCGTATTTTCTTAGATTTGGGTTTGGGTTGGGTTTAAGGATCGTTAATCTCATTTGAGACTAAGATCAACTTAAATGTTTGTTAAGGATACGTTAGTCTAATTTTAGACTAAGATCTACTTAACAGGATCATTTAGATCCAACAAATGAGCATTTGGACTCTATTGTTTTAGTTTAGGGACATTGCGGTCCAATGAGTGTCTGGTTGCCGGGACCCGACACCTCTCTGAAGACGTTGAAGAATTACAACGACATATATCAGAGGTATGAAGAGATATACCCTTGAACCAATGTCGGTTGAGAGATCTGTAGTCAAGTTTGGGACTAAGATCAAACATTTATGAGCATATGAGCTCAATCAGGGATCTGTGGTCAACTTGGGCTCGGCCCATTCAGTTAAAATGTTGGACATTTAATTAGGCTCGGTCCTTTTTCATTTAACAATGTTGAGTATTGGTTTGGGTTCTGACAACATTTTTGTCTTTTATTGAGTGCTGAGCACTCATT
Source organism: Agapanthus africanus (assembly GCA_030015575.1). NCBI lineage: Eukaryota > Viridiplantae > Streptophyta > Magnoliopsida > Asparagales > Amaryllidaceae > Agapanthus > Agapanthus africanus. Next base: position 101,280,516 of record CM057347.1, on the reverse strand, counting down.
ATGGCTCTGGGGATTTATTTAAAGAACAATTTATGTTCCATCAGCGCACATGTGAGGAGCACGTGGCGCGCTTGGCGCTGAGCGCCAGATTTAGAGCGCTAAGGCGCTTCCTATGATATAGCGCACACGTGAGGAGCACGTGGCGCGCTTGGCGCTGAGCGCCAGTCAATGAGTGCAGAGCGCTCTTTATAAAATAACGCACACGTGAGGAGCATGTAGTGCGCTTGGCGCTGAGCGCCAACCTTGGAGTGTTGGGCTCTTCTTTTAAAATAGCGCTGGGTGCTGAGCGCCAGAGTTGAAGTGCTGAGACGCTTCTTTAAATTGGAGCGCTAAGAGCGTTGCGGTGCTGTGCGCCAGACTTGGAGCGCTGAGACACTTCTTTTAAAATAGCGCTGAGCGCCAGACTTGAAGCGCCGAGGCACTTCTTTAAATTGGAGCACTAAGAGCGCTACGGCACTGTACGCCAGACATGGAGCGCTGAGGCGCTTCTTTTTAATTTGGAGCGCTAAAGCTCTCTTTAGGCAACTTTAATCAGTTCTAGGCTCTGAGAATTAAATTCTCATTTATAAGAGACATTGTCTCGTGGGTGAACAAAGTTCTTATTTTTATAGGAGATGTTAGTGAAAGACTTTGCCTTTATGGATCTGTGATCTGAAAAGAATTGAATTCTTCTCCCTCACTTTTTATGATGAGATGCTATGATCTCTTTTGTCAAAGATCTTGGTCTTATAGATCTGATCTAGAAAAAGAAATAGGTTCTTCTTCTCTTATGAGATGATTTTATCTCTCTATTTTATTTACCTTGAAGAAATTCTTTTTCTTCCGAGAGCTTGCTCTTCTTTTTGAAATTTCTCCAAGTTTGTGGGGGGGTTCTTCTATGCAAGACTTGAAGTCTTGGGTCCTTTATATAGGGGAGGCTAATTTGTTGAATCAGTTGAAGAGATCTTTTCTCTAATTGATTTGGGGATATTTCCCACCGTTGGATCTTTGATCCTAGGGTTTCTGTTTTACAGAAGGAAATCTTCTTGTTTTTAACAAGATTAGGAAAATCTTTTCCCTTACAGAACTTATTCTGTATCTTGGTGATTTTTTAATCACCATTGGAACTTTGATCCAACGGTGCACTAATTTTCAGAGGTAATCCGATAATTTTTAGTCATCTTTGTTGGATCTTTGATCCAAGGATGGGGAACATTTAGTTCCAGCGCTAGCGCTTTCATGCTTTGCACGTGAGCGCTGCATCAGAGTCTTTGACTCTTGGTGCTAGCGCACTTAGCGCTAGCGCTATCGTGCTTTCCACGTGAGCGCTGCATCAGAGTCTTTGACTCTTGATGCTAGCGCACTTAGCGCTAGCACTTTCATGCTTTGCACGTGAGTGCTGCATCAGAGTCTTTGACTCTTAGCACTGGCGCTGCTAGCGCTGGCGCTCTCGTGCTTTGCACGTGAGCGTTGCATCAGAGTCTTTGACTCTTAGCGCTGGCGCATTTAGCGCGAGCGCTTTTATAAAGCACCGCTTCATTTCAAATTTTAAAATTTGAAATGAGCTTTGCTCTGATTGGGGGAAACAATAATGGCATGAGAATTCATGTAGCTGTCTTTTAAGTGACCTCTCGTGCCACGATATATATTCCGTACCAATCTACCCCTTTATCCCTGCGTAATATATTGTATAGATTGTGTTTTCAAGTCTTGCCAAAACCATGGATACAAAATGTTCAAGTATTCATGTTCAGGATGTAATCATGCATTCAAGTAGTTATGTCAAGTTCAAATCAAGTTATAACCATGGTTCGGTCAAGTCAAGCCAAGTATATACATGTTTGAATTTGATATTTGGATTCGAGTGTTCATGTTCATGATCAAGTATTCGTGTTTGAGTTTGGATTCAGATTTGAGGTTGGACTCAGACAGAGTCAGACACTTATAAACTGATTTAACTGTAACAACCCTAAACTTTCTGTCAGAAAGACGTACTTTTGCCTGAGCACAAGTTATAAATTTGATTTGTTTTTTAACAGCAAGAAAGAGCTTGTAGCTCATTGGTAAGACCTTGCACTGCTGAACCAAAGCACCAGAGTTCAAATCCCATCAGCCACATTATTATTTTTAATTAGTTTCTTGTAATCGTTTAGAAACCAAAGAGTCTACACATGCATAACTCGTAAAAACCAAGAGTCACACATAAAACAAACGGGTCCACGAGTCAAGATCCAGTACAGAGGATACGTGGCGACGACCCCAGCCCCGACTCGGCCGACTCAGGCCGGCGACTCGGCAGGCGCCGCCGGTCCGACTCGGGCCAAACACCAAATTTCTTGAACCCCTGTGACCCTTGAACTCCCCCCATTAACCCTGTATTATTTAAATTCCCTGCACATTTACAGAGCAATTTAAAACCCCATTTAAACCATTGTTAATACAAATTTTTAATACACCTTTTCACATCCCTAAACCCTAATTTTTCCTATAAATACCACACCTAAAATCACCCCTCCTCACTTCCAAATCTCTGTCCAAACTCTCAAGAAAATTCTATGGACTTTTTGTGTGCAAGTGGTGTAAGCAAAGGGTAAAGCTCCGAAGAACTTCCGACGACGATCCGAGGAGTTTCCGGCGACGAAACGACGCACCGGTGTTTCCCCAACCTTCCTCTTCCTCTTCTCTTGGCTCTAATCCTATAAGTCCCTATTTCTCTTCTCTTCTATATTCTAAATAATATTCAAAACTAAAACCCGACGGAAGCGGAGTTAATCCGACTTCCGATTCGGTTTTTCCTTAAAAAGTCTATTTTTCTTAAACACAATATTACCAAACTCTTATGTCATGACCATTAAACATTAAAAAAGGCAATAGATTAAGTTTGACAATGAAATGATAATCATAGTAAGTTTTATTCCATGTTTACATTAAAATACCTTTATATTTCATATTGACATGTTTATACCTTTTAACCATTCTGGTTATAGAAAACTCACGAGTTAATGACCTACCTCCTCACAACACGCATATGTAACATAGCACGATGATCTTTGGGAACATAATTTTGGGAAAATACAATTTTACACAAAACTACCTCCAACTTATAAAAAAACATTTTTCTACAAGATATGTATTTTCAATGTGCCGCTACAACCCATTTCGGGAAACCCATTCGGGATGGTGCATATCATCGCACATCCTCGGGCTTAGTAGTGCGAGATGCAGACCTCCGTAAGGAGCATACGGTCTCGAAAGATTTAAAAATATAATTTTCTTTAGAAAATGTGATTTCTATTATAAATAATCTTATACTTTTAATAAATAAATATATATGTAACTAATATCAAAATATCTATTTTTAGTATTTATAATATTCCGCATTTCCAAAATTCAAGAAAATATCTCATTTACAAGAAAATACCATACAATTCCAATATTACAAATAAATACCATATATTATGAAATTAGGTTTATTTCACTAGAAATGTCATCTTGATAAAATATACATCAATGAAAACTCTAAAGACGATAATAAAATACTTGAGGTGTATTTTGAAAACTATACAAAATTATTTTTACATAAAACCCCCTCAAGTTATACTAAATTACAATAAAGACCTTAGTAAACATAGGTTTAAGAGGGACCAGTCTCTTGAGCCTCAGGGAGCCGGGGATATGGGTGCTTGCCTATTTAAGGTAGACAACTTAACAAACGGTGTCATCAACACGGTAATCGTTTTTGAAAAAGATACAAACCCTGCCGTACATGTGGAGCGGTTACCGATAGCACCAAAACATAATTCAGGATTCAATTTCTTTTCTAATTGTCTGACTCAGACCGAGTCTCGATATAATTAATCTGACTTGAATATAATTCAAGTATAAACTACAATACAACATGAATCCATGAATCCGTCTATTCAATCTATATCAATCTATATTGACTGAACCGGACCATGGATATACTCCGTTTACATGACTATCCATTTATATCCATTCCGTTTACTGATATCATAGTTTCGGAAAGTCATCCGTCTATATAACAAAAACAATACAATCAATACAATAAACATTACGGGGTTTATAAAGGGGTAGACTGGTACGGAACATGTTAAAGGTGGCACGAGGTGGTCACTTAAGACGTAATTACATCCATACCGTTGTTCTGTGGTATTTTCGACGGTGCCTTGTACTACGGGTTACTAAAGTCCACGGTGTAAGTTGGACTCCTCTCGTATACACTGCATATTCTGTACCAAGCTACAAACAACTGCGTTAACATTATAATCAAACATTACTAATTATACTCTCTTTCTGTCTATTCTATCTCTACCCATCTTTAGGACTTACCGAGCGATTGTTTGCCGACGACATTCCTATTTCTATTCTTCTTTGGAATGTCGTCAGGTGGATGGGACACATTAGAGATCGAGACCGGTCAGGAGCACTGAAGACCCCGAGCCATAGTCACTTGTACATACTTTTCATTTCAGTTATGTCATTGTTTAGGCATTGCATTCCAGACTTGTATTTACATTTCCAGTTGTACCTGTAAAAGAATGTTTAATAAATAAAGTTGTTGTTCATTACATTTGTCTCTTGTGTACATTTTCTTTTATATTGCTTAGATACACTTAGCGTGTTTACTTCAGAGTAAATACATAGCGGTCTCGTCGCGTCCTCTGCCCGTATACTGAGAAGCAGGACGTGACAGGTTTTGTTGGTGGCCCATGCAAGTTAGAGCTGTATAGAACCCTACCATGCAGTTCAGTTCTGCATGGACAACCTAAGCAATATAAAACACAAGAAACAGCAACTGAAAACATTTTTTACGTTACATATTCCTTGAATCTCACTACTTCAAATTCTTTGAATCTTATTCCTTGAACCTTATTCTTTGAATCTATCATAACCCTAATTTTCATTCAAGGTTATGGATTCCCCAAAAAATACCAGCACCAATTTCAACAACACTCCACCTCCACTACCAATTACACCTGTCGTCACTACTCCGATCAATGAGCAGACGGTACTGCTTGAGGCGATCCGCAGCCTTCTGGAGGGACAGCAGCAGCAGACTGCTATATTGATGAACCGTCCCCAGGCGGAAGCCCCTGGGGTAAAGCAATTCAGAACTTTACACCCCAAGCAATTCTCAGGAAAAGAGAGCCCACTGGAAGCTGAGGAATGGGCTCAGAGCATCGAGGACAACCTGGCAGCAGCACAAGTGCCAGAAATAGCTTGGGTTCGTGTTGCGAAGCTACAGCTCACGGACAATACACGGGTCTGGTGGAAGGTGGAAGAAAGCCGTCTTGACCAACCTATCGAATGGAAGACTTTCCGCGACATGTTTGATGCAAAGTACTTCCCTAAGACTGCCCGCTTTGATATGAAACAGCAGTTCATCCATTTGCAACAAGGTTTGATATGGACCAAATCTGTAGATGAGTATGATGCTGAATTCACCATGCTCAGCAGGTAAGATATGTCTTAATGTTCGATTCAATATCACATGCTACACAACTAACACAAGACCGTAACAGGTTTGCGGCCCATCTCATACCGACTGCTGAGATCAGGGCTAGAAGATTTCAGCAAGGGTTGGACCCGGAAATCCAAGCTGCATTAGCTACAGGGGATTTCCCAACCCATGAATTGGCTTTGAAGGCTGCCTAAAGATACGGGGCAGTAGTGAAGAGGAAGGGCAGACCTCAATCTGCCGGAGTGAAGCGTCCTGCCAATCAGATGGTAGGAGGAGCCTCTTCAAGGACAACTGTTGAAACCAGGAGACCGGAAGAAATCAATAACCAACCAAGTCCAGGATTTTACTTCTATTACAAGAGGAATGGACACTTGTGGAAAGACTGTAGGCGCGCAAAAGACCTGTGTCTAATTTGTGGTGCATCCAATCACAGAATTGGAACATGTCCTTATAGACGAAACTCAACTCACACACCCACCAACTACCCGCAGCGGCCAGCTATCCAGGCTCCTGCACCTCACGTTGCACTCCCTGTTCCACCACCTGCACAGCCTACTCGCTAATTCCATCAGACAATGAGGAACATGCCTCGAAGGCAGAGAAACATGCCTCAAGGACAGAGGAATGTGCCTTCGGTTAGGAGGAATGTACCACGGCGTCAGGCTTTCCTTTTAGCAGCCGAAGAAGCAGAGGCTGTAGACCAAGGTAACACTGGTAATTCTCTTCAAACTTTTCAAACCCTTGTATCACTTTGTTATACTTCTATCACCAAACTTTCCTCGAATTTGTTACACTTTCCTTTTACAAATTTCGAGGACGAAATTATTTTTAAGGAGGGTAGAATGTAACAACCCTAAACTTTCTGTATAATTTTTTTCAAAAATACAGAAAGACGTACTTTTGCCTGAGCACAAGTTATAAATTTGATTTGTTTTTTAACAGCAAGAAGGAGCTTGTAGCTCATTGGTAAGACCTTGCACTGCTGAACCAAAGCACCAGAGTTCAAATCCCATCAGCCACATTATTATTTTTAATTAGTTTCTTTTAATCGTTTAGAAACCCAAGAGTCTACACATGCATAACTCGTAAAAACCAAGAGTCACACATAAAACAAACGAGTCCACGAGTCAAGATCCAGTACAGAGGACACGTGGCGACGACCCCAGCCCCGACTCGGCCGACTCGGGCCGGCGACTCGGCCGGCGCCGCCGGTCCGACTTGGGGCAAACACCAATTTTCTTGAACCCCTGTGACCCTTGAACTCCCCCCATTAACCCTGTATTATTTAAATTCCCTGCACATTTACAGAGCAATTTAAAACCCCATTTAAACCATTTTTAATACACCTTTTCACATCCCTAAACCCTAATTTTTCCTATAAATATCACACCTAAAATCACCACTCCTCACTTCCAAATCTCTGTCCAAACTCTCAAGAAAATTCCATAGATTTTTTGTGTGCAAGTGGAGTTAACAAAAGGCGAAACTCCGACGAACTTCCGACGACGATCCGAGGAGTTTCCGACGACGAAACGATGCACCGGTGTTTCCCCAACCTTCCTCTTCCTCTTCTCTTGGCTCTAATTCCATAAGTCCCTATTTCTCTTCTCTTCTATATTCTAGACAATATTCAAAACTAAAACCCGACGGAAGCGGAGTTAATCCGACTTCCGATTCGGTTTTTCCTTAAAAAGTCTATTTTTCTTAAACACAATATTACCAAACTCTTATGTCATGACCATTAAATACTAACAAAGGAAATAGAACAAGTTTGACAATGAAATGATAATCGTAGTAAGTTTTATCCCATGTTTACATTAAAATACCTTTATATTTCATATTGACATGTTTATACCTTTTAACCATTCTAGTTATAGAAAACTCACGAGGTAATGACCTACCTCCTCACAACACTCATATGTAGCATAACACGATGATCTTTGGGAACATAGTTTTGGGAAAATACGATTTTATACAAAACTACCTCCAACTTATAAAAAAATATTTTTCTACAAGATATGTATTTTTAACAAATCTTTGCAATGTGCCGCTACAACCCATTTCGGGAAACCCGTTCGGAATGGTGCGGATTATCGCACATCTTCGGGCTCAGTAGTACGAGATGCAGACATCCGCAAGGAGCATACGGTCTCGAAAGATTTAAAAATACAATTTTCTTTAGAAAATGTGATTTCTATTATAAATAAAACTTATACTTTTAATAAATAAATATATATGTAATTAATATCAAAATATCTATTTTTAGTATTTATAATATTCCGCATTTCCAAAATTCAAGAAAAAAATTTTATTTACAAGAAAATACCATACAATTCCAACATTACAAATAAATACCATATATTATGAAATTAGGTTTCTTTCACTAGAAATGTCATCTTGATAAAATATACATCAATGAAAACTCTAAAGACGATAATAAAATACTTGAGGTGTATTTTGAAAACTATATAAAATTATTTTTACATAAAAACCCCTCAAGTTATACTAAATTACAATAAGGACCCTAGTAAACATAGGTTTAAGCGAGACCAGTCTCTTAAGCCTCAGGGAGCCGGAGATATGGGTGTTTGCCTATTTAAGGTAGACAACTTAACAAACGATGGCATCAACACGGTAATCGTCTTTGAAAAAGACACAAATTCTGCCGTCCATGTGCAGCGGTTACCGATAGCACCAAAACATAATTCAAGATTCAATTTGTTTTCTAATTGTCTGACTCAGACCGAGTCTCGATATAATTGATCTGACTTGGATATAATTCAAGTATAAACTACAATACAACATGAATCCGTGAATTTGTCTATTCAATCTATATCAATCTATATTGACTGAACCGGACCATGGATATACTCTGTTTACATGACTATCCATTTATATCCATTCCGTTTACTGATATCATTGTTTCGGCAAGTCATCCATCTATATAACAAAAACAATACAATCAATACAATAAACATTACGGGGTTTATAAAGGGGTAGACTGGTACGGAATATGTTAAAGGTGACACGAGGTGGTCACTTAAGACGTAATTACATCCATGCCGTTGTTCCGTGGTATTTTCGATGGAGCCTTATACTACGGGTTACCAAAGTCCACAGTGTAAGTTGGACTCCTCTCGTATACACTGGCATATTCTGTACCAAGCTACAAACAACTGCGTTAATATTATAATCAAACATTACTAGTTATACTCTCTTTCTGTCTATTCTATCTCTACCCATCTTTGGGACTTACCGAGCGATTGTTCGCTGACGACATTCCTATTGCTCTTCTTTTTTGGAATGTTATCAGGTGAATCGGACGAATTAGAGATCGAGACCAGCCAGGAGCACTGAAGACCCCGACCCATAGTCACTTGTACATACTTTTCATTTCAGTTATGCCATTATTTAGGCATTGCATTGCAGACTTGTATTTACATTTCCAGTTGTACCTGTAAAACAATGTTTAATAAATAAAGTCGTTGTTCATTATATTTGTCTCTTGTGTACATTTTCTTTTATATTGCTTAGATACGCTTAGCGTGTTTACTTCAGAGTAAATACGCAGCGGCCTCGTCGCGTCCTCGATAAACTGATTTAACTCTTGAACTCTTAGATTCAGGAGTTATCGGCAACTGCTGCACATGGACGGAAGGATTTGTGTTTTTTCCAAGACAATTGCCATTGATAACTCCTGTTAAGGTTTCTAACCTGAATAGGCAAGCACTCACTTTCTTCGGCTCCATGGGGATCAAGAGATTTGATCCCGCTTAAACCTATATTTACTAAAGTTCTTAAATATTGTTTATATATCTCGAGGGGGTTTTATGAAAAATATTTCTATATAGGTTAAAAATACAACCTCGAGAGTGATTTGTATTACTTATGGTTTTCATGAGCATGTGTTTTAAGCATTGGGGTATTTTCATGATAATTACTTAGCCTTCAAAGTTTATGGTATTTTAGTGAAAATAGTCTTTTTAGTAATTTGATGGTATTTTATTGACATTTTTTAATTTTTCATTTTTATAAAAATATAGTTTCATAATATGGATTTATAATTTTATATAATTTTAATTTTAAAAAATTTAGTTTTATTTAGAAAATTCGTTTTTCTTAAAAACCGTATTTATATCCTTTTGAGATCGAATACTCCGTGAGGAAGTCTGCATCTCGCTCTAATATCCTCAGGGTGTACGATAATCCGCACTATCCATTAGCGGGTCTCCTAACGAGGGTTGTAGATGCATAATTGTAAAGGAATATGAAATATTATTTTAAAAGAAACCCGGTTTTAGAGTATGTGGTATTTTATTGTAAGATTTTCTTCATAACAAATATTCATACAAAATAGGCATCGTGCTATGAAACATGAGTGCATGTGTGGGGTAGGTCGTTAACCCGTGAAGTTTTTCTTAAAGGTATAGTTTTATTGAAAACGAGAAGGTGATATTAAAATTCAAAGTATTTTAATGACAAAGTTTATTTATGGATATTTCACATGAGATTCTTGGTTAAAGTTGATTCTAAAAATTAGTATTTAAGGTTACAAGTAATGTGTAAAAATTTGGTTGAACAAATATAAAGGAAAATTTCTAGGGTTTAGAAAAAGAATATCGGTAATAACTCCACTTACCGATATAAGTTTTAAAGTTGAATTTCAATGAAGAGAAAGAAAGATTGGGAAGGACTTAAGGTTTAGAAATTTCAAGGAAAGAGTGGGGAAGAAGAGGGATGCATCGAAATTGGTTTTGATTTTCGCCGGAACCAACTTGCTCGCTAACTCCAGTTTACTCCACTTGCACTTAGAAACTTTTTAGAGAATTTTGGCTAGAATTTTCAGAATGGTGCTGAGCCAAATTGTGGGGTGGTATTTATAGTAGAGAATTAGGGGTTGGAAATTAAAATTGTGGATTAAAAAGTATTAAAATGATGTTAAATTGTAAAATGAAAGGTTTTTGTTTGATTACAGGGAAATCAAACAGTGCAGAGGGGCTAAGGGTAGCTGAAGAGATGAGTGTGCAAAGCATGGAGTTCATTGGGTGCATCTAAGCCGTCGCCGCCGGCCCCTAGGCCAATTTGGCCGGTCGATCTTGAGGCTCTGGCCTCGAGATTCATGCCATCTGATTAAATCTCTGTTTACTCCATTTTCCACATGTTTGATTTTTCTGAACTTTTCATTTCCTGTGTATTACACGTGATATCTTTTGGACTTCTAAAAAGTTAAAAAGAAAAATCAGAAAAAAATTGTGTCTGATAGGAATCGAACACACAGGCTACGTCACAGTAGTGCAAGTGTTTTACCAGTGAGCTACAAGTGGCTTCTTGCTTTTATTTAACAAAAGTAACTTATAACTCAAATTCAGACTGTAATACTCTTTTCTTGTATATTAACAGGAAAATTTTATGTACAAAGTTTTTAGAGTCGTTACAAACACATGGACACCTACGTTGAATTCAAGTCTACGGTGGCGGCGATCAGCATAAAACTTTTGCCTGCGCTGGGAAGCCCTCATCCTATCACGGATCAGCTGGATCTTCTCGGTAGTCTTCTGGACCAACTGTGGCCCTAGGACTCTGCTTTCGCTAAACCCGGTCCAACAAACCGGCAATCGACACTTTCTCCCATACAAAATCTTAAAAGGCGCCATCTGAATCATTTCCTGAAAACTATTATTGTAGGAGAACGCGATCAAAGGAAAGTGACGATCCCAATTGCCACCCAAATTTAGCGCACAAGCTCTGGGCATATTCTCGAGAGTCTGAATAGTTCGCTCTAACTGACCATCAGTCTATGGGTGGAAGGCAGTACCAAAACTCAAGCGAGTATCCAAAACATTCTATAGCTTTTACCAGAGACAATTGGTGAACTGAGTGCTTCTGTCATAAACGATACAAATCGGAATGCCGTGAAATCTCATAATCTCGTCAATGTAAATCTATGCATACTGAGCATAATGGAACGCGGTCTTCACTGTAAAAAAAGTGAGCCGCCTTTGTTAACCGATCCACGATCACCCAAATAGAGTCATACCCTTTGCTGGACCGAGGTAGACCCACAAAAAAATCCATAGAGATCTGCTTCCGCTTCCACTCCGGAACGAGTAAAGATTGCAACTCTTTAGCCGGTCTCTGATGCTCAGCCTTGAGTTGCTGACAAGTCAGGCATCTCAAAACGAAATCATACACATCCTTTCTCATCCCTTTCCACCAGTATACGTCTCTCAAATCATGATACATCTTGGTAGATCCCAGATGAACGCTATAAGCTAACCGACGTGCTTCTTCTAAGATCTCACGCCTCAGCCCCCAGAGTCAGGCACGCACAAACGAGTCCCAAACCGTAACATTCCCTCGCTATCGATCACTGTCACGCCCCGCTTCCCAGAGTGCACTAAGATCGGAACGTGACAGAGCCAACCATACTACCTGTGGTTAGGAAACATCCCTCCACAGTCACATTACAGTTGTCTATAAGATATCAAGAACAATAGAAATAAAATAAACAATCTAGTACATGTCCATGTTGGATAGTGCCCTCAAAGTCAATTATTGGATCGCAGGTACGTGATTGCAATGATTGAGGAGGACCTATACCGGTAGCACAGTCTTACTCAAGATGATAGTATGCTATCTGGTTTGCCTTTATCAGTCGTGTACAGGTTCAGGTGACTGATCACTATTACACGTTGATAGAGCCCTTAGGATCTTGCTTGACTACCAACAGTATGATGGCGATCATATACGTGAGAGTTGGGTAGTCTATAAGCACATCCTTAAAAGTGATCCCTAGTTGTGGGAGTTTCGAGACAGGACATCGATACTCCGGAGTAGACTAGTGTATACAGTCGAGACCCCGACGAGGGGCGGTAGCCGGTCTCACAAGCCACTAGTGTCAGTTGGATCACCTAAGATGTATACAGGTGCTCATTGGGTTATGAGTACACCGGACAGGACTCATCGGGAACCCGCTAGTTGGTATTATACCTAGCGTCAGATAGCAGTTCCCTGGTGACATGTGTACAGGTTAGTTCATCGACCTAAGGTCGTCATTTGTCTCGTGTGAGTTCCCACTGTGCTTTGATTTCTACCCTACCACGGCTCAAAAGAGTCGTGCAAACAGGTCTTTTTTGGGTACAGTCCCGAGCCATATGGAGGCAAGTGAGCGGATCGGCAGGGAATTCGTCTCTCCCGGTATTGGGGGTGAGATCGCGCTGTGTCTAGGAGAGCCATTACACAAAACCCTCGGCCGAGGTAGGAGATTTACTGGTAGGTACTCCAGTAGTATCTCAGGGTGTTCTGAGCTACACTCTGACACGACTTATACCGCTATTGGGGGTCTGACGTTACCAACCCCCTAGGCCCGATATGCGATACTCATAGACGAACGGACCGGACTGTATGTATATTGTCACTGTTAGGCTCAGTAGGGTTCCAGGATGAGTTCGCTCATCGGCTTCCCTTGAGGTCAGTACATGGGCAGCCGTTACGCACTGCTAGTGCCTCTGACGTACTTGTGATTAAACCCACTGCCAGGGTACTGACGAGTCATTAGAGTCCCTCACAGATAATTTCCAAAGTTCGGGCGAAACGTTGTAGAGGCCGTATGGTTTTATGGCAGGGTTCGGAAAATGCACATGCGTTTACGCACGTGTCATATTTCGGGCAGATAATACTGGTGGGCTTTGGTTTAAGCCGGATCCGAGTATTATACTGTGTAGATATAATATCTTTGTCTCAGTTGCATTTGTATTCGGTCGTAATACAAATGCGGGTATGTTTATATTGTTACGGGGTTGTCCTGAAATTCGTTTCGGGATTGCTTTTGGAAGTTGCCAGTTTTCTATCACCCGTCTTAAACATTTGGTTTATTGCGGATTTATCTTTTCTTCATGAGGGTGAGTCATGAGTGTGGAAGCTTCTAGATGGTGACTAGGTTTCATGACTCATGGTTTGCATTAAATGATTAGTGAGGTGTTTAAAGTGACTCATTGTTTGCATTTAATTCTTTTTGGTTATGCTTAAGATATTTTCTTCTAAGCTTCACCACTTGGTTTTCTTATGCTTACCCCCCACCTCTATATATGTGGTCGGCCCTTCCCCCCCCCCCCCCCTTGAATGATTGATTTGCGAAAGAAAAAAGGATTTGATTTGGTTCATGAAAATTTGTATGCTCATTTCTTATTTACCCGATTCAAAAGGCAACTTCATTAACCGTTCATCCATGGTCTTGGATGAAGCGAGACAAAGTATTCTACTCATTCTCTACATCAATCTTGGTCATCTCTTTTTGTCACGCCTTGATTCCCGGTGTACGGCGAAGGGGACGCGACGAGGCCCGCTACGTATATACTCAGAAGTACATACGCTAAGCGTATCTAAACAATATAAAAGTAAATCACAAGAGACAAGAGATATAGAAATAACAGCAACTTTATTAATAACATTCTTTTGTACGAAGCATGAAAAGTAAATACAACTGGAATGAAAAGCGATGCCTAAACAATGGCATAACAGGAAATGAAAACACTGACTAGAACAAGGTACAATATCTAGAGCTCGGGGTCTTCCTGAAACTGCTTCAAATCTTCACCGGTGGGCTCGATCTTTGCTGGGTCCAAAACACCTGACGACATTCAAAGAAGAAAGAAATAGAATGTCGTCAACGAACAGGTCGCTCGGTAAGTCACAAAGATAAGGGAGAAATAGACAAAGAGTAGGAGAGAGAGAGAGTAGCTGTTAATGTTGTATTGTATTGTTGTAATATTGTGTTAACGCTGTTATTTGTAGCTTGGTACAGAAGAATGCCAGTATTTACGAGAGGGGTCTCTATATGCTAGAGACCATGGCAAACGGAATATAGAGTACAAGGTTCCGTTATACAACCCGGAACAACGGCAATTGGATTCATGTTAGGAGTCTTAAGTCTGACCGTCTCGTGCCACTTTTAACACCTTCCGTACCAATCTATCCCTTAAACCCCGTAATGTTTTGATATTATTGTTGTATTGTATTGTGTAAGTTGGATGACTGACCAAAACCATGATATCATAAACATGTTGTAACTGCATAAACAGGTAAATGGAATAACGGAATAATGGATGTATATCCATGGTTTGATTCAGTCAAGTTGTATAGATTGTTAACTGGATTCTGGGATTCATGTATTCATATTGAGTTGGAATATTAAAGAATATAGATTGACTTGAATCATATTTGTAACGTTTTAAAAATGATTAAATAAATAATTAAATGAATAAAAGTGTTTAAGTGAATTTTAGGATTTTCGGTAAAGTAAAATGTATTTTTCGTAAAACCAAACCGTGATTGTTTTTCATTATAATTTTAAAAATATCTATTTTAATTATGAAATTACTAGTAAATGGTGTTTATTTAGCCACTTATAAATTTTTAGTTTAATAAAATATTTTTCCTAAATTAATTATTTTAAATATTAACATAAGCTTTATTTTTACACTAAATTAGTGTAAATTACAAATTTGAATGGTTTTAATTTGTAAAAATGAACCATGGCATATTAGAATTTAGTGTGTATCATGCAAAAATTATTTGCAAATTTTTCCTATTTTCTAGAGCTTTCTTGAGTTGCTATAGTAAATAAATAAATAAATAAATAAATAAAGCATGAAAAGACTTTTATTGATGTTTCTTCTCTTGAAACTTCTACACACTTTTCCCACTCTCTTCTTTCTCTCCCTCACCTCTCTAGGGCCGGCCACAAACCCCCCATGGCTGCCCCCCCCCCCCATTTTCCACCTCATTTTTATTCAAAATTCATCAAAAACACATCAAAAATTCAATTAAAATTCCACAAAATCCTATTTATTCCATACTCTTTATTCCTTGCTCATTTTTATATGAAATTTGGAGATGGAAAGCATACATTTTGGAGGCTCAATTCTTGTATGGATTTCACATTTTGAAGGTATAATTTTCTTTCTTTTGATTTATTGTTATTAGATGTTCATATTAAGCTTAATTAGATTTAATGAATTAATTCTATGTTCTTTTTTTTAAAATGCAAGCTAGGGTTATAAATTCAAGTTATGATTTTTAATAATTAATTAGGGTTATAGTAGTTAGTTTAACACTTTTAGTATTAGGAAATCTTGCATGGTTATTGTTTAACAAATTGTTATTCAAAAATTGTTTTAAATTAGGAATTTAGTTAACTAGGTTTTTGCAAAATGTGGTTGTGGTTAATATAAAATATTAATTTGGGTTGTTATCATTGGATTATAGTTTTAGTGAAAATATTAGCATGTTAATGGAAAGAAAAACTTAGTTTGATTGCTAGTTTCTATGGTTAATTGATAAATTGTGATAAAAATTGCTAATTTTGTAAACTAGATTTTAGAAATTCCTATATAAATGAGATTAAAAATATAACTATGGTTTCATTATATCATTATCATCATGAATTGTGGTTTAAGTCATTAATTTATGCAAAATCATGTTTTGTGGTGGAATTGTGGTATTTTGCTTGAAAAATGTTGAAAATTGTTAAAGGGTGCAAACTAGAAATTTCAAATTTATACAAAATTGTGTAATAAAAATATAGTAATGGTTTGTATAGTCTAGTGATGCTATTTAATGAGTTTTATGACCATTGGTTTCATTTAAATGTCAATTTTTGATGAAAAACGGTAAATTGGCATTTTCGGGTTTTTCGAAAACGGACGATTTGATTGATTTTAGGGTTTTGATGGATTAAATCATGTTTTATATTATAAGTAACGAGTTTTCTAAACTACAAGCTGTTTGTTGATGTTTATCTCGATCCATCGAAGTTTGTACGCCGATATCGAGCGATATTTGGTTCTTTTGCGTGGACGGGACATAGGTTTTAACCTATGCTTGTTCCTTGCGTCGTTTTGACTTTTGTATGTGATTCAGTTTACGATACTATTAATATGTTTGCGTTTAGGTACCCCTCGCGTGGACTGCGGGCGATGAAGAGGAGGATGGCGACACCGTCTTCGGCAGACATGGACCAGGTGAGTAGATGCATATCTACGGGGGGAAGTCGGGTGGATGGCGTTTAGCACCCCCGCAACGTAGAATAGGAATAGTACTTATTGACATTAGGAAACCCGATGTGACCCTAGATTCTTACCGAGCAGGACCCTAGTAATGACCCTAGGCGGGACTAGACTGATTTAGGAAAACCATACTTGAGAATGAATACTTTGGGAGAGGTTCGTAGGTTTCTGATAGAAACACACACGCACACACTAAAACTTGACATGGAGTATACGTATATGTGTGCATATATATAAAACTAGGTATAGGTGTATATATATATACAACACGTATATAGGATTCATTGATGTGATATGATATCTGAGGTATGATGAAACAGTATAACTGGGCTTGATGCCGTGATTTTTGACTATACAGTCGTATTAAAGTGTTAGCGGATCATTAGAGAATGAGATAATGAACATGAATATATAAATTATGAAGGGTGGTGGTGATATTGAGGTACATGGGACGCTAAAATAGTACCTGGGCTGTAGCTTGTGACTTGATGACGATAAGATATCGGTATGACTTAATCACAATATGATACATATGACATGATATTTCTGAGGATAAACTAATGATGCTTATCATGATGGCAATGATATATGATTGATGTATGCGATCACAGTTTAGCACCTTGATCATGAGATGTATTGATGATGACATTATACGAATGAGGAGACACCTAGGAGATACTTGACCGTACCCCGATATTGGGATGCCGTACGATGGATTTTACCGTACGAGACTTAGATTTGATGATTGATCCGCACTCTTGATTCGAGGAAGCCGTACTACGTACGTGACGCTATTGAGGCGGGATCGCCGACTATTAGAGATATTGATTCAGACCTTAGGTAGACTCTAGTTTCTTACTGACTAGTCTATTAGGTTTAGTTCCTTAGGATGTTAGATGGACACTGGTTTAGGTTCGACTCACATAGTGGTAGTTGTACTCGTATTTCGCCGAGGAGTGGATAATGCACATCTGTCTTTACATTCATACTGTAATCATCATGGTGCATGTTCTTACATATGTTGCAATAATCAGTACAAACCATACCTGTTAGGACACCAGCACCATTACCGATGATGCGCATATTCCACGCACACTTATTTGCCGGCTCACACAAATCATCATCGGTAATTGCTATGTCACGTATACTTTAGATCATATTGTCTTTTATGGATAGAATCAGTTAACAACTAGACCGATATAATATTGTGATTATTCTCTGATGTTAGTATAGACATGATATTTATTACTTAGACATCCATGCATTCATATTTTCATGTTATCATGCAGTATTATGGGCATATGCCGACACTTATCATATAGTTACTCATGATTTTGAGATTTGGATTTCTATGAGATTTCTGGATTTTTGGGGAAAACCGCAAAAATATATAAAAACTTCTCTCTCTCTCCTCTTCTCTTTTTAAAACAAGATGCGGTTTTCTCGTGATGTATGTGTCGTCCACCATGAGTATTTCATGTTTTCTGTTGGATTTCGAGACCCAATTCGAGGAGTGGATGAACCGTCTCGGGTACATGGTGGGCCCGGTATGGTACCCCGGGGCAAGAAGATCGAGTTGTAGACGATGAGCCTGGCAGGGGAAGGCTACCTACCGGTGATATCTGGCGCGGCGGATATCCGGAGGATACCGACCGTTGTCGTGAGATTTGATGATATGGGCCGATCCGGACTGACAGAGCCCAAGATATTGAGACTTGAGATTACATGTGTTGTGTCGATGCTTGACACGGATTTCCATGGATTTCATTATTGAGATTTCAGATTCTTATACATATTCTACTATGATAACAGCTAAAGATTTCTTATACATATATATCTGGATTTCAGGATTTGTTACTTTACATTCATGGTGCATGCATTTCATTCATATGACATAGTATTATATGAGGTACTGACACGAGCACGGAGTATCTGCACTTACACGTAGTATTACCCTGCTATTACTAGATGATTGGGACTTAGTAGTGTATTATTATGACCTAGGATAGCGTCGTGCATTCGATTTCTTTTCGTAGATGTCTTCTACTCACGAGTTGGCAACTCACCCCCGTTGTGCCAAATTTTATTACAGGTTCGGTGTACAGGTTTCCCTGGCAGCTTGCTGGCACATCTATTCTTTCAGGGTGATTTGCACGGTAGGTTGGTTCACTTGTATCCGAACCACCATTGTACTTTTATTCATTCATTTGTATCTAGTAAGCTCCATCAACCATACTTGTATTACTTGATAAGTTTATTGGACCAGTCTTTTATTTTGACCTTAGAGTCGCGCATATATTATTCTGATCTGGTGGTTTTGTTTTATTTTGAGTTTTGAGCCTCGCCCTTTGGCGTTGTATATTATTGTACTCGTTGTGGTTGTTTCCGCCAGTTGGCGTTGAGCTAGCACCCGTTTGGGGATGCTTTTTATTGTTTATGTATATTATACTTGTTGTACCCATTTGGGGGCCAGTTTTTACTGAGGAGACTCTGCCGAAATTTTTGGGAAAATTTGCTGATACTTTTAAACTTGTTTTTCTTCATGTTTCTTTTACTTCTTCTTTTATATGGTTTAGATTTCTGGGCTTCGGCTTACTTAGGTTACGTGGCGCCTCTAGACGCTTCGTAATCTAAGTGCCGGTCACGTTCCGTACTCTCGGGTCGTGACAATATTCAAGTCAGAAATAATCAGACTCAAACCCGAGTCAGACTAAAAGAAATGTAATTTGAAGTTCTATAATTGTTAAGGTCTTTATTGTAATTTATAAAACTTGAGGGGGTTTTATGTAAAAATACTTTTATATAGTTTTCAAGATACACCTCAAGTATTTATTATTCGTCTTTATTATTATAATGGGTGTGATTTTATTTTATGATATTTCTAGTGAAAATATCCTAATTACATAAATAAAGGTATTAATTTGTAATATTGAAATTCATGGTATTTTAATGTAACTTTTAATCTTGTAATTTTTAGGAAAAAATGGAAACTTTATTTTATAATAAAATAGGTGTTTGAATGATAAATATATATATGTTTATACAAGAATAATTTTTAATAAATATTTTATTTTCCAAAAATCTCATTTTTCATAAATGTCATATTCTAAACCTTTCGAGACCGAATACTCCTTGCGGAGGTCTGAATCTCGCACTACTAAGCTCGATGGTGCACGATAAACCATACTATCCCTAACGAGTTCCCCAAAGGTGGGTTGTAGTGGCGCTTTGCAAAGATTTAATAAATACTAATCATTTAGAAAACGGTTTTATAAAGATAAGGTATTTATTTGTAAAAGGGTGTAAATTTCCGTATTTTAGATTCTAGGGTTTCCTAAGCCAACTAGTATATTTCTAAATGGTCTAAACGACACGTCATTAGAAGCCTCAAATCGCCTCTTCACCGCCAATTGTGGCCAGGTAAGTACAAGTGAGGAAGGAGGGATCCGCTCACGAATCGTGAAACGGGCCTTTTAAAGTTACCTAAGCTCACTTGCCTAGCCTAGACACCACAAAGTCAGGTTTAGATAAACGATCGATGTCCATGACATATCGTATTTTCCTATTAAAAGATTTTGTTTTAAAAATTGTATACAACTTAGAACTTTTAGAAAAAGTTTATAAAGAAAAGGGCATTTTAATGTAAAGTCTTGTATTTCCGTATTCTAAGTTTTGATGATATCAATTAGGATTGTATTTGCGTGTGTGTGGAGGTAGGTCATTACCTCGTGATCTATTTTAAGGTATAGTGAAGTTTAGGGGTTAAATATGATAAACTAAATATGGTGGTATTTAAGTGCGAAAATACGGTATTTTGCAAAAGTTATCATTTCATGTGTGAAAACTTATCCAAATTGTTTTTTAAGTGATTAGTAGTCAACATGAATATGTTTAAGCATTATGGAATTTGTGACAACTGAGTTTTGATAGAAAACCGAATCGGAAATCGGTTTGTTCCGATTTCCGTCGGGTTTTAAAAAGTCGTATTTTCCTTAAAAGAAATGAAAGATAGAAAGAGTGGGACTTACGGTATTGGACGAGCTAGAGAGTGCTGGAGGGTA
Source organism: Agapanthus africanus (assembly GCA_030015575.1). Taxonomy (NCBI): domain Eukaryota; kingdom Viridiplantae; phylum Streptophyta; class Magnoliopsida; order Asparagales; family Amaryllidaceae; genus Agapanthus; species Agapanthus africanus. The sequence goes on along the minus strand of CM057347.1, from coordinate 101,259,928 downwards.
GAGGGTTGTCGGTGCGTCGAAACGTCGTGAAGGGTCCTAGTACGATCGTCGGAATTCGTCGTCGATTTCGGCAGCGCTTCGCCTTTCGCTCTTTTTCTAACGTACCGAGTTCTCTTGAAATTTTTAGAGAGTGGACTTAGGAATGTAGGGTGAAAGGGTAGAGGGTAGGGGTGTTTATATAGGATTAGGGTTTTAATTAAAAAATATAAAAATATATAAAAAAAACATTAAAAATCATTAAATTTTGGAATAAAAGTGATTTATTGAGAATCTGGTAACCGATCAAAGAAAATAAAGTATGCAGGGGGGAAGACCATCTCAACACGGAGAAATTCCGTGTTGACGACTCGGCCGTCCGGCCGAGTAGGGCCGGCGACGCCGGCCGAGTTGGCCGATCCGCCAGCCGACTCGACCGAGTCGGGGTACCTCTGGGTAGGGAAACTCATGGGGGGAATTTTGGTGTATTTAGTTTTTTATGTTCAGTAAAAATTTTGTGAGTTATGGCTGTTTGACTGTTGACTTTCCAAAAAAAATTAAAACAAAATAATATAAAAATATTGTGGGGCATGGGATTTGAACTCCGGTGGCTTGGTTCAGCAGTGCAAGGTATTACCAATGAGCTACAAGCTCCTTCTTGTAATTATTATAGGAAAATAACTACTTAAAGTGGTAGCAACAACATTAAATACCCCAAGTATACTTTAATTTTAAAATAATTTTATGTACACTAAAAATGAAATTATTTAAAAACAAAATAATTAATTATATATATCTTGTGCTCAGATTAAAATACTCCTTTATGGATTTAAAAAAAAATTTAAAAATTTGTACAGAAAAGTGTATATGAAAATTAGGGTTGTTACATTCTACCCTCCTTATAAAAATTTCATCCTCGAAATTTGTAAAAGGAAGGTGTATCAGTGCTAGGAAGTTTGGCGAATAAAAGTGATACGATGGTGAAAAAGGCTTACCGGTGTTACCTTGACCTACAGTCTCGGCTTTTAAGGCTTCAAATGTGAATGCCTGCCGCCGTGGTACATTCCTTCTAGCTGGAGGCACATTCTGCCTTTGGGGCCTCTTTCTCTGCCCTCTAGGCATGTCCCTCATTGCTTGTTGGAATTGGCGAGTAGGCTGGGCAGTTGATGGAGCAGGTAGTGCAGGACGAGTTGCAGGAGCTTGGATGGTTGGCCGCTGCGGGTAGTTGGTGGGTGTGTGAGTTGAGTTGCTGTTGTAAGGACAGTTCCCAATTCCGTGGTTGGATGCGCCACAAATTAGACACAGGCCTTTTGCGCGCCTACAGTCCATCTACAAGTGTCCCTTCCTATGGCAGTAATGGCAAATTTCTTCAGTTCTCCTGGGTTCAAACGATGGCCTGGAAGAGGCTCCACCTGCCATCTGGTTGGCAGGGCGTTTGACTCCAGCAGACTGAGGTCTGCCTCTTGCTTTTATCACTGCCTCATAACTGCGGGCAGCTTTCAGAGCATCCTCATGTGTTACAAAATTTTCCTGTGGCTAGAGCAGCCTGAATCTCCGTGTCCAGTCCTTGTTGGAAGCGACGGGCTCTGATATCGTCTGTCGGTATCAAGTGTGCCGCGAATCGGCTTAACATAGTGAATTCAGCATCGTATTCATCTACTGATTTATCCCACATTGAACCCTGTTGTAGATGAATGAACTGCTGCTCCATTGCAAACCTGGCAGTCACAGGAAAATATTTCGCGTCGAACTTCTCGCGAAACGTCTTCAATTCAATCGGCTGTACCAGACGGCTTTCTTCCACCTTCCACCAGTTGCGGGCATTATCCGTGAGCTGTAGCTTCGCCACACGGACCCAAACGATGTCTGGCACTTGAGCTGCTGCCAAATCGTCTTCGATGCTTTGTGCCCATTCTTCCGCTTCCAGGGGGCTTCCTTTACCAGAGAACTGCTTGGGATGTAAAGCCCTGAATTGCTTTACTCCCGGTGCGTCAGTCTCAGGACGGTTCAGAAGTTGTTGCTGTCCTTCGAGAAGGCTGCGAATCGCCTCAAGTAGCACTGTTTGCTCAGTGGGTGGTGCAGGAACAGCTGGTGCAAGAGGTAGTGCTGGGGGTGTGTTGTTGACGTTGGTGCTGGTGTTGTTCGGGGAATCCATAACCTTAAAGAAAAATTTGGGTTAGGACAGATTCAAATACTTGAAATGATAAGATTCAAGGAATAGAAATTTGCAAGATTCAAGGAACATGAATTGTAAAGAATGTTTTAGTTGCTGGTTCTTGTGTTATATTGCTTAGGTTGTTCACGCAGACCAGAACTGTATGACAGGGATTCATACAGCTCTGACCTGCATGGGCCACCAACAAAACCTATCACGCCCCGCTTCCCGGTGTACGGCGAAGGGGACGCGACGAGGCCCGCTACGTATATACTCAGAAGTACATACGCTAAGCGTATCTAAGCAATATAAAAGTAAATCACAAGAGACAAGAGATATAGAAATAACAGCAACTTTATTAATAACATTCTTTTGTACAAAGCATGAAAAGTAAATACAACTGGAATGAAAAGCGATGCCTAAACAATGGCATAACAGGAAATGAAAACACTGACTAGAACAAGGTACAATATTTAGAGCTCGGGGTCTTCCTGAAACTGCTTCAAATCTTCACCGGTAGGCTCGATCTTTGCTGGGTCCAAAACACCTGACGACATTCAAAGAAGAAAGAAATAGAATGTCGTCAGCGAACAGGTCGCTCGGTAAGTCCCATAGATAAGGGAGAAATAGACAAAGAGTAGGAGAGAGAGAGTAGCTGTTAATGTTGTATTGTATTGTTGTAATATTGTGTTAACGCTGTTATTTGTAGCTTAGTACAGAAGAATGCCAGTGTTTACGAGAGGGGTCTCTATATGCTAGAGACCATGGCAAACGGAATATAGAGTACAAGGCTCCGTTATAAAACTCGGAACAACGGCAATTGGATTCATGTTAGGTGTCTTAAGTCTGACCGTCTCGTGCGACTTTTAACACCTTCTGTACCAATCTATCCCTTAAACCCCGTAATGTTTTGATATTATTGTTGTATTGTATTGTGTAAGTTGGATGACTGACCAAAACCATGATATCAGTAAACATGTTGTAACTGCATAAACAGGTAAATGGAATAACGGAATAATGGATGTATATCCATGGTTTGATTCAGTCAAGTTGTATAGATTGTTAACTGGATTCTGGGATTCATGTATTCATATTGAGTTGGAATATTAAAGAATATAGATTGACTTGAATCATATTCAAGTCAGAAATAATCAGACTCAAACCCGAGTCAGACTAAAAGAAATGTAATTTGAAGTTCTATAATTGTTAAGGTCTTTATTGTAATTTATAAAACTTGAGGGGGTTTTATGTAAAAATACTTTTATATAGTTTTCAAGATACACCTCAAGTATTTATTATTCGTCTTTATTATTATAATGAGTGTGATTTTATTTTATGATATTTCTAGTGAAAATATCCTAATTACATAAATAAAGGTATTAATTTGTAATATTGAAATTCATGGTATTTTAATGTAACTTTTAATCTTGTAATTTTTAGGAAAAAGTGGAAACTTTATTTTATAATAAAATAGGTGTTTGAATGATAAATATATATATGTTTATACAAGAATAATTTTTAATAAATATTTTATTTTCCAAAAATCTCATTTTTTATAAATGTCGTATTCTAAAGCTTTCGAGACCGAATACTCCTTGCGAAGGTCTGAATCTCGCACTACTAAGCTCGATGGTGCACGATAAACCGTACTATCCCTAACGAGTTCCCCAAAGGTGGGTTGTAGTGGCGCTTTGCAAAGATTTAATAAATACTAATCATTTAGAAAACGGTTTTATAAAGATAAGGTATTTATTTGTAAAAGGGTATAAATTTCCGTATTTTAGATTCTAGGGTTTCCTAAGCCAACTAGCATATTTCTAAATGGTCTAAACGACACGTCATTAGAAGCCTCAAATCGCCTCTTCACCGCCAATTGTGGCCAGATAAGTACAAGTGAGGAAGGAGGGATCCGCTCACGAATCGTGAGACGGGCCTTTTAAAGTTACCTAAGCTCACTTGCCTAGCCTAGACACCACAAAGTCAGGTTTAGATAAACGATCGATGTCCATGACATATCGTATTTTCCTATTAAAAGATTTTGTTTTAAAAATTGTATACAACTTAGAACTTTTAGAAAAAGTTAATAAAGAAAAGGGTATTTTAATGTAAAGTCTTGTATTTCCGTATTCTATATTTTGATGATATCAATTAGGGTTGTATTTGCGTGTGTGTGGAGGTAGGTCATTACCTCGTGATCTATTTTAAGGTATAGTGAAGTTTAGGGGTTAAATATGATAAACTAAACATGGTGGTATTTAAGTGCGAAAATACGGTATTTTGCAAAAGTTATCATTTCATGTGTGAAAACTTGTCCAAATTGATTTTTAAGTGATTAGTAGTCAACATGAATATGTTTAAGCATTATGGAATTTGTGACAACTGAGTTTTGATAGAAAACCGAATCGGAAATCGGTTTGTTCCGATTTCCGTCGGGTTTTAAAAAGTCGTATTTTCCTTGAAAGAAAAGAAAGATAAAAAGAGTAGGACTTACAGTATTGGACGAGCTAAAGAGTGCTAGGAAGGTGGAAGGTTGTCGGTGCGTCGAAACGTCGTGAAGGGTCCTAGTATGATCGCCGGAATTCGTCGTCGATTTCGGCAGCGCTTCGTCTTTCGCTCTTTTTCTAAAGTACCGAGTTCTCTTGAAATTTTTAGAGAGTGGACTTAGGAATGTAGGGTGAAAGGGTAGAGGGTAGGGGTGTTTATATAGGGCTAGGCTAGGGATAGGGTTTTGATTAAAAAATATAAAAATATAAAAAAAAAACATTAAAAATCATTAAATTTTGGAATAAATGTGATTTATTTAGAATCTGGTAACCGATCAAAGAAAATAAAATATGCAAGGGGGAAGACCAGGTCAACACGGAGAAATTCCGTGTTGACGACTCGGCCGTCCGACCGAGTCCGGCCGGCGGCGCCGGCCGAGTCCAGCCGGCGGTGCCGGCCGAGTGGGCCGGTCCGCCGGCCGAGTGGGCCATGTCGGGGTACCTCTGGGTGGGGAAACTCATTGGGGGAATTTTGGTGTATTTAGTTTTTTATGTTCAGTATAAATTTTGTGAGTTATGGCTGTTTGACTGTTGACTTTCCAAAAAAAATTAAAACAAAATAATATAAAAATAATGTGGGGCATGGGATTTGAACTCCGGTGGCTTGGTTCAGCAGTGCAAGGTATTACCAATGAGCTACAAGCTCCTTCTTGTAATTATTGTAGGAAAATAACTACTTAAAGTGGTAGCAGCAACATTAAATACACCAAGTATACTTTAATTTTAAATTAATTTTATGTACATTAAAAATGAAATTATTTAAAAACAAAATAATTAATTATATATATCTTGTGCTCAGATTAAAATACTCCTTTATGGATTTAAAAAAAAAATTAAAAATTTGTACAGAAAAGTGTATATGAAAATTAGGGTTGTTACATTCTACCCTCCTTATAAAAATTTCGTCCTCGAAATTTGTAAAAGGAAGGTGTATCAGTGCTAGGAAGTTTGGCGAATAAAAGTGATACGATGGTGAAAAAGGCTTACCGGTGTTATCTTGACCTACAGTCTCGGCTTTTAAGGCTTCAAATGTGAATGCCTGCCGCCGTGGTACATTCCTTCTAACTGGAGGCACATTCTGCCTTTGGGGCCTCTTTCTCTGTCCTCTAGGCATGTCCCTCATTGCTTGTTGGAATTGGCGAGTAGGCTGGGCAGGTGGTGGAGCAGGTAGTGCAGGATGAGTTGCAGGAGCTTGGATGGTTGGCCGCTGCGGGTAGTTGGTGGGTGTGTGAGTTGAGTTGCTGTTGTAAGGACAGTTCCCAATTCCGTGGTTGGATGCGCCACAAATTAGACACAGGCCTTTTGCGCGCCTACAGTCCTTCCACAAGTGTCCCTTCCTATGGCAGTAATGGCAAATTTCTTCAGTTCTCCTGGGTTCAAACGATGGCCTGGAAGAGGCTCCACCTGCCATCTGGTTGGCAGGGCGTTTGACTCCAGCAGACTGAGGTCTGCCTCTTGCTTTTATCACTGCCTCATAACTGCGGGCAGCTTCCAGAGCATCCTCATGTGTTAGAAATTTTCCTGTGGCTAGAGCAGCCTGAATCTCCGTGTCCAGTCCTTGTTGGAAGCGAAGGGCTCTGATATCGTCCGTCGGTATCAAGTGTGCCGCGAATCGGCTTAACATAGTGAATTCAACGTCGTATTCATCTACTGATTTGTCCCACATTGAACACTGTTGTAGATGAATGAACTGCTGCTCCATTGCAAACCTGGCAGTCACAGGGAAATATTTCGCGTCGAACTTCTCGCGAAACGTCTTCCATTCAATCGGCTGTACCAAACGGCTTTCTTCCACCTTCCACCAGTTGCGGGCATTATCCGTGAGCTGTAGCTTCGCCACACGGACCCAAGCGATGTCTGGCACTTGAGTTGCTGCCAGATCGTCTTCGATGCTTTGTGCCTATTCTTCCGCTTCAAGAGGGCTTCCTTTACCAGAGAACTGCTTGGGATGTAAAGCCCTGAATTGCTTTACTCCCGATGCGTCAGTCTCGGGACGGTTCAGAAGTTGTTGCTGTCCTTCGAGAAGGCTGCGAATCGCCTCAAGTAGCACTGTTTGCTCAGTGGGTGGAGCACGAACAGCTGGTGCAAGAGGTAGTGCTGGGGGTATGTTGTTGACGTTGGTGCTGGTGTTGTTCGGGGAATCCATAACCTTGAAGAAAAATTTGGGTTATGACAGATTCAAATACATGAAATGATAAGATTCAAGGAATAGAAATTTGCAAGATTCAAGGAACATGAATTGTAAAGAATATTTTAGTTGCTGGTTCTTGTGTTATATTGCTTAGGTTGTTCACGCAGACCAGAACTGCATGACAGGGATTCATACAGCTCTGACCTGCATGGGCCACCAACAAAACCTGTCACGCCCCGCTTCCCGGTGTACGGCGAACGGGACGCGACGAGGCCCGCTACGTATATACTCAGAAGTATATACGCTAAGCGTATCTAAGCAATATAAAAGTAAATCACAAGAGACAAGAGATATAGAAATAACAGCAACTTTATTAATAGCATTCTTTTGTACAAAGCATGAAAAGTAAATACAACTGGAATGAAAAGCGATGCCTAAACAATGGCATAACAGGAAATGAAAACACTGACTAGAACAAGGTACAATATCTAGAGCTCGGGGTCTTCCTGAAACTGCTTCAAATCTTCACCGGTGGGCTCGATCTTTGCTGGGTCCAAAACACCTGACAACATTCAAAGAAGAAAGAAATAGAATGTCGTCAGCGAACAGGTCGCTCGGTAAGTCCCAAAGATAAGGAAGAAATAGACAAAGAGTAGGAGAGGGAGAGAGTAGCTGTTAATGTTGTATTGTATTATTGTAATATTGTGTTAACGCTGTTATTTGTAGCTTGGTACAGAAGAATGCCAGTGTTTACGAGAGGGGTCTCTATATGCTAGAGACCATGGCAAACGGAATATAGAGTACAAGGCTCCGTTATACAACCCGGAACAACGGCAATTGGATTCATGTTAGGTGTCTTAAGTCTGACTGTCTCGTGCCACTTTTAACACCTTCCGTACCAATCTACCCCTTAAACCCCGTAATGTTTTGATATTATTGTTGTATTGTATTGTGTAAGTTGGATGACTGACCAAAACCATGATATCAGTAAACATGTTGTAACTGCATAAACAGGTAAATGGAATAACGGAATAATGGATGTATATCCATGGTTTGATTCAGTCAAGTTGTATAGATTGTTAACTGGATTCTGGGATTCATGTATTCATATTGAGTTGGAATATTAAAGAATATAGATTGACTTGAATCATATTCAAGTCAGAAATAATCAGACTCAAACCCGAGTCAGACTAAAAGAAATGTAATTTGAAGTTCTATAATTGTTAAGGTCTTTATTGTAATTTATAAAACTTGAGGGGGTTTTATGTAAAAATACTTTTATATAGTTTTCAAGATACACCTCAAGTATTTATTATTCGTCTTTATTGTTATAATGGGTGTGATTTTATTTTATGATATTTCTAGTGAAAATATCCTAATTACATAAATAAAGGTATTAATTTGTAATATTGAAATTCATGGTATTTTAATGTAACTTTTAATCTTGTAATTTTTAGGAAAAAGTGGAAACTTTATTTTATAATAAAATAGGTGTTTGAATGATAAATATATATATGTTTATACAAGAATAATTTTTAATAAATATTTTATTTTCCAAAAATCTCATTTTTCATAAATGTCGTATTCTAAAGCATTCGAGACCGAATACTCCTTGCGGAGGTCTGAATCTCATACTACTAAGATCGAGGGTGCACGATAAACCGTACTATCCCTAACGAGTTCCCCAAAGATGGGTTGTAGTGGCGCTTTGCAAAGATTTAATAAATACTAATCATTTAGAAAACGGTTTTATAAAGATAAGGTATTTATTTGTAAAAGGGTGTAAATTTCCGTATTTTAGATTCTAGGGTTTCCTAAGCCAACTAGCATATTTCTAAATGGTCTAAACGACACGTCATTAGAAGCCTCAAATCGCCTCTTCACCGCCAATTGTGGCCAGGTAAGTACAAGTGAGGAAGGAGGGATCCGCTCACGAATCGTGAGACGGGCCTTTTAAAGTTACCTAAGCTCACTTGCCTAGCCTAGACACCACAAAGTCAGATTTAGATAAACGATCGATGTCCATGACATATCGTATTTTTCTATTAAAAGATTTTGTTTTAAAAATTGTATACAACTTAGAACTTTTAGAAAAAGTTTATAAAGAAAAGGGTATTTTAATGTAAAGTCTTGTATTTCCGTATTCTAAGTTTTAATGATATCAATTAGGGTTGTATTTGCGTGTGTGTGGAGGTAGGTCATTACCTCGTAATCTATTTTAAGGTATAGTGAAGTTTAGAGGTTAAATATGATAAACTAAATATGGTGGTATTTAAGTGCGAAAATACGGTATTTTGCAAAAGTTATCATTTCATGTGTGAAAACTTTTCCAAATTGTTTTTTAAGTGATTAGTAGTCAACATGAATATGTTTAAGCATTATGGAATTTGTGACAACTGAGTTTTGATAGAAAACCGAATCGGAAATCGGTTTGTTCCGATTTCCGTCGGGTTTTAAAAAGTCGTATTTTCCTTAAAAGAAAAGAAAGATAGAAAGAGTGGGACTTACGGTATTAGACGAGCTAGAGAGTGGTAGGAAGGTAGAGGGTTGTCGGTGCGTCGAAACGTCGTGAAGGGTCCTAGTACGATCGCCGGAATTCGTCGTCGATTTCGGCAGCGCTTCGCATTTCGCTCTTTTTCTAACATACCGAGTTCTCTTGAAATTTTTAGAGAGTGGACTTAGGAATGTAGGGTGAAAGGGTAGAGGGTAGGGGTGTTTATATAGGGCTAGGCTAGGGTTAGGGTTTTAATTAAAAAATATAAAAATATATTAAAAAAACATTAAAAATCATTAAATTTTGGAATAAAAGTGATTTATTGAGAATCTGGTAACCGATCAAAGAAAATAAAGTATGCAGGGGGAAGACCAGGTCAACACGGAGAAATTCCGTGTTGACGACTCGGCCGTCCGACCGAGTCCGGCCGGCGGCGCCGGCCGAGTGGGCCGGTCCGCCGGCCGACTCGGCCGAGTCGGGGTACCTCTGGGTGGGGAAACTCATGGGGGGAATTTTGGTGTATTTAGTTTTTTATGTTCAGTATAAATTTTGTGAGTTATGGCTGTTTGACTGTTGACTTTCCAAAAAAAATTAAAACAAAATAATATAAAAATAATGTGGGGCATGGGATTTGAACTCCGGTGGCTTGGTTCAGCAGTGCAAGGTATTACCAATGAGCTACAAGCTCCTTCTTGTAATTATTGTAGGAAAATAACTACTTAAAGTGGTAGCAGCAACATTAAATACCCCAAGTATACTTTAATTTTAAAATAATTTTATGTACACTAAAAATGAAATTATTTAAAAACAAAATAATTAATTATATATATCTTGTGCTCAGATTAAAATACTCCTTTATGGACTTAAAAAAAAATTTAAAAATTTGTACAGAAAAGTGTATATGAAAATTAGGGTTGTTACATTCTACCCTCCTTATAAAAATTTCGTCCTCGAAATTTGTAAAAGGAAGGTGTATCAGTGCTAGGAAGTTTGGCGAATAAAAGTGATACGATGGTGAAAAAGGCTTACCGGTGTTACCTTGACCTACAGTCTCGGCTTTTAAGGCTTCAAATGTGAATGCCTGCCGCCGTGGTACATTCCTTCTAGCTGGAGGCACATTCTGCCTTTGGGGCCTCTTTCTCTGCCCTCTAGGCATGTCCCTCATTGCTTGTTGGAATTGGCGAGTAGGCTGGGCAGGTGGTGGAGCAGGTAGTGCAGGACGAGTTGCAGGAGCTTGGATGGTTGGCCGCTGCGGGTAGTTGGTGGGTGTGTGAGTTGAGTTGCTGTTGTAAGGACAGTTCCCAATTCCGTAGTTGGATGCGCCACAAATTAGACACAGGCCTTTTGCGCGCCTACAGTCCTTCCACAAGTGTCTCTTCCTATGGCAGTAATGGCAAATTTCTTCAGTTCTCCTGGGTTCAAACGATGGCCTGGAAGAGGCTCCACCTGCCATCTGGTTGGCAGGGCGTTTGACTCCAGCAGACTGAGGTCTGCCTCTTGCTTTTATCACTGCCTCATAACTGCGGGCAGCTTCCAGAGCATCCTCATGTGTTAGAAATTTTCCTGTGGCTAGAGCAGCCTGAATCTCCGTGTCCAGTCCTTGTTGGAAGCGAAGGGCTCTGATATCGTCCGTCGGTATCAAGTGTGCCGCGAATCGGCTTAACATAGTGAATTCAACGTCGTATTCATCTACTGATTTGTCCCACATTGAACACTGTTGTAGATGAATGAACTGCTGCTCCATTGCAAACCTGGCAGTCACAGGGAAATATTTCGCGTCGAACTTCTCGCGAAACGTCTTCCATTCAATCGGCTGTACCAGACGGCTTTCTTCCGCCTTCCACCAGTTGCGGGCATTATCCGTGAGCTGTAGCTTCTCCACAAGGACCCAAGCGATGTCTGGCACTTGAGTTGCTGCCAGATCGTCTTCGATGCTTTGTGCCCATTCTTCCGCTTCAAGAGGGCTTCCTTTACCAGAGAACTGCTTGGGATGTAAAGCCCTGAATTGCTTTACTCCCGGTGCGTCAGTCTCGGGACGGTTCAGAAGTTGTTGCTGTCCTTCGAGAAGGCTGCGAATCGCCTCAAGTAGCACTGTTTGCTCAGTGGGTGGAGCACGAACAGCTGGTGCAAGAGGTAGTGCTGGGGGTGTGTTGTTGACGTTGGTGCTGGTGTTGTTCGGGGAATCCATAACCTTGAAGAAAAATTTGGGTTATGACAGATTCAAATACATGAAATGATAAGATTCAAGGAATAGAAATTTGCAAGATTCAAGGAACATGAATTGTAAAGAATATTTTAGTTGCTGGTTCTTGTGTTATATTGCTTAGGTTATTCACGCAGACCAGAACTGCATGACAGGGATTCATACAGCTCTGACCTGCATGGGCCACCAACAAAACCTGTCACGCCCCGCTTCCCGGTATACGGCGAACGGGACGCGACGAGGCCCGCTACGTATATACTCAGAAGTACATACGCTAAGCGTATCTAAGCAATATAAAAGTAAATCACAAGAGACAAGAGATATAGAAATAACAGCAACTTTATTAATAGCATTCTTGTGTACAAAGCATGAAAAGTAAATACAACTGGAATGAAAAGCGATGCCTAAACAATGGCATAACAGGAAATGAAAACACTGACTAGAACAAGGTACAATATCTAGAGCTCGGGGTCTTCCTGAAACTGCTTCAAATCTTCACCGGTGGGCTCGATCTTTGCTGGTTCCAAAACACCTGACGACATTCAAAGAAGAAAGAAATAGAATGTCGTCAGCGAACAGGTCGCTCGGTAAGTCCCAAAGATAAGGAAGAAATAGACAAAGAGTAGGAGAGGGAGAGAGTAGCTGTTAATGTTGTATTGTATTATTGTAATATTGTGTTAACGCTGTTATTTGTAGCTTGGTACAGAAGAATGCCAGTGTTTACGAGAGGGGTCTCTATATGCTAGAGACCATGGCAAACGGAATATAGAGTACAAGGCTCCGTTATACAACCCGGAACAACGGCAATTGGATTCATGTTAGGTGTCTTAAGTCTGACTGTCTCGTGCCACTTTTAACACCTTCCGTACCAATCTACCCCTTAAACCCCGTAATGTTTTGATATTATTGTTGTATTGTATTGTGTAAGTTGGATGACTGACCAAAACCATGATATCAGTAAACATGTTGTAACTGCATAAACAGGTAAATGGAATAACGGAATAATGGATGTATATCCATGGTTTGATTCAGTCAAGTTGTATAGATTGTTAACTGGATTCTGGGATTCATGTATTCATATTGAGTTGGAATATTAAAGAATATAGATTGACTTGAATCATATTCAAGTCAGAAATAATCAGACTCAAACCCGAGTCAGACTAAAAGAAATGTAATTTGAAGTTCTATAATTGTTAAGGTCTTTATTGTAATTTATAAAACTTGAGGGGGTTTTATGTAAAAATACTTTTATATAGTTTTCAAGATACACCTCAAGTATTTATTATTCGTCTTTATTGTTATAATGGGTGTGATTTTATTTTATGATATTTCTAGTGAAAATATCCTAATTACATAAATAAAGGTATTAATTTGTAATATTGAAATTCATGGTATTTTAATGTAACTTTTAATCTTGTAATTTTTAGGAAAAAGTGGAAACTTTATTTTATAATAAAATAGGTGTTTGAATGATAAATATATATATGTTTATACAAGAATAATTTTTAATAAATATTTTATTTTCCAAAAATCTCATTTTTCATAAATGTCGTATTCTAAAGCATTCGAGACCGAATACTCCTTGCGGAGGTCTGAATCTCATACTACTAAGATCGAGGGTGCACGATAAACCGTACTATCCCTAACGAGTTCCCCAAAGATGGGTTGTAGTGGCGCTTTGCAAAGATTTAATAAATACTAATCATTTAGAAAACGGTTTTATAAAGATAAGGTATTTATTTGTAAAAGGGTGTAAATTTCCGTATTTTAGATTCTAGGGTTTCCTAAGCCAACTAGCATATTTCTAAATGGTCTAAACGACACGTCATTAAAAGCCTCAAATCGCCTCTTCACCGCCAATTGTGGCCTGGTAAGTACAAGTGAGGAAGGAGGGATCCGCTCACGAATCGTGAGACGGGCCTTTTAAAGTTACCTAAGCTCACTTGCCTAGCCTAGACACCACAAAGTCAGATTTAGATAAACGATCGATGTCCATGACATATCGTATTTTCCTATTAAAAGATTTTGTTTTAAAAATTGTATATAACTTAGAACTTTTAGAAAAAGTTTATAAAGAAAAGGGTATTTTAATGTAAAGTCTTGTATTTCCGTATTCTAAGTTTTGATGATATCAATTAGGGTTGTATTTGCGTGTGTGTGGAGGTAGGTCATTACCTCGTGATCTATTTTAAGGTATAGTGAAATTTAGGGGTTAAATATGATAAACTAAATATGGTGGTATTTAAGTGCGAAAATACAGTATTTTGCAAAAGTTATCATTTCATGTGTGAAAACTTTTCCAAATTGTTTTTTAAGTGATTAGTAGTCAACATGAATATGTTTAAGCATTATGGAATTTGTGACAACTGAGTTTTGATAGAAAACCGAATCGGAAATCGGTTTGTTCCGATTTCCGTCGGGTTTTAAAAAGTCGTATTTTCCTTAAAAGAAAAGAAAGATAGAAAGAGTGGGACTTACGGTATTGGACGAGCTAGAGAGTGCTAGGAAGGTAGAGGGTTGTCGGTGCGTCGAAACGTCGTGAAGGGTCCTAGTACGATCGCCGGAATTCGTTGTCGATTTCGGCAGCGCTTCGCCTTTCGCTGTTTTTCTAACGTACCGAGTTCTCTTGAAATTTTTAGAGAGTGGACTTAGGAATGTAGGGTGAAGGGGTAGAGGGTAGGGGTGTTTATATAGGGCTAGGCTAGGGTTAGGGTTTTAATTAAAAAATATAAAAATATATAAAAAAAACATTAAAAATCATTAAATTTTGGAATAAAAGTGATTTATTGAGAATCTGGTAACCGATCAAAGAAAATAAAATATGCAGGGGGGAAGACCAGGTCAACACGGAGAAATTCCGTGTTGACGACTCGGCGGTCCGGCCAAGTCCGGCCGGCGGCGCCGGCTGAGTTGGCCGATCCGCCGGCCGACTCGACCGAGTCGGGGTACCTCTGGGTGGGGAAACTCATGGGGGGAATTTTGGTGTATTTAGTTTTTTATGTTCAGTATAAATTTTGTGAGTTATGGCTGTTTGACTGTTGACTTTCCAAAAAAAATTAAAACAAAATAATATAAAAATAATATGGGGCATGGGATTTGAACTCCGGTGGCTTGGTTCAGCAGTGCAAGGTATTACCAATGAGCTACAAGCTCCTTCTTGTAATTATTGTAGGAAAATAACTACTTAAAGTGGTAGCAGCAATATTAAATACCCCAAGTATACTTTAATTTTAAAATAATTTTATGTACACTAAAAATGAAATTATTTAAAAACAAAATAATTAATTATTTATATCTTGTGCTCAGATTAAAATACTCCTTTATGGATTTAAAAAAAATTAAAAATTTATACAGAAAAGTGTATATGAAAATTAGGGTTGTTACACTTTTAGCAGACTTGATGACCGAGTTGTCTCGGTTCAGAGGCGGGAGCCCGTTTAAAGATCCGTTGATGTGGTGCCACCTCGACGAGGAGCCAGGAGATCGGAGCAGCCGCAACGGAGCGTGGGATGATGGTTAAAGATCGAAGGACTCGGATCGTTCGGTATAACCTTTCTACTCACTTTGTAGTTTGTTAGTTTAGCGTTAATGGCAGATCCGGGTTATAGTATGCGATAGCGCCAGTTATAAAAGTTTTTGTTCCGCGTTTGGCGTCTGAAAGACGGCCGGGACGCTACCGTAGACTTACATTGGTATCAGAGCCACGCCATTAAGCTTTACTAACTTGTTCTAACGCGTTTAAAATATCGATCGAACGAAATTTCCGAAATCGCAATTTTCAATGTAAAGTTTCTGTCGAATTTTAAAACTGGCCTAAAAATCATTTTGAGCATCTCAGAAAATCGTGCAGGCGTTTTTAAGAACACAGAAGAAATTTGATCATCTGATTCGACCGTACGGCCGCGGAACCGCCGCGCAATCCAAGCTTTGGCCGCGGATCCGCGGCAGTCTTGGTGCTTCAGTGGGCCAAATTTTCTCCTGGGGCTTCTTCATGTAAAATTGTGGCTTCTGAAATATTTCTTTTGGGCCCAGATTTTGTTACTGTACGGCAGATGTACGTAGGGCCCACTTCGGGAAGTTTTGTCGATCGAAATTTTAAACTTGTTAGTTTGCAGTACTTACATTATATCTCCGACCGTGAATGCCATTCAAGCGGTAAACCGCATCTAATTGCTATAGTCCTTTTAGACGGGTTTGCGAACGTGACATTCGCGTTGATATTCTGTGTTGTGCTGTGATGTTGCGGATTTGTCGTGGTGGATAGCAGTGTGCAATGGTAGTGCAGTTTGGATTTATTTGTACATTTGATATTGCGGGGCGAGCGTCCAACATGTGGACTGTCGTCACTGTCTGTTTGTATAATATTCTTTTGGGGCACGACCGAGCTGAGGTCGATGTACCCGTTGTACATATTTTTCATTTCTGTACTAGGTTTACCCCGCGACGGAGTGCACGGATAGCCGGGTTCTGGAGGGCAACGGGTCCGCATCTCATGGCTTTGAGAGGCAAAGGGGCCTCACTCTAGAATTGGCAGACTATTCGCCACACTCGTAGGGGTACAGGTTGACCCAAGGAAGGGTGCTCAAGTTACCGGATTCCGTGAAGTGCAGGGTGGTCCATTCACTTTGCTGTAGGGGGCTGCCTCGCTTCAGGTTTTGGCGGGTAACTTGCCGCACCCGTAGGGGTCTAGGTTTCATTGCACAGGCTATCCACACGACCAGGGGAACGTCGGGTTTCAGCAGCAGCTCTATGAAACCCGGGGATCCTAGATTATCTGTATTGTTCTGTGATGCTTATTACTTTTCTGTAATGTTGCATATATCACGCCTGGAGCGATTATTGTATATTGGTATATATACTATTAGATGTTGTATATGTTTTACACCCGCGCTAGTCCAGTCCCCGCTCTGTCGTTAGTTAAGTAACCTAACAGGTGATGACGGGACCCAGTGACGAATGCGGATGGCATATACATACATTTTATTTTCGTTCTTTTCTGGTGTGATTGACTGATGGGACTGCGTTGATTCTGATCAATGCAAAGGAAAACAAACCTGTTTGGATGTTGTTGGAACAGTTTTAAAAAGTGTTATTACAAAGACGTTTCCTTTTTTTTGCATAGTGGTATTCGGTTGGAATATCCTGCACCTCATTCGATGAGGCAAGGGCCGAGATCCCTTCACCGGGAGTGACCCCTTGGGCAGAAGTTTGCGTCAGGATAATAACTTCACTATAGTCGATTACATGTTGCTTTGCATCACGGTATTCAGTTGGAATATCCTGCACCTCATTCCACGAGGAAAGAGCCGAGATCCCTTCACCGGGAGTGACCTCTTTAGCAAAGGTTTTCACCACTATATTTTTATAAAAAGCTATCAGGTTCCTTCAACGAGATCAAGTTCATTACGTTAAAGGTTTTTCGCCAAAAACCAGCCGTAGCCCTCCGTCATTTCTTTTGGGTATTCAGTAGTATTCAAGCTATATATTTTGACCTAACGCCAAGGCATAGTGTTTGGTAGCTGCTGGGTATTCATTTGTTGCATAGATAGATGAGTTGGTTCGGGACAGTCGTTCTGCCATTTGGCTAACGTCAGGGGCATGTACGGGTGGGTTCAAATTGACAAGATAATGATGGGTAGAACTTGGCATGTGACTTATGACATTTTGACCTAACGCCAAGGTCATAAGAGCTTGGGGCAAAAATCATATCGGGAGTTTCTAAAGAAACTGAAACTTGCCAAGTATGCGCATACCTTCTGGAGTGTGATAACATGAGTGGATTCCTTCACGTTATCATGCGATGAGAGTTGGATCCCGATTCCCACTAATGAGTTAGTTTACTCTTCGGGTGATCCCGATTGATTCTTCTTTCAGGTTTGGAGGAGAATTTGACAGTACAGTGGGAGGTTTCCTGATTAGATAAAGTGATAACCATTCTGATCTAGGTTAGAGTGCACGCAGAGTGTTTCTTTTCTCTCTCTCTCTCTTTGGTAGCGACCATTTGACCGACTCTAGACTATGACTCAATGACCAAGTTGACCGAACCTTCTTAAAATACTGGCTTTTGGATTGTCTGAGTTGCATAAGTCATTGCCACTTCTTCTTTTACCCTTTGCATTTCTCAGAACACCCCATATTACTACGGACATCCACTTCCATTGGATAGATCCATCGTATGGTTATATACGAACTCGAAGGGACTTCTTCAAGGATGGATCCAGGTTCAGGAGAAATAGAATTGGTTTATTCTGTTGTCTTTTATTATCACCTTCTCTCAGGTTGCGAGGGCTCCTTGGTTTAGGAGAGTACACCTATTACGCTTATTGGATAGTCTTCTTCCAAACCATAGGCAGGTGCCGAAAGGTAGGGAATGAAGAAAACCAATTAGCCTAAGTAGGGTGTACAGAAGGTAATATGTAAAAACAAAATAAAGGGATTAAAAAGAGGGCAAAGTAAATTGCGACTGCTATCATTCACGACCAAACCGCGTAGTTCATCGCCACTCCTATTTCACCTTTGCTTTTTTCCCCAGTTCGGGAGAAATAGAATAAGGTATTATTCAGTTGTCTTTTATCATCACCTTCTCTCAAGTTATGAGTACTCCTTGGTTTAGGAGAGTACACCTATTATGCTTACTGGATAATCTTCTTCCAAACCATAGGCTGGTGCCGAACGGTAGGGAAGGAAGAAAACCACTTAGCCTAAAGGGGTGTGCAGAAGGAAACGACTAAAGACAAATAAAGGGATTTGGAGAGATGGCAAAAAAATATACGGTTACAGTCATGAATTGGATTATGGAAGAGGCATTACTAAGAATACCAGGATACCCCTACGAACCATTTTCATGTTTCAGTTTCACTGTGCATTGTTAAAGGAAAACTGATTTCCCGATTAGATACTTACTCCAGGGTATGTATTTACCAGGTATGATTCTCACATCCGTATGGTTTTACTGATGATGAGTGGGAGAAAGTTATTGGGAATAAGGTGATCATCCTCATTATATCGGAATTCGTTGTAATTAGTGATATTTGAGGAAGTCGCCTAGGTTTTTGCTGGACGGCATGTATTTGGTTTTGAGTATCCGTTGTTGTGCACCAATTTCAAAATGATATATCTGTAAATTTATTTTTATAAAGTGAGATATAACTTTTTGAAATTATGTCCATGACATTTACCTATATCAGTTGACGATTGGGTAAGGAGCATTGAACAGCGGAGTAGTTCTTAACCGTAAGTACAGTTTTCAACCTACGATGCACAGGTTTTGAGTTATTCAACTCAGCGGACTTATACAGAGTATTGTATGTTGTCCAGTGTCCATCAGGACAAAGGGATTGGTCCTCGTACTATGTTCTGTTTACTTATGACTTCTCTAGTTTTTAGACAAGTGTTTCGTAGAAATACAATGTCTAAGTTTTGAGAAGTTGTGGGTATAAGAATAAAGTAGAGAACCAGGTATCGCAAGTATCGGGATTCTTCAAAGAGATCAAAGATGTAGATACTTGTGATTGGTATTCAGTTGATAGTAATGGTTTTGAGAAACTTGTTTCTCTTTCAGGTTACTCATAATTGGATGCATTCCTAAGTTGAGTAATGCTGATCAGGCCTCTCTCCATTAAGTTGATATGCACTGGAGACAGCTGCATGATTAGAATCTGGTTCCAATTAAATAAATGACAAAGTTTCTATATTGGATATAGAATGGTTCATATCTTAACGATGTTAAGGTACGGGGAGTTGTCCAGCTTATTCTTAAAACCAGACTCTGGATAACTCAGGGCACGTTTCTGTAATGGCAGTTTGTGGGTTGGCCCAGGCTATGACGAGGGTTGACTTTCTACCATCTGGAAGATCGATAGTGATATTGTTCTTGACTCGCCACAGTTTTAGCAAAATGGACTTTTTCAGAAAACAGTAGTGGGAGTATGGTAGAACTGGAAGAGATTCCAGAACCGCAAACGATTACGAAAAATTTAATAGGACCTAAAGATTCAATCACGTTTGACATTCCATTAGCCACTCCGCAGATATGGTGGGTAAGCTCAGACACCCGAGAGGTACTCCGGTAGCCTCAAGGACGGTGACAGGAAGGTTATTGCTTATCCAGATTTGACACTACTGTTGTACCAGACTAGACCCGGCAGGAGGTTAAGTATAGCGTCGTTCTAAACTAGTTTTAGAAGTGCACGTATATATTATTCTGCCAGAGGGTTGTTGTGGTCAGTGGGAGCAGCGGAAGCATAGTGGGAAAGTAGCTTATGTCTATTTATAGACTTGAGCAGATATAGCGGAGATAGATCATCTATTTTTGATGTGACGGTCATAGCTTTGACTTCATCAGAATAAGGGATGGATCTGTTGAGAAGGTAGTAGGGTGTGTGATGTCCTGGTATTTGGATGACATACACAGAGTAGGAAGTAAAATTCCTATACTACGATCGGTTGTACTGTGGTTGTCACACAGTTGTTTCTCCACAAAGGATATGGATATAATATCTGACATTCTGGTTTCTAGATCTATGGTTTTAGATCTGGATTTGGGTAGTTTCCCAATGTGGGTACTTTGACAGTATTCTAATAGTTTTTAGAATAGATGACTCCTGGCATGGTGGTGTACCTGCAGGTGATGGAGTCACCCTCTCTAAAGGTGTCTTACAGACTAAAGGGGAGAGGGATGTACATGATTGGTATATCACTTGTTTAGGCAATTGATTCAATCGTGAGATGTCAAGTACCACACCAGATGTTGTTTTTGCACTAGATGCAATAAGTTTGTATTAATCCAATCCTGGAGAAACATAAGGAGGCAGTTTTAGAACATAAGTGGATGTTCTACGGATTTGATGACGGCAGCCTCCTTCGGGAGACGGTTATCATTCCAGGCTTCAAAGGTGACATGGATGACAGAGTGATTGTCAGAGTTATAGTTTTCCTTCTGACGAGGGGAAGTACTATGGACAGGTGGTCCAAGAGGATACTATGGGAGGCATGGTGCTGGACACTGATTAGTTTCAGTTATCGATATTGTCTAAGAAGTTTGGATTTGGAGTTCATTTATGAACTAGGTCCTATCAGATATCCAGACATATTCTAAGACAGGTATTACTCGATTCGGGAGATGACTTTCTCCGCGAACTTGAGATTAAGAGAGATATAGAAAGAAACACCATGGCGGATCCACTCATTGAGGCTATTTCTCGAACACAAGAGTTATACAAACGAGCTTTGTGAAACTGATTAGTAGAGGAGTTAGCTGTTCGGTATCACACGGGCTGTGAGTATGCGACATCGCAATAATTAGCCTTAAGTGCAAGTGGGAGATTGTTGGATATAGTGCCCTCAAAATCAATTATTGGATCGCAGGTACATGATTGCAATGATTGAGGAGGACCTATACCGGTAGCACAGTCTTACTCAAGATGATAGTATGCTATCTGGTTTGCCTTTATCAGTCGTGTATAGGTTCAGGTGACTGATCACTATTACACGTTGATAGAGCCCTTAGAATCTTGCTTGACTACCAACAGTATGATGGCGATCATATACGTGAGAGTTGGGTAGTCTATAAGCACATCCTTAAAAGTGGTCCCTAGTCGTGGGAGTTTCGAGACAGGGCATCGATACTCCGGAGTAGACTAGTGTATACATTCGAGACCCCAACGAGGGGCAGTGGCCGGTCTCACAAGCCACTGGTGTCAGTTGGATCACCTAAGATGTATACAGGTGCTCATTGGGTTATAAGTACACTGGACAGGACTCGCCGGGAACCTGCTAGTTGGTATTATACCTAGCGTCAGATAGCAGTTCCCTGGTGATATGTGTACAGGTTAGTTCATCAACCTGAGGTCGTCATTTTTCTCGTGTGAGTTCCCACTGTGCTTTGATTTCTACCCTACCACGGCTTAAAGGAGTCATGCAAACAGGTCGTTTTTGGGTACAGTCCCGAGCCACATGGAGGCAAGTGAGCGGATCGGCAGGGGATTCGTCTCTCCCGGTATTGGGGGTGAGATCGCGCTGTGTCTAGGAGAGCCATTACACAAAACCCTCGGCCGAGATAGGAGATTTACTGGTAGGTACTCCAGTAGTATCTCAGGATGTTCTGGGCTACACTCTGACACGACTTATACCGCTATTGGGGGTCTGACGTTACCAGCCCCCTAGGCCCGATATGCGATACTCATAGACGAACGGACCAGACTGTATGTATATTGTCACTGTTAGGCTCAGTAGGGTTCCAGGATGAGTTCGCTCATCGGCTTCCCTTGAGGTCAGTACATGGGCAGCCGTTACGCACTGCTAGTGCCTTTGACGTGCTTGTGATTAAACCCACTGCCAGGGTACTGACGAGTCATTAGAGTCCCCCACAGATAGTTTCCAAAGTTCGGGCGAAACGTTGTAGAGGCCGTATGGTTTTATGGCAGGGTTCGGAAAATACACGTGCATTTACGCACGTGTCATATTTCGGGCAGATAATACTGGTGGGCTTTGGTTTAAGCCGGATTCAAGTATTATACTGTGTAGATATAATATCTTTGTCTCAGTTGCATTTGTATTCGGTCGTAATACAAATGCGGGTATGTTTATACTATTACGGGGTTGTCCTGAAATTCGTTTCGGGATCGCTTTTGGAAGTTGCCAGTTTTCTATCACCCGTCTTAAACATTCGGTTTAATGCGGATTTATCTTTTCTTCATGAGGGTGAGTCATGAGGGTGAGTCATGAGTGTGGAAGTTTCTAGATGGTGACTAGGTTTCATGACTCATGGTTTGCATTAAATGATTAGTGAGGTGTTTAAAGTGACTCATTGTTTGCATTTAATTCTTTTTGGTTATGCTTAAGATATTTTCTTCTAAGCTTCACCACTTGGTTTTCTTATGCTCACCCCCCCACCTCTATATATGTGGCCGGCCCTTCCCCCTCCCCCTCTGAATGATTGATTTGCAAAAGAAAAAAGGATTTGATTTGGTTCATGAAAATTTGTATGCTCATTTCTCATTTACCCGATTCAAAAGGCAACTTCATTAACCGTTCATCCATGGTTTTGGATGAAGCGAGACAAAGTGTTCTACTCATTCTCTACATCAATCTTGGTCATCTCTTTTAGCAGACTTGATGACCGAGTTGCCTCGGTTCAGAGACGGGAGCCCGTTTAAAGATCCGTAGATATGGTGCCACCTCGACGAGGAGCCAGGAGATCAGAGCAGCCGCAACGGAGCGTGGGATGATGGTTAAAGACCGAAGAACTCGGATCGTTCGGTATAGCCTTTCTACCCACTTTGTAGTTTGTTAGTTTAGCCTTAATGGCAGATCCGGGTTATAGTATGCGATAGCGCCGGTTATAAAAGTTTTTGTTCCGCGTTTGGCGTCTGAAAGACGGCCGGGGCGCTACCGTAGACTTACAGTCCATATGCCAGAATAAACAAGTCAAGAAATAATATGTGGAAGCAATAAATCCAATAAACAATAACATCTGGAAAGTACGTCCCAAATACAGGCTCACATCAGGAAATGAAAGTACGGAAATAAAACTAAACTAAATACTAACTAGATCCTCACTGTGTTGGGTCCACGTTACCCACCCCGGTCCTTTCGGGGAGGCGGAATAGATAAAACGAAAATTTTCCCTAGCTAGGTAACATGGACCGTTTCATGAAGGATCATTGCTAAACAAGAACTAACAAATATTCTACAAGTTCTAACTACTATGTAGAATGGCTATACCTTGGTCTTGAACTCCTTCTCTTCTTGTTGTGGTTCTTCCTCTTGCTTGCTCCTCGTAATTGCTTGAACGGATCCTCCTTGCCGTCTCCTCTCTGCCATAGATGGATCCACCCGAGGGTCTCGAAATTGAGCTCCAATCTCAACCTAGAGATGACTAAGGTGTTTGGTTTGCCAAACCTAATACCTTAGATTGAGTAGAGAAGAGTGATAGTGGTTTTGTCTCAAAGGTTCATAATTTCCAACTCATGGAACACTTGAACCTTGAGAGAGGAAGAGGGAGAGCTTTCTTTCTAGGAGAGAGAAAGAGAATGATAGAATGAGCTCTCATAATCCAACCCTTCTCACAAAAGTAAGAATAATGATAATAATAATAATAATTAAGTATATGATGATGGTTAGTTTCAATGACCATTATCATTTCATACTATAATTGCATTTTGCAAACAACAAGCAAGCAAAAGTCATACCCATGAAATGATGATGGTCAACAAGTCCATAATGGTCAACCGGTCAACAAAGTCAACAAGTCAACAAAAGTCAAACTTTCAACTCAACCATGGCACAATAATACTTAATTAATATTATTAATCATATATCATATTCTCATTAGGGTTTAAAGAAAAGTCAACGGTCAACAAGTCAACCAAATCCAAATGGTCAACAACCCTAATGAGAATCCTCTGCCTCTGCCTCTGTCAACTGTGCATACACACCCGCATCCGTGCGCCAAGGAACACGAATACACCGAGACAAAACCAATCCCAAAACAATTACTAGGATCTGGCTTAAACCAAAGCCCGCTAGTAACTACTGTCCGGACACCAAACATGCACAAGTGCGCGGATGTGAACGAACCCCGTCGCAAAACCATGCAACCTCTACTCTGTTTTGCCCAAAGGCGAGTAACCCTCTGTGTGGGACTCTAAAGGCTCGACACTACGCTGGCAGTGGGTTTAACCACAGGCCGCAAGCGGTACTAGCTGTACGTAACGGTCCCCAGGTAGACACCGATAAGAAGACTGATGAGGTGAACCCATCGAACTCCTACTGAGCCTGAATGTGACAATCTCCGTACAGTCCGGTCTGTTCGTCTGAGAATATCGCATGGCGGGCCTAGGGGGCGGTAAACGTCAGTCCCCTAATAGGGGTACAAGTCGTGTCGGAGTGTAGCCCAAAACACCCTGAGAATCTACTGGAAAACCTACCAGCAATTCTCGCTTGCCCTGGCCAGGGACGACAATGTGTAATGGCTCTCCTAGACAAAGCGCAATATCAACTCCCAATACCGGGAGAGACGAATCCTGTCTAACCGTCACTGCTTCCAAGTGCTTCGGGACTGCACCCAACTACTACCTGTTTGCACGACTCAGTAGAGCCATGGTAGGGTAGTAATCAAAGAACAGTGGGAACACACTCGAGGCGAAGTGATAATGTCAAGTCAGCGGACTAAGCTGTACTCATGTCACCTGGGAACTGTTAACTGACGATAGGTATAATACCAACCAACAGTTCCCGACGAGTCCTGTCCAGTGTACTCGTAACCTAACGAGCACCTGCATACTATCTCCAGTACGACGTACTGATGGCTGTGGGACAGACCATCTCCCCTGCTGGGAAGAGAAGCGTATGCACCAGTCTACTCTGGAGTATCGATGCCCTGTCTCGATAATCCTACGGCTAGGGACCAAAAATAAGAATGTGCTTATAGACTACCCAGCCCCCACTAGTGTGATCGCCATCACAACGCCGGTAGTCAAGCAAAGATCGTAAGAGCTCCATCAATATGTATCAGCGATATGTTAAAAGAAACATATACACATATTAAGATAGAAACAAACCAAGTAGCATACTACTATGTCGAGCAAGACTGTCGTAAACCCGTATATATATATATATATATCCCAAGCCTCCAAAATGTATTATACAAAGTAGCTATACAATAATGGCCTCTAGGGCATACATATCTAACACACTGCTCGGCCTGTCGGCTGAAATACTCCTGATCAGCCTGCAACAAAAATAAAGGATCTGGGCCATGCAAAACCCAGACGTCAGTGCGTCATAATATCAAACAATAATATAATCAGGGGGTAACAGGATATGCAGACATGAACTATAAAATGGTAACATGAATGTAATAAATGAACAGGGATATCGAACAGTGAAGTGTAACAGTATATGTGAAGTGCAGCGATAAAACTAAACTGTGCTACTAGGTTAACTACTCTCAAGTTTGTGAAATCAATTTAATGAATCGTCGATGTAACCCAATAGTATCCCGTGCATACCCGGGACCACGGTCCAGATTCTCGGGCTGAAATCCGAGACATGCCGCTAGGCACTAAATAAGAAACATGTACAGATGAATGATGTCAGCAGCAGCATCCCAGGGCTGGCCTAGCCCATAAAACCGATCAGTATAAGCATCGAACTGTCGAGTTACAAGTCAGGTTTCATCATTGATTTCCCCATACCCCCAAGTTATGTGTTTAAGTCAGGTATTGATAAATCTGAAGCTAATGCCAACACAGGATCAAGCAGGAACAGCTTTGTCTATACAGACAACAGGATATGTCCATCGGGACAACATGTCAGGATTGTCGGCATTAGAAACAGGATCAGGTAACATGTCAGGTAGTGGTGTATCAAGTCATGTCAGGTAGTGCACATGTATCAAACGGATGCTTATAATAAAACTGTAGTAAGAACGGATGCACGATAAAAGTACGGATGCACAGTAAAACACGGATGCACAAATATTTATCAGGGATTACATCCACAACTCTATGACTACGTAGGATGCACATTATCAAGCATGGGGTGCCAAGGTAACAGTAATATGAAATAGTATGGCATGCAACTAAACATATAATAAATTGTACGGATGCACAAATATCTATCAGGGGTTACATCTACAACTCCATGACTACGTAGGATGCACATTATCAAGTATGGTGCACTAATACAACAGTAACATGAAATAATATGGTCTCGGCGTGCAACTAGATATGTAATAAACTGTACGGATACAGACGGATTCTATAAAACTGTAAATCGGTAAAATTTGATGAATATTAAAACACAAGCACTATTATTTATTAAATAGATATTGATATAATAATATTAATATTGATAACATATTCAAACCGATTAATAACTATAAAAGTGGTATTGATTAACCATGCACAAGAAAGTTCCGTTCAGAAATTCAGCGTCACCATGATTTGTAAAAATAGCTTAAAAATAACAAACGTTCTCCAAAAGGGACGTGTCTTATACCAAAACAAAGATAATTCAATAAGGTTTTCATTTTTATTAGTTGAAATATCTCAGGTTGTTTCTACAAAAAGTTATGAACATTCGAAATTGAAAGTTTGCTGCTGGAATTTCCCTGGACAGCAGTTTAGAGATATTTTCATTTGCATTTTACGTTATTTAAACAATTTATTTTGCAAGTAAATATTTCATAGAGTTATAGTATTCTGAGTTAGCTTCGTAACGAACTAAAGAACATATAATGATTTTTCTATAATTTATAATGAATTTTATAAGGTAAGATATACAGTAAATTTCAGATTTGTCGTATCCGCTTTACAACGACATTTCATGTGTAAACTATAATATTTTCAGACTATATTTTGTATAACATTATAAAATGCAGATTATAAACTAATTAAAGATAATAATAAGCGACGATATATATATTTATAGATATAATTATAGAATGTCGCAAGTTGTAAACTTTCATACATTTTATATTATAAAACCGATTCACGTTAAATAATTACGGTGTATAAATTATATAGATATAGCTGTATGATGATGATGATGATGATGATGATGATACGGAAACATATAAATAAATTACATAAAGCATAGCATGTAGCAAGTTATAAACTTGCCTCGAAACAAACGCGATGAACGGAAGAAACATGACGCTATACAAATCAACACCAACTTTTGATGGCTCGGTTAAGGTTCTAGGATGCGGCTGGAGTTGCGTCGGCGAGAATGCGTGTGGGCTTGAAGAACGAAGAAGGAGAATATATAAATTGATGAGGGAGGTATATGTTATGTTGAGAGAGAGAAGTTTTGTGTTTAATATATATAGTATGGTTTAAATTAGGTTATAAATATATATTAGTTTTAATGTAACAACCAATCTCCACCAAAATCTCATTAAAAATATATTTTGAAAAATAATTCACATATGTAAATTTCTCAACCATAATACAAGAATATATTTTAAATAACTCATACCCCTAATTTAAGATTTAAAAGAATTCTAAAAATATATCTAAATTTAGTAAATATTTGATATTAGATATCTTGAGATTTAAACGTAAAAAATAAAAGCAAAATAAGATATGGGTTATGATAACATGGCATGCTAGATATTAAAATATATTATTTAGTTCTAATTTGTATTATTAAAAGATATGCGGATACTAAAATATATTATACATGTATATAGAAGCTAGATGTACACAAATCCTCTGTACTGGTAAATATATAACGTAATCTTGAACCATGATGGGTTTCAAGTATGCGGGTCGGGTCGAATACTAACCATAGATACTAAAACACTATCCGCACACAAAATAAATAAAACCAAGAATTAGCCACAAGATAAAGAAAATAATCAAATAGAATATGGTATAAACGAACTAAGGTGTTACATTATACCCAACTACAAAAGAATTTCGTCCTCGAAATTCCCGGAGCGAGAAAACACAAGAAAACATGAATCTAAGAAAAGATGTGTGAAAACTTCTGTCGAATCTCGTCTTCTCGTTTCCAAGTCGATTCTCCGTGCGAACGATTCCCCCATAAAACAAGTACGAGAGGGATAATCTTGTTCTTGAGAATCTTTTCTCTTCGATCAACAATCGATATCGGTCGCTCTTCATAGGTCAAATCCTCCCTTACAGCTGTTGGGTCCACGTTACCTCTCCCGGTACTTTCGGGGTTGCGGAAACGGTAAAACAAAAATTTTTCTAGACTTGGTAACATGGACCGTAAAAGCCGGATCTATGCAAAACAACACACTAGCATCCTAACTAGAAATTTATCTACTCGGTTAGGGGTTATACCACAACTTGAACTCCTTCTCTTCTTGTTGTTCTTCTCCTTACTTGCTCCGAGGGTTGATCCGAACTTTGGTCACCTCCGCGGTCTCCTTGAGTCGAAGACGATCCACCCGAAAGATGTACACCGAGCTCCACCTCAAGCCGAGGCAACTAGGGCAAAGTGATTGCTAGTCAAAAAGCCCTAGGATGTGTAGAGGAGATGTATGGATGTGTTTGTCTTTGTGGGATCTTTTTCTCTCAACACATGAGATCAAAAGATGAGATCAAGAGGAGGAAGAAGAAGGAGAAACTTAGCAACCATGGAGCTTTTCTTTTTCTTCTCACTTCAAGAGAGAGAATGAGAAGTGAATAATGAAAAGATTAAGCCAAAAGAAATGAACCATGGTTCCAATAATACACAAAATCATCATTACTAATCCTATCATGATAGAAGTTGATGGCACATTGAATTGACCATTATCATAACACAAGAAATAAAAAGAAAATGAAAGAAGAGTGTGGATCTCTCTTGAAGGTCAATGGTCAACACGGTCAACGGGTCAACAAATTCAAGAGAGATCCAAGTGGTCAAATGGTCAATGCAATTAGCCATCATAAATCTATCACTAAAAGGATTAGTAAACAATGTCTCCGGCTCATAACGGTTTTGACCAAACGAACTGTCAAAACCCTAATGAGTGTGCCACATTACGGTTTTGGCCGAACCAACTGCCAAAACCCTAATGGGGCACCTCCTCCTTCATCGCTCCTCAAAACTGTGCATACACACCCGCATCCGCATTCCGTAGAATGCGAATGCACAGAAGACAAATCAAATCCATCTGTGCAATACTAGGATCTGGCTTAAACCAAAGCCCACTAGTGTTGCCTGCCCGAACAGCATACGCACACAAGTGCACGTAAGTGATCGTAGCGCCGCCGTAAAACCATACGGCCTCTACACGTTTCGCTCAATGCAGGGAAACTCTCTGTGTGGGACTCTAAAGACTTGACACTACGCTGGCAGTGGGTTTAACCACAGACCGCAAGCGGCACTAGCTGTACATAACGGTCCCCAGGTAGATGTCGATAAGAAGGCCGATGAGGTAAACCCATCCGAACTCCTACTGAGCCTGTATGTAACAATCTCCGTACAGTCCGGTCTGTTCGTCTGATACATCGCATGGCGGGCCTAGGGGGTGGTGAACGTCAGTCCCCTAATAGCGGTACAAGTCGTGTCGGAGTGTAGCCCAGAACACCCTGAGACATCACTGGAAACCTACCAGTATGTCTCGCTTGCCCTGGACAGGGACTACGTGTGTAATGGCTCTCCTAGACACAGCGCGATGTCAACCCCCAATACCGGGAGAGACGAATCCATGTCAACCCCCAATACCGGGAGAGACGAATCCTGTCTAACCGTCACTGCCTCCAAGTGCTTCGGGACTGCACCCAACTACTACCTGTTTGCACGACTCAGTAGAGCCGTGGTAGGGTAGTAATCAAAGAACAGTGGGAACACACTCGAGGCGAAGTGACAGTGTCAAGTCAGCGGACTAAGCTGTACTCATGTCACCTGGGAACTGATAACTGACAATAGGTATAATACCAACCATCAGTTCCCGACGAGTCCTGTCCAGTGTACCCGTAACCTAACGAGCACCCTTATACTATCTCAAGTACGACGTACTGACGGCTGTGGGACAGACCGTCTCCCGTGCTGGGATGAGAAGCGCATACGCTAGTCTACTCCGGAGTATCAATGCCCTGTCTCGATAATCCCACGACTAGGGACGTGCATAAGGATGTGCTTATGGATTACCCAGCCCCCACGAGTGTGATCGCCATCACAACGCCGGTAATCAAGCAAAGATCCTAAGGGCTCTACTAATGCGTATAGGTTATATAATAAAGAAACACATGTACACATTAAAGCAGAGACAAACCAAGTAGCATACTACTATTTCGAGCAAGATTGTCTATACAACTGTGAATATCCCAAGCTTCCATCAAGTAATATACATACTAGTATGATACAGTAATGGCCTCTAGGGCATATACACTAACAATCTCCCACTTGCACTAAGGCCATGTACTGGCGTATCGAAGACATATCATCTCGATCAGCCGCTCGAACTGAGTCTGGGGCAAGGCCTTCGTGAATGGGTCCGCTGTGTTGTCCTTTGTGTCCACTCTCCGCACCTCGATCTCCTGCCGATCAATGATCTCCCTGATCAGGTGATACCTCCTTAAGAAGTGCCTGGATTTCTGATGGGACCTTGGTTCCTTCGCTAAAGCTATAGCCCCATTGTTATCGCAATACAAAGATATTGGGTCAACAATGGACGGAACCACCTGAAGTTCACTAATGAACTTCTTCATCCAGACCGCCTCTTTTGCGGCATCGCTTGCAGCAATGTATTCAGCCTCCATCGTCGAATCTGCGACGGTATTCTGTTTGGAACTCCTCCAACATACCGCCCCTCCGTTGAGGGTAAACACAAAACTCGAGACAGACTTTCTGTCATCTTTGTCACTCTGGAAGCTTGAATCGGTAAAGGACTCGACCCTGAGGTCTCCATTACCGTAAACCAGGAACATCTCCTTAGTCCTTCTCAGGTACTTGAGAATGTTCTTCACTGCTGTCCAGTGGTCCTCACCTGGGTCTGACTGATACCGGCTTACTGCGCTCAGCGCGTGAGCTACATCTGGTCTCATACATAGCATCGCATACATTATAGATCCTACAGCCGAAGCGTAGGGTATAGTGCTCATGCGAACCCTCTCCTCGTCAGTCTTAGGAGACATCTTCTTGGAGAGGGTAATTCCGTGCAATGCGGGTATGTTACCGCACTTGGAATCCTCCATACTAAATCTCTTTAGTACGGTCTCTATGTACCTAGACTGCGAAAGTCCCAGTAGTCTCTTGGATCTATCTCTATAGATCTTGATCCCCAGAATGTACGAGGCATCACCCAGGTCCTTCATGGAGAACCTTTGTGACAAAAATAGCTTGACCGATTGTAGCATAGGAATGTCATTTCCTATCAAAAGAATGTCGTCCACGTACAAGACTAGGAATACGACAGTTCGTCCTACAATCTTCTTATAGACACAGGGTTCATCTTCGTTCTTGATGAAATCAAATTCCTTGATTGCCTCATCAAAACAGATGTTCCAGCTCCGCGATGCCTGCTTTAATCCATAAATGGATTTAAGCAACTTGCACACCTTCCCGCTGCTCCCACTGTCTACGAAACCTTCTGGCTGATCCATGTAAACACACTCTTCCAAACAACCGTTTAGGAAAGCCGTTTTAACATCCATCTGCCAGATTTCATAGTCATGGAAGGCAGCAATGGCAAGTAGGATCCGAATGGATTTGAGCATAGCCACCGGAGAAAAAGTTTCGTCATAGTCCAAACCAGGTCTTTGACGAAAACCTTTTGCAACGAGTCTAGCCTTATAGGTTTCCACCTGCCCATCTACACCAAGTTTCCTTTTGTAGATCCATTTGCATCAACGGGTTTTACCCCAGGTGGAGCAATATCCAAGGTCCACACTTTATTGGCGTACATGGACTCCATTTCGGATTGCATTGCTTCCTGCCACTTATCAGAGTCCCTACTGATAATGGCCTGCCTGAAACTGGTAGAGTCATCTTCTTCCAAGATGCAATCCTCTCGATCCCCGTCTATGAGAAAACCGTAGTATCTCTCGGGCGGATGAGAAATCCTACCAGATCTGCGGAGTGGCTGAGGTTCGTTTAGGGTTATTGAATTCAGTGGTTCCTCCAAATTTTCAGTTACATTTTGTGATTGCTGAATTTCTTCCAGTTCTACCGAACTCCCACTAGTTTCTTTTGCAAGAAACTCCCTTTCTAAAAAGGTAGCGTGGCGAGATACAAACACCTTCTGTTCCTCAGTGTGGTAGAACAGATATCCTAGTGAGTCTTTAGCATATCCTATAAATTTACACAGAACTGACCGTGCCTCTAGCTTGTCCGGTTTCTGTGTTTTCACATAGGCCGGACAACCTCATATCTTAAATCGCTTAAGATACGGATTTCTTCCACTCCATATTTCATATGGAGTCTTAGGCACTGATTTGGATGGAACGTAATTCAAAAGGTATGCCGCTTGTTTCCTGATTTAGAATCAGGAAAGCCCACGGAAGAGGCTTCAGAAAAGGGTCACGTGCTTACACGTGACCATCAGTCACGTGTTGGCACGTGACATCTAAAAGCATCGGCAAGGCAAATTCAGTTTCCCGACTACATCAAAGAAAAGGGCTTCAGAAAGGGTCACGTGCTCCCACGTGACCTGGGTCACGTGTTGGCACGTGACAATCAAAAACGGCTTCAAAGGCAAACCGGTTCCCTGATCAAATCAAGGAAAAGGCTTCAGAAGAGGTCACGTGCTCCCACGTGACCAGGGTCACGTGTTGGCACGTGATAATCAAAAGCAGCAGATTTGTTCTCCGGTTAAACCTAGAAAAAGGCTCCAGAAGAGGGTCACGTGCTCACACGTGACCAGGGGTCACGTGGTGGCACGTGACGGTTAAGCAGCGACCAGAAAGCAGAGCGCAAAAAGAAAGAAGAGGGCTCGTTCCAAGGGGGTCACGTGCCCACACGTGACCAAGGGTCACATGGCCACACGTGACCGACTTCAAAGCCCATTTGTTAACAGAATTAAATTCTGAGAAAAGACCTCTCAAATCTTTCCAAAAGCAACCGATTGCATTAAAGATTTAAAGGTGATTAAATATCATCTATCTATGGGAAAATCTCGAATTTGGGAAGATTTCCCCGTAAAATCTAACCGAAATAACAAAGGAGAATCTCTGGATTTAAAATCCAATGGTGAATAAAATTCACCTAATAATCCAAAGGTCCAAAATGAATTATGGATACAAATCAAATCTCTCAATGAAAGATTCATCAAAAACTAATTGACTCGGCTGCTTCTCCTATAAATAGGAGCCAAGAGACACACAAAAGGAGGATATATGCAGAGGGAAGAAAAGAGAGAGAGCCTTGATACTTTAGAGGAATTTGGATCTTCTGCAAAAGAAAACCCTAGGTAAGAAAGGGAAGGTTTCATTGAAATAAAAGAAAATTTAATTCTCAACAGAGTTTAACTCTGATATAAAACAGAAGGACATATTTCTTCTCTCTTTGATGGAGGATCTGTAAAGTGCACATCTCCCCTTGAGTTGAGAATTTAATTCTCAATGGGTTGAGATCCTGCCATGCAGATCCAAAGCATAGGGAGGGAATGGAAGCACGAGAATTTAATTCTCACAGAACTATAGGAATTTAATTCCTTCAAAATAAAATTAGGGTTTGACCCTGTGTTATAGGAATTTAATTCCTTCAGAATGAAAAGAATCAGGGTTTAACCCTAGTTAAGAACTTAGTTCTGTTAAAACAACAAGAATTTAATTCCCTTAATCTTATTCCCAAGAATAATTCTCTAACAGAGAGTGGGGGTTTAATTCCTTAAAGCTTTTATTAGGGTTTAACCCTATTCAGTTCTTCACATATATAAGGAATTTAATTCCTACAGAAAATTCAGAGTTCAACTCTTCAAAAGGAACTAGGAATTTAATTCCTCTGAAATTATTGTTAGGGTTCAACCCTACGAGGAATTTAATTCCTGAAAGGGATTAACAGATCTTCTAAACAACTACAGAAAAGCAGGGTCACGTGTCACCACGTGACCCCCCCCCAAAAGATCTATAGAAAGCCCTTTGAGGCAGTGCCTCACGTGACCCACGTGACCCTTGGCAGAGGCTTTAACATACTCCATTCAAACACCCGTCACGTGATGCTCCAAAAGATGCGATCTTCTCAGCAGAACAAACGAAGGGAGGGCGCCCTCACGTGCTACCATGTGACCCCTCTTGCCTCAGCGTCTAACGCTAAATTGGAACCCCTGAATTCAGTGTTAAAACGTTGTTTGGCCTTAGTGTTCAACACTAAGCAAAGAACTTTATTTGCAGTGTTCAACACTGATTACCTTAGTGTTCAACACTAATTTGGGATTTCTGTTGCCAGTGTTTAACACTGGTCTGTTTTAGTGTTTAACACTAATTTGAAGGCCTTGTTGCTGGTGTTGACACCAACTATCTTTTAGTGTTAAACACTGACTTATTAACCTCATTCTCAGTGTTCAACACTGATTGGTCTTTAGTGTTTAACACTAGGCATTGGCCCAATTGGCTAAATAGCCAGAGGCAAAGCCTCTCCTTCAAGGGACCAACAGGAGGGCCGATGTCCCAGACATGATTGGACTTAGCCCAAGCTGGCCATAAGTCCTCAATTCGTAATTAACTGGGCTAATGGGCTCATAACATAATTAATTGGTCTTGATCCCAAATTGGGCCAAAGATTATTTAATCCACTCCGGTTCCAGGGTACATCTCTTCATTCCTTTGATACTTGGCGTTGTAATCCCTCAACGTCTTCAAAGAGGTGACGGGTCCCGATGACCACACATTGATATGGACTGTGGGGTCCTTAAACCCATGGACTACGACGTCCTTAACCTTGACCGAGATGTCTTAAAACTAACAATGGACTGTGGGGTCCTTAAACCCATGGACTACGACGTCCTTAACCTTGACCGAGATGTCTTAAAACTAACAATGGACCGCAATGTCCTTAAACTACCCATGGACCGCAATGTCCTTAAACTAGCGATGGACCACTATGTCCCTAAACTGGAACGATAGAGCCCAAACGCTCTTTTGTTGGATTTAAACGATCCCGTTTAAGTTGATCTTAGCCTTAAATATGGCTAACGTATCCTTAAACCTTTCAAACAGATTTTAGTCCCAAACTGGACTATAGATCCCCCCAATTAACTCTGGTTCAAGGGTACATCTCTGAACTCCTCTGACATCTGTCGTTGTAATCCTTCAACGTCGTCAGAGAGGTGACGGGTCCCGACGGCCATACATTAAATGGACCACTATGTCCCTAAACTGGAACAATGGAGCCCAAATGCTCTTTTGTCAGATTTAAACGGTCCCGTTAAGTTGATCTTAGTCTCAGGTTAGACTAACGTATCCTTAACAAACGTTTGAGTTGATCTTGGCCTTAAATATGGCTAACGTATCCTCAAACCAAACCCCCAAACCCAAATCTAAGATAATACGGATTTGGACTAGTCCACGCCCTACGGGCAACGACATAACTCGGTCTCCGTAAACAATCCACGGGCAACAAAACATAAAATAAACACACACGACACGAAGTGACCATCTGGAGAAGGAGAAAGTTGTTACCGCGACGCGGTAGAGTAATTAACTGCAGGGGCTTGCGCCTGCAGGGAAGAGCGTCCCCACAATCAAAAACCCCTCAAGCGAGGGGGAACATGACGAAGTCTGCTACATCGGACGCATCCGTTCAGACCTTCGATACACGGTGCCATAAATCAACTTGGCATTTTCGGAGAGATGGACGGATAGCACCAATTAGCATCTGCCCCGAACCTCAGGTGAGACGTCCCGCGTCTCGGCCGCCGTTCGGAGGGAAACAGATTCTGGCACGCCCGGTGGGACCTTTTCCTCTTTCCACTCCACACTTCGTGTGTCGTGATTCGCGAACCAATCGCGGTTCGCTAATGGTTGCCCTTGGGTTTCGAGATACTAAGACTTGGCGTCTTGCTCATTGCAGAAAGCAAAGGATCGATGGCTTCTACTTCTGCGAAATGCTCCAACTGCTCGGACTGCAATTACGACCAACGCTCTGCCTCGCCAGGAGGTATAGCCTACGGACCACAAGCCGCTTCGTTATTCACAATACCGGTGGACCAGGTGACTCAGGCCACTACCGGATTGTTCTTTGGGACTATGCTCCCACCGACAAGCTTTACGGCGCTGGTGCTGATAAAGGAAGCTCCCAAGAAGTAGGTCTTTGATCGTCTTACCCCTGCTGCGGCTCCTCTCAACGGGTCGCCCGACATCAGCGCCTCGGTCTTCTCTAGATTGGGCCAGAAATCCTGTGGACCCATCATGGGGCCTACAATCCCAGAGAAGGCTGCTTCTAAGAAAGTGACCGGTCCTGCTCCCGAAATCGCCAGGGCGGCTTCCCCGGCCAAAAAGTCGGTCCTTACAGGATTGACGGCCCCAGCTCCCGCTCCTGCTACCCAAAGGACATCGGTCTTTGACAGGCTAACACCAGCAGCGACCCCCTACCTACACAGGGGGCAAGACGAAGCCATTCTCACTGCTGAACCAACGCCGTCCGCTCGACACGCTCGACGTCGCCATTGGCGCCGAGTAAGGAAGGCTGGGGGCAACTCCCCCTCTGGGCTAACTCCATCAGCCCCGATGGCGGAAGTTAATGCTGCTGTTCCAACGAGGAACAGCTTCGAGATGCTAAATAAGGTGCGAAGGAATTCTCCTACTGCGGTGCTAAAGAGGTCTCCTCCCCCACTAAAAAAGGTTGTGGAGATAAAGTCAGAGCAGCCCCGATCCCCTCAACGGCTGTCTTCCAAAATCTATAAGGTTTGGCGGTAGGCCCGAGATTCGATGATCGATCCAAACTTCTCCCGCCAGCACAAGAAGCTGAAAATCCAATCGAAAGCCGGTCACCAAGCTAAACCACGAAAGGCTGTCTGGACGCCCACCTCAACGGCCCCCTCAACCTCCACTGCTCATAAAAGGAGGAAACCAGAGAAGATCCCCCAGCCTGCAACAACAGCCAAAGGCACTAAGCCCAGGCGCCCTAAGTCTGGGGGCATGATGGTCCACACCGTATACATGGCGTCAGGAAAAGAAGACAGCCGTGCGTCTACAGGTCATAGACCGCTCACACGGTCGGTGACCAAAGCTCAGGAGCAACAGCAAAAGCTCCAGGAAATGATGAATGCTATGGCCGCACTTACCGGGCCAAAAGAAAACCTAGAAACGTCTTCGGACGAACGCCAGGAGGAAGAAACCGACGCCGAATTCCTTCGCCGAATATTAGAGAAGAAGGACAAAGAGGCTGCTGAACAAGCAGCCAACATACAACGTATGGGCTTCCTCTTCCAAGGTATGATAGGAATGATAATCCAACAGGATCCACCCGCTGAGGATCCCCCGATCGTCCTTGAAGACGACAGGGAAGAAACGTCAAATCCACCACCGGCCCTCTCAACGGCCAAGGAGGAGACAATCTCTAAGGCTGACTTGGTCGACTATATAGCCCAGCAAATCCGGGTTCATCATGCGACTGAGGCAGCTGGTCAAGTCGTAAAAACGGGGCGGCCATATCCAAGCTGGTACGACCAAATCAAGTACCCGCCGGGTTACACAATTCCCAAGTTCCATGTTTACAAGGGGACCGGCAATCCCCATCAACATGTCGCCCGGTTCAGGGCCCTTTGCGGTAACACCGGCGGAGATGATAAACTGTTGCTTCGCCAGTTCGTGGGCAGCTTATCAGAAACAGCGTTCGAATGGTATTCGGAACTCCCGAACGATTCTATCAAGACGTTCGCTGAAATGGAGTTGCTATTCACTCAGCGATTCGCAAGCGCCAGCGAACGCACTCCAATAACGGCACTAATTAACGCCAGGGTAAAACCAGGCGAAACTTGGGTCCAGTATGCTATACGATGGCGGAATTTGTGGTCGAAATGCGAGCAACGCATTGAGAAAGCGCCCGCGGTGGGCATGTTCGTGGGAACCCTAGACCCTCACGCAACTATCTCCCAGTTTATGATGTTCTTTAAGCCAACCACATTCCAGGCTTTAATCGACAAGTTGGCTCAGATGGACCAAATGGGTCATAGACCGTCTCCCCCGAAGCCAGAACCTCGGAATGACAAGGGTAAAGGAAAGGCCACCTTCGTCGCGAATGCCCAGCAGCAACCCAATGCCCCAAAGCTGACGGATTAACTGGAAGAAAGACACCGGTATTATAATGAGAAGATGAAGCGTCCCTACTCGTTCCCACGGGACAAGACGAAACGGCTATTCGAGCTGGCAGTACGCAACAGACTTATAAACC
Source organism: Agapanthus africanus (assembly GCA_030015575.1). Classification (NCBI taxonomy): domain Eukaryota; kingdom Viridiplantae; phylum Streptophyta; class Magnoliopsida; order Asparagales; family Amaryllidaceae; genus Agapanthus; species Agapanthus africanus. Next base: position 101,221,630 of record CM057347.1, on the reverse strand, counting down.
TGCCAAATCCAAGACGACCGCCATAACCCACTGAGGTGAACAACCCCAACTATTGCCCTTACCATCAAACGGTAAGCCATCCGATTGAGGATTGCTTCGTCTTCAAAGGATGGATTGAAGATCAATACCTCCAGGGAAAGTTTGCGCTGTCCGAAAAGTGGAAGGTGAACCCGCCACAGCCGCATACTCCTAAGAAGACGGACGCACCGGGGGCGACTTGTTCCTTTATTGAAGAAGCTCCATGGGAAATCGTGCTATCAGCTAAAACCAAAAGGATGCTGAGTGACCTTCATGCGTGCCCAGCGGTTGAATGGAAGAACCCGCTTGAACCTCAAATCATCGAAGGGATGTTGAAGCCGCGTCCAACTACAAAGATTCGTGGTGATGGCCCAAGTACTCACACCCAACCGTCAAAATCTTCGAAGAAAAAGAAGAGGAAATCCAAAAGGCCCGTGAAGCCTGGAAACAAGCGCACGGATTTGCAGAAACAGATTGACGCGCTGGAAGAGTACAATCAAAAGGCACGGACTCCCGTCACACTGCAAGAGTTCCTCAACCACGTCTTTCAGAAGGAAGATGAGGAAGAGAGCTCATCGGATGAATCCGAGGGATATGTGGCGAGTTGTCATGTGATTTTCCACTCGGAAGATGAGAAAACTCCTGGCACCGAGAAACTGGGGGCACACCCGGAGCCAGGACTTGTGTGGCCAACAGATGAAATGATCGACGTCTTTCTGGACGAGATTCGTCTAAAGAGTAAAGCAGATCAGGAGCGTGAGATGGCCGCATCGGAAGGAGCCGAACGCAGGAGACTAAATGAAAGAATTGAAGTACTCTCGCCAGATCGAAAGGCATCCAAGGCAGACAAGAAGATATTCAAGACGAGAAAAAGGTTTGCCAAAGCCGTGTCAATGGGAATGAAGTTACCACCCTCGGAAGGAAACACGCTCAATGGGGTGGAGAGACACCCTGATTATTGCGCATATCATCGGAAAATTTCACACCCCACGGAGGAGTGCGACGCCTTTAAGATATGGTGGCAAGGATATGTTGCTCATCGGCAATATTTTAAGCGCATGAAACGCAAGACTCGTCGAGAACAAAGAAGTACTGCTGACGAGCACAACAGGACTACTGGCAACTGTTACATGGTTAACGCCGGAGGGTCACAAGTTCTCACCTTTGGGAGCGACTCCGATGAAGAAATGGCTCTGGGCCCTCTCTTTAAAGACTCCGTTTTAGGGAAAGAGGAGAAATCGGAGGCCTGCGAGAACATTCAGCTGCGCAATCGCACACTCCCAGAAAAGAATCTCGGGCCCGCGAGTAGAAAAGATAAGGGAAAGGAAAAGGTCACTGAAGATATCACTTTAGATGACCAAGTCATGAAAGAGCTGGCTGCCAAAGACCCTCCTAGGAAGGGTAAGGTGGACTATAACATCCTAGCGCACCTAAGGAAGCTACCTTCTCAGCTTAGTATTCTCGATACCCTCCTATTATCAAAAGAAGCGCGAGAATCACTAATTAAGGCGTTACAAGAACCTGAGCAATTCCAAGCCTTCCTCGCCACTGAAAGGATGAAGGATGAATTGGAGGAAGTGCATACGGCCAACATCACTTTCGGTGACGAAGACCTCCTTCTCGGGACGTACGACCACAACCGTCCCCTATATGTCTCCGGATACTGCCATGATATCAAGATAGGCAAGATCCTGGTGGATAATGGATCCTCCGTTAATCTCCTTAATGTTCGGGTGTTGAAGGAAATCTGCATGAGTGTGCAACACCTCGCTCGTGACAAAATTACTATCTCCGGTTTCGATTCACAATCGTCACGGACTCTCGGATCCGTGATACTAACATTACGCTTTGGACTCCTCGTCACAGACATCAAATTCCATGTCATTGAGGCCAAGACCTGCTACAACGCCTTGCTCGGTCGTCCTTGGCTACACGAGTACAACATCATCCCTTCTACACAACATCAGTGTATGAAGTAATTTAAGGATGGTTTCGAGTATACCGTAACAGGTGAATTGAACCCATTTTCCATGAACGAAGTCCGCAAATACAAAGATGCGAAGTACTTTTTGCCAGATTTTGAGGATACAGAAAGGTGTCGCAACCCGGAGAACAAAGCCGCCGCCACCATCCCTGTTTTCGGGAGCGATACCGAAGAAGAAGAAGAGATAGTTTATGCCGGGCCATCTCAACGCAACAACCCGGGGACGTCCGCCCCCATGTTGGTCTTCGGAAGTGACTCGGAAGATGAGGTTAATGCGGTGTTCTCCAATCGGCTGTCAATACAAGCACCCCCTAGCGATGATCAGAGTTTGCAAATCACCATGGTGCCGTGGGAACACTACAAGGATCTCGACACACTTCAAGCTCACAATGTGCAGGACCTGCAAACATTTTACGTCCCTCCCAGGCAAAGGGGTGAGAAGTTAATCATATTCTACCGATCCTCAGAGTCGAAAATAGAGAAAGAGATCTGGCATGGCACGGATGTTACACTCGACAGGCTCCAACCAATCCGTTTTCCTAGATACTACACAAATGGACTAAAGAGGCTATTGAAGCGCCAAGGAGTACCCTTAAAACAGACTGTTCGACAAGCTCGGTTCTACAACAGGATTTGGGATGTCCCTGGGACCCAACGCAAATTGCCCAACGGGAAAATGGAAACACTTGGGCTTGGATACGCGAGAACCGAAAAACAGGAACGGTCCCACAGTAGCTACGCCATATATACTTTTGATGAAGAAGAGGACGCCCCGTCAGGAAATGCCAACCCCTCATCAAAACTAGATCCCGCTATTGAAATGCCGAGTCCGTCGTTTGAAGAACGAATGGACAGGCCTATCAGGAAAGTGGGTCAAAAAGCTCAGGAAGACTACAACCGCGAGATGGCCATCTACGAGAAGGCCAGGACGCAACGTCTATTTCAACGGGCTGCAAAAGACAAAGATGCTCATCCTTGTCAACCCGTTGTACGAAAGGCCCGACGCAGAGACGGAAATAAATCAAGAAGCGGAGAGAGGAGCCAACAACAACAACGCAGGATTAGAGAGTTACGTGATCGGGTATTGCGCGGCTCGGATTTGTCCCTCAGGAAGAAGATGAGTCGAGCGTACTCCTTCCCCCGAGATAAGACGGAGAAGTTACTCGAGCTCACTATAAAACATCAAATGATCGCGCTTCCAGAGTCTAAACACCCTGAGCAAGCTAACAAGGCTTCTCATCTGAGCTATTGCTCTTATCACCGAGCCATAGGACATCCTACCAAAGACTGCTTCACCTTCAAGAACTGGGTCGAGGACCAGTACCAACAGGGCAGATTCGCTTTATCCAACGGCTGGAAGGTAACGCCGCCACAAAAGCACGAACCCAAAGCCGCAAGAGCAGAACCGGATCCACCTCAGTCCTGGAAGCGGATTCGCACCTGTTACATGATTACGATATTAAAGGAAGAGCCCAAGGACATGGATGACCTTCCCTGGTGCTTTGAGAACAGCAATGATGAGGTGATCTCAGAATTTTCACCAGCTCCGAAAGAACTGGAAGATGGCATACATACTACTGCAGATAACCTCAAGAAGATTGAGCTAGGATCGGCAGATGATCCGCGACCGACATTCGTCAGCGAGCTGCTATCTGAAGAAAGGGTGGCCGCATTAAAGAACGTGCTTCTACAGCATAAAGACTGCTTCGCGTGGAACTATTCTGAGATTCCAGGATTAGATCCGGAGATTGCTGTGCATAAATTAGCGATATCCCCAGATATCAAGCCAGTCAAGCAGGCGCCAAGAAGGATGCGACTCGAGCTTGAAATGAGCATCAACGCCGAAGTCAAGAAGCTGATCGATTCTGGATTTATCCAAGAAGTCCAGTATCCCGACTGGATCGCCAATATCGTCCCGGTAATGAAGAAGAATGGGACGGTACGCATATGTGTGGATTTCAGGGATCTCAATAAAGCCTGTCCAAAGGACGATTTCCCAGTACCAGTAACCGAGCTAATGATAGATAACACATCCACTCACGAGGTTTTCTCCTTTATGGATGGTTCGTCAGGATACAATCAGATAAAGATGCATCCCGAAGACCAGAAGCATACCGCTTTCCGGACCCCTTTGGGTATATTCTGCTACAGGGTTATGCCCTTTGGTCTAAAGAACGCCGGCGCTACCTATCAAAGGGCCATGACAAAAATCTTCGACGACCTCATACATGACATCGTCGAGTGCTATATCGATGACCTTGTAGTAAAGAGCATGTCATACGAAGAGCATTTAAAGCATCTGGAGACTGTATTTCAACGCCTTCGGCAATATAATTTGAAGACCCCTCAAATGCGCGTTTGGAGTCTCCTCAGGTAAATTCCTGGGATTCATCATCCGACATCGAGGTATCGAAATAGATCCATCTAAGATCAAGGCGATCATGGAAATGCCTCCGCCAAGAACCCTCAAACAGTTGCGGTCTCTCCAAGGGAAGCTCGCATACATCCGGCGATTTATCGCCAATCTTTCAGGCAAATGCCGTCCTTACAGCCACCTGATGAAGAAGGGAACTCCATTCGTTTGGGATCATAAATGCCAAGGTGCACTAGACGAGATCAAGCAGTACCTGCAGAACCCTCCGGTGTTGGCTGCGCCGGTCAAGGGAAAACCCCTCATTCTTTATACAACCGCCCTCGAAGGTTCCTTAGGCGCATTATGGGCACAAGAGAACGATCAAGGGAAAGAGAGAGCACTCTACTACTTAAGTCGAGTTCTGCTGGGGGCAGAAAACAACTACTCGCCCATTGAAAAACACTGCTTGGCGTTAATCTTCGCGATAACAAAACTCAGACACTATGCGTTGGCGCACGAAGTCCGTCTCATCTCGAAGGTGGACCCTCTTAAATATTTGATGTCAAAGGCTATACTGACGGGTCGACTCGCTAAATGGGCTCTACTCCTGATGGAGTTCTCAATAACGTATCGACCTCTTAAGGCAGTGAAAGGCCAGGCCATTGCCGACTTCCTCGCTGAGCATCCAGTACCTGCCGGTGCTCCTCTGAACTGCGATTTGCCGGACGAACATGCATTCGACGCGATCGGCGGCGGTGATACCCGATGGGAACTATATTTTGACGGGGCATCTTCCATGAAGAAGCGCGAACAATGTACCCCCATAATCAAATCGGGAGTAGGCCTCATCTTCGTAACCCCATAAGGAGGGATAATGCGCTTTGCTTTCTCCTTAACGGAATCGAGGACGAACAATGAAGCCGAATACGAAGCTTTGATAGCGGGTCTCGAGATCGCCATTAACATGGGAATTGAAGACCTCTCTATATACGGGGATTCTCAATTGGTTGTTAGTCAAGTAAATGGTGACTACCAAACGTGCAAACCGGAGTTGGTGAAATACGGTGAAAAGGTGCAACAACTATTGACCCAAATTCCCTCCTACACTTTGGAAAGTATACCACGCGCGGAAAATAACAAAGCAGACGCGTTAGCTAAGCTCGCTAAAGAACTGGCTGACGAGAACCTCGATGACGTCAGAATCGTGGTACAAAGCCGTCGAGTGCTCGCCCCAGCAGAAATATCTCCGGAATTATACGAAGAAAAGGGGGCGACTGAGCAGACGACTCTATAAATAAAAGACCATGAGAAGGCCGAGGACTGGAGGGAAGTCTTCATAGACTACTTTAAGTCCCATCGAATGCCCGAAGAAGCGTCCTCAAGACATCAGCTCATGAAACGAGCTCTATTTTTCGCTTTTGTCAACGACACTCTATACAAAAGATCGTTTCATTCTCTGTGGCTGAGATGCTTAGGACCTGACGAAGCAGAAAGAGTCGTTCAGGAAGTTCACGACGGACTCTGCGGTTCTCACCAGGCAGGCCCGAAAATGAAACTGAAGATCAAACGGATGGGTTATTATTGGCCCACGATGGTCCAAGACTGCCTCGAGTATGCGAAGCAATGCCACTCGTGCCAGATTCATGGAGACTTTATCCACCAACATCCGAATCCACTACACCCAACGGTGGCTAGCTGGCCATTCGAAATGTGGGGGACTGACATAGTCGGCCCCATCAAGCCAGCATCGTCCCGGGGACATCGTTTCATCCTGGCGACAACTGATTACTTCTCCAAATGGGCAGAAGCAGTACCGCTGAGGGAAGTGAAGACGGAGAATATCCTCCACTTCTTCAAGACGCAAGTCATCTATCGGTTTGGAACCCCACGGCGGATTATCTCCGATAATGGGCCAGCCTACAGAAGCCATAAGATTAGCCGCTTCACGCAGCAGCACAATATAGACTGGAGATATTCTTCAGTTTACAATCCACGAGCTAACGGTCTGGCCGAGGCCTTCAATAAGACCTTGACGAAGATCATAAAAAAGACGGTGTCCCGAAATAAGAAAGACTGGCACGAGAGACTGCAAGAGGCCCTTTCGGCCTATCGAACTACATTCAAGACGGCCACGAACACAACGCCGTACGCGTTGGTATTTGGGACGGAAGCAGTGCTCCCCCTCGAGATAGAGTTACCCTCTCTACGAGTGGCAGTCCACTACGAGCTGACGGACGAAGAAAATGCTCACCTTCGGCTTGAGGAGCTCGATGCCCTCGACGAAACCCGGCTCATAGCGCAACAAAATCTGGAAGCTTATAAAGCAAAGATGACACGCTCATATGAAAGATTGACCCGACCGAGGACATTCCGCCAAGGCGAACTCGTGTTAGTGGTCAAAAGGCCTATGATCCCCAATCGAGCCAAGCGGGGAAAATTCGAGCCAAACTATGAAGGCCCGTACATCATAGATAAGGTCTACCATGGTGGGGCCTATCTACTCATGGACATGCACGGTGAAAGGACTTTCAGGCCAATAAACGGTCGCTTCCTAAAGAGATACTACGCTTAATGAGCCACGGCCTAGGTCAATGATAGATGACGACGACTATGTCCGCTCGCTATCTTCCTAAGCTCGAGCTTTATAAGCGGTAGCCGGCCTTCTCCATGTCGGACCGAAATGTCCTTAAACTAATAACGGACCGAAATGTCCTTAAACTAACGACGGACCGAAATGTCCTTAAACTAACGACGGACCGAAACGTCCTTAAACTAATGACAGACCGAAACGTCCCTAAACTACTACTGCAGCATCCTTAGGCTGGCAAAAAAAAAAGGAGAAAAATAAAAATAAAAAAAAACGGTATGTCCATAAGCAAAATGGGCACGGATGAAAACCCGAAAGGGCTCCGTGAGTAAAACAGCAGGGCTACCGGCGAGTGTTCGTGAAAACCCGAAAGGGCGCGACCTTTTTTTTAAAAAAAAAAGAGAGAGAAAAAGAATTAAAAAAAACGGTATGTCCATAAGCAAAATGGGCACGGACGAAAACCCGAAAGGGCTCCGTGAGTAAAAACAGCAGGGCTACCGGCGAGTGTTTGTGAAAACCCGAAAGGGCGCAACCTCGTTAAAAGACACTTACAGGGTCCTCTCGACCTTGTAAGGAGAAAACACCCGCATGAGATCCTTACGACTCACAAAGGAGCAACACACTTAGGGATCCCCACGATTCCTAAGGAGAAAATACACTTGCGAGATCCTCACGACTCGTAAGGAGAATTCTCTTATGGGACCCTCACGGCTCATGAGATTTGAAAGTCTTAAGTTACAGAAACCTAAACCTGTTCTTAAGCAAGTCCCCCACAACCTTCGATACTGCCCTACAAGCGGCTCAATACTGACCCTTGTATACAATCCACGGGCGCGAATAAACATTTCCCCAGCAAAGTCCCACCTGTGACTAGAGATATGTCCATATGGTGAGCAACCCTTGTAGGTCCTCTCGACCTATAAGGAGAAAGCCCTCTTGTAGGATCCTTACAACTTGCAGAGGAACATACACTTAGGAATTCTCACGATTCCTAGGGAGAAAATACACCTACAAGATCCTCACGACTTGTAGGGAGAAATACCTTTGTGAGACCCTTACGGCTCATGAAGTCAAAAGCCTTAGTCGACAGGACCCTAACCCTGTTTGCTAAGCCACCTTTGTTCAATATCGACAGAGGCAAATGATGATTCGCTCCTGGCAATATCCCAGTGGTAGCGATGCTGATGCCGAAAGAGGTGTCTAAAACCTAAGCTTGCAGCGAAAAGGCTAGCAAGCCACACATGCCTACGAAATAGCCGAAATGATGGGGCAACTTGCAATAAAAAGCAGCAAGTAAAAATATATGCATGAAAAATAGCCGAAATGATGGGGCAACTCGCAATAAAAAGCAGCGAGTAGAAAATAAATAAATAGCCGAAATGATTGGGCACAACGAAAAATAGCCGAAATGATGGGGCAATCGCGACCTTCGCGATATAAAAGCTGAAATGATAGAGCATCGCGGAAAGAGAAATAAAATTAAAAAAAAGGGTTTTAATTTATGCCCTACAGGTGATGTTCCATCACACCCTGTACACAACCCAAGGGCGTAAACAAAAAAGGGATCATACTTCTCCCCCAGGTTACATCAGAAGAAGAAGCCAAGTCTCGACGGGCCAAAAGCGACCTAGAGATCATCCCAACACTCGTCTCGTAACGACGGACACAACTTCAAGCTAAGCGGAACAGCGGCAACTCCCAGTTCCATGGCTCGGTGGTATACATATCGCCAAACAGTCAAACCTCCATCCCGTGAAATGCGGATACAATCACCAAAATTCCTGGTTACGTGGAACGCGGATAACGTCACTCTTTGACCCCGTGGAAAATGTCCAGAGCGGATCCTGGTCCTCGCAGAGCACAGCAGTGAACCCGTGTGAAGCATCCAGAGCGGAGCTTAGTCCTCGCCGAGCACGGCAGTGAACCCGTGTGAAGCATCTAGTGCAAAATTCCTGGTTATGTGGAACGTGGATAACGTCACTCTTTGACCCCACGGAAAACGTCCAGAGCGGATCCTGGTCCTCGCAGAGCACGGCAGTGAACCCGTGTGAAGCATCCAGAGTGGAGCCTAGTCCTCGCCGAGCACGGCAGTGAACCCGTGTGAAGCATCTAGTGCAAAATTCCTGGTTACGAGGAACACGGATAACGTCACTCTTTGACCCCGAGGAAAACGTCCAGAGCGGATCCTGGTCCTCGCAGAGCACGGCAGTGAACCCGTGTGAAGCATCCAGAGCGGAGCCTAGTCCTCGCCAAGCACGGCAGTGAACCCGTGTGAAGCATCTAGTGCAAAATTCCTGGTTACGTGGAACGCGGATAACGTCACTCTTTGACCCCGTGGAAAACGTCCAGAGCGGATCCTGGTCCTCGCAGAGCACGGCAGTGAACCCGTGTGAAGCATCCAGAGCGGAGCCTAGTCCTCGCCGAGCACGGCAGTGAACCCGTGTGAAGCATCTAGTGCAAAATTCCTGGTTACGTGGAACGCGGATAACGTCACTATTTGACCCCGTGGAAAACTTCCAGAGCGGATCCTGGTCCTCGCAAAGCACGGCAGTGAACCCGTGTGAAGCATCCAGAGTGGAGCCTAGTCCTCGCCGAGCACGGCAGTGAACCCGTGTGAAGCATCTAGTGCAAAATTCCTGGTTACGTGGAACGCGGATAACGTCACTCTTTGACCCCGCGGAAAACGCCCAGAGCGGAGCCTGGTCCTCGCCAAGCACGACAGTGAACCCGTGTGAAGCATCCAGAGCAAATACCGGACCGTGGAGTCCTTAAAATCCACGGACTATGATGTCCTTAACCTCGACCGTGATGTCTTAAAACTAACGATCAACCACCCCGATTCCCTACGGATTCTGCCTTGGTTTAAGGGTACATCTCTTCACTCCTTTGATACCTGGCGTTGTAATTCCTCAACGTCTTCAAAGAGGTGACGAGTCCCTGCAACCAAACATCAGACTGTGGAGTCCCTAAATCCACGGACTATGAGGTCCTTAACCTTGACCGTGATGTCTTAAAACTAATATCGGACTGTGGAGTCCTTAAATCCACGGACTATGAGGTCCTTAACCTTGACCGCGACGTCTTTAAACTACGATACCTGGAGCAGCCCCCTGGCCCCGTGAAACACGAACAAGGGCGACCACATCCAGCACCTGCAGGCCCTCACGGCCTGTAAGGAAGAAAACTCTCTTGTGAGATCCCTACGACTCTCAAGGGAAAACCCGCTTAGGAATCTTCACGATTCTTAAGAAGGACTTACACCTATGGGATCCTCTCGACCTGTAGGGAGAAAAACTCTTTATAAGACCCTCGTGGCTCATAAAATACAAAAGTCTTAGGAGGCAGATCTTAACCCTGAATCCTGAGCCATCGCTGTCCTGCAAGGAGATCAAGATAGAATATCCGTAGAATACATTCAATAAAAAGGGGACACACCATTAAAAAAATGTATCTTTTATTCATAAACCAAAATGGATACAAAGTACAATTCATGAAAGAAACAAAAAAAAGAAGATTCTCTCATCCATGAGTATGTACAAAAAAGGGAAAAGATACAAGTCCTCAAGCCAGCGGGCGGTGCAGTAATTTTACCAGCTCATCGTTCTGTTGCTGAGCCACGGCTTCATGACGTAAGATCTCCAGAAGACGAGCCTCCGCCTGAGCTTGCTGAGCCTGATACGAAGCAAGCCGAGCTTCAAGCTCTTTCTCGGTGGCTTTATGAGCCTCGACCCTCTCACGAGTGAACGTGGCAGCTTTATCGAGGGCCACCACCTCTTTTATGGACTCCTGGAGCACTCGCCAGAGTTCGTATGCTTTGTTGGCCTTGGCTGTGAGGCTGGCCTGAAGCTCACCCAGCGCCTTAGAAGCCAATTCCCTCTCCGAGAATTTGCGGCCAAGCCTCTTCTCGCATGACGTCATGTTGGCCGCACGTCGTGCTATCAGACCCCGCAACTCCGCTTTTGCAGCCACGGCTTCCGAAGAAAGGAGAGAACATTCAAGAGCGTGCAAACAAGCCTCCACCTTCCTACAGAACTCCACCCAGACCCGCACCACCTCCTCGCTATGGTAGGTGGCGAGAAAAGGAAGAGAGCCGTTAGCTTCAGCGGCAAACGCTTCGGCCGTGGTCGCGCTACCAGCACGGAGCTCCTCGACGAAAGATGATAGGGAGACAAGGCTCAATTGGGCCAAGCGTTCTGAAGCCCGCAAAGCATAAGGGCCGGGCGGCATCACGATGCGCGATTCCAACGCTATGGAGACTGGCAGGGCTGTTCAAATTTGACAAATGATTAGTAAAATTCTTAAGCACAGAACGAACGGGATTATAATAAAATGTCACTCACCGACAGTCATGCAAGTAGGAGCCGAAGGTTCCCCTGGCCCTTCAACGACCTCGACCTCATCGTCAGCTTCCAAAACTATAAGAGACATCAACGTCATTTCGCAAGATAGTAACAATGCTATGGTAAAAGAAAAAATGGCGAATGACACTAACCTTGCCCGGAGGAAAGGACAATACGCTGAGGGGAGATCGCCTGCGGAGCCGCCATCTCCAATAAACGCTGAAATGACTGTCGAGGCGACAGATCAGCGATAGTGGCCGCCAAACCGCGCAATTCTGGGAAAGATAAAAGAGTTTAGACTATGAAAGGGTTGCTAAATTAAAACGCAGAGGGTTACCTTCAACGCTCCTCCCATTCTGAGCCGGGGGGATAGCAGCTTCAACGATCTCCGCCGTAACGTCAGGATTCAACAAAGGAAGAGTAGCCCCGACTACCTCTCTTCCAGCCTCTGAGCCGCCCTCAGTAAGGGTCATTGGGGCGGCGACCTCCAAAGGAGCTTCCCCCAAAGGAGCAAGTGCTCCCTGATCAAGAACCGCCGCTGGAGGCTCTACCATGAGAAGAGCAGCCTCATCAGCCCCCTCCACATCAAGCAAGGCCTCATTGAGAATTCCGGCAGGCTTTAGCTTTAATGGGCCCGTAGAGAGCTCCCCCAGCGACGAAGATTCTGCATGATTCGAATAAGAATAATGATACATATGCACGGGCATAAATAATTGGAAAGACTACAAAAGAAGCACAACGTACCTATACGCAAAGAAGCCCTCAATATGGCTTCTTCAAGCCGCTGCTCCTTCTCAAGGAGGTGGGCTCGCCGGGGTTCAAGGGTAGACTCATGACCACCGGTCCATAAAGAAAGTGCGTCAGCTGCATCTTCTGAAGCGGCCTGCTTCAAAGCCCTCTCCCCTCATTCCTCCAAAGGACCAATAAATCGCCGCCGAATCCACGAAGGGTCTTCGTAAAAAATTACAGCGGGATAAGACTTCTTCGGAACCTTGGCGTTATGAGACGCGTCTTTTGAACGCCGTATGGCCTCAGCCAACTGTGCGGCCTCCTCATCAGCCGAACTCGGGAAGAGAAGTCCAGCGTCTGACTCTTGCAGGGCCAATGGTTCATCTTCAAGAATAGGCTCAGACTCCGCCAAAGAATCGAGCAGATTGGTGGCCGCTTTCCTCCGCCGTTTAGACCCAGAGCCGGTCGCTGAGGATGACCGCTTCCTCCCTCGCGAAGCCTTAGGGCGGCGCCAGCCCACATCGCCCTCGGTGCCCTCATCCCTATCACTCTCACTCAGTGCCACAACCGAGGATGACATCGCCATTGTCGACGCCACAGGGGGTGGTGCCGCCACCGGCAGGGGTGCTGCTACTGGGGCCCGTCTACCCCGCGATCGGGAACCCAAGGGCATACAGCTGTTGGAGTAAGGTCTACCCCTGACTCCCCCGGAATGAGCGCGATGCCAATCTCCCTCAGAGGGAAGCGGACCAGAACCCTCGGTCGCGGCTTAGCCCCCGGAACCTGAGGAGGGGCATCATGACCAAGAAGCACCCTTCTTTCTTCAAGAATAATTGGGCTGATCCGATGAAGATACCAACCCGTAAACGCACCCACGCACCGGGGCATGTACTCAGCTTCAGGGACCATGAAACGGGAGCCGGTGTTTAGCCTCATGAAATGATGAGCGGCATCGCGAACGGCATCGAGCGAAGGGATCGGGGTGACTACAAAAGCCTCGAAAGGAACACCCTGGTCGTACCCAAGCTGTCGGGCAAATCGATGCGGATTGTACCGCATGAAAAGAGCTGCACTGTCCTGGCGAAACACCAAGTAGCCCGGTCTAATTGTATACAAATGGGCGGCTTTCCGGGGCTTCAAAGAAGGTGCGTTGTCTTTCGACTGGTCCCAGAGTTGCTGAACTGGACCCGAGGGAGTAGACAAGACCCGATCATTAAAAACCAGCCCGCCAGCGGCGGCGTGAGGAGAAATCAGCACCCGAATAGCCCCAGACTGAGTCAGGTCAGCGGCAGAAGCACCCACCAATCGCATAAGTCGTGGGAAGGGATAGGCGTCGTAAAACGCGGGCCTCTGATGCATAGCGAAAGCCCCTAGCACATGCATTTCGACCCAGGACATGAAATAATGAAGCGAAAAGTTCACTACATCCACGCCGGGTGTAGAGGTATTAGCTGCGGTGCCCAATCCATGATAGAGGTGCGCCAAGGCCGGGATGCCGATGGCCAACCGCGTCCCCTCAGCAATACGATGAGCCGGGTAGATGACCGAGGCTCTCATGAAGCGGAGATGCATGGAGATAACGAACCAACTGAGCCAAACACTAACAAACCCCATGAAGAACGTCTCCTCGTCCATGCCTGGAACAGCAATGGATTCAAAAGATATCGGCGACATAATAGGGATGTAGTACTGAGGTAAATCCGATTCAGTGGTCGGCAGCTTCTTCGGACCGAACCCAAAGGGGTCTCCAATGTTGGCAAACTTCAGAGCTGTCTTCGATAAGGCGTCCTCGCGAAGGAAACGAGCAATGAAGCTCTTGAAAGTAACACCCTGCTCTTCGGATTCGGTGAATAATCGGTCGAAGATACCTAGCGCCTTGATTAAACTGGGAGGCTTGTGGCGGACGGCATTCTCAGCAGACAGGCCGTCAGCTGGGGCGGGCTCGGGTTCAAAAATGTACTCGTCAGAAGGCAGCAACTCCTCGTACAGACTACCCCTGATTGGCAACCCCGAGATGTCATAAAATTCGGCCAGAGAGATCGAGACCTCGCGATCTCCTAAAATGAAAGTGTTAGTAGGGAGATTCCATTGATTCAAGAACGCCTTGACCCACCAAGCATGCGGGGACTTATAATGGAAGAGTGATGCGTATATTGCCTGATAAAGCCCGACTTTCTGCAGCCGCGCACGATGGGCAGAAAGGATGTAGCAAGCCTAAAGAAGGTAGCCCGTAGGGTGTCGAGGAGTAAGCCCTATCTTATAAATTTGCCCCCACGGGTGGGCCTCACCCTGGCAGATACGCCGCCCCAAAATGTCTATGGCCGGGATCGGATGGTTCGGAATACCGGTCGTCGAAGGCTCGAGCCTCCCCGTTGGAGTCCAGTTGGGCATTTCCACAGCAAAAACCGTCCTCGGAGGATCCATCGGTAAGAATGGGAAAGTGGGCTCCGTCGGTACCGCGCAAAGAAAACTCCGGCGACCCTGAATAATCTGACTATACCAAGATCCCCATTGAAGAAGGTTGGTGCAGTTCGGGTCATGGGCCCAGATCATCGCCATCGCTTCCTCATCAAATGGTGACTGAGGAAAAGCAGCCTCCGAGCGAGAAAAGGGAAAGCACGGAACGGAAGCCATCGCACCTGAAATCCAATAAAAGAAGACCGTTAAAAGCAGAGTCAGCGATATATATATCCATGCATGAACATGAAGACTAGTTAAAGAAAGCAACAGCAGATTTTTTTGGGACCATTGGCTACAAAACACATGAGCCCCACAGAATCAGGATGACGGCTCATTAATAATGAGACCAAATAGTTACAATAAAACAAAGGGAATATCCTCATTAAATAAAGAATGGTAACCCTACACATTCCCCCAACAGGATCTGTCTCGGGCTCTACAATGGATCCAACAAGATCAGAGGATTAAATTCCCACAGAAGACATCATTAGGAAGCTCCTGTTGCATTGATTGCAGAAGGACAATCTCGGGTCAAGAGACCCCAAGAAGCCTCCGTGTGAAGAAACTGAGTTCTTCATTGGAATTAAATTCCTTATTAAGAGAAGGGAATTAAATTCCCAGAAACATTTTTGGATGGAATTAAATTCCATGGAGTTGAACCGCCATCATCATCTCCCCAAAGATCATCTAAACCCTAAGAGATCTACAGTTCGAAGGTTAGGTGGTTTCCTGTTCTTATGGAAAAACTTGAAGAAAAATGGGTTCCTTGTTGAAAAAGAGTAAAAACCCTTGTTTTGGATTTAAAATCCAAAGGAATGTGGAAGTTCGCTGTTTGTCCAAGAACATTACCTGAGGAGGAAAAGTCCTTTTAAACAGAGTTAAACTCTGAAAATGTTTCAAGGCAGAGAACTAAGCTCTGGAAGAAGAGAATTAAATTCTCAGAAAAAGTTCTCAAAGGAAGGAGATGAGCAAAGTGAAGGCTCTTCGGAAGGGACATGAACATTTATAGGAGGTGATGGAAACGTTTCATCTTCCCAAATCCCTAGAGGAATCCAACGGTCGCAAAAGGTGACAGCGTTGCACTCACATGCGGACACATGAGAACAACGCTGTGGGAGCATTTGTTTCCAGATTTAGAATCAGGAAAGCCCACGGAAGAGGCTTCAGAAAAGGGTCACGTGCTTACACGTGACCATCAGTCACGTGTTGGCACGTGACATCTAAAAGTATCGGCAAGGCAAATTCAGTTTCCCGACTACATCAAAGAAAAGGGCTAAAGAAAGGGTCACATGCTCCCACGTGACCTGGGTCACGTGTTGGCACGTGACAATCAAAAACGGCTTCAAAGGCAAACCGGTTCCCTGATCAAATCAAGGAAAAGGCTTCAGAAGAGGTCACGTGCTCCCACGTGACCAGGGTCACGTGTTGGCACGTGATAATCAAAAGCAGCAGATTTGTTCTCCGGTTAAACCAAGAAAAAGGCTCCAGACGAGGGTCACGTGCTCACACGTGACCAGGGGTCACGTGGTGGCACGTGACGGTTAAGCAGCGACCAGAAAGCAGAGCGCAAAAAGAAAGAAGAGGGCTCGTTCCAAGGGGGGTCACGTGACCAAGGGTCACGTGGCCACACGTGACCGACTTCAAAGCCCATTTGTTAACAGAATTAAATTCTGAGAAAAGACCTCTCAAATCTTTCCAAAAGCAACCGGTTGCATTAAAGATTTAAAGGTGATTAAATATCATCTATCTATGGGAAAATCTCGAATTTGGGAAGATTTCCCCGTAAAATCTAACCGAAATAACAAAGGAGAATCTCTGGATTTAAAATCCAATGGTGAATAAAATTCACCTAATAATCCAAAGGTCCAAAACGAATTATGGATACAAATCAAATCTCTCAATGAAAGATTCATCAAAAACTAATTGACTCGGCTGCTTCTCCTATAAATAGGAGCCAAGAGACACACAAAAGGAGGATATATGCAGAGGGAAGAAAAGAGAGAGAGCCTTGATACTTTAGAGGAATTTGGATCTTCTGCAAAAGAAAACCCTAGGTAAGAAAGGGAAGGTTTCATTGAAATAAAAGAGAATTTAATTCTCAACAGAGTTTAACTCTGATATAAAACAGAAGGACATATTTCTTCTCTCTTTGATGGAGGATCTGTAAAGTGCACATCTCCCCTTGAGTTGAGAATTTAATTCTCAATGGGTTGAGATCCTGCCATGCAGATCCAAAGCATAGGGAGGGAATGGAAGCACGAGAATTTAATTCTCACAGAACTATAGGAATTTAATTCCTTCAAAATAAAATTAGGGTTTGACCCTGTGTTATAGGAATTTAATTCCTTCAGAATGAAAAGAATCAGGGTTTAACCCCAGTTAAGAACTTAGTTCTGTTAAAACAACAAGAATTTAATTCCCTTAATCTTATTCCCCAGAATAATTCTCTAACAGAGAGTGGGGGTTTAATTCCTTAAAGCTTTTATTAGGGTTTAACCCTATTCAGTTCTTCACATATATGAGGAATTTAATTCCTACAGAAAATTCAGAGTTCAACTCTTCAAAAGGAACTAGGAATTTAATTCCTCTGAAATTATTGTTAGGGTTCAACCCTACGAGGAATTTAATTCCTGAAAGGGATTAACAGATCTTCTAAACAACTACAGAAAAGCAGGGTCACGTGTCACCACGTGACCCCCCCCAAAAGATCTACAGAAAGCCCTTTGAGGCAGTGCCTCACGTGACCCACGTGACCCTTGGCAGAGGCTTTAACATACTCCATTCAAACACCCGTCACGTGATGCTCCAAAAGATGCGATCTTCTCAGCAGAACAAACGAAGGGAGGGCACCCTCACGTGCTACCACGTGACCCCTCTTGCCTCAGCGTCTAACGCTAAATTGGAACCCCTGAATTCAGTGTTAAAACGTTGTTTGGCCTTAGTGTTCAACACTAAGCAAAGAACTTTATTTGCAGTGTTCAACACTGATTACCTTAGTGTTCAACACTAATTTGGGATTTCTGTTGCCAGTGCTTAACACTGGTCTGTTTTAGTGTTTAACACTAATTTGAAGGCCTTGTTGCTGGTGTTGACACCAACTATCTTCTAGTGTTAAACACTGACTTATTAACCTCATTCTCAGTGTTCAACACTGATTGGTCTTTAGTGTTTAACACTAGGCATTGGCCCAATTGGTTAAATGGCCAGAGGCAAAGCCTCTCCTTCAAGGGACCAACAGGAGGGCCGATGTCCCAGACATGATTGGACTTAGCCCAAGCTGGCCATAAGTCCTCAATTCGTAATTAACTGGGCTAATGGGCTCATAACATAATTAATTGGTCTTGATCCCAAATTGGGCCAAAGACTATTTAATCCACTCCGGTTCCAGGGTACATCTCTTCATTCCTTTGTTACTTGGCGTTGTAATCCCTCAACGTCTTCAAAGAGGTGACGGGTCCCGATGACCACACATTGATATGGACTGTGGGGTCCTTAAACCCATGGACTACGACGTCCTTAACCTTGACCGAGATGTCTTAAAACTAACAATGGACTGTGGGGTCCTTAAACCCATGGACTACGACGTCCTTAACCTTGACCGAGATGTCTTAAAACTAACAATGGACCGCAATGTCCTTAAACTACCTATGGACCGCAATGTCCTTAAACTAGCGATGGACCACTATGTCCCTAAACTGGAACGATAGAGCCTAAACGCTCTTTTGTTGGATTTAAACGATCCCGTTTAAGTTGATCTTAGCCTTAAATATGGCTAACGTATCCTTAAACCTTTCAAACAGACTTTAGTCCCAAACTGGACTATAGATCCCCCCAATTAACTCTGGTTCAAAGGTACATCTCTGAACTCCTCTGACATCTGTCATTGTAATCCTTCAACGTCGTCAGAGAGATGACGGGTCCCGACGGCCCTACATTAAATGGACCACTATGTCCCTAAACTGGAACAATGGAGCCCAAATGCTCTTTTGTCGGATTTAAACGGTCCCGTTAAGTTGATCTTAGTTTCAGGTTAGACTAATGTATCCTTAACAAACGTTTGAGTTGATCTTGGCCTTAAATATGGCTAACGTTTCCTCAAACCAAACCCCCAAACCCAAATCTAAGATAATACGGATTTGGACTAGTCCACGCCCTACGGGCGACGACATAACTCGGTCTCCGTAAACAATCCACGGGAAACAAAACATAAAATAAACACACACGACACGAAGTGACCATCTGGAGAAGGTGAAATTACGCTACCGCGACGCGGTAGCGTAATTAACTGCAGGGGCTTGCGCCTGTAGGGAAAAGCGTCCCCACAATCAAAAACCCCTCAAGCGAGGGGGAATCTGACGAAGTCTGCTACATCGGACGCATCCGTTCAGACCTTCGATACACGGTGCCATAAATCAACTTGGCATCTTGGGAGAGATGGACGTATAGCACCAATTAGCATCTGCCCCGAACCTCAGGTGAGACGTCCCGCGTCTCGGCCGCCGTTCGGAGGGGAACGCCGCTGTCTGAAGTGCATGTCCCCAAAAGAAAGAGGCAACTCAGCACTACTCATCATGGAGCGAACCATATCCAATAGGGTACGATTCCTCCGCTCCGATACACCGTTGTGCTGTGGTGTATAAGGAGGAGTAAGCTGAGAGAGAATACCATTCTCTTTTAAGTAATCCAGGAATTTCGTGCTTAAGTACTCCCCTCCTCTATCAGACCGGAAGATCTTGATACTTTTGCCAGTCTGGTTCTCTACTTCCTTTCTAAATTCCTTGAATTTCTCAAAAGCTTCAGATTTGTGTTTCATAAGATACACATATCCGAATCTAGAGAGATCGTCAGTGAATGTGATGAAGTACGAGAACCCACCCCTTGCATGTATAGATATCGGACCACATACATCACTGTGTATGAGTCCCAAGAGCTCTGATGCCCTCTCTCCATGTCCGGTGAACGGAGATTTGGTCATCTTCCCTTTGAGACAAGACTGACAAGTTTCATAGGATGAAAACTCGAACGTATTCAACAGTCCATCTTTATGCAAATTACTCAGTCTTTTCTCTCCGATATGACCAAGTCTATAATGCCACAAGTAGGATTCATTCGTATCTGAATTCTTCCTCTTGCGTGTGTTTTGTACATTGAGAACTGTATTCTGATTTAAAACGTAGATACCATTACACAGTGTACCTTCTGCAACCAGAACCTTATGAAGGTAAATGTTCATGATATTTCTATCAAGAACAAAGTTATATCCATCTTTATCGAGTAAAGAAACTGATATGATGTTGCAAACCATGGAAGGTACATAGTAGCAATCGTTCAAAATCATAGTCTTGCCATTTGGCAATACTAGGTGATATTCACCGACGGCTGCCGCATTAACTTGTGCTCCATTCGCTACTCTGAGCGACATATCACCCGGTGCAACTTTCCTACTTTTTCTCAGTCCCTGCAATAAATTACAGATATGAGATCCTGATCCGGTATCAAGTACCCAGGAGGTAGGGCTGACCGTAAAACAGTTCTCAATTACAAGAACACCTGAAGTAGATGCAAAACCATGCTTCTTCTTCAACTGGGTATCCTGGGAATCCATACAATCCCCTTTCCCTTGCTCATACTTATGACTGTTGTCACAAGTTAGAGCCGAACCAACGTTCCCCAGCCCCGAATAAGAATTCGGATCGGTCAAGCGATATATTTTATTATCTTGATTAGAGCATGAAATGGTTGCTACCTGGAGAGAGAGAAAAGAAACACTTAGCGTGCGCTCTTGCAAGTTTAGATTGGTTTTTAATTTATCTAAACAGGATGGCTCCCACTGTCTCTCGAATCCCTCCTCAAACCATAAAGGAAGAATTAGTCGGGATCAATCTCACCGTACAATACTTGCTTAACCGTTCAGCCAGGCCAGTGTCGGTACTTCGAGGGAGGTTTTCCAACGCTTTCGCGAAGTTCCTTAATTAAGTAACCTCTTTTCCCTGTGGGCGTAGCCCCGCTAATACCTTTCTAGACACCTACTTGGTTTATAGCATTGATCGTTAAGCGAGAAAGTTCCCGAGGAGTAGCATATACTCACAGTAGGATCGGGATCCAAATATCATCGCGTGACAAAACTGAAGGAATCCTACCAGAATCATCACACTCCAAATGGTATGCAACACTAGCAAGTTTCAGTACTTTTGAAACTCCCGATGTGGTTTTTGCCCCTAGGACCCAAGTGACCTTGACGGAGTCAACAAATCAAAGAGTCCTAGTCAAGTTCAACCCGTCATTATCTGGATTGCATCAAACCCACCCGCATAACCCTTGACGGAGTCAACAAGGTTATACGACTGTCCTAACCAATCCCATATACCGATACAAACAAGCAGCACTCAGCTACCGTACACTACGCCTTGACGAAGTCAACAAACGCAGCACGAATACTAAGTATTACTTGTAAGAAATTACGGAGGGCTACGGCTGGGTTTTTGGCGAAAACCCGTTAACGTAATGAACTTGATATCGTTGAAGGAACGTGATACACTTTTTGAAAATATAGTGGCGAAAAATTTTTGCTAAAGAGGTCACTCCCTGTGAAGGAATCTCGGCTCTTTCCTCGTCGAATGAGGTGCAGGATATTCCAAACTGAATACCTCGATGCAAAGCAAGAATTAATCGACTATAGTGAAGTTATTACCCTGACGCAAACTTTTGTCCAAGGGGTCACTCCCGATGAGGGGATCTCGGCCCTTGCCTCGTCGAATGAGGTGCTGGGCATTCATAACCGAATACCTCGATGCAAAACAGAAGTGAACGTCCTTGCAATAACAGCATTTTTGAAAAATTGTTCTGACAACGTCTTTTAGGTTTATTTTCTTGCATTAGTTCTTTTAATGCGTCCCATCATTTAAATCCTACCATTGCAGAAAACAACCAAAATATGACGTACGCTTATGCCATTCGCATTCGCCACGGGGCCCCGTCATCACCCGTTAGGTTACTTAACTAACGACAGAGCGGGGGCTGGGCTAGCGCGGCTGAAAAACATAAGCAACGCCTAAATAGTTATTATATATAGATATATAGCAATGATAGCCAATCCAGATCACAGATGAACACTTTGGATATACTAGGAACCCGCGATTCGTTCGAGCCTGCAACGAAAAGCGGATTACACGGTCGCGATGAATAGCCAATACCCCACCCAAGACCCCTACAGGTGCGGCAAACTACCCGCCAAGTACCCGAAGCGAAGCAACCTCCCTCAACGCCGTGAGTAGGCCACTCGGCACTTCGAGATACCCGGTAGTTTGTGCACCCCCTCCATGGGTCTATCCTAGGAGCAAAAACAGTAAAAAGAATTATACAATGACGGCTACAACCCCGACCCGGTTGTGCGGCCATACAAATAATATTACATCAATTTACAAATTTATTACATGAATGAAAGAAAAAGAAACTCTCATCTCACATCCACCCCGGCTATTCATCCGCGACAATCCAACGAGTTCATATACACATACCATCAATAATACAGATCACAGATATGTATAACCCCCACTAATCGACGTATAGCGATTAGTAGACGTTCAATACACATATAACATTACAGATATAACCATTAGCCAAAATCTACAGAACATCGACCAAAAAATACGGATTTTTAAGCCCCAAAAACAATTTTTGCTTTCTGGAAAATCTGGGCAGAAAAGTCATATTGTAAAAATCCCAAAATACCCATCTAAGAAAACTGCAGAAAAGAAAATTGCCAACCGGGTTAAATCGGCCGCGGTTCCGCGGCATAAGCAAGCTTATGCCGCGGAACCGCGGCGCTTTAACCGAGTTAGGTGATCATTTTTCTTCAGTATTCTATAAAAAGCCTGAGCCGATTTTTAGTGTATGATTTATTAATTTTGGAACAGTTCTAAAATCGGCAGAAACTTCAAATTTCCGGGGTGTTTTGCGGTTTTTCGTCCGGTCGAAATTCTAAATACTTTGCTAACATGCTAGGGTGTGTTTAGTTAGGCTCTGATACCACTGTTGGGTCCACGTTACCTCTCCCGGTACTTTCGGGGTTGCGGAAATGGTAAAACAAAATTTTTTCTAGACTTGGTAACATGGACCGTAAAAGCCGGATCTATGCAAAACAACACACTAGCATCCTAACTAGAGATTTATCTACTCGGTTAGGGGTTATACCACAACTTGAACTCATTCTCTTCTTATTGTTCTTCTCCTTGCTTGCTCCGAGGGTTGATCCGGACTTTGGTCACCTCCGCGGTCTCCTTGAGTCGAAGACGATCCACCCGAGAGATGTACACCGAGCTCCACCTCAAGCCGAGGCAACTAGGGCAAAGTGATTGCTAGTCAAGAAGCCCTATGATGTGTAGAGGAGATGTATGGATGTGTTTGTCTTTGTGGGATCTTTTTCTCTCAACACATGAGATCAAAAGATGAGATCAAGAGGAGGAAGAAGAAGGAGAAACTTAGCAACCATGGAGCTTTTCTTTTTCTTCTCACTTCAAGAGAGAGAATGAGAAGTGAATAATGAAAAGATTAAGCCAAAAGAAATGAACCATGGTTCCAATAATACACAAAATCATCATTACTAATCCTATCATGATAGAAGTTGATGGCACATTGAATTGACCATTATCATAACATAAGAAATAAAAAGAAAATGAAAGAAGAGTGTGGATCTCTCTTGAAGGTCAATGGTCAACACGGTCAACGGGTCAACAAAGTCAAGAGAGATCCAAGTGGTCAAATGGTTAATGCAATTAGCCATCACAAATCTATCACTAAAAGGATTAGTAAACAATGTCTCCGGCTCATAACGGTTTTGACCAAACGAACTGTCAAAACCCTAATGAGTGTGCCACATTACGGTTTTGGCCGAACCAACTGCCAAAACCCTAATGGGGCACCTCCTCCTTCATCGCTCCTCAAAACTGTGCATACACACCCGCATCCGCATTCTGTAGAATGCGAATGCACAGAAAACAAATCAAATCCATCTGTGCAATACTAGGATCTGGCTTAAACCAAAGCCCACTAGTGTTGCCTGCCCGAACAGCATACGCACACAAGTGCACGTAAGTGATCGTAGCCCCGCCGTAAAACCATACGGCCTCTACACGTTTCGCTCAATGCAGGGAAACTCTCTGTGTGGGACTCTAAAGACTCGACACTACGCTGGCAGTGGGTTTAACCACAGACCGCAAGCGGCACTAGCTGTACGTAACGGTCCCCAGGTAGATGTCGATAAGAAGGCCGATGAGGTAAACCCATCCGAACTCCTACTGAGCCTGTATGTGACAATCTCCGTACAGTCCGGTCTGTTCGTCTGATACATCGCATGGCGGGCCTAGGGGGTGGTGAACGTCAGTCCCCTAATAGCGGTACAAGTCGTGTCGGAGTGTAGCCCAGAACACCCTGAGACATCACTGGAAACCTACCAGTATATCTCGCTTGCCCTGGCCAGGGACTACATGTGTAATGGCTCTCCTAGACACAGCGCGATGTCAACCCCCAATATCGGGAGAGACGAATCCTGTCTAACCGTCACTGCCTCCAAGTACTTCGGGACTGCACCCAACTACTACCTGTTTGCACGACTCAGTAGAGCCGTGGTAGGGTAGTAATCAAAGAACAGTGGGAACACACTCGAGGCGAAGTGACAGTGTCAAGTCAGCGGACTAAGCTGTACTCATGTCACCTGGGAACTGATAACTGACGATAGGTATAATACCAACCATCAGTTCCCGACGAGTCCTGTCCAGTGTATCCGTAACCTAACGAGCATCCGCATACTATCTCAAGTACGACGTACTGACGGCTGTGGGACAGACCGTCTCCCGTGCTGGGATGAGAAGCGCACACGCTAGTCTACTCCGGAGTATCAATGCCCTGTCTCGATAATCCCACGACTAGGGACGTGCATAAGGATGTGCTTGTGAATTACCCAGCCCCCACGAGTGTGATCGCCATCACAACGCCGGTAATCAAGCAAAGATCCTAAGGGCTCTACTAATGCGTATAGGTGATATAATAAAGAAACACATGTACACATTAAAGCAGAGACAAACCAAGTAGCATACTACTATTTCGAGCAAGATTGTCTATACAACTGTGAATATCCCAAGCTTCCATCAAGTAATATACATACTAGTATGATACAGTAATGGCCTTTAGGGCATATACACTAACAACAGCCAGCTCTGAATGATCTAGCACGTGCGTCTCATCTTGAACATATTTACGGAGTTGAGATACATGAAACACATTATGAACACTCGCCAAGAATGGTGGTAATGCTAACCGATAAGCTACTTCTCTAATGAGCTCGATAATATTGAAAGGCCCCACGAATCGAGAACTAAGTTTGCCTCGACTCCCAAAATGAATCATTCCTTTAGTCGGTGATATTTTCTGGAATACAAGATCACCAATTGCGAACTCCAGAGATCTTCTTGCTGTATTGGCCTAAATTTTCTGTCGATCTTGCGCTGCCTTCATATGATTCGATCACAAACTCGGAATCTCTCCCTTCCCGAACCTGCTCCACGATCTCAGATAAATGGACATTATCGGACTGTTCCTCCCTGATACGATCAAGCAAAAGTGGAAGAGCACGAACATGAGCTAGCTGTCCTCCTGTGGATGTGAACTCAAACTGTATACCGCTGTCATGCAAAGTCTGCCAATCCACAGTTGACTGCCACTGTACCATGCCTAAATGAGACAAGCTTCCCCGGGCTTGTCTTCTCTCTTGATTTTTTCCCTATGGTTAGTTGTTACGGAGCATTTAATAAGACTGTTGTGGCTATAACGGTGGCCTGAGATTCCTTGGATCATTTTTAAGATTTTGGGTGAGAAGTAAGAGGCTTTATCAGTGGGCACTTTTATATCTTTTCAACCCGCTAAAATTAAACTGTTCCAATAGAACGAATTACGCCTATAAATAACTTGTTTATCGAAATAAAATTCTGTAATTTTACGCTCCTTTTAGTTTAAAAAAAAACGTTGCTCTTCTCTTCTCTCTCTCTCGATCTCTACAGCAATGGCGAACCCTAACCCTAGCGCTCTCTCTGTGCTCGATTCCTTATCGGATACTGCGAAACCATGCCCGGATCCGAATCCCAATCCTCCATCAAGAACGCCGTTCACGGTCCTCGACCAGTTCGACGACGACCTCTCCCTCGCCCGCGTGCTCCAAGAGCAGGTAAAATTAGGGTTAGGGTTTCGATTCTTGCGATCTTTTTCCCTCGAGATTTGGGAGTTTCGAGGTTCTTGATCTTGATTGGCTTGGTTCTGTTGCAGGAGAGGGCGTTCTTGATGCTGAGGCTGGATGGGGGCTCCCAATCTGGTAGCTATGTGTACGAGGATGAATTTCATGGCGATGATGACGAGGATGAGGACTTCGATTACGATGATGACGATGGTCTTGATCGTCTTTTTGTGGAGGATGAGGACCATGGGAGCGTTGAAGGGAGCAGTGCTGGCGAGGTTGGAGTCGATGGCAATGAAGGGGATATCGATCCGGCTAGTTTCGAGAGTGATGAGGCCTTTGCGAGGGCTCTGCAGGAGGATGAAGAGAGGAAAATGTCCCTTAGATTGATGGCGCTTGCTGGATTAAATGATTGTGAGAAAAAGTTCATTTTTTTAATGGTTATCAATCTTTTTGAATCGTGGTTGATTGTTTTCTGATCTTGATTTGGCCTTGTTTTATGTTTTCAGGGGGGGTTGTAGAGCACGGGAACCATGTGAGTCATTCTCGGGTGAGTAGAAAATAGAATTTTTATTGTTTTATGATTCTCATGTCTTATCCCATGATTTAGCATGTTTATATGAGTGACTCATTAGTTGTGAATTATTTTGATTCCTACATGAAGTCAAACTATCAATGTTAGAATTGAGTCTTATTGTGCTATAAGTACTTGAATATCATTTGTGTTTCTCCTTCCATAGTTACATCCTGCGAGTAGACATCTATATTGAGTGTCTATAATCCTTACAGTCCCAACTCTATGAGGAGGGATGGAGTTGTAAACTTTTTTGAGTAAGAAGTGCCATGCAGCATTTTTTAAAGAGAGAGTCGGGCCAACTCATTCCATGTGTCCTTAAAAAGCTTTCCATGCACCTGCAAAAAAAAAATAAAATCGCTGCTCCATTCGAACCCATGCCCGTTCATACCCAAGCTACTGAGATATAAATATTAAGATCAAGTATGCAATAGAAGAATAATCACAGGTAGCTCTTCATTACCCAAAATCAAATATCTGCCATTTTTGTGATCCATACTCTATCATGTATAATGTTTGGAACACTTGCCAAACCCAAACCCTTCTACTTGTACAATCTTATTGATACAACCACTTCCCTTTAGGACATGTTTGGCAATCGGAAAGTGAAAAGAAAGTAGGAAAGTAAGAAAGTAATAAGAAAGTGAAATGGAAAGAAAGTGTGAAGAAGGTATTAATTCTTGTTTGTTTTGTTAAAATGAAAATGGGAAAGAAGCTGAGTTGGCGCTTATATGGCAATGAAAAGTGAGATTGGATTGGTTGGTTGGAATGATGGAAAGTAAAAATGTAAGAAAGAAAAAGAGAAAGTGAATAAAATAAGATAAAATAATAATTAAATATTCACTTTCTTACATTTTGGGAAGAAAGTGGAAATGAAGGAAATGCATAAAAGACAAAGCACTTGAAAGTAATTTCTCACTTTTCTCGTTCAATCTCCAAACAAGTAAAGAGAGAAAGTGAGGATTAGTTTCTCACGTTTATCTCTACTTTCCTCCCCCCAAACATGCCTTTACATTCATTTATATCTACAGTTCTACATCAAAGTGCAAGGCATTCATGGTTCCACCCCTTTCACTCGTTGTCTTCCTTGCCTATGTATTTCACGGCTCCTAGTTACTCAAAGTTGTTATATTCCATTTGTCATGCAAGAAATGAAAAAATTAAACATGTATCATTACATCAAAAAAAAAGTTCCTGATCCTAGAAACTTGGCGTTATTAAAAAAAAATAGCATACTAATGAGATTATGTGAAAAGAATAATAGGAAACAAAGGAACAAAGTACGAAAAATTCCATTACAAATGAATATTATGATTTAGCCAATTTTGGAAAGAATTCCCGACTCCAATTTTAGGATGCTTCGCCCTTGAATGGAAGGTAACCTTGTTGCATCAGTTACTAAATTACCCGGAGTGGCAGTATCCTTAAAATGTAAGAAATATGTTTTTTTAGAGTATATATGTCTCATGTGAGGTTTCCATATAGGACAATTATTAGGCCATCATAATCTATTGATTATTTTATGCAAAAAAATATTTGAAAAAGCTAGACTTTCATTCTTAACGGTCAAGTAAAAAATAAACACACAAGTAAGAAGTTAATCATGATAGAGCATAAATAAGATAGCTACAATTGGTTTGGGCATGTGTAACAAAGACTATAAGCTCGTTAGTTATGAGTTAGAATTTAGTTGATGGGAACGTTAGAGACTAGAGGTATAGTAAATGGATATTGATGAAGACAAATAATAATATGCCATCTATAAATTTAATTGAGTAAATTGTCCTTAGCTGTATGAAAAGCACAAAGGTCTTTGCTTAGGTATGTTATTATTTTTTAGGCGTTGAGAGTTCTGAAAATTGTTGCTTTGATCCTTTCAATAAAATAGAAATTTGTTCTTTGTGATAAATATTGTTGATGTTCTTAAATACAACAATGTGATGCAACCAATCAAGATTGTTGCATAAACAACAACCTATGTACTTGGATGCTAAGGATCGAAAGAGTTCAAAAAATCTTTAAAGAATCGAAAGTAATTGTCCATTATATCAACTTTTATATGAAAGTTTTTTGTGTTTACATATTCGTTGATATTTAAAACAAAGAGAAAGGAAGGAAAGAGAAAGGAAGGTAAGAGAATTTATAAAAGGCAGAGAGGAGGGAAAATCTAGAAAATAAGAATTAACTAAAAAAATGTAACTAAAAAGGAGAGAGAAAATGAAAGGGAAAAAAATCTAGATGGCTTACATAGTTACATTGTGTTTACATGTTTACTAATATAAAAGGTACATTAATAACAAAAATACGTAGTAGATTTAAAAAATGTTTTTTCCTTATTGGCTTACTGCTACTTTATATTAATTTGGTTGCTCTATTCTTCTTTCTTTCCCTTCTCTCTTTAACTTATAACTAAAGATAAACTCGCACAGTGTGCAGGTTTGCAGATGACTTGTCAATATATTTTTGAATACCTTCATAATCATATAAAGGAGCAGAAAATATTAGCATGGGAATCGAAGGTTATATAGGTCTGATCCATGCTAGGGATCCTTTATAATTTAATAAAGGGATGAAAAAATTTAGCATTGGAAGCTTCATGTGTTGCCGTTATCAAGGGTAGAAATGTCAACCGGGTCATCCCACACATGTCCAAACGCCTCCAAACCTGCTAATTTTGTGGACCCGCAATATTGAATGCATTCTTTTTTCCTATTTCTGATCTTAAAAAAAAGGACTTGTCCACATATGCAGTAGTTGGTGGAAGGATAAGAAAGAAAATCTACAAAGGTTCCATATCTAAATACCTTAATACCCTTAATAATATAAATCACCTATGTGACCAATATCCTTTCTAAAGTAGAGTCCAATCTCAAGGGCATATAAGGATATACAGAAAATAGAAGGTGCTGCAAAAGATTCCATCTTGTTCCCCCTTTAGTAAGGTTATATGATTGTGAAATTGTGAATAGTGAAAATAATAAAATTTGAAAAACTTGATCTCTATGAACACAACACATGAATCAAATCATGAATGAATAGTTTACCATAGTGGCTGATGTATATATGTTCACATGAAAATAGCGTTCACTTAGATGGCTAATGTGTTTGTTTACATGGATAAAGAGTTCACTTAGGTGGCTACCGTGTTGTTCACATGAATATACAGTTCATTACATGGGTGGCTAATGCATTGTCCGCATATATATATATATATATATATATATATATAGATATATATATATTCATCAAAAAGGGAGATAGTGCATGTTAAATATAAAGTTCATGTTGAAGGTGGTTATACATACACTTGATAATAGAATTCATTACATAGCTGGCTAGTGTGCTTCCATTTGAACTGACATTCAAGTATAGAAAGCTTACATTTGGAGTAGACATTCAAGTATAACAAGAATTTAAATGGGTTACCATGTAGGCAACGAGCATGGCTATATAGAATAGTCACTTGTAAGCCACAAGATTATATTACTTGGGTTTATTGATTGCTTAAGAATTCAAGCATTTCTCATGGTAAAAGGAAATCCCGTAAGGCTAAAACACCAGCCGTATCAAATTTCATTGGGATAGTTATGCAATAAATTCAAAAAAAAAAACTATGAAATCGATCATTTTCATTGGAACTTTTTCAAGCTGCCAATAATACACATTTTTAGTTTACATGCTAACATAGTAAACATAGCAGATAAGAGTCCTAATAAGTAAATTAAACAAAAAAGGTCGAGAAAGCAGATGTAGTTGTGGATGGTTTGTGTTGTGATAACATTTTGGTTGGTGTCATACTTGATTTTTTCGATCAAGATATAGATTAGCTGACTTCTGATATTTTTTTTAATTTCTTGTTTACTTTTTTGATGATATTCAAGTTGTAGTTATGTAAAGCATTTATATCATTCCTTATGTGATTTGGAAAGTTGGATGCCATAGTTCACAAGCACTGTTCAACCGGTATGCTTGGATGATCCTATGTTAATAATATCTCATATGTCCCTTATATGTTATTCGTATTTCAGGATGCATTTCAACAGGTGGATCCAGATGCACTTACATATGAGGTAATTTAAGTTATAGTGTTATAGTGTTTTTTTCCCAATCATGTGAGTTTCCAGTTCATTTGCCACAATAATGTTTTATCTTTCTCAGGAGCTGATTGCATTGGGCGAGATAGTTGGGACAGCGAGCAAAGGCCTTTCTGCAGATACCATTGCCTCTTTACCATCAGTTAATTACGAAGCACAATGTTCACAAGATGGTAACACGGACAAGTAAGTGTACATCTTTGATCCTTTTTATCATCTTTCTTCTCTAAGTATTGTTTAACAGTTGTACCGCTGTGAATATGTGCAGATGTGTTATTTGCCTGTTAGAATATGAGGATGGTGATCGTTTAGTTGCGCTTTCATGCAAACATTCATACCATCCTGAGTGCATAAACCAGTGGCTTCAAACTAACAAGGTATTGGCACAAAAATCAAGTATAACATACTTTGTTTCACTTTGATTTACATCAGCAATTTCTATTTGTTTGTATGTGGGGTTCCATACTTCCATTTCTGGTGTACAGATGCCTATAGATCTAATAATCCCAACACCATGAATTCTATTAGGTGGAAAAAGTTCATAAATTTTTATTATTTTTGTAGGAAAAATTTAACGTGGGTGTTTTAGACATCAATAGTTTACTGGCTAAAGTAGTGTACGCTCAACAAGTGTGCTTTATTTGCTATTGGAATGATGATGAGGAAGTGACTTTGTTTCAGTTTGTCAGTCAATGTTTTAAGGGCCAAATAGTATGAAATAAAATTTAATTGAAATGCACACTTGACTACTTGAGGCGGGATGCTTGGAAAGCTAAAGAGAAGTGGAGGGTGCAACGGAATCTCAACTTGAAAATTAGAATGCCTGCCTGATGGCCTAGCCAAGGGGAAACTGAATAGAATTTGCAAAATAGGAAAGTAACCCTGTACTAAAATTAGAAAGACAAGAGTAAAAGTTTACTATGGTAAAGAAGAACAGCAGATAAGAAAGTTTTAACTCATAATTAGGTGAAGTACAGGGGTCCATTGGTCATCACTACTTAACATACATAGAGGCAAAATAAGAATGTGTCTCAAACTTCCAATTCTCTTCCCTTTTGTAAGGAGTGTTCCCTCATAAAAAAAAGGAATGGAGGAAAATTCCCCACTATTCAAATCTCACGTGTTAAACACGTGAGCGTCTATATGCAAAGCATATAGACGCTGCAATCAAAACACCTAATGGGCTAAATAAGCCTCACGTGTTAAACACGTGAGCGCCTATAGGCGCTGCAATCAAACAATTGATAGGTTAAATAAGTCTCACATGTTAAAACACATGAGCGCCTATATGCAAAGTATATGGGCGCTGAATAAAATAAACTAAAGGCCAAACAGGCCTCACGCGTTAAACACGTGAGCGCTCGTATGCAAACCATATGAGCGCTGAAAATAAAGTGTGCTAAAACCCATGCTAGAGGTCACGTGTTAAACACGTGAGTTCTCCTGTTGCACTCTTTGGCGAGGTAGAATTAAATTCTATGTGATAGAATTAAATTCTATTTGGGAAATATTTTCCTTGATCTTTCTCAAACTAGAAAGATCTTCTCTGTTTAACAGAGGACCCTTAGATCAAAAGATCCAACGGTGTTTATAAAATCACCCCCGATTATCTGATAGAATAAAATTCTATCATAGGAAAATATTTCTTAATCTTGTTAAACAAACAAGAAATTTTCTCTGTTAAACAGAGGGCCTTTGGATTGAAAATCCAACGGTAAATAAAATTCATCAATTAATCTTCATGATCTCTCAATGAGAGATTTTCTTAACATCTTGATTTTTTTTCCTTCTCCTATAAATAGGAGCAAGGAAATTGAATCTGAAAAGAAAAAAAAGTAGAGAGGAACTCCTCACAAGCTTCTGCAAAAAAATATATACAGCGAGCTCTTGAAAAAGAAAGAATTTAATTCTGAAAGGAAACTTGCCTCGTTGAAAACCTAGGTAAAGAAACACAGGGATCATATTATCTCCCCATTGCCTCTCTAAGGATTTAATCCTTCATATAAGAACTCGGTTCTTTCTCTGGTTGAGATTTGCATAAGCAGATCTCCCCACAAGTTGAGAATTTAATTCTCATCGAAAAGATTCCGTTCTGCAGATTCAAAACTTAGGGGAAAAGAACTAAGTTAGAAAGAAATAACAGGTTCATATGAGAATTTAATTTCTCCAAAAATTAGGGTTTAACCCTATATAAAGAACTTAGTTCTTCCAAAAAAAGATGATCTAAGATCCTCAAAAATGAGATCTTGATGATCATCAATGACTAAAAATGTCATTAACAGAGATCAATATCTCTAAGAAAACACAAGAACATCTTGGTGACTCGTTAGTGTCTAGCACTATTTTGAAGCCTCACGTGTTTCCCACGTGAGTGATTCAAAAGAATAAAAAGAACAGCCAAACCTGCCTCACATGATTCTCACGTGAGCGCCTGAAAACCAAAGAAAAAAAACTTCTTTGTCAATTAGGCAGTCGCCCCAAAAGGAAGCAGTCACGTAAGATGCACGTGAGCTCTATCCAAGTGCTTAGCGCTTTCGGAAAAAGAGGGAAACGAACAGATAAAGCTCAGCACTCACGTGTTTTCCACGTGAGTGTCATGCAGAGTGCTCAGCGCCCTATGATTAGTCCAAAATGACTAACAAACGTTCACATCCGGGGACCTCACGTGTTTCACACGTGAGCGCCACGGGACGTGCTCAGCACTAATTCAGCACCTCATGTGTTTCACATGTGAGCGCTGTATGTCTCAATGCTCAGCACTGTTGGGTAATCATGGAAACTCAATCTCAGCCTAAAATTGGCTAAGTTTCCTGAGATTAAACCTCTTTGATTTTAAAATCAATCGAGCTCATATGGCTCATGGTTTCCCAAACTGATCTTAGTTCCAAAAATGACTAGTGGTCTTCCGTCGATGATATCCAAAATGATATTTATCTTATATCTCCTAAAGTTCTCAGTTTCAAATACGACTAATGATTTTTAGGTCCACAGCAATCCTTTTTCCCTCAAATACGGGATTTGGTTTAAGGGTACATCTCTTCACACCTCTGATACATGTCGTAATTCCTCAACGTCTTCAGAGAGGTGGCGGGTCCCGACGACCAATAACTTCTTTCGTTGATGCGCTTCCAAACTGACGTGCACACCTCAAATCGGATCCCAAATTGTGCACATTCCATATCTCCATTGTTCATTTCGTCACGTAATAAATACACGTGCGCGCAAGATGAATAATGGATCGAAATGTTCTTAAACTAAATATCGCCTCAAACATGACAACCCAATCCTAGCCCAAATTGGCTAACCTTATGTTTGTGATATCCAAACTGATATCCAAACCGATCTTCATTCATATCTCCGAAGTTAATCGTAGTCTCAAATATGACTGACGATTTTTAGGTCCATCACAGTCTTTTTCCTCAAATACGGGATTTGGTTTAAGGGTACATCTCTTCATACCTTTGATATATATCGTAATTTCTCAACGTCTTCAGAGAGGTGGTGAGTCCCGACGACCAACAATTTCTTTCGTTGATACACTTCCAAACTGACGTGCACGCCTCAAATCGGATCGTGCACCAAATTGGGCATATTCCATATCTTCATTGTTCACTCTGACACGTAACAAATACACGTGCGCACATAATGAATGATGGACCGAAATATCCCTAAACTAACATTCTCCCCCAAACACGGCGATAATGAACCGAAATGTCCCTAAACTAACATTCGCCCCCAAATACGGTGATAATGGACCGAAACGTCCCTAAACTAACATCTCGCCTAAAACATGGCGATAGTGGACCGCGATATCTTTAAACTAAAATAATCGAGTCCAAATGCTTATATATTTAAGCTGATCTTAATCTCAAACCAGATTAACGATCTTTAAATCAATCCAAATCCAAATCTAAAAATATACGGATTTGGACTAATACACGTCCTACATGCGACAACATAAAATAGTCTCCGTATACAATCCACGGGCAACCAAAATAAAACAAATATACATACGACACGAAGTGAACCTCGGGAGCAGGAGAAAACGGTTATCGCGATACGGTAACGTAATTAACTGCAGTGGCTTGCGCCTGCAGGGAAGAGCGTCCCCACAATTAAAAAACCATTCGCAAACTAGGAGGAATATGATAAAGTCCGCTACAACGGCCGCATCCGTCCAAACCTCTGATATACGGTGCCATAAATTAACTTGGCATTTTCGGAGAGGTGGACGGATAAATCCAAATAACATCTGCCCCCAGATTCAGGTAAGACGATCCATCTCAGATTCGTCTCTGTTTCCGCCGGTAAACAAGGAGTTCTTTCCTTCTCCTGTGGACCTTTTCTATCCCCTGCATGGCTGCATCGGTTGCTCCCTATACCAATCAATAAGTTATAATAAAATGATAAAAAGATGATAGATTTCTGACCTCTACTAGATCTATCTAATAATCAGGGAATCAGTTGTTTGCTTCTTCTTTTGGCTTTTTACAAGCTGTTGTTGCCACTAGGTTTTTGTGTGCTGTATCCCAGAAAGGCTGATAAAATTGCCCTTTAGACTTGAACACAAGATTCTGAGTGATGCCTGTTTGATGGTTAGATCTTGCCTTAATCCCCCTACCAAAACTTGGGCGAAGAGTTGAACCTCATAAAGGGTCGCCGCTTCACTACAACTCCTAAATTGTGGCGAGGAGAAATATTGTTATACATTAAAGTTTTCCTTACGGGATAGACTGAGCGCTTTTGTGTGAGTCGAAACCTGGGATTTTGCTCAATTGCATTTATTTAAATCTGCTTTTTACATGGGGTCATGTCTGGTTTGAAGTTTGAAGTTCGATGGCTTTGGTACCGTATTAATTCATGCTATCTCACTACTGTGAGGGTTTATAGATATATTTATACTCTACCACTTGCCTGCAGGTTGACCGCCTTTTGTTGATCAATACCTGAGCTTTACCATAACCCTCTTTTTACCGCCTTAATTATCTTTTCTATAAATTCTTACTTTCAAACTCTGGTTCTAAATAGTCGAGGAGCGGGGAACCTGCTTTTCATTGCCATTACACATTGTCCTTCTCACAACTTCCACCATGACTTGCTTTGACAGCGAGGTTTTAGCCCCAATGATAATGTTTCAAGTGAGCATACATTATAATATAATACTTGAATGTCCTTGTTTTTGCTTCAGGTATGCCCGATATGTAATTCTGAGGTCTCTCCTACATCTTCATGCGCACTTCACTGATTCGACCAGCCTCTCGAACCCATCTCTCGACGCAACGTGTAGACACCAGAGAACGGTCTTGGTGGAGCTTCTTGAAGTTGTATATATTAAATTTAAGCAAGCTGCCTGTATTATCTATTAAATCTCTCTACTTTATTTTTTCTATTCAATACGTGTACATCCCTTTGGGTCCTTTTGCCAAAAGCTTGCAAGCATATGGACTGGACACTCTGCTGGTGCTTGTGGAGTTACTTTTTACCCTACTTTTTACTTGTCTCCCACAGTTTGATTAGAGTGGTTTAACTCGTACCATAGGTTAATTAATGTCTGCTGTGGTGATTTGGTGAAGAACCTTATAGTGGCAATAGTAGACATATTTTCATTGTGTTTTTACTCCTTGTAGGAGTTAAAGATCTTGCATTCAATAACCATTTATCTGTTTTCTTGTTATAGCATATGAAAATGTTGAAATTTTTAAAAATCTTTAAAAACAAAGTGCTCTAGTCGTCCCTTGTCCCTATTTTAGTTAACTAGCAAAGGACCTGGTGCAACGTGCGGGTACAAAATCTAGAGTTGGTTTATCAATATTTTTCTTGTTATAGCATAAGAAGATGTTGAAATTTTTAAAAATCTTTAAAAACAAAGTGCTTCGATTTTTCAACATTGTACTTGTTACATTGCAAGAGAAATCATGAAATATACAAAAATCCTAAAATAATTTTTTCTTTGGATTTTCAACATTTCGCATGTTCACGACGACAGCAACAACATTGCTTAATTTTCATGATCTCAAACTTTACTATTTTCTTCGGTTTTTCAATAGTTTGCTTATTGTATGTGAAAATGTTGAAATTTTAAAAAATCTAAGTTTTTCCTGATTTTTCAATATTTTGCAATACATGCTATATGGTAACATGAAAATCATGAGATCTTCAAAAATCTCAAAATTTTCTTTATCTTTCAAATTTTCAATCTTTTCATAGCATATGAAAATCGCTAATTTTTTTAAAATTAAATATTTCTTGTTTTATTCAAATTTTCAATATCCTACATAGGAAAATCATGAAATTTTCAAAAATATCAATATTTTCTGTTTTATTCGGTCTTTCAGTATTTTGCTTGGTAGAATGATAGCAAACAAAGATCATGATATCACACGAAAATCGTGATGTCTTTCAAAATACCAAAAAATCCATTTTTCTTCAAATTTCCCAACTTAAAAAAATCCATTTTTCTTCGAATTTCCCGACTTTTTTATGCTACACATGAAAATAGCGATTTATATTTTAAAATTCAAAAATTCTTGTTTTCTTTAGATTTTCAATATTTTGCATGCTCGCACGAAAATAACGAAATTTTTAGAAACTCAATATTTTCTGTTTTATTCGTTTTTTGATATTTTACTTGATAGCACACATAGATCGTGATATCTCACAAAAATCATAATGTCTTCAAAAATTCCAAAATTTTCTTTTTCCTTCAAATTCTCAATTTTTGCATGTTCACGATTTTGAATTTTTTAAAATTCAAGATTTCTTATTTTGTTCAAATTTTCAATATTTTGCAAGCATAGCACACGAAAATTGTGAAATTTTCAAAAATCTCAATATTTTCTGTTTTATTTGATTTTTTAATATTTTGCTTACTGACACACAAAGATCATGAAATCACACGAAAATCGTGATACCTTCAAAAATCCCAAAAAAAAAAAAAAAATCTTCCAATTTTCAACTTTTGCATGCTATATAGCACATGAAAAGTGCGATTTTTTTAAAAATTCAGAATTTCTAGTTTTCTTTAATTTTTGATGTTTTGCTATTTTCAAAAAAAAATCAACATTTTCGTTTTATTCGGTTTTCCGATATTTTACTTGGTAGCACACAAAGATCGTGATCTCACACGAAAATCATGATGTCTTAAAAAATCTCAAAATTTCTTTTTCCCTTCAAATTCTCAATTTTTTGCATGTTATAGAAATCGCGAATTTTTAAAAATTCAAAATTTCTTGTTTTCTTTAAATTTTCAATATTTTGGATGCTGGCACATGAAAATCGCGAAATTTTCAAATATCTAAATATCTTTTGTTTTATTCGATTTTTTGCTTGCTAGCACACCAAAGATCATGATATCACACGAAAATCATGATGTATTCAAAACCCCCAAAATTTCCCATTTTCATATTTTAATTTTTGCAATCTATAGCATATTCTAATCACTCAATACCTGTATAGCCGTTACGTCCAGGTAGTACCGTTGACGGCTTGTGGGTGACTGATGTGATCACCACCTACTGCTTGCGTATTGACGAGTCTTTAAAGTCCCACATAGAAGTTTTCTGGTTCAAGCGAAACGAAGTAGGGCACATATGCTGATATGTGCGAGGGTCTGATTAAATACGAGTATGTGATACCGTATTCTAATTTAGGGGTTATTTGATATCAGTTAGGTTATATGTGATATAACCGGATTATTGAATCAAGTGTTGATTTGATAATGTGGTATACAAATAAATGATATTAGTCGGTTATATGTGATATAACCGGATTATTAAATCAAGTGTTGATTTAATAATATGATATATATTTATATTTGATATAATTTTATATTGACTAATATTATTAGCTCACTAATTATTCTTCATATATATATATTATTAGCTCACTAATTATTCTTCATATATATATATATATATATATATATATATATATATATATATATTATGAAGAATGACATGGATTTTCTATTTTTAGAAAATAGAAAATGAGGTGGAAAATGGGAAGACTTTTTTTTGAATGGGCAAGCATGACTTTGTTAATTATTTTATTTATTTGTTTGCACTATTGAAGCATGGTTACAATTTTTAATGATTAAAAATTGTATGCTTTAATAATATGTGAGCTTTGAAGAGCCATTCTACACTCCATTCTTCACAAGAGTTATTTTCTTCACTTGAGCTCCTTACTCTCCAGCTCTCTTCATTTTCTTCACCTCCTCCTCCAAGCTCAATCCCTCGCATGAGTTGTGAAATCTTGAGCTTGTGAGAACCCTAGTGAGCAAACAAAACTCTTACTTCACCATCATAAGCTAGATTAGCGCTTTGGTGTAGTGTGTTTGCTTCACTAAAGAGTTTAGTGAAGAGGTAGCTTGGATTAGCGGATTTCGGGTGAATCATCTTCGGCTCGAAAGTCATTGAAGCAAGTTCATTCAACTTTCAAGTGGAGCCTAGTGGAGTCGTAAGGACTACAACCCGGAGCTTTAGAAGAAAAGGACACAGTGTTGTAGCCTCCTTTTCTTTATAATGTTTTTGTAATATCATAGTTAAACCCTAATCATCTAGTTTAAGATCTTGGTTAGTGTTAATTAGCATTCCGGATTTTTAAAAAATGGCATGTTTAATGCTAGTAAAACCTAGTGGTGATGCTAACATACACTTTCAATTACTTGTCCGTCTAATTACTTGTAAGTAATTTTTTAATTTATGGGTTGTCTAATTACTTGTAAGTAGTTTTTTAATTTATGTCTAATTACTTGTAAGTAGTTTTTTAATTTATGGGTTGTCTAATTACTTGTAAGTAGTTTTTTAATTTATGGGTTTTATTAGTATAATCCTATCCTGGCTCTAGGATTATTTCAAAAACCTGCTTGGCTATATTAAATTATTAATAATTTACTTGGTCCCACACAATTTAGACTTTAATTTCTTCGTAATAATCTACATTTCGAAGATATCTCTCGTTTTTATGATGATAGTGATGTGCTAATTGTAGAAAGTCAATTTTCGTGGTGTTAACTTTTTATTTGGTAGTGATATTTTGAAAACTTGGTTGAGATGTTTTAGTTATTATTCTTATAAATTATGAAACCTATCATATTTATACTAATAAGACATGGATGAATATTTTGTACCGTTTCGGTATTATTTTGCAACCGCATGAGTTTGTGTGATTTATATGTATGTATTTGTGCGGTGGAAATTCGAAAATTTCCTTTAACTTGTATGTGGCGTTATTTTGCTAAACTGGTAGTTTCTTAATTTTAATTAGTTTTATACATAATTTCTTTGTTATTGTTATTGTACAGGGAAATTTTGTTTCTTACGATACGAAACACGCTACGATAAATAAGAAAACGAAACATGAAACGTATCATGATTTGACAACTTTGGCATGCCATACAAAAAATCGCGTAATTTTCAAAAATCTAAAAAATATTTGTTTTATTCGAGTATTTTATTATTTTGCTTGCTATATAGAGCATGAAAATTGCAATATTTTAAAAAATCCCAAAATTATTTGTTTTTTTCAGTTTTCAACATTTTGCTTGATATAACAAACAAAAATAGCAAAATAGTCAGAAATCTCAAAGAAAATAATAGTTTTCTTTACTTCTTTAATATTTTGCACGTTAGCACATGGAAAATCGCATGATTTTATTAAAAAACTCAAAAAATTCTATTTCTGTCTTTTTTTCATTATTTTGCATACGAAGATAATAAAAGTCCAAAAATCTCAGAATTTTTTATTTTCTTCTTTTTACCAATAATTTATGTGCTCATATTTTTAGAGAATACTCGGATATCCTGGAGACAAAACTATGTAAAGTAAAAATAGAAAACCGCCAATAGCTACTAACAACCTAATTGAATGAAGAAATCTGCTCCGGGTGACTTAAACTCCAGGTGACAGGAACCCCTGGAACAAACAAAAATCAAGAAATTTTAAAAATTCCCGAAAAAATTTGTTTTCTTCGAATTTTCAATATTTTAAATGTTGAAACATACGAAAATAAATTTTCAAACATGTCAAAAATTCTCTTTTTTTTTTGGTTTTTCAATATCGTGCTTGTTATATAGCATGCGGAAAGCAAAAAAAACTTCAAAAATCCCAAGAATTTTCTATTTTCTTCAGTTTTTCAGTATTTTTTTTTACCATAGCACACAAAATCGAGAAATTTTAAAAGTATTAATATTTTCTATTTTTTATATTTTCATACTTGTAGTATAAGGAAATCGCAAAATTATCCGTTTTCTTCCGTTTTTCAATATTATGTATTATATAGCATACGAAAAGTGCGATTTTTTTTAAATAAGAAAATTCAATTTTTTATATTTTACATGCTAGCATATGATAAATACTAATTTTTCTAAAATGTCAAAAATTTTTGTTTTCTGTATTCTTTTTTGCAATACGTGAAATTTTTAACTCTCAAAAGTTTTTATTTTTTCTGTTTTTTAATATTTTGCTTTCTAAAATCATTAAAAAATTTCAATATTTTATCAGTAAAACTTAAATAATGAGAGAAAAAAAGATAGAGAGAGACTTTAAAAAAGGGGCCAATCGGAAAGCCAATAAAAAGTTTTGCAGGAAATATTCTCTCATATATATATATATATATATATATATATGTTAGTTATATGTATGCCCTAGAGGCCATTACTGTACATAGGATGTATATTGTAGTGGATGCTGGGACATATATAGGGAGAACTTTCTTGTTCGACATGATAGTATGCTATCTGGTTGCTCTTTATCTTAATGTGTACACTGATTGTCTCTCTGTTACATGTTGGTAAAGCTCTTAGAATGTGTACTTGACTACCTGGACTATGATGCAGATCATACTAATGGGGACATGGTAGTCCATAAGTACATCCTTCAAGGTCCCTAGTCATGGGTGTATAGAGACGGGGCATCGATATACCAGAGTAGACTAGCGTATACCTTCTCGACCCATACAGATAGGCGATGGATGATCCCATATCCATTGGTGTTTGACATCAGAGATGATATACGGGTGCTCAGTGGAGACTGGGTACACTGGACGGACTCGCCGAGAACTCCCAGATGGTATTATACCTTACGTCAGATGGCAGTTCTCTAGTGACACTGGTACTGGTTAGTCTGTAGACCCGAGATCGTCATAGAGTCTTGTGTGATTCCCACCGTGCTTTGATTTCCACCTTACCACGTCCAAGAGGGCGTGCAAAACGGTGGTTTTTGGGTACAGTCCCGAATCACATGGAGGCAATGAGCGATAGGAGGGGATTCGTCTCTCCCGGTATAGGGAGTTGATGTTGCACTGTGTTCGATTGGCTATAACCGGAAATCCCTGGCCAGGGTTGCTGAGATTTACTGGTAAGTGTTACCAGTAGTTTCTCGAACTGTTATAGACCTCATATCGACACGACTTATCGAGCTACTGGGGTCTGACGTTTTCCACCCTTAGGCGAGATATGCGACATATCAGACGAACAGACCGGACTGTACGGTAAGTGTTACTGGTTGGATTCACAGGAGTGTGAGCGGGCTTGCTCGTCGATTTTCTGATCGCTCAATACCCGGGTGGCCGTTACGTTTAGCAGACCGCTTGCGGCTTGTGGGTGTCTGATATGATTATCACCTACTGCCGGTGTATTGACGAGTCTTTAGAGTCCT
Organism: Agapanthus africanus; assembly: GCA_030015575.1. Classification (NCBI taxonomy): domain Eukaryota; kingdom Viridiplantae; phylum Streptophyta; class Magnoliopsida; order Asparagales; family Amaryllidaceae; genus Agapanthus; species Agapanthus africanus. The sequence goes on along the minus strand of CM057347.1, from coordinate 101,179,609 downwards.
ACACAGAGGTTTCCTGGCTCAAGCGAAACGAAATAGGAGCGCATATGAGATATGTGCGGGACCGAGAATAATGCGTGTATGTGATACCGTATTCTATTCTCGTGATAAATGTATCGATTGGTTGTATGCGATATAACCTAGTTATCGAATCGAGGATTGATTCGATAAGTCGATACATTGGATACTGGTCGGTCATATGCGATATGACCAGATCGTTAAATCAAGTGTTGATTTAATGATTTAATGTATAATTATATATTTGATATATTACTTTGCATTAACTAGTATTGGTTCACTTAAAATGGATTTTCTCACTTGTTGTGTACATTGTATATGTGATATATTTTTGTGCACAAGATTGTATCATGTTTGATGATACATGCAAACTTGGGTGTATGTTTGATTTAAACCTTGGTTAAGTAAATGGTTAGGGTTTTTATTTATTTATTCATTTATTTATTTATTTCTTTGGCATGAAATAAAATGGTGGCTTTCTTTGGATTTACTTGAAACTTCATGAAGTTTTGACCATTTTGTTTCTTTCCTAAACCTAACCATTCACCTAACCCTAGTTTATTCTCTACACTTAACCATGGTTGCTAATATGATAAGAATCACATTATTTTCTATTATTATTATTCTTATCATATTATCATCATCATCTTCTTCTTCTTCAAGAAGAAAGCTTGCAACCTTCAATGGTGACTTGATGAAAAGAGTGAGAAATCCAATTCTAAAGTGAACCCACTTCCTATTTCTTCATCCTCTACCACTTGCCAAGTAGTATAGGGTGTTTTCTTCACAAGTTTCATGACTTGGTGAAGTTGGAGCTTGATCTTGAGTTGCCTCGACGTAGATCATCTTCGGCATCGAAGTCGACGACCTAGCCCGCCCATTTCTCCGATGAAGCTGACGCTAGAGTCCGGGATCCGATGATCGCAGCGAAGGCACATCATCACGGAGCTATGAAGGTGGAGGACAGGATCTACAAAGGTTGTATTTCCATTCACTTTAGAGTAAAGTTGTTTACTAGCTTGTAGTTTCGCCTATTCTCTAGTTAACGATCCGTATTAGGGTTTCTCGGCACTTGTAAAATTTGAAATTGGCATGGTTGATGCCTTGTGAGACCTCTTTAGTGTGCCTAGAAACCCTACAGTGGTATCAGAGCCTGGCTAGAGCCTTAGGTGATGAGTAGACGAAGTTAGAAACCCGATCGAACCCGAAACCCTAACCCCAATTTGCTCTCTGTACATTTTTTTAAACAGTGAGATTTTTTATATTAAAAATATGCAGAAAATTAAGCAGGGTCTTATATGAATTACTGTGAAATACGGGGGCCTAATTCGATTAAACCGCCGCGGAACCGCGGCAATAGCGTGGCATGTGCGGCGGTTCCGCGGCCGTACGGTCTCTTCTTGCATTGAATTTTCAACAGTAATTCCTATATTTGAATGCTATATTTTCTGGGTATTTTTATTATAACTCAAGAGTTGGGTGTTCTGGGGTTGTATTGGGACTCGAAAATTCGATCGGATTATCAAACTTTGTCTATGTGCTTTTCCGGATAATTTTTAGAATATGTTAAAAAGTTCGACCGGATATAAATACCCACTTTTTCCCCTGCCGGAAAATCTCCAATTGTTGGATCTTTCCGTAGTTTAATGACGTTCTAAGTAGTGCAAGTAACGCGATGGTCCCTCTAGAAGACAACAAAGCTTAACTCGATTATGTGACCGTCTTGAACTGCCCTTTGAACCTTAGGGTTTGGGGAAGTACGGCGTGCCACATGTGAGGCGTTGGCTTGACCCTTCTACGGCTGGACTGTTGGTACTGAGGCATGAAGTGAATGTTTTAAAACTTGTTTTCATGTGTTGAGCTGTTTCGGGAAAACTTGGGTGTTTGATTGTTCGATCGGAAAGTTTGACATTTTCTATTTATCCGGAATGTGAGACAATAATTGGAATTCATAAGTAGTTATGAGATAACTGAATGAATGTTATAAATCTAGCAGTTTAGTCTCATTTGATCGGTTGCCACGGAATTTTGATACGATCAAAAGTCCGTCGCAATCACGTAGCGTACGCGGATTCTCGCCGGGTAAACTTAATAGACAGCCTCACCCCATAGCCCCGACCAAGTGACTGTAGGAGAACCCCGTCGCCGAAAGCATCCGTTCGGGTGCACGCGGTAGCGGTGTTCCGCCTTGGTGCACTTCGTCGACGGTATTGGGGGTGCGGCCGTCCACTAAAGTTTGCGACGAGCATTCGATCAGAATGTCGGGAATCCTGTTGAATTGCCCGACTTGATATTGAAAAGAGTTTTCGATAAATGAGACTAAAATGCAGGGTTTATAATTGTTAGGCATGTGATGTCTGAGGAATTCATTTGGTTAGGCATGCGATGCCTATGCAAGTTGCGGATCCAACTGTTGTAGTTTTACACTTTCTTTTCTGTGACCGTAAGTGTAATATGTGATATCGCCGGTTTCGTTGCTATATGTCAACGACAATTGGGATACGCATGTTTACTTACGTTGATGACATGTGATGTTATGTGTTGCTGGATATGTTATATTGGATCGTCGTGTTTGAATAGCCCGGGGTTTTTTATGTGAGATGAGTGTTTTTCATTTCCATTCATGTAAAACTTGTATGTAATATTCTTTTATTGGGGCACTTCCAGGTTGCGGAAGATGTCACCGTTTGTATATTATTTACTTTTCCGCACTAGGATAGACCCAAGAAGGGGAGCACAAGTAACCGGGTTCTAGGGTCCAGTGGGAGACCATCTCGAGGAGTCGAGTCCGGGTCTCCTAACTCTAGAATTGGTAGGGTTGCTTGCTGCTCTCGGAGGGGTCTAGGGGTGTGGGTTTGGCTATTCATCGCGACCGTGGAATCCGTGTTTTATACTGGCTCGTATTGAAAACACGGACGTCCTAGTATATCCAATATTTCATATAATATTTTCTGCTGCGTTATCTGTGATGTGATCATGTGATATGTTCTGATAGATACACTATATAGTATATATGATATATTATATAGACGTTACTTATGTTTTACACCCGCGCTAGCCCTGCCCTGCTCTGCCGTTAGTTACCTAACCTAATGGTGCACGAGAGGACATTGAGGCGAATGCGGATGGCATAAGTGTACGTCGTATTTATCTGTGATGTTTAGGTGCTTAAATGATGGGACTTCATTAATGTGATTAATGAAAGTAAAAGAAACCTAAAGATGTTGTAGAATCGAATTTCAAAAATAAAACAGGTAGCTACAGTTCTTGTTTTGCACAGCGATATATATGATATATCCTGCACCTTATTCGATGAGGAAAGGGCCGACGATCCCTTCACCGGGAGTGACCTCTTTAGCAATAACTGGCAGATGCTACACACTTGGTTTGTCTTTTGATTGCTTCTATAGTTTCTGCTTTGCACAGCGATATATATGATATATCCCGCACCTCATTCGACGAGGAAAGGGCCGACGATCCCTTCACCGGGAGTGACCCCTTTAGCAAAACTAGAAAAAGCCTAAAAAACACTCCATTTTAAAATCATTTGATTCTACAACGATATCAAGTTCATTACGCAATAGGTTTTCAGAAAAACCTGTCGTAGCCCTCCGTCATTTCAGATAAGTCCTACTTAGTATTCGTGCTACGTTTGTTGACCTCCGTCAAGGCGTAGTGTGCGGTAGCTAACTAGTATTTATCTGCTTATGCATATGATGCAGATTGGATTAGGGTAATCGTGCGACCTTGTTGACCTCCGTCAAGGGTCGTGCGGGTGGGTTTGATTCAATCAAGAAATGACGGGTTGAACTTGACTAGTGGCCTATGGTTTGTTAACCTCCGTCAAGGTCATAGGGTGCTAGGGGCAAAATATTATCGGGAATTTCAAGTGTTGAAATTTGCAATGAGATTGCATACCTTCTATGAGATAGTTGGATCCCGATACCCACTGCGAGTAATTGTTACTCCTGGGAGAGTTTTACACATTACAATTAGCCGATCAAGTAGGTGTCTAGAAAGGTGTCAACGGGGTTACGCTTCTGGGAAAACGAGGTTTACATTAATTAGGTTCGTGCGAAAGCACGAGGGACCTCCCTCAAAGTACCGACACTGGCCTGGCTGAAAGATTGGCGAACTTGTAGTGTGTAATTAATCCCGGCTAGTCTTTCCTTTTAGGGTTTGAAGGAAGATTTGATAAAAACAGTGGGAGCCATCCTGATTAGATAAAATAATAACCAATCTGATCTTGCAAGAGCGCACGCTGAGTGTTTTCTTTTTTCTCTCTCCAGGTAGCGACCATATCACGCCTTAATCAAGATAATAATACAGATATTTGACCGAACCCGCTTGTTATACTGAGCTGGGGAACGTTGGTCCCGCTCCAACTTATAATTGTTATAAGACAGAGCAGGAAATTAGGGGAATACCAGAATTCCCGTGCCGCCCAAACGAAGAGAGTGCATGCTGATGCATCATCTTCGGGTGTGTTCATTATACAGAACTGTTTCTCAGTATTCTTTACGTCCTAGGTATGTGATACCAGATCAGGATCCCGCATATGTAATTTGTTACATGGGCTACAGATAGGTAAAGAACTGAGAACGGGTGATAAGTTTCATGAGACAGAAAACGGTGCAAGTGTTGCAGCCAAGTCTGTTGGTCACTGTCACCCTGTATTCCAAATACATTGATTCTGAACGAATGTTATTAGATACCGAACCTGATATACAAAATCATATCAGTCTCTTTATTAGTAAAGAAACGATAAAATTTTGTATTGTTGGATAATGTTTTGAACATTTCCTATATCAAAAGTTGATCGGTTCAGGCACGTTATCTAAAAGTATTGATGTTCTAAATCAAACTACAGTTCTTTAGTATACGGAACACACACAAGAGGAAGAGTTCAGAAATGAACGGATCCTTCTTGAGGTATTGTAGACTAGGTCATATCAATGCGACCCGACTAGCTAAGTTACATTTAGATGCATATGTCACGACCCGCAGGGTACGGAACGTGACTGGCACTTAAGTTTACGAAACGTCTCAAGACGTCCGTAAAATAAGTAAGCCAAAGCCCAGAAACCAAAACCAAATAAGCAAAAGAGTGAAGAGAACCCAATCAATTGAAAACGAGTTTATCGAATAAGTCATATAAAAACTTTAAAAAAAACAATATCAAATTTTCCGAAAATTTCGGCAGAGTCTCCTTTGTAAATACTGGCCCCCAAAATGGGTACAACAAGAATATATATGAATCCAACAAATAAGGCATCTCCAAACGGGAGCTAGCTCTTCGCCACAAGGCGGTCACAAATCCCACGCAATATAAAGCAACAACATGCGAAATAATCATAAGGAAGCATGAGAAAAACAGCATGTCGACTCAAGTGAGCTCGACCCCAAAATACAGCATAAAAAGTCCACAAATCTCACAGTCTCATCTCTAGGTCAATATACAACAATACTGGTAGATACAGTAGATGGAGTACACTAGATACAAAGAATATACAAGGTGGTACGAAATAAAAATATAACCCACCTAAGAGTAAAACCTCGAGTCCAAGCAAAGGAGGCAAAAGAAGCAAGTGCGCCCGCCGCTACTGTACTGACGGAGCGGACCTGAAAAAGGCTGTGGAACAACGGGGGTGGGTTGCCAACTCGTGAGTAATAAATAACATCTACACAGGCTATCGAATGCATGCACACAAGCATCTTAGCATCTCAAATACAGGTAAGGCAGGACATAATAGCAGGTATGTATGCAATATGAATATACTAGCAGGTATGAATGCAATGCGAATCAACTCATGATCTGAATGTGTAAGTATAAGAATCATGCTTTTCCTTTAGGAATCTCTTTTGAAATACCAGCACAATACCAATAGAATCAACAAGAATCTGTGTCCAGCATCGACACCTCAAAACTGTCTCAAATCTCATATCAATGTATCTCTGGCCTCAGCCGTCCGGCTGACCCATCTTAAATATCAATATCTCATCATCTCGCGGCCACGGTCGGTATCCTCTGGATATCCGCCGTCCCAAACAGTCACCGGTAGGTAATCCGTCCCCTGCCAGGCTCAACGTCAACACCACATTCCTCTTGCCCCGGGGTACCTTACCGGGCCCACCATGTACCCGTGACGGCTCCTCCACTCCTCGACACGGATCTCGAAAACCACAGCAAGCTCATGGTGGACGACACTTACATCACTAGAAAACCGCAATTTACATATTTTAAAAATATAATAAGTTTAGAAATTTTGCGGCTTTCCCCCGAAATCCAGAAATATCATAAAATCTAAAGAAATCCTCATAAGTGCATATGTCAATGATAATGAATGCATATGGTATCAATAATCAAGTTGCGATGTGTGATTAATAGATTAGGCATGAACAAATAATATGATGAAGTACATGCACATGAATAGCAATCCTACGATTTCATTTTAAGGAATTAAAGCAATAGCGCAAGTTTAAGTATCAATTATAGTAAAAGGTTTCAATTTAAAGGTTATCTAGTGTGGTGGCATGGCAATTACCAGGGTGTGTGTGTAAGCATGAATAGTGCTCGTGCTGCATATAAAAACCCTGGCAATGGTGCAGGTGTCCTATAAAATGGTTTCGCATATGTATGTCAATATAAGGCATGAATGTAGCAAATAATCATACAAGTATTATACCCCTAATTACTAACATTACTAAGAATCTTTTAAGCTACTAAAACTATCGGGCGACTTGCTCCATCCAACGATAGTCCCCCGTAGATGTTACATCTACTCATCGAAATCCCTAGCTAGTCACGTCCAATCACCGCTTTCCCCTTTCGTGCCGCGTCTGACGTCTCCGCGACCGAACCTGGAATTTACATCAATACCAAACATAAGGTTACATATTAAGAACGACGCAAAACCCAAACGAAAATACTAACGTTCACAAGCTAGGTACAACGTGCATAAGGTGCGCGGAACACACGCGAAAATCGCAAAACTAACTAAAACGTCGATTTGGTCGCCCGGAAAAACTAAAACTCGAACACACAAACATCCGCACTCACACATCCTAAAAGTCATAGGATACGCTAAAAATGTCATCAAGACATCAAAAATAATTTATCACAAACTTTTATCACAAAACTAGTAAGCACAAACATTCTAAAAAAAACGACGCAACATCGCCGTTATGCGACAAAAAGGATTACAACCTAGCATAACATGTAACCGCATAACTAGTTAACCACAATCACTTTAATTATAACACATTACAATGCTTCAAATCATATTTCTCCATAAACAACCCTTTCTTGATTTTCATAACCATCAATTAAATCCAATTTCACACTTGAACAACATAAATTAACACATATCGATGCCCACTTAAGCAAAGTAATCTCTCAATTTAGGTTTGTATAAAACTAGATAACAAGATAACTTAATTAACTAATCAATGGTGCTAAAAAAAAACCTAGTTTAAACAAACTACTCTCTTAAAAAAATAGATTAGAAACTAACACTAAATTTAACACTAAACAAATTTCAAGGTTCTAGTTTAGCACACTTAAGCTACAATTTAACCATTTGATTAGAAATTATACCTCAAAAGATCAATCCTAAGCTTGCTCAAGCCTCCCAAGACACCTCATTTCTCCTTGATTTGAACCAAATTAGGTTGGAGAAGAGATGGAATATGGTTTTGTGTTGAATTTGTAAAGGAAATTGTGGATTTTGTTGAATTTTTGAGATGAAAATGAAGCAAAAGAGAAGAAGAAATGGGGAAAATCTTTGGGGCTGTTGGTGCAGGATTTCTGAGCTGAGGAGGGAGTGGGGAGAGGGGTGGGGGAGTTGGGGAAAAGTGTAGAGAAGTTTCAAAGTCAAAAGACCAAGTCAAACAACAAAACCCATACCCAATTTAATATATTAAAGCCCTTATCATATCATTTTGTTCAAATGAGATGGGGAAAAATTTTGTGGGCTTGCTACTGAGGTGGGGCCGGCCTAGGGGTGAGGGAATAGTGAGAGGGGTTTTACAAAAAAAAATTCTATGCAAAAAGACCCCCTACAAGTCCAAAATTGCAAGTTTTAGCTTAAAATTCAATAAATTTCGATTTCCATAATAAAAATTAGTTAAAATTTAAAATAAAATACTAAAAATTTATATTACAACTAGATTTTAATTAACATGATTTTAAAGCTTAAATTTAGCCCAATTAAATTTGTATTTATCGCTAATTTAATGTATTTTCTTACCGGCTTAAAATAATATTAAAAATTGAAAAATTAGGGAAAATTTTTAAACGACCAGAATTTCATAAGTAACTCATTAGCTACTAAAAAAAAGCAATTACCTATCCATTTTAGGTATAATTAGTCCTAAACTGCAAAATAACGGAAAAAGACGGTTTACGGAAAAATACCGAATTTTCACCGATTTTCAGGAAAACACCAAAACGACTTTTCAAGGCGCTACAATCTTCCCCCCTTAAAGAAATTCGGTCCCTGAATTTAAAAATATAACTACGTGTACCTTCAAAGAGATGGGGATATTTCTTCCTCATCTCGCCCTCGGTCTCCCAGGTGACCTCCTCGCTGCTCGGGCCACGCCAAAGGACCTTGATGGTCAGTATAACTTTCGATCTCAACTTCTTCACCTGCCGATCCAGGATGGCCACCGGCTGCTCTGCAAAAGAAAGGTCGCGCTCTAGCTGGACTGTCGGGTGCTGAATCGCAAGCGAAGGGTCGTGAAGGTACTTGCGGAGCATCGAAACATGGAAGACGGGGTGAACATCGGGAAAGCTGGGTGGAAGGGCCAAACGATATGCAACAGCGCCGAAACGCTCGAGGATCTCGAAGGGACCTACGAATCTAGGGCTAAGCTTCCCCTTTCGCCCGAAACGCATCACGCCCTTCATCGGAGAGACTCTCAGAAAAACATGGTCGCCAACTGCGAACTCTAATCTGTGACGGCGCCTGTCTGCATACGATTTCTGCCTGCTCTGAGCCGCTCTCATCCGGTCTCGGATCAACTGTATCTTCGCCGTCGTCTCCTCAACAAGCTGCGGCCCCAAAATACTGCTCTCGCTGAGCTCTATCCAACAAACGGGCGATCTGCATCTCCTCCCATACAATACCTCGAAAGGTGCCATCTGAATAGTATCCTGGAAGCTGTTGTTGTAGGAGAACTCCACTAACGGTAAATGACGATCCCAGCTACCGCCGAAGTCTAAAACGCACGCTCTGAGCATGTCCTCGAGAGTTTGAATAGTCCGCTCTGACTGGCCGTCGGTCTGCGGATGAAACGCTGTGCTGAAGCTCAAACGAGTGCCCAAAGCCTCCTGAAGTCTCTGCCAAAGTCGGCTGGTGAACTGGGTGCCTCGATCTGACACGATACAAGTCGGTACGCCATGCAACCGCACGATCTCATCGATGTAAAGCTGGGCATACTGAGCGAAGCTGAAAGTGGTCTTCACTGGCAGGAAGTGAGCCGCTTTCGTCAATCGATCTACGATCACCCAGATGGAGTCATACCCTCGACTGGTCCTGGGTAGACCCACAACGAAATCCATCGAAATCTGCTCCCATTTCCACTCCGGAATGGGTAGCGGCTGTAGCTCTCCTGCGGGCCTCTGGTGCTCGGCCTTGACTTGCTGACAAGTCAGGCATCTCGAAACGAACTCCGCAATATCCCTCTTCATCCCGTCCCACCAGTAGGTCTCTCTCATATCATGGTACATCTTGGTGGAACCGGGGTGGACACTATACACTGATCGGTGTGCCTCCTCAAGAATGTCGCGCCGCAATCCATCAGCATCTGGTACGCACAGTCTAGATCCATAGCGTAAAATCCCCTGATCGTCAATCACGAACTCGGAAAATCTGCCCTGTCCCATCTGTGCCATGATCTCTGAGCAACGGTCGTCACTGCGCTGTGCCTCATATATACGGTCAAGCAACTGTGGGCGTGCACGAACATGCGCGAGCTGTCCCCCTGTCTGAGTGAACTCGAACTCAACTCGGCTGTCGCATAACATCTGCCAATCTGCTGACGACTGCCTCTGCACTGCGCGCAAAAAGGATAGACTACCCCCGGGCCTCCTACTCAACGCATCCGCCACTACGTTCGTCTTACCTGGGTGATATAAGATCTCGCAGTCGTAGTCTTTCACCAACTCCATCCAACGACGCTGTCTGAGGTTCAGGTCTCGCTGCTGAAATATGTACTTTAAGCTCTTGTGATCAGTGAATATCTGACACGACTCGCCGTATAGGTAATGTCGCCAAATCTTCAGTGCAAAGACCACTGCAGCCATCTCCAAATCGTGAGTGGGGTAGTTCTGTTCATGCTTCTTCAACCGCCGAGAAGCATATGCGATCACCCGGCCATGCTGCATCAATACGCATCCTAATCCCACTCGCGAAGCATCACAGTAGACCACAAATCCGCCTGATCCCGAAGGCAAAGATAATACCGGCGCCGTAGTCAAACATGTCCGCAGCTGCTGAAAACTGTGCTCGCACTCCTCTGTCCAAACGAAAGGAACTCCCTTCCAGGTCAAACCGGTCAAAGGTGCAGCTATACGGGAGAAGTCCTGAACAAAACGCCTGTAGTAGCCTGCCAGGCCTAGAAAACTGCGGATCTCAGTAACCGATGTAGGTCGGGGCCACTGCTGAACAGCCTCAATCTTCTTCGGGTCCACACATATGCCGACTCTCGTAACCACGTGACCCAAGAATCCGACGCTGTCCAGCCAGAAAGCACACTTGGAGAACTTTGCAAATAGCTGGTGCTCCCTCAGAGTCTGTAACGTAATCCGCAAGTGCTGCTCGTGCTCCTCTCTGCTCCGGGAGTACACCAAGATATCGTCGATAAACACGATGATGAACAAGTCAAGATACGGCCTGAATGTACGGTTCATCAAATCCATGAATGCTGCTGGGGCGTTGGTGAGTCCGAACGACATCACCAAAAACTCATAGTGGCCGTAGCGCGTGCGGAAAGCTGTCTTCGGTATATCCTCCTGTCGAAGTCGTAGCTGATGGTATCCTGATCGCAAGTCGATCCTCGAAAAATACCCCGCACCCTGAAGCTGGTCGAACAAATCATCAATGCGTGGCAACGGATATCTGTTCCGAACGGTAACTTTGTTCAGCTGGCGGTAGTCGATACATAAGCGCAAACTTCCATCCTTCTTCTTGACAAACAGGACCGGCGCACCCCACGGAGAAACACTAGGTCGAATAAGTCCCTTATCTAACAAATCCTGTAACTGATCCTTCAGCTCTCGAAGTTCCGCCGGGGCCATCCGATAAGGCGGTATAGAAATAGGCCCCGAGCCGGGAAACAAATCAATGCAGAACTCAACATCGCGCTCAGGCGGTAGCCCAGGCAGCTCATCAGGGAAAACATCAGGGAACTCACAAACAATCTGGACCCGGTCCAACGGAACCTCTGCAGCTCGAGTATCACAAATATACGCTAAGAATCCCTGACATCCCTTCCGCAAGAGCTGACCAGCGCGAAGAGACGAAATCAAGCTGGGAAGGGTGACGCTGCGGTCTCCCTGAATAACAAGGACTGGCTCTCCCGGAAAGCTAAATATGACTGCCTTCTCACGGCAGTCCACCGAAGCATAACAAGTGGCTAGCCAATCCATGCCCAGAAGCACATCAAAGTCCAACATATCGAGGAGAATCAAATCAACTGATGAATCCCTCTCCCCGATACGAATGGAACACAATCGAAATACAAAACGAGCGACAAACGACTCGCCTACCGGAGTAACAACAACAAGCGGATGATCTAACGACGACGACTCACGGCCCAACATCGGTGCAAAGTGTGTAGAGACGTACGAATGTGTGGAACCTGGGTCAAATAATACCCGTGCGTCGAAAGAACAAACTGGCAAGGTACCTGTCACAACGGCATTGGATGCCTGCGCGTCCTGCGGTGTCAAAGCAAATACTCGGGCCTGTCCTCCACCGATAGCGGGCTGACCTCGTCCTCGGCCTCTGCCTCCTCGTCCTCTCTGAACAGGACCGCCGCGTCCACGGCCTCTGGGTGCACCTAACTGGCGTGGAGCATCGCCTGTGGTAGGAAGTAGGGCTCTCTGAGGAGGGGGTGGTGATAGTGGTAGGGTCACATGCGGAACTGTCGCTGCTCCCTGTCGTCTCGCCGGACAGTCTCTGATAAGATGGTGCGGACTCCCGCACCCAAAACACCCTGGCGACGGCTGCTGTCCCTGGGGATATGAACCATATAACTGTCCCCGTCCAAATCCTCTGCCAGGCCTATCTCTCGGAAAGAATCTGGCGCGCTGCCTCTGAGACGGTACATCGGTGTGAATCCTCTTCGGCCCAGAAACGGCCGAAGTCTGTGATATGCGTGCCTCCATCCGTAATGCCGCATCCATAGCAGCTGAATAAGTGTCGTAGTGCTGGGCGCCAATGGCAAGATATAGCTGGGCATCGAGTCCCTGTACGAACCTCTTCACCATCTTCTCTTCGGTATCCACCAAATACTGAGCATATCGGGATAACTGTGTAAACTGGATGTCATACTCAGATACCGTCATCCCAGGTGTCTTGACTAAGGCCTCGAAGCTACGAGCTCTGGCGTCACGAACGCTCTCTGGGAGGAAACGAGCTAGAAAGACCGCTGTAAACTCGGCCCAAGTCATAGGCGGTAGACCTGCAGCTCGACCTCTCAAGACTGACTCCCACCATGTCTGCGCGAGACCCTCTAGTCGGAAACTCGCAAGCTCTACCCATCGATCATCCGAACATCTCAGCGAACGGCAGATCCTGGATAAACTGTCAAGGAACGTCTGTGGGTCCTCCGCTGCCTCGGTGCCGGTGAATACTGGAGGTCTCAGCCTCATGAAATCCTGTAGTGAAACCGGGATGGTCACGGTGGTAGTAGTAGGAGCAGATATCATGGTCGTCTGTGATGTAGTAGGTACGTCATCCGGCCTCGGTGTACAACTGGCTGCAACTAGGGATCCTACCATCTGACGTAGCTCCTGCATACTCCCCATCATCTGTCGCAACTCCTCCATACCAGTCTCAAGCCTATCCATACGGCCTGGGGAAGGTGGATCGGTCTGTCCCTGCGGCGTAGGCATACCACCCTGCTCAGTCCTAGTCTCGGACGAGCCAGCTCGAATCTCGTCTCGGGTGGCAGCCCTCTGTGCCCTCGTAGCCTTCGGCGGCATAGTGGCTGTTACAGGAAAACGGATAGTAAAAACAGTGCAATAGGATCATAGGATACACGGAATAGAAGAAGGAATTTTCAAGCAAGTATATCCTAAAGTCACTTAGGCGGAGTACCGTATCGCAAGTATACCGCGGACATACATACGCTACGTTACCCTACTTAAGTCACTTACTCCATCTACCAAGGGTCATCCTACACTCAAAAAGGTAAAACCTATCGCTCTGATACCAACTTTGTCACGACCCGCAGGGTACGGAACGTGACTGGCACTTAAGTTTACGAAACGTCTCAAGACGTCCGTAAAATAAGTAAGCCAAAGCCCAGAAACCAAAACCAAATAAGCAAAAGAGTGAAGAGAACCCAATCAATTGAAAACGAGTTTATCAAATAAGTCATATAAAAACCTTTAAAAAAAACAATATCAAATTTTCCGAAAATTTCGGCAGAGTCTCCTTTGTAAATACTGGCCCCCAAAATGGGTACAACAAGAATATATATGAATCCAACAAATAAGGCATCCCCAAGCGGGAGCTAGCTCTTCGCCACAAGGCGGCCTCAAATCCCACGCAATATAAAGCAACAACATGCGAAATAATCATAAGGAAGCATGAGAAAAACAGGATGTCGACTCAAGTGAGCTCGACCCCAAAATACAGTATAAAAAGTCCACAAATCTCACAGTCTCATCTCTAGGTCAATATACAACAATACTGGTAGATACAGTAGATGGAGTACACTAGATACAAAGAATATACAAGGTTGTACGAAATAAAAATATAACCCACCTAAGAGTAAAACCTCGAGTCCAGGCAAAGGAGGCAAAAGAAGCAAGTGCGCCCGCCGCTACTGTACTGACGGAGCGGACCTGAAAAAGGCTGTGGCACAACGGGGGTGAATTGCCAACTCGTGAGTAATAAATAACATCTACACAGGCTATCGAATGCATGCACACAAGTATCCTAGCATCTCAAATACAGGTAAGGCAGGACATAATAGCAGGTATGTATGCAATATGAATATACTAGCAGGTATGAATGCAATGCGAATCAACTCATGATCTGAATGTGTAAGTATAAGAATCATGCTTTTCCTTTAGGAATCTCTTTTGAAATACCAGCACAATACCAATAGAATCAACAAGAATCTGTGTACAGCATCGACACCTCAAAACTGTCTCAAATCTCATATCAATGTATCTCTGGCCTCAGCCGTCCGGCTGACCCATCTCAAATATCAATATCTCATCATCTCGCGGTCACGGTCGGTATCCTCTGGATATCCGCCGTCCCAAACAGTCACCGGTAGGTAATCCGTCCCCTGCCAGGCTCAACGTCAACACCACATTCCTCTTGCCCCGGGGTACCTTACCGGGCCCACCATGTACCCGTGACGGCTCCTCCACTCCTCGACACGGATCTCGAAAACCACAGCAAGCTCATGGTGGACGACACTTACATCACTAGAAAACCGCAATTTACATATTTTAAAAATATAATAAGTTTAGAAATTTTGCGGTTTTCCCCCGAAATCCAGAAATATCATAAAATCTCAAGAAATCCTCATAAGTGTATATGTCAATGATAATGAATGCATATGGTATCAATAATCAAGTTGCGATGTGTGATTAATAGATTAGGCATGAACAAATAATATGATGAAGTACATGCACATGAATAGCAATCCTACGATTTCATTTTAAGGAATTAAAGCAATAGCGCAAGTTTAAGTATCAATTATAGTAAAAGGTTTCAATTTAAAGGTTATCTAGTATGGTGGCATGGCAATTACCAGGGTGTGTGTGTAAGCATGAATAGTGCTCGTGCTGCATATAAAAACCCTGGCAATGGTGCAGGTGTCCTATAAAATGGTTTCGCATATGTATGTCAATATAAGGCATGAATGTAGCAAATAATCATACAAGTATTACACCCCTAATTACTAACATTACTAAGAATCTTTTAAGCTACTAAAACTATCGGGCGACTTGCGCCATCCAACGATAGTCCCCCGTAGATGTTACATCTACTCACCGAAATCCCTAGCTAGTCACGTCCAATCACCGCTTTCCCCTTTCGTGCCGCGTCTGACGTCTCCGCGACCGAACCTGGAATTTACATCAATACCAAACATAAGGTTACATATCAAGAACGACGCAAAACCCAAACGAAAATACTAACGTTCACAAGCTAGGTACAACGTACACAAGGTGCGCGGAACACACGCGAAAATCGCAAAACTAACTAAAACGTCGATTTGGTCGCCCGGAAAAACTAAAACTCGAACGCACAAACATCCGCACTCACACATCCTAAAAGTCATAGGATACGCTAAAAATGTCATCAAGACATCAAAAATAATTTATCAAAAACTTTTATCACAAAACTAGTAAGCACAAACATTCTAAAAAAAACGACGCAACATCGCCGTTATGCGACAAAAAGGATTACAACCTAGCATAGCATGTAACCGCATAATTAGTTAACCACAATCACTTTAATTATAACACATTACAATGCTTCAAATCATATTTCTCCATAAACAACCCTTTCTTGATTTTCATAACCATCAATTAAATCCAATTTCACACTTGAACAACATAAATTAACACATATCGATGCCCACTTAAGCAAAGTAATCTCTCAATTTAGGTTTGTATAAAACTAGATAACAAGATAACTTAATTAACTAATCAATGGTGCTAAAAAAAAACCTAGTTTAAACAAACTACTCTCTTAAAAAAATAGATTAGAAACTAACACTAAATTTAACACTAAACAAATTTCAAGGTTCTAGTTTAGCACACTTAAGCTACAATTTAACCATTTGATTAGAAATTATACCTCAAAAGATCAATCCTAAGCTTGCTCAAGCCTCCCAAGACACCTCCTTTCTCCTTGATTTGAACCAAATTAGGTTGGAGAAGAGATGGAATATGGTTTTGTGTTGAATTTGTGAAGGAAATTGTGGATTTTGTTGAATTTTTGAGATGAAAATGAAGCAAAAGAGAAGAAGAAATGGGGAAAATATTTGGGGCTGTTGGTGCAGGATTTCTGAGCTGAGGAGGGAGTAGGGAGAGGTGTGAGGGAGTTGGGGAAAAGTGTAGAGAAGTTTCAAAGTCAAAAGACCAAGTCAAACAACAAAACCCATACCCAATTTAATATATTAAAGCCCTTATCATATCATTTTGTTCAAATGAGATGGGGAAAAATTTTGTGGGCTTGCTACTGAGGTGGGGCCGGCCTAGGGGTGAGGGAATAGTGAGAGGGGTTTTACAAAAAAAAATTCTATGCAAAAAGACCCCCTACAAGTCCAAAATTGCAAGTTTTAGCTTAAAATTCAATAAATTTCGATTTCAATAATAAAAATTAGTTAAAATTTAAAATAAAATACTAAAAATTTATATTATAACTAGATTTTAATTAACATGATTTTAAAGCTTAAATTTAGCCCAATTAAATTTGTATTTATCGCTAATTTAATGTATTTTCTTACGGGCTTAAAATAATATTAAAAATTGAAAAATTAGGGAAAATTTTTAAACGACCAGAATTTCATAAGTAACTCATTAGCTACTAAAAACAAGCAATTACCTATCCATTTTAGGTATAATTAGTCCTAAACTGCAAAATAACGGAAAAAGACGGTTTACGAAAAAATACCGAATTTTCACCGATTTTCAGGAAAACACCAAAACGACTTTTCAAGGCGCTACAGCATATTTAAATTAGTTTGAATTTACATCTTGTGAAACTTGCCAGCCATGTCACAGAGATAAGATGACCATAGCTCTGTTTATTGGAAACAGAGAAAGAGTTAGTGAACTCTTGGGATGATACATGTTGATGTATGTAGGTCCCCTGTCTACACATGCCAAGACCGGTTCTTGGTACTTCATTACATTCTCTGATAATCTCTCAAGATTCAGACATATGTTCCTGTTGAAACACAAGTCCGAAACTTTTGAGATATTCACAGAATATAAGTTAGAAGTAGAGAACCAATACGGGTATAAGTATTATGTCCTTTGATGAGATCAAGGAGGAGAATGCTTGTGCATAAAAATTCCTGGACTATTCTAAAGGAGAATGAGATTCTCTCTTAGCATTACTCCTCCGTATACACCATAGCACGATGGTATATCGGGGCGGAGCAATAGCACCCTATATGATATAGTGTGCTCTATGATGAGTACTACTGAGTTTCCTATTTCCTTTTGGGAGTTATGCGCTTGAGAAGCTGCATACCTATTGAATAGGGTTCAAATCAAATCAGTTGCCTACCACTTCATATATGATATGGAAAGGGAAGAGCCCATATCTTAAGTTAGTTAAGATTTGGGGTTGTCCGGCCTATGTCTAAAAGCAAAATCCGGACAAGCTCGAGGTAAGGTCTGTTATGTAGAACTGGAAATGTTCCAGCTATACAAACTGCAGCTGATGATTTGGTAGAACCAAAGGATTCAATAGTTACCAACGAACCTCAGCCTCTCTGCCGATCTAGTAGGGATCCTCACCCACCTGAGAGATACTTCTGTTTCTCTATGACAGTGGGAGCGAGGATTGCGTCATGAGATGATGACCCAACTAGTTTCGAGCTGGCCATCAAGAGTGGGACTCTGTAAGAATGGCTGGATGCTTAGCGATCTGAGATGGAATCCTTATACACCAACAAAGTATGGACTTTGGTTGCTTAATCTGAAGGGTTAAATCCCCATCAGGAGCAAGTATATCTTGAGAAGATTACTTGGTGTGCATGGAAAAGTTGAGACTTTCAAACCTAGACTTGTTAAAGGTTTGCATCATAGACCGGTTGTGGCTAATGATGAAACATTTTCTGGGGCCTATGCTTAAGTCTATCCAGATCCTACTTTACACGGCTGCATACCATGAGTACGATATCTGGTGGTTGGATGTCATGACTGCTTTTCTAAAATGGTGTTTTAGAAGAGAGCGTCTATAAGTACACAGCCAGAGGGCTTCGTAAACAGTGGGAGCAGCGGAAACGTGTGCAAGATGTTTTATGTGATGAAGCAGGCATCGCGGAGTTGGAACATCTGTTTTGATGAGTTAGTCAAAGAGTTTGACATCATCAAAATGGTAGATGAACCTTGTATATACAAAAAGGTAGTAGGGAGTATGGTGGTGATCCTCGTAGAGTACGTGGATGACATACTCTTGATAGGGAAGGAGTTTTCTATGCTACGCTCGGTCAATCTCCGCTTATCACAAGGATTCTCCATATAGGATCAAAGTGATACCTACTAAATCCTAAGTTTTGGATCTATGAGATAGATCTAATTGGATGATTAGGATACTCACTAGTTGTAGTAAGATGGTATCAATCGATCCTGGGGAGAATCACTGGAAAGGTTCCAGGGTGATAAAGACGACTGAATGTCAGTCACAGGAATTGTCTTTACCCTCAGTAAAGGGACGGTATGTTGGAAGAGTTCCAAGCTAGATACCGTGGCATACTAGACGAAAAAGGTTGGATACATCGCTACTTTAGATACTACCAAAGAGGCCGTCTGGATGTATATTTGTTTATGAGATGAACATAGTTCCTCCCATTGTGTGACAATGGAGTTGTGGCTTATGCCAAGGAACGCCCGTCCCATCAGTGATCCAGACATATTCTAAGGAAGTATCGCCTGATCATGGAGATGGTTGATCTCCAGGGTGATCGAGGTTAGGAGAGCAGACTCAGAGGATAACACGGCGGATCCACTCACAAAGGCCTTTTCCCAGTGAGAGACTTTTATGGGATGGTTGAGTATGAGATACTGCAACCACTGCTACAGATGGCTCTAGTGCAAGTGGAAGATTGTTAGTTATATGTATGCCCTAGAGGCCATTACTGTACATAGGATGTATATTGTAGTGGATGCTGGGACATATATAGGGAGGACTTTCTTGCTCGACATGATAGTATGCTATCTGGTTGCTCTTTATCTTAATGTGTACACTGATTGTCTCTCTGTTACATGTTGGTAAAGCCCTTAGGATGTGTACTTGACTACCTGAACTATGATGCAGATCATACTAGTGGGGACATGGTAGTCCATAAGTACATCCTTCAAGGTCCCTAGTCATGGGTGTATCGAGACGGGGCATCGATATACCAGAGTAGACTAGCGTATACCTTCTCGACGCATACAGATGGGCGATGGATGATCCCATATCCATTGGTGTTTGACATCAGAGATGATATACGGGTGCTCAGTGGAGACTGGGTACACTGGACGGACTCGCCGAGAACTCCCAGATGGTATTATACCTTACGTCAGATGGCAGTTCTCTGGTGATACTGGTACAGGTTAGTCTGTAGACCCGAGATCGTCATAGAGTCTTGTGTGATTCCCACTGTGCTTTGATTTCCACCTTACCACGTCCAAGAGGGCGTGCAAAACGGTGGTTTTTGGGCACAGTCCCGAATCACATGGAGGCAATGAGCGATAGGAGGGGATTCGTCTCTCCCGGTATAGGGAGTTGATGTTGCACTGTGTTCGATTGGCTATAACCGGAAATCTCTGGCCAGGGTTGCTGAGATTTACTGGTAAGTGTTACCAGTAGTTTCTCGAACTGTTATAGACCTCATATCGACACGACTTATCGAGCTACTGGGGTCTGACGTTTACCACCCTTAGGCGAGATATGCGACATATCAGACGAACAGACCGGACTGTACGGTAAGTGTTACTGGTTGGATTCACAGGAGTGTGCGCGGGCTTGCTCGTCGATCTTCTGATCGCTCAATACCCGGGTGGCCGTTACGTTTAGCAGACCGCTTGCGGCTTGTGGGTGTCTGATATGATCATCACCTACTGCCGGCGTATTGACGAGTCTTTAGAGTCCTACACAGAGGTTTCCTGGCTCAAGCGAAACGAAATAGGAGCGCATATGAGATATGTGCGGGACCGAGAATAATGCGTGTATGTGATACCGTATTCTATTCTCGTGATGAATGTATCGATTGGTTGTATACGATATAACCTAGTTATCGAATCGAGGATTGATTCGATACGTCGATACATTGGATACCGGTCGGTCATATGCGATATGACCGGATCGTTAAATCAAGTGTTGATTTAATGATTTAATGTATAATTATATATTTGATATATTACTTTGCATTAACTAGTATTGGTTCACTTAAAATGGATTTTCTCACTTGATGTGTACATTGTATATGTGATATATTTTTGTGCACAAGATTGTATCATGTTTGATGATACATGCAAACTTGGGTGTATGTTTGATTTAAACCTTGGTTAAGTAAATGGTTAGGGTTTTTATTTATTCATTTATTTATTTCTTTGGCATGAAATAAAATGGTGGCTTTCTTTGGATTTACTTGAAACTTCATGAAGTTTTGACCATTTTGTTTCTTTCCTAAACCTAACCATTCACCTAACCCTAGTTTATTCTCTACACTTAACCATGGTTGCTAATATGATAAGAATCACATTATTTTCTATTATTATTATTATTCTTATCATATTATCATCATCTTCTTCTTCTTCTTCAAGAAGAAAGCTTGCAACCTTCAATGGTGACTTGATGAAAAGAGTGAGAAATCCAATTCTAAAGTGAACCCACTTCCTATTTTTTCATCCTCTACCACTTGCCAAGTAGTATAGGGTGTTTTCTTCACAAGTTCATGACTTGGTAAAGTTGGAGCTTGATCTTGAGTTGCCTCGACGTAGATCATCTTCGGCATCGAAGTCGACGACTTAGCCCGCCCATTTCTCCGATGAAGCTGACGCTAGAGTCCGGGATCCGATGATCGCAGCGAAGGCACATCATCACGGAGCTATGGAGGTGGAGGACATGATCTACAAAGGTTGTATTTCCATTCACTTTAGAGTAAAGTTGTTTACTAGCTTGTAGTTTCGCCTATTCTCTAGTTAACGATCCGTATTAGGGTTTCTCGGCACTTGTAAAATTTGAAATTGGCATGGTTGATGCCTTGTGAGACTTCTTTAGTGTGCCTAGGAACCCTACAATATATATATATATATATATATATATATATATATATATATATATATATATATATATATATATAATTTTCTTCTTTTTTTTTGAAGGGACGGCCGCAACCATGTATTCCCTCCGTCCCTTTTTACTTGTCATTTTCATTTTGGAGAGAGAAGTGTCTCATTTTACTAGACATTTTTGGAATAACGAGGAATCATTAATGATACAATATCAAAAATAGCCTAGAAAATTAATTGCTGCTATTAAAAAGGTGATAATGCTTTCTTAATAATTGAGGGCAGAAATGGTATGATTTTTTTAGTAGCGGGATGTGACAGTAGATTAATTGCTGATATTAAAAAAGTAATAATGCTTTACTTAATCGGTGTGCATTCCTCTAAAATAACAAGTAAAAAGGTACGGAAGGAGTATATATTAACAGATTGAACTCGTTTAAGAAAGTTTGTGAGGAACTAAAGGTATCATAAAATTAAAAGGGTAGATTGTTATATAATCCTTAAAGTTTTAGTCATATTGCACTTTAATACCTTAGATGATTTTTTCATGCGTGTAAATACCCTAAACTACACTTCCGTATTAGTTATCTATCCTCGGTTTGTAATGTTATAGGCCATTTAACTTAGGAAAACATAAGGTAGTTACTTTAGCAATGGAGCGTACACTAAGATATTCATTTATATCCCAAGTAATATGCAAGTAAAATGCAAAACAAGTGAAACTTTGGCGGATTGTATACTAACAACTTGACTGGCAGTAAATTACATCTCCACTTTTGGCCAGCACAACTCAGATCATATCATATACATTCATAAGCTATCTCCTCATGTATAGAATATAGAACAATAAAAGACACCATACGCCATTCTGAATCGTGTTTAAAATTTCCATACCGGTAACAGTCATTTCTAACGTTCCAGGTAAAGAAAATTTAAAAATTAATTTATGTCGTAAATAGTTATTGTAATTATAAACAATGTGTCATATTCCTTAGCAGTCGCCGTATCAACCAATGAACCCGATGCTAAAATTCAAAAGCTAGATGTCAATCTCAAATTCGGAATTCCAAGGTCACCTTTTTAGGATCGAAATCAACATACCAGGATCAGCCAAGATTTTAAACCATCCACGATTCTGGTTTGGAAATAAAGTAGCTCGATGTCGTAATGTCAGCCAAACATACTGTCAATGCAACCTGAAAAATCCAAGCAGTGCCAGGAGGTCCTTTTAAGAATGTTAAGGAACCATTCCACGATTAAACCTCCATACAAGTTGTTACATAGTACAAAAATATCATTTGCATCCCATAAACATATGAAATACTCAAGGCGACATAAAATTCATAAACTGAAAGAAAAATTAATCCGTGAAAACGCGTCACCCAGAACAAAATCACCGTCTTCTCATGCCTCGACCGCCATGACCTCCACGAAAGGCTGCTCCACCACGGCCACGACCGCCCATTGCACTTGCAGCTGCCTCCCCTTGTGCACTCTCCGACTAATAACAATACATTGATGTTAGCGGAAAAATAATAGGCACTTGCTTCGAAGAGATCAGTATATAATGGAAGTAGTTCTTCGAAGGAGAAAGGGAATTTTTGCAACATGCTACGCTACCTTACTGCTGATGAGAGAAGCTTTCTTCAACATGTTAAAACTTTTTATTGGTCATTTTGTGGGGGTGAAATTCTTTGAAGGTACTTAAATTATACATCAATTGACCTTATCCATATTACTCAAAAAATAATAATGACGACAATTGGCAATTGGTTCCATCACAAGAAATTTGTAATGAAGCTAATTGCTTACAGTAAACAACATGCAGCATACATTGTTGAAGAAGCAGACATGTAATAGAAAAATCCCTTTTGTTACAAAAAGAAGAAATACCTTGGGGTTTTTCACCGTCTCATCCACGCTCAGAATAAGACAAGCGGCTTCAGTAGCAGCATTTATAGCATTGATCTGCATTCGACATTTAAGGTCATAAGGAGAAATTATTCAGTACAGTGTACCGAGTGTATCACACCCGGCGGGAGAGAGAAAGAGATGGAAAATTTCTGGCATCCTTTAGGCAGCTTGGTGGGGTCCATGTTCCTATCTCTTTTTCTCTCGTAACTGGACACATATGGCCGGCACCATAGAATTGTCCATAAGAAGAGCTGATATATCACAACCGGTGAGGGAAACAAGAAAATGTAATATTACCTTCACAACTGAAGGTTCCCATACAAAGTTTGAGAAGGAATCTGCAATTCCGCCTGTATTGATATCCACACCGAAATTTGCACCTTCACCTGTGATTAACACAGTAACTATTTAGTGGAGTTTTGATGCGAGAATTTTAAATAGTGATTTAAAAATAAGAAAAAGCTTGCCTGATGCATGTTTTTGTCTGAGTTTATTCAACACATCAGTTGCATCAAAACCAGCATTGTCACAAAGTTGTCGTGGAATAACCTACATAAGAGAGATCATTCAATTAAACTACACGAAACAAGAAGAACATTCTAGCATTTCATTTCTTCACAATGTCAAAAACAGAACTTAAACACACGGGAAAAGGATACAAGTCCAGCACGGCTTACCGGTTCGTTCAATAGTTATTGTACACAAATATACAATTCATAGCCTTCAGATAGCTCAGAAGAAAATTTGAAGACTCAAAGGCCTACTAACAATGAACTAATGGGGTGTTAAGTCTAATTTTATAATTCCATATTAGGAATTTAGGTGGTTTTGTAATTTTATGTTAGTCAACTATCATTTGTGGGAGTAATTGACTCATTTATGTAAAAAGGTGTTAGTGGGCCAGCATAATGAAATCTTGGGAATCATAATTATGTAATTCCAAAAAGGCCAACTATAAAGGAAAAGTAAAGAGAGAACGGCCTCAACAATCCAACGTATCCCCAAGGAAATTTAAATGACAATGCCTCATCTCCTCCTCTGCAACCTTGCACTCCTCGTGACCTCATCTCATTTCTTTTCAATAAATAGCATGACCAGTGAGGGTTGTTAATCATCTTTCTCTCTATTCCCATTTTTCCTCTTCTTCATCTCTTCCAAGACTCCCTAATTTTTCTTGTCGATCCACCGCTTAGATTTTTGGATTTAAATTGAAGATTGGACATTATCTTGCGGGATAATCATCAATTTAAACTCAATCATAGACTCCTTCATCGCTATTTTTTTTTGGGTTATTTCATGAGACGGGTTTTCTTTGGCTTTTTAATTTGGTAATTTTAATTTCATGATAGGGTTTTTCCTATAACCTTTTAATTTGCCTCTCATCCACAGTAGAAAGTTTTCATGTTGATACGTTGATGTATGATTGAGGTTTATATTCCATTGATTTATATTCCACTTCTATTTGCATGATAGAAATATCACAAGTTCTGATTTTACTTTATACCCAAATCCATTCAGCTGTGATATACATTTGTTTGTACAAATATCATGAAAATTTCTATAGAAATAGAACTCAAAATTTATACTGATAAATTTATGCTCATTCTTAATCACAAAATACTTCGGTTTCTTTTGAAAATTTGCAACTATTCCGTCCCTTACACCAAATCAGAAGTGTGAAAGAATCAATTCTATGAATGGAAGATTAGATGGTCTCAATTTATGCATATAGTTTTTTTTTTACATAATTTAGAAATTTAAATAATTTGTTTACCTGCTTATTCATATGTAATTATTCAATTTTTTAGTTGGTCATAATATAACTTTGGAATATTGATCCGCAACTTGAAAATTTAAAGCCAACCTTAAGCTTTTTGGATTTGAAGCCTAAATCCATGTACAAGGATCTAAATTTTCTATTCTGTTGTAGTGATCCTATCACGTTCATCAAAGCTTAGATAGTAAGCTATTTAAGCCTCTGATTAATTGCTATTACTTTTAGAAAATTACAAATAGAAATATTTGTTAAAGGCAAATATCTTCATTTTTTCTATACTGAGAATTAAATGAGACTCTCAATTTATATTTTGGACAATAGAATCTTTCGATTAAGATTATACATAGAGCTGAGATAATTTTTTAAAAATATTTAAGTTAAGGCTTCAACATTTTTATGTAGGTCCAATCGTATTATCCCTTATAGGAATGGATAATCAACCACCTGCCACTCAAAAAAAAAGCACTAGAACCCATATGGAATTGAGTCGAGATGAAACTATCTTCTTGCACTCCTAGAAGAAGTGGATAATGGCTAAAGGTTGGATAATGAAATATTCAGAAAAGAGACATCTACTGAAGTTGTCATTCCTAAAAACTCAATCTGAGATTTGAAAAGAACAAGACTTATGGTAATGTAAGATATAAAATGAAGAACTGGAGGTCAAATCTTGCAATTGTTGAACAAGCAACAAAAAACATGTCGAGTTTTGGCTGGGATCCAGTAATTCAAAGGTTTACTGCCTCTGAAGAACTTTGGGAGGATATAAAAAAAGGTGAATTCTACGTTAGATTACCTTGAAAAATTTTAAACTATTTTTACAATCTATACTTAAGATATTTAATGACTTTGATAATGCAGAATAATGAAACAATGAAGAAATATTAAATTAGAACGATATTTGAGAGCTACGATATGATTAAAAAGGCCTTAGCACAAAACATCACGGAGAGAGATGTTACTTTGGGTACAAATCCTAGAGGAGTTAATACCTTTGGTCCGTCCGAAATTAATATAAATGTAGTTGAAGAGCTAAATAATGATTTAGAAGAAGAAGAAATTACACCCATAGCAACTCCAAATGTCTTCTTAGATCATGGTACCAACAATTTAGAAGCTCGAGGGGCAATTTCTAAGTCCGCCCACAAAAAAAAAAGAAAAATATTGAAGCCATCTCGAGATAGAAGATCAAACTATGCATCTTTGGAAGAGCTTACAGAAGAGACTGGTAGGGATAGTAGATGTGTGGAATGTGTAGCGAACTTATTAACATTGCATGCTAGAAAAAACATCGATTAGTATGGAGCACTTCATGATATCGATCAGCTCACTCATGAAGAGAAATGGTATGCCGAGGGCATATTTTCGGTTGAGCATTTGAGGGAGGTGTTTTGATAAACGTGCTCAATGAATTCGAGCATGACTTAAAAAAAATGATAAGAACTGAGCTTTTAGTTTAATTTCTCTATTAGGTTGTGTTTTGATTATATATTGAAATTATTAAATACTTTGTTATGTGTCGTAGCAATAATTTGAATGTTGAGACATTTTGTTTATGAAATATTATGTGTTTGTTTTGCTTTTGTAATGGCCCATCTATTTTGTTATTCTGTTAATATTAATTAATTTGTTGATGCTTAAGTTGATACGTGCTAGAATGGTGAACATCTTCAATGTAAAGTCTTTAATAATAATTTAGAACAGCCTCATTTGCTATCAACCTCACCTTTCAACACCATCAGCAAATTCCATCCCACAATTATTTGCATCCATAAAAAGAAAAACTTGCATCTGAGAAGATCTATAGTATTCTTATGAATGCAGTCTCTTCCATATATCAATTATCAATGCATAGAGTTTGCATGTAGAGTGAAATTAACACTTCAAACTATGTCATGACATGATTTTGTACAATTTGATAACTTCATATGATATTGCTTAATGTTGTAATGGCTAACAATTAGTAGCAGCTTTTACTTTTACAATATTGCTTGAACATTTTTTGCCTTGCACACACTAACGGTTGTTGGCAAATTACATGCCACTAATTGTTTTGATATTGATATGTAGGCGAATCATGAAAGTTGAGAACTCAAATAGTATAGATAATAAAGTGTCCAGTAGTTGATCTATTGAGTCTATAATTGCTTTACATAGCACACAAATTTCACCACGTTGTAGGCAATCAATTTCTGATTTGGGTCTTATTTATTTAAGGACCAAGATTGAAACCAATCCAACAGAATTTAGAAGAATGTATTGGATGTTTCCTGATACATTTACAAAATTATGTATTATCTCGAGAATACATGATAAAATTTGTGATACTCAAAATGTCAGTGTAGCGATGGTAGCTATGTTTATGCTAACAATAGGGTAAAATCAAAGGTACTCATTGACTGAGGAACATTTGACCGATCTTGATGGACAATGAGCATTGGATTTCATAAAGTTTTGGATGCATTGGTAGAACTATCTGGGACTTTGATGGCTGGTCCATATCCCACGGCTCCGGAAAAAATCACGAAAGATGGTCGTTATAATCCTTACTTCAAGGTAATCGTTTTCTACTAATTTAAAAAGTATATATTTTTTCTTACAAAATTTTAAATTTTAGGAATGTATTGGAGCAATTGATTAAACGCATATTTCAGCCACAGTTTATAGAGAGGATATTACCCGATATCGTAAACATCGTGAATTTTACTCACAGGATGTATTGCCAGCATGCAATTTTGAGCTTCAATTTATCTACGTATTGGGTGATTAGCAAGGATCAACTAACAATGCTAAAGTGCTCAAGTCTGCAATATATAGACCAAATGGGCTTCCGCTTCCACATGGTAAATTCTTCTATTTTTAAGCCTTTTCTTCTATTTATTTATTTGTCGAAGGATCCATATTTAATCTTTTAAATTATTGATAGCTTGAAAATCAAATAACATGAAAAATTTATCTTGTTGATAGTGGGTTTCTTAATATACCAAAATTTTTAACTCCTTATCGAGGCACGAGATATCATCTTAAGGAGTTTGGGCATCAACATGTCCAACCAAAGAACCCGGAGGAACTACTCAATCTTCATCATGCTTCCTTAAGAAATATGAATGAGAGAATTTTTGGAATTTTAAAATCTCGTTTCACAATTTTTAAATCTGCACCACCCAGTTTTTTTTATCTTACACAAGTCAAGATGGTGAAAGCATATGTTGGAATAATTAATTTTCATCGAAAGGATAATGCAGATGACGGGTTCGATTTTGATATAGTAGAGGTTGAAGTGCCACAAAACGTTCCTGCAAACGACAGCGAAGGTTCAAATGCAGACGATGATTTGCAAACATAAACTACTCAACGAACAGCTGCAGTAGATTGGAGAAATAAGCTGGCACAAGATATGTGGGATGACGGTTTTCATGTGACTACAGGACAATGAATGGGTGGTGTAATAGTGTTGTTTTGTAGTTGATTAATATCAAACTATGAGAGATTGGACTGTCTACTTATATGCTTATTAATGTAGAACTTCATTTACTTGTTAAAATTTACACATTTGAGTTGAATTAGATTTCAGAATACTGAGCATTTCCATTTTAAAATTCTAGAAAATTTAGAAATGTTGTCCAAATGACCGAGAATTTGGTTTCGAATTCCGGATTCATAAATTTCCCGGACTAACACCCCCTAAGTGATATAAATTCAACCAGTGACTTAAAAACAGTGGACTGTTCAATTCCACAAAAGCATGGTGTAATCGTGGCTACTCATAGGACTGCCAGTGGCATGTTGACATGCTATGCAAAATATGTGTAGCTTTCCAAATTTGGAGGGCACCACAGGGAACGCAATCAAATTAGTTTATCAGCCTCTCTAGAGGTTCCATTGGAAAGCACATCTTAAGCTCGCACATGATGCAACCTTCTACTTTTCCCTACGAAAACACGATGCAACTTTTCTCTCCCAGCCCAGCTTTTCTCCCGACCCCTTTTTTTCTCCCCATTTGTTCCACATGGTGTTTGGAAAAATCTCTCTCCTAATCAGTCATGCAAAAATGCAAGTTAAAACGACCATTATGTGACACGGACAAACAGATGGGTGAGATACAAGATGTGAATAAATGGGTATGTAAATTGAATCCTTGTTGGATGCATATGAAGTTTGATGTAATCGAACCTGTTCATTTCCCTCTTGACAACTGCTTTATTGACTAATAAATCTCAATTAAACTCTTAAGAGACTCAAAGCCCTGAATGCAGTGGAAATTATGCATACATGTGAGCAGGAAATTTAAAGACATATTTGGTTGACTATAACAAAAGGCATCGACTAAAGGTCCCAAGGAAAAATACAAGTCCTAGGGATCTCAACCACAAATTGATTGGTAACTTGTAGGAAGGCAGGTGAAAAATGACTTTGCATTTCAAGGTTGCTGCTGAACAAAAAGCATGAACTAGAGCTAAGTATGTACAAACTGTACGATACATTTTGCAAGAAGCTTGCCAAACATGGGATTTAATAGTGATATATAGTAAGTCATAGATGTGCCACTATAGATGATGAAGGAAAAATAAGCTTAATACTTGTCTATCAAACTTGATAGCTATAATATACCACTGCACAGTTACGAACGCGACCTGATCCCCAGGGAAAGAATCAATAAATCATGGATAGAAGATTTTGGGTCTCCTACCTCGAGGGCCTTGGCATATGAATTTATGAAAAGCTGTGACTTCCCAGCTATTGTCCGTGCATGCTGTCGCAGGAATCGACTAACTTCCATCTACAATGCGGAATAAGAGAGCATTGAGTGTAAACTAAAGAAACAAGTTACAAAATATCTTAGAAAGTTCCAATTGCTTACATCTATAGCACCACCACCGGCAACCACAGTGGAGTTCTTTAAAGCTCTTCTGACTATCATTATAGCATCATGAAGACTCCTTTCAGCTTCTTCAATGAACTGTGAAAAGAAAAGCATGATGATTATTAAACATAAACTACAGTGACACCTAGCGGAGCAGTCATCTTTTTCTTTAAAAAGAAATAACAAACCTGATCAGCCCCACCACGGAGGACTATGGTTGCAGTCTGACCAGAAGGGCAACCGCTGAATATGTTAAACCTCTCATTCCCTACTTGTCTTTCCTCAAAAAGATCACAAGTACCCAGAACCTTTAACAAGTTAAACATGTAAAAGAATATTAAAAAATGTGTTCAACTAAATTGATTGAAACAAAAATCTTTCCCCTGTTTGTTATTTACGAAACCACATTAAGAAAAGGAGGAATGGAGGCCTAAAATGTCACTGTAGGATGCACCCTAGAGTGGAGCTAACATGAAAATACATCATTGCATGTTGCATTATAAAGTGAGGTAACATAAAGTTAATCCAATATGTAATATAAGAAATGCATATCACATATCAATGAAGTATCATCCAATAGAAAGAATGTTGGATGGCATCACTGTGCGTGAATCCTACAGTGAGATTTTAGGCCCAATTTCCTCTGCTAAAAGATATAGTGAGAGAAACATGATAGCAACCACATCAATGATATTGTTGACAGATGAAGTGACATAAAGGTAATCCAATGTGTAATATAAGAAATGCATATCACATATTAATTATCACCCAATAGAATGTTGCCATGCCAGCATCACTGTAGCGTGAGTCCTACAGTGACATTTTAGGCAATTTCCTCTAATAAAACATATAATGGGAAAACACGAAAGCAACCTCATCAATGACATTGTTGACAGAAGTCTGCACAGTTCCACCTGTAGCAGCAGCAACCCGTTGCAGATCCTCTTCTGTCACACGACCGGCACAAAATATATCTCGATCTGCAAAATACTGGGGAAAAAAGGAATCCCATTATGATCTGAAGACTCTGAATTTGTTATCCTACACAGAAATTGAGAAGTCCTACCTGTGTTGCAAGGTCACCAATTGCCAATCGTGAGAGGACAATTTTTGCTCCGCTCTGGACACACTTATCTAACTTGTCGTAGATGATATTCCACTCAGCATCAACTATTGATTGGTACTGCAGTGGATCAGATAATCTGCAAACAACAAAAAACATGATTACAAAAATATATATATAGCATGGTTATGGAGCAGATATTGAAATCATTAAGAGATACTGTTACCTGATCTCAGCATTTTCTTTCTCTGACTTTAACTCTAATTCAATGTTTAACAAAAGGATCTTTGGATTCAGAAGCTTCTTCGGCTGCTGCTCAAAACCAGCATAAGAGAAGGTTTTTTTGAAAGCAACACCATTGACAAGAAATGAATCCCTCATTGTTCCTCCAGGAACCTGCACCAAAATGCATAAAATCTTCAGAAACCTTGTGTGCCCTATAGATTTCAATAAATGTCTAAAAAAAACTCCATTGACAAGAAATCAAACAATCACGGCTCATTCCATTAGGGTACAGAAAAACAAAACAGCCTTTGTTGAAAAAGCTAATGCAAGAGACGAATTATCATTACTTCAAAAATCAACTTCTTCGGCAAGCATAAAATCATATGCAAAAAACACATATAAACTGATCAGGAATGTAAGAGATTAAGGTCAGATGACAAGAACCTTTTTAATTCCAATCATATTTAATCTGTCATCATTTCCAATAGTAATGACAGCATCCACAACCATGGTAGCGAAAAATTCCTTTTCACCACCTATTAATTTTGATGATAGTGTTGTGGCAGCACATTTGGCCAATAAGGACTTCTTTTCTTCAAGGCTCTTCCCTTCTATACTTACAGCAAGCTCTTTAACCTTGTTAATTGCCTGTTATACATGGTATATTGATCTCAGGTTCACAAAAGACACAAGGAATACTGTCATGTGTATAAGTAATAATAATATGCTCACCAAATTCCCTGCTGCACGGTAACTTCTAATAAGATTCTGAGGATGGACTCCGTCCTCAATGAAAGGCTTTGCCTCTTTCAAGAATTCACCTGCAAGAAGCACTACTGTTGTGGTACCATCACCAACCTGCAACAATCCAGAGTGTAAGACACTAAGACTCCAGATAACTGTCCCAGGTATTACATAAAAGCAGCCGTGACAGAACACCTAGGGTGGGGAAGAACTTAAATTGTCCAAAAGATTACTTTCAGTAAAAGTCCTAATCTCTAAGCTGATTATACAACGGTTAATGATTTTAGAACAACAAAAAGACATTGAGAAAAGAACATGTTAGTGTGTCAACTTCCTCAATTATGCTTCAGAGGATAGGATCCTCGAAGAACTCGCGACGACTATCAGTAACATTTACAGATTTCCTGTCTTTCAAATTCGAATAGCATGAATCGTGTGGTCAAGGCACAAAACATGCAGTTAAAAGTAGCATGCCCTTCAGACGTCTAGAATACTAATACACAAAAAAATATGGGCATGCAATTTATTATTCAAAGCTTTTTCAGGTTTATGGCCAAAGGTTTGAATGCCAATTTTTATGTTCCAAATCATAGATCATTAGGTAGTTTTGGTAGTCTACTGGCTCATCTACATAAGCAATGACATTAAAATCATTTATTTTTAATTATTTTACACTCTAAATAGTGTAGATTGATTTGATCAAGGAAAGCCCTTGAAATTGAAATTCAATGAGGACCAAGGACGGCCCCTCTGCTCCCCCCAACCAAAAAGAGAACTTCCAAAATACCGATATAAGTATTTGAAATTGTTTTCGTATCCTTACAAGGGTGCGCTTGGTAGAAGGTAATTTAGGAGGCCCTTGATATTCTAAAAAATGACCATGCTTGTTTTGGTGTAAGTATTCCCGAGAATATAGAATTACCATGGTAATAAAGATGCTCTTGTTTCATGGGAATTCTATTCCTCCAAAATTAGTGTCTATCCTAAATTTTCATGAAATATTCATATCTAACACAAGATGTGGCAAGACCGTCCGTCCGCCACCGCCAGCCCACCCCGCCGCCACATGTCAGCCGTTGCACATACATATATTACCTAAGAAGATTAAAATATACCAATCACAGTAATGCAAGATTCTTTGGAATAGTCGTCACATTCTTAGGAGTGTAAGCATTCTTGATAATTATCCATTCCATGCACGAAACGTATCATAAATGTAAACGTTAACTCATAATTACCAACTTAAAGTTGGCATGGTGGCAAAGAAATAGTTTTGTGGGCTTATAGATCATGGGTTCAAGAACCCTAAATTTTAAAAAAATTCCACCCCATAAACTATAGGTTGCTTATTTTAATAAGGAACTTTTAATAAACTCCATAAATTTTCATACTTAATTTTTAACAAGGAATTTTTTAAAAATCCATATAGACCACAAGATATTTATTTAACCATGAGTTTTTTTTAATAAAATCTATATAATTTTCATATTTATATCTAACGTGTATTATCTATATATTAGTAATATTGAATTAAAAATTTGTTCTTGTTTCGAGATGACCGCTGCCTCTGTTTTTTTAAAAGAGTTTCACTGGTAAAGTTATTTGGACTATTTGTTCTTCATGCAAAAGGTCAACGAACACTTTTTTACTTTGTTTTGTATTATTTCATATATTTATGCCTTAAAAATAAGTTTTCACACATAAGTTATATACCATCTATTTATATTTATATTTAGAAACATCTGCATAAATTTTAGGGTGTGCTTTCATTCTTTTCTTCGATACTTTTCTAATTTGCTTCTTTATATTTAATATTAATACAAAAGGAAATGTATAGAATACTTGCGTAACATTTAATAAGAATTCAAACTTAATATTTAAAAATAAAAAAATTTGTTGATGTAAATTTTGTTTTGACCTCCCCCACACTTGATTCTTGGCTCTGCCTATGATGAGGACAATGATTTGTGATGTGTTATCTCCACGCACGAAAACATACATAGACGTAACCTTTTTATAAGACTCTTTGCACTATTTTACTATAAACAACAACTGACGTTTTTATCCTAAGCATATAGGATACGCTACATGAACCAACATGAGGATCACACCCCGTCGAGCACATCAATCCTCTGTCTCCACTCATATCGAACAATATACTTTCATTAAGACCTTTGGCATCCATATCTTTTCGTATCGCCTCCATCCATGTTTTCTTCGGTCTTCTTTTCGCTCTTTTGACCTGGCCTAAATCGAGAATATCCATTCGTCGAAACCCGTGCTTCCGTAGGTCAGTATCGTACATGACTAAACCATCTTAAATGGTTCACGCATCTTTTTCTCTACGGGTGTTACACCAACCTTTGCATGAATATCCTCTTTTCGCACTTTATATTTTCTAGTGTTACCACACATCCAACAAAGCATGTGCATCTGCACTACATTTATCTTCAATGCATAATGTTGCTTAGGAGCCCAATACTCCATACCATATAATAAGGCAGGCCGAATAGTGCTCCCATAAAACTTCTGTTTCAATTTTAACGGAAAGTTGCGATCGAACAAAATCCCTGTTACACTCCTCCATTCCAACCAACCAGCCTGAATCATCTGATTGACACCGCTATCGATCTCCTCATCTTTTTAGATGATAGAACCTAGATATCTAAACTGATCGTTCGGCGATATCTGTTGCACATCCACTGTTATTACACTATGATCTCCACT
The DNA here is from genome assembly GCA_030015575.1 of Agapanthus africanus. Lineage (NCBI taxonomy): Eukaryota > Viridiplantae > Streptophyta > Magnoliopsida > Asparagales > Amaryllidaceae > Agapanthus > Agapanthus africanus. The sequence continues at coordinate 101,145,069 of CM057347.1, read as the reverse complement.
TCTCTGTTTACTAAATTTGCATTACATATATGATGCCTTGGACCTACTCAATCTAAACCCCCGAAATTCCAACGTTTGCCTTCATAACTCCAATTTTGCATTAACCTCTGCTTTCGTCTCATTTACCAGAGTAATATCATCAGTGAATAACATACACCAAGATACATTCCTAGATGGTTCTAGTAAGCTCATCCATCAGGACCATCACTATGGCAAGCAAGAACGGACTGAATGCATATCCTTGATGCAACCCAATTATGATCGAAAAATCTCTCGTTAGTGCCGAGTGTTTTTTGCCACCCATTGAGATGGGAAATACGCGTCGCTTGTCAGGCGCATTACAGATTCCCCTGCCTAGGGTAGGCTGGGATTTATTGATTGTGAGAATCCAAATCTCCGGCAGCCGCGGACTAATCTGTCGTTAATTACCCGACGCCTTTGAAGCGAAAGAACCTCCGATTGACGGGTCAAACTGGTCATGCGAACTCAATGTGCCGTATACGTGTATTGTGTTTTGAAGGGTTTTGGATATATCGGGAGCCTCACAGAGTTTACGGGGGTCCCGCTACCCGGATAGCGGGCTGGAGGTCAAGGGGGCTAGCAGCCCCCTTGCGGGGTGCGGGACATCGCCCCATTAGAAATTTTTTTCTAACGGGGGACGTGTTTTGAGTGTGGAGTGTATGGGAAACAAAAAAGGTGAATAACATCTTAAGAACGCGTGGGCGCTGGACGCCGGTGCCTCACGTGCAAGGCGCGTAGACGCTGGATGCCGACGCCTCACGCACCGGCACGCGGGCACTGGGGGCCTGCAGGAAAAAAAGGCTTAGCCCCGAGATTAGGAGTTGAACTCCGAGGGTTAGCAGGCACGTGTGTTGTGTTTTGAAGGGTTTTGGATATATCGGGAGCCTCGCAGAGTTTAGGGGGTCCCGCTACCCGGATAGCGGGCTGAAGGTCAAGGGGGCTAGCAGCCCCCTTGCGGGATGCGGGACATCGCCCCATTAGAAATTTTTTTCTAACGGGGGACGTGTTTTGAGTGTGGAGTGTATGGGAAACAAAAAAGGTGAATAGCATCTTAAGAACGCGTAGGCGCTGGGCGCCGGTGCCTCACGTGCAAGGCGTGTAGACGCTGGATGCCGGCGCCTCACGCACCCGGCACCCGGCACGCGGGCACTGGGGGCCTGCAGGAAAAAATGGCCTAGCCCCGAGATTAGGAGTTGAACTCCGAGGGACTTTGAAAACTCCCAGAAAAGGGAAAAATCTTTATCTTTATGGAGTTAAACTCCCAAAAGAATTTTGAGTGGAGTTAAATTCCCAAAAGGATTTTATTTATGGAATTAAACTCTAAAAGATTTTGACAAATGGAGTTGAACTCCCAGAAATCTTGGGAGATGATCAAAGGGGACCCTTTTCTTCTCCCCTTTAGCCCTGCATCTTCTTTTGAGCCTTGGATCTTCCCCAAAATGGGATTTTTGGAGATGGATCTTGTTCAGTCGAAAATATTTTTTGATAATGAAAGTTTGAAAGTGAAAAATTTACATATGAAAGATAGAAATAGTTTAAGAAAAGCAAGAAGGTTAGATGTTTTCTTAAACGAAACTAGTAATAAGTAGTTATGAGTTGTTATCCCAAGGGTTAGTTTGATGAAAGAAATTGCTAATCTGAGAATAAAAATAAGTCTGAAAAATAGTCCATATTCTTAAGGCCAAACATTTAAACGTTGATACCCTACTATACGTACTTGCACACATCTTGAAACTTGAAATAGTAGAGGATACCTTGAAATGCTCTTGTCTAAAAGTCATGGTATGAAGAAAAAAATTATAAGCGGTGAAAAAAATGAACACTGGTTTTGTAATTGCTTAAGGCAGTATAAAAAAATATAACGATGGTGCTTTATCACCTAGTGCCTGTTAGTGTATATGCCCTAGGGGCCATTATTGTATCATACTAGTTTGTATATTACTTAATGGAAGCTTGGGATATTCACATGTATATAACAGTCTTGCTAAACATGGTAGTATGCTACTTGGTTTTTTCTATCTTAATATGTGAGTATACGTATTGATAGAGCTCTTAGGATCTTGCTTGACTACCAGCGTTGTGATGGCAGTTACACTAGTGGGGGCTGGGTAGTCTACAAGCACATCCTTATTCAGGTCCCTAGTCGTTGGATTATCGAGACAGGGCATCGATACTCCGGAGTAGACTAGTGTGTACGCTTCTCATCCCAGTTGGGGAGATGGTCTGTCCCACAGCCATCAGTACGTCGTACTGGAGATAGTATGCAGGTGCTCGTTAGGTTACGGGTACACCGGACAGGACTCACAGGGAACTGTTGGTTGGTTTTATATCAGTCGTCAGTGAACAGTTCCCAGGTGACATGAGTACAGCATAGTCCGCAGACTTGACACTGCTACTTCGCCTCGAGTGTGTCCCACTGTTCTTAGATTGCTACCCTACCACGGCTCAAAGGAGTTGTGCAAACAGGTAGCAGTTGGGTGCAGTCCCGAGCACTTGGAGGCAGTGGCGGTTAGACAGGATTCGTCTCTCCCGGTATTGGGGGTTGATATCGCGCTGTGTCAGAGAGCCATTACGCAAAGTCCCTGGCCAGGGCAAGCGAGATTTGCGGGTAGGTTCCAGTAGTTTCTCAAGGTGTAATGGGCTTCGCTCCGACACGACTTACACCGCTATTAGGGGACTGACGCTTGCCGCCCCCTAGGCCCGATATGCGATAGTCTAAGACGAACGGACCGGACTGTATGGAGATTGTCACATCAGACTCAGTAGGAGTTCGGATGGGTTTCCTCATCGGCCTTCTTATCGACATCTACCTGGGGACCGTTACGTACAGCTAGTGCCGCTTGCGGTCTGTGGTTAAACTCACTGCCAGCGTAGTAGTCGAGTCTCTAGAGTCCCACACAGAGAGTTTCCCTACTCCAGGCGAAACGATATAGAGATCGTATGGTTTTACGACATGGGTTCGGACGCATACGTGTGTTTACGCACGTACGACTTTCGGACAGTTTTTACCAGTCGGCTTTGGTTTAAGCCAGCTACTGGTATCCGGTTATTGGATTTATACAGTCTAAAGTTTTTCCGTATTTTTGCGGAAAGGAGGGGCGTTCTCGTAATTGCGCGAGAAGCTTCTAGAAGGTGGTGACTAAGGAGGTTTAGGTGGCATATACAATGAATGTGATTAGTGAGTCATATGGATGATTCATCCATGTCATTAATGCATCATAAATGCTTAATGACTCATGGAGATGAATCATCACTAGATATTATCAAGCATGGTTGTTAAATGATTTATTTTCTTTTCTTGATAAAAAGAAATGCTTGATATATATTATCATAACTCATTATTCTCACTTCATTATTATCTTCACCTTCTCTCTCCTCAAGCTCTCCCTCTTCAAACCCTAATCCTCCCCTCTCATGTGTTGAGTACAAGGATTAGTTAGACTAATTAAACCATAACCCTCACTCTATATCACCTAGCTTCTTTGATTAGCACTTAAAGAAGGTTAGTTGCCTCAAGTTTAGAGGCTAAGCTTGGAGTAAAGCTCTCGGGTGGATCGTCTACTACTTCGAGAAGGCCGAGGAGGAGGAAGAGTTCGCAAAGACGAAGGACACGATTCGTTAGGTATAATCCCTAAACATAGTAGTATAGAACTTCTATGTTTCTTGTTAGTTATCGTTTAGCTTCGATTCGTGCGGTTAGTCGATGTTTAAGCAAAGAACAAGATCGTTTTTCATATTTCCGCCTCCCCGCAAGTCGTGGGGTGTTGTACATCGACTTACAGTGGTATCAGAGCCTCGCTAAACAATAAATAACTTACTTGCAAATTTGTATGAATTTCGAACGGAAAAAACGAAACCGGAAAACCCCGAAATCACAAGTTTCTGTCGAATTTTAAATGAAGTCCTAAAATTTTTCAGGGAGGTTCAGAAAGCTTAAAAAGACAGTATAAGAACACCCAAGAAATTTGGGCCCCTGAATCGCCTAAAGAGCCGCGGAACCGCGGCGGATCGCACCGATCCGCCGCGCTTCCGCCGCCGAGTTGGCGATTCAGGAACCCAAATTTCCTGTGTTGCTTCTCTGTGATATTTGGTATTTTCTGGAAGTTTTTATTTTTGCTCAGGTTTCAGATTTACAGAGAAGTGTTGGAGCAAAATTAAAAGTGTTTAATCGATCGAAATTATACAATATTTGCTTGTTGGATTATATCTATGTTTGTATAATGTGTTCGTAAACCTCCCCTAACTGCTAGTATGTCGGTTGGCAGGGGGTTGCACATTTCTGTAATGGTTTTTACTGTTTGTGGATATGAACTGTGTTGGACTGTTGTGATGTATAGCCGGGGTTATGTGATGGGTTATTATTTAATTCATTTGATGTAAATGTAATTTGTTGTAATATTATTTTGCGGGGCACATCCAGATTGCGGTTGTAGCCACCGTTGTATTATTTCATTTTACTGTTTTTGCTCCTAGGACAGACCCAAGGTGGGGTGCACAAACTGCCGGGCGGGTAGTTTGCCGTACCCGTTGGGATCTTGGGTGGGGTAATGGCTATTCATCACAACTGTGTAATCCGTCTTTTGTTGCAGGCTCAAAACAAACACGGATTACTTGCAAATCCAATAAAGTTCATCTGTGATCTGGAATGCCTATTATTGCGTCTGACGAATGTACAATATCTATATATGATAGCTATTTAGACGTCACTTATGTTTTACACCCGTGCTAGCCCAGCCCCCGCTCTGTCGTTAGTTAAGTAACCTAACGGGTGATGACGGGACCCCGTGGCGAATGCGGATGGCATAAGAGGACGTTGTATTTTCGTTGTTTTCTGCAATGATAGGTTAATGATGGGACGCATTATTTATAATGCAAAGAAAATAAACCAAAAGTTTAATCGTTGGAACAATTTAAAAGAAACCACTCGGTTAATTTTAAAAACAGATATTTTTAAATACGGAGCTTTAACCACTCCTTTTAAAAGCTATCAGGTTCCTTCGGTTATATCAAGTTCACTACGTTCACGGTTTCGCCAAAACCTTTCGTAGCCCTCCGTCATTTCATCTGGGTATTCAGTAGTATTCAAGCTGTGTATTTTGACCAACGCCAAGGCATAGTGTTTGGTAGCTGCTGGGTATTCATTTGTTGCATAGATAGATGAGTTAGTTTGGGACAGTCGTATGATCATTTTGGCCAACGTCAAGGATATGTACGGATGGGTTCAAATTAACAAGATAATGATGGGTAGAACTTGACATGTGACTTATGATATTTTGACCAACGCCAAGGTCATAAGAGCATGGGGCAAAAATATATATCGGGAATTTCTAAAGAAACTGAAATTTGCAAAGAGATGCATACCATTTGGAGTTTGATGAATGTTGGTAGGATTCCTTCAACATTATCATACGATGATATTTGGATCCCGATCCTACTGTGAGTATATGCTACTTATCAGGAGATTCGTCACTTAACGATCAATGCTATAAACCAAGTAGGTGTCAAGAAAGGTGTCAGCAGGGTTACGCCCCCAGAGAAAAGAGGTTATTTAATTAAGGAACTTCGCGAAAGCGTTGGAAAACCTCCCTCGAAGTATCGACACTGGCCTGGCTGAACGGTTAAGCAAGTATTGTACGGTGAGAATAGTCCTGGCTAATTCTTCTTTTATGGTTTGAGGAAGGATTCGAGAAACAGTGGGAGCCATCCAGTTTAGATAAACTAAAAACCACTCTAAACTTGCAAGAGCATCATGCTAAAGAGTTTTCTTCTCTCTCTCCTAATTGCAGCGACCCTGAAAATGACTGGACTTAAGTTACTTTTAGAGAAAAATATACTGACATGGCCAAACTATAAAGATTGGCTGCGGAATGTCAAAATGGCTTTGACTTATGACAAATTGGAGTACGTCCTCACCGCTATGGCACCTGCTGTCCCTGGTCCCAAATCCAGCAATGCGGATAAGGAAATCCGCAAAACCTGGGATTTAGATTGCACGAAAGCCAAGTGCATCGTGCTTGCCTCAATGAACAATGAACATCAGAGGAGGCACAAGGATATGAACCTAGATGGCATATTTCTCCATACAAAGGAACTTTATGGAGAGCAATCTCGTATAGCAAGATACGAGGCCTCTAAGAACTTGTTTCGAGCGAGGTTGGCTGTCGGGTCATCGGTAGGAGAACATGTCCTAAAGATGATCGGCTATATTGAAGAGCTCGCAGACCTTGGGACGACTTTGGATAATGAGCTCTATACAGACCTTATTCTCCAGTCCCTTCCTCCCACCTACGCCCAGTTTATCCTGAACTTCAACCTTCAAAGAAAAGAAGTTGAACTTCCGGAACTCCTGAACATGTTAAGGAGTGCAGAGGGCACCTTGCAGAAAGCAAGGGAAACACCCGCTATGTTTGTTAGCGATGCATTTTCTTCCGGGTCCAAGGCTAGGGCCAAAGGAAGGAAGAAGAAGGCCGCCACCAAACCTAGAGGAGGTGTTAGTAAGGTGGGAGAGAAGGGAAAGAAAAAGTTTGCGGTACCGGTAGTTGGCCAGGATGAGTGCTTCCATTGTCACAGGAAAGGGCACTAGAAGAAGGATTGCAAGGCGTGGAACGCCAAGAACCAGGAACCGAAGCAAGCTGTAGCTTCGACTTCAGGTGTGTTTGTAATTGAGAATTGTCTGTCGATCAACTCTACTTCCTGGGTATTGGATACCGGATCAGGATCTCATATTTGCAATTCATTGCAGGCACTGAGAAACCGTAGAGTGCTGAAGGAAGGTGATATGACCCTAAAGGTTGCTAACGGAGCTAGCGTGGGAGCTGCGTTCGTCGGGGATTATCACCTAGGATTGACGAGTGGACACATTTTGGTTTTACATAACTGTTTTTTTGTACCAAGCTTAACGTGTAATATCATATCAGTTTCCTTGTTATCAAATAAAGGTTATGATTTCACGTTTGTAAGAGATGTTGTTAACATCCACCTTAATCATGGTTTGATTGGGTCCGGTACACTAAATAACGGTATATATGTTTTAAACCAACACCAAATTTTCAACGTCCAGAACACACTAAAAAGAAAGTCTCCAGATTTAAATAAAGCTTTCTTATGGCATTGTAGACTGGGTCACATCAATGAGAGAAGGTTGACTAAGTTGCATAGAGAAGGATATTTGGACTCGTTCGAATATCAAACTTATGACACTTGTCAATCTTGTCTCAAAGGAAAGATGACAAAGACTCCATTTACTGGACATGGAGTAAGAGCGAGCGAGCTCTTAGAACTCATACACAGCGATGTATGCGGTCCAATGTCTACACATGCAAGAGGTGGTTTTTCCTATTTCATTACTTTCACGGATGATTACTCAAGGTACGGATTCATTTATCTGATGAAACATAAATCCGAGGCTTTTGAGAAATTCCAAGAGTATAAGAATAAAGTAGAAAACCAAACCGGCAAAAGTATCAAGACACTTAGATCTGATCGAGGTGGTGAATACTTGAGTGCCGAGTTCCTAGGTTATCTAAAAGAGAAAGGAATTCTCTCTCAGCTTACTCCTCCATACACTCCACAGCATAATGGTGTATCGGAGAGACGGAATCGAACCCTATTGGATATGGTACGATCCATGATGAGTAATGCTGAGTTACCGCGATCTTTCTGGGGTTATGCGCTAGAATCAGCGGCATATCTTTTGAACATGGTTCCTACCAAGACTGTGCCTACCACGCCAATCAGATGTGGAGTGGGAAGAAACCCTATCTTCAGTATCTGAAAATATGGGGATGTCCAGCTTTTGTTAAAAAGCAGCATGTGGACAAGCTCGAGGCACGATCAGTAAAGTGTCAGTTTATGGGATATCCAAAGAACTCCAAGGGGTATCTATTCTATTACGCAGAGGAACAAAAGGTGTTTGTTTCTCGTAATGCCCATTTTCTAGAATATCAGTTTTTAGAAAAGGAAATAAGTGGGAGCGAAATAGAACTGGAAGAAATTCCAAAACCACAAACTGCTACTGAAAGTTTGGTAGAACCGGTAGTTCAAGAAGAACAGGACATTCCCGCACCCCTCCGCAGGAGTAGTAGGCCGTCTCATCCGCCTGAGAGATACTACGGTTTTCTCATAGATGGGGATAGAGAGGATTGCATCATAAATGATGATGAACCTACTGACTTCCAGCAGGCCATCCAGAGCGGCGACTCGGTACGATGGCTAGATGCAATGCGGACCGAAATGAAGTCTATGTACACCAACAAAGTATGGACTTTGGACTTTGCTCCAAATGGGGTAAAACCCATAGGATGCAAATGGATCTTCAAGAAAAAGATTGGTGTAGATGGACAAGTAGAAACCTATAAGGCTAGACTTGTTGCAAAGGGTTTTCGTCAAAGACCTGGTTTGGACTATGACGAAACTTTTTCTCCAGTGGCTATGCTCAAATCCATTCGGGTCCTTCTTGCTATTGCTGCCTTCCATGATTATGAAATCTGGCAGATGGACGTAAAGCCGGCTTTTCTGAATGGAAATTTAGAAGAATGCGTCTATATGGATCAGCCAGAGGGTTTCAATCAGAGTGGGAGCAGCGGGAAAGTATGCAAGCTGCTTAAGTCCATTTATGGACTAAAACAGGCATCGCGGAGTTGGAACATCTGTTTTGATGAGACAGTCAAAGAATATGACTTTATCAAAAATCCAGATGAACCGTGTATATATAGTAAAGTTGTAGCCAGAAGTGTCGTATTCCTCGTCTTGTACGTGGATGACATTCTATTGATAGGAAATGACATTCCTATGCTACAATCTGTCAAAGGATTCTTGTCACACAGGTTCTCCATGAAAGACCTGGGTGATGCCTCTTACATTCTGGGGATCCGGATCTATCGTGATAGATCCAAGAGGATGTTGGGACTTTCGCAGTCCAAGTATATCGACACTGTACTGAAAAGATTCAGTATGGATGATTCTAAGCGCGGTAATCTACCGGCTTGTCACGGAATCACCCTCTCCAAAGAGATGTCTCCCAAGACTGATTTGGAAAGGGAACGCATGTCTATTATACCCTACGCTTCTGCGGTAGGCTCTATAATGTATGCGATGTTGTGCACCAGACCAGATGTAGCTTACGCACTGAGCGTGGTAAGCCGGTATCAGTCAGACCCAGGGGAGAAGCACTGGATAGCAGTAAAGAACATTCTCAAGTACCTGAGAAGGACTAAGGAGATGTTCTTGATTTACGGCGGAAAAGGCCTCAGGTTGGAGGCCTTTGCTGATTCCGGCTTCCAGAGTGATAAGGACGATTCCAAGTCCATGTCGGGTTATGTCTTTACCCTCAATGGAGGGGCGGTGTGCTGGAAGAGCTCCAAGCAGGACACCGTTGCTGACTCAACGATGGAAGCGGAGTATATAGCTGCTTGCGATGCCGCAAAAGAAGCAGTCTGGATGAAGAAGTTCCTAACAGAACTTCAGGTGGTTCCTACCATAGTTGATCCAATACCTCTGTAGTGCGACAACAACGGAGCTATAGCTTTAGCAAAGGAACCAAGGTCCCATCAGAAGTCCAGACACATCTTAAGGCGGTATCACCTGATCAGGGAGATCATATATCATCAGGAGATCGAGGTTCGGAGAGTTGCTTCTGAAGAGAACATTGCTGATCCATTCACAAAGGCCCTACCTCAGATTCAGTTCGAGAGGCTACTCGAGATCATCGGTCTTCGATATGCCAGTACATGGCCCTAGTGCAAGTGGGAGATTGTTAGTGTATATGCCCTAGGGGCCATTATTGTATCATACTAGTTTGTATATTACTTAATGGAAGCTTGGGATATTCACATGTATATAACAGTCTTGCTAAACATGGTAGTATGCTACTTGGTTTTTTCTATCTTAATATGTGAGTATACGTATTGATAGAGCTCTTAGGATCTTGCTTGACTACCAGCGTTGTGATGGCAGTCACACTAGTGGGGGCTGGGTAGTCTACAAGCACATCCTTATTCAGGTCCCTAGTCGTTGGATTATCGAGACAGGGCATCGATACTCCGGAGTAGACTAGTGTGTACGCTTCTCATCCCAGTTGGGGAGATGGTCTGTCCCACAGCCGTCAGTACGTCGTAGTGGAGATAGTATGCAGGTGCTCGTTAGGTTACAGGTACACCGGACAGGACTCACAGGGAACTGTTGGTTGGTTTTATACCAGTAGTCAGTGAACAGTTCCCAGGTGACATGAGTACAGCATAGTCCGCAGACTTGACACTGCTACTTCGCCTCGAGTGTGTCCCACTGTTCTTAGATTGCTACCCTACCACGGCTCAAAGGAGTTGTGCAAACAGGTAGCAGTTGGGTGCAGTCCCGAGCACTTGGAGGCAGTGGCGGTTAGACAGGATTCGTCTCTCCCGGTATTGGGGATTGATATCGTGCTGTGTCAGAGAACCATTACGCAAAGTCCCTGGCCAGGGCAAGCGAGATTTGCGGGTAGGTTCCAGTAGTTTCTCAGGGTGTAATGGGCTTCGCTCCGACACGACTTATACCGCTATTAGGGGACTGACGCTTGCCGCCCCCTAGGCCCGATATGCGATAGTCTAAGACGAACGGACCGGCCTGTATGGAGATTGTCACATCAGACTCAGTAGGAGTTCGGATGGGTTTCCTCATCGGCCTTCTTATCGACATCTACCTGGGGACCGTTACGTACAGCTAGTGCCGCTTGCGGTCTGTAGTTAAACTCACTGCCAGCGTAGTAGTCGAGTCTCTAGAGTCCCACACAGAAAGTTTCCCTACTCCAGGCGAAACGATATAGAGGTCGTATGGTTTTACGACATGGGTTCGGACGCATACGTGTGTTTACGCACGTACGACTTTCGGACAGTTTTTACCAGTCGGCTTTGGTTTAAGCCAGCTACTGGTATCCGGTTATTGGATTTATACAGTCTAAAGTTTTTCCGTATTTTTGCGGAAAGGAGGGGCGTTCTCGTAATTGCGCGAGAAGCTTCTAGAAGGTGGTGACTAAGGAGGTTTAGGTGGCATATACAATGAATGTGATTAGTGAGTCATATTGATGATTCATCCATGTCATTAATGCATCATAAATGCTTAATGACTCATGGAGATGAATCATCACTAGATATTATCAAGCATGGTTGTTAAATGATTTATTTTCTTTTCTTGATAAAAAGAAATGCTTGATATATATTATCATAACTCATTATTCTCACTTCATTATTATCTTCACCTTCTCTCTCCTCAAGCTCTCCCTCTTCAAACCCTAATCCTCCCCTCTCATGTGTTGAGTACAAGGATTAGTTAGACTAATTAAACCATAACCCTCACTCTATATCACCTAGCTTCTTTGATTAGCACTTAAAGAAGGTTAGTTGCCTCAAGTTTAGAGGCTAAGCTTGGAGTAAAGCTCTCGGGTGGATCGTCTACTACTTCGAGAAGGCCGAGGAGGAGGAGGAGTTCGCAAAGACGAAGGACACGATTCGTTAGGTATAATCCCTAAACATAGTAGTATAGAACTTCTATGTTTCTTGTTAGTTATCGTTTAGCTTCGATTCGTGCGGTTAGTCGATGTTTAAGCAAAGAACAAGATCGTTTTTCATATTTCCGCCTCCCCGCAAGTCATGGGGTGTTGTACATCGACTTACAGTGCCTTAGACCAACTGGTCTGGGAGTCACTGCTAAGTTTTAGGTGTTGCAAGACGAGGAATTGCGTCTTAATACGCGAGCACATAATCGGTTGGTTAGTATCTCAAGAAGTATTGACGGTCGTATGAAGAATGTGTGAGTAATTCCATCTAAAATATTCATCAACTAAAAAGTACTAAGGAAGATGGACAAGAGTATGATAGCTTGAATTGAATTCTTTAAGTGTATGGATATCTTTTACACACACGTAGGGATATATGATCAATGTTTGGAGGAAAAATAGGAAGGAAAACTAAAGACGATGTTTTATTGAGAGATGATGTGATTTCTAACATCTTTTCACGACCATTAAGATAGGGCTCATGACAACCGAAAAACTGGTGTAATTGGAAACTCTTATTTTCAAGTTCTTTTTTTATAGTTTTATCTTTGTATGTAACTTTCACTATCTTTCTTTTATTATAAGATTTTGTGGGTGTAATCCTCTGAAAACCCTCAGGAGATAACACTACTCCTACTAGGGATACCTAGAGATTTAACGGCTTGTTGCACGTGCTCAGTGCAATCGTGTTGCCTACGAAAGTGTGCTACTTAGGTTTTTCTTTCTCCCTCTTTTGGATAAATAAGTTTGCTCGGAACGATCAAAGTTAAGTTTGGGGGTATTTCTTCAGTCGAAAATATCGTACTTTTGATATGACATTTTCCTTACTTTTCTTAAATATCTAAAGGTGTTTATTATAAATATGACACATATGAGGGTTTATCTGTAAAAATACTATTTTCATATGTTTATATATTATAATTAATATTATGAAGGAAAATATATGCATATAATATTTATATAATATTTTAATAATTTAAATATGCATATCATATCAAATATCCTTAATCAATATTCTTAAAATACAATATCATATCAAATTGATTAGGATAATATCTCAAAAACACCAAATATTACTAACATTATTCTTTGAGATATGGTGCAAACTTTGGCTTAGGTCAGAAGATCGAGATGTTGAGATGTCGGAAATCAAAAATCTGCCGAAATATTAAAGAAAATCGAAAAATCAATACTGGCAGAGACTCGGGAAATATTTTCAAGTTCCAGACATCAACTAAATTTCCATGTGTTACAAGAATAAAGCCCTAGAAATTTGCACCCAAGATCTCACCAAACGGCCATGGATCCGCGGCCAAACCATGCAATATGCGGCGGATCCGCGGCCGATTCACCGAATCAGGAGTTAGGATTTTCATGTTGGATTTGCTACAACCAACCCTAATTCTAAGGATCTACGATTTCTGGCTTTAGGGCTATATAAAGGACCAAGGGTTAAACTTAGAAATCATCAATCTTTTACACAAGCTAATCACCGTCAAAAAACAAGTGATCCAAGACGGGTCCAAGATTCGACGTGATAAAACGACGTGAGATTCAACGAAACATCTACATCTGACAAGGCAGAGATCGAGAGAAACTTTTTCTTCCTTTTGTAATCTAAACTTGAAGTTTGTACTTGTGAAGTTGATTAATAAAGGTAGATCTTTAGTTTAATTATTTAGTTACATTATGAATTTCATCTCTATCCGTTCTTCTATCTCTATCATGCGCGAGTAATTCTCCGCCTGATAGGATTCGTAGGATTAAAATAGAACAATGGATGAGAAAATGTTTTAACTTCTTTTAAGTCTTATGAAGTTTATAAACTTTAGCAAAATAAATGTTAACATCCTTATCGGGCGCGCTACCAATTTATTGCTAGTCTCGACCGCGATTTGAGATCAGATTAACAATTGTTTTGTTAAGGGCTAAACATGAATAGAGATCAATGAAAGAACAAGGGTCAATAGCGGAGAAACCCTAGTTTCTTCCAAGAACCCTAATCCTCAGTTATAACTATCTAGTATTAAATCTATCAATAGATAAAAGGAGTAATCTTTATTAGTCATCCATGACTACTAAATCCGAACGAACCCTACAAACATTCTTCTTATAAAATCTATATCCGTATTCAAACTAGATCTGTATTCTATATCCGTATTTTGACGTAGATCTAGAAACCATTCTCCACTATTCTTTATTCCTCTATCCTTTCTCTTTTTCAACACGTCTAAAGTAAGATTGAAAGATACACATATCCCTAAGGATGACCCGTACTCATCTCGGCTAGCTACACGCAACACCGTTATTGATTGCGGTTACTACACACTCTAAAATAGAATCAATCAGATCTCCTTCCTCCTCTCTGTTGGCTGGACTTTGGAGAAAAGGGGTGAGACTTAAAAATCTCTCCTTTTAGAGATTTGATGGGAGATCAAGTTACCGTTCGTGGGTTTTATAGTGAAAAACTATTTCTTTTTGGAAAAGTAAGAGTTAAACTCTTGATTTAAGTCAGAAAAGTGAAGAAGATTTAGAACCTTGAGGAAGGAGGATGTACAGAAACCCTAACTTTTTTTAGGAAATCAATTATTGTCCTTCATTTCACCATCATGTTGCTTTATATAGGCTTACAATTTTACATATAGCCCCTTAGGCTTTACAAAGTGGCATTTTGCCCATCTTATGACTTATGTGCTTATTTCTTTTGCACATGAGCCATAGGCTTTAAAAAAATTTTGCATTATGCCCATTTTCCTTACATTTATTCATAAAAATTACATCAAAATTATTAATTACATAATTTTCATTTTAGCATGGGGTAGGCCGGCCGCGTGGCTCGATTTGGGCATGGGCCTACTTGATCTGGGCTTGGACCCGCTCACTTGGGGTTGACTTTGACTTTGACTTGGTCAACCGGGATGTAATTTTTGACACCAACAGGTAGACTGCCGTATGTCCTTATATTTGTCACTACTCCATCATACATGTCCTTGAATATATCAATATACCTGATTGGGACTCTCTTCTTCATTATTGTCCGCCATAATACCTTTCTAGATACCTTATCGTAAGATTTTTCTAAGTCAATAAAAACCATATGAAAATCCATTCTCTCGAAAACGTTCGATAAGTTGACGAAGCAAATAAATAGCCTCTATCATCGATCATCCAGACATGAACCCAAACTGATTCTCTATTATCTTAACATCTTGCCTTATCATGTGTTCAATCACCCTCCCAAAGTTTCATGGTGTAACACGAGTTTTACTCCACGATAGTTTGAGCAACTTTGAATATCACTCTTGTTCTTGTAGAGATGTACAATGGTACTCTTCCACCACTCATTTGGTATCTTTTTGGTTTGCCAAATTTTATTAAATAGGTCTGTCAGCGTCTATCTCTATTAAGCATCTCCATATCTTAATAGAAACCATGTCTGGACCAACGACTTTTCTTGATTTCATTCTCTTCAAAACCTCTGTAACCTCAAATATTCTTATCCTACGCATGAAATCACAGTTAATATCTTGAGATTGAATGACAAGTCCATCTAATGTTAGTTGTATATATGCCCTAAGGCCATTATTGTACATGAGATGTATATTATAGTGGATGCTTGGACATATATAAGGAGGGCTTTCTTACTCGACATGATAGTACGCTATCTGGTTGCACTTTATCTTAACATGTACACCTACTGTCTCTCTGTTACATATTGATAAAGCCCTTAGGATGTGTACTTGACTACCAAGATTATGATGCAGATCATACTAGTGGGGCTTGAGTAGTCCATGAGTTCATCTTTCAATGTTCCTAGTCGCGGGAGTATCGAGACGGAACATCGATATTCCAGAGTAGACTAGCGTATATCTTCTCGACCCATGTGATGGGCGATGGATGATCCCATATCGATTGGTGTTTAACATCATAGATCGTATACGGGTGCTCAGTGGAGACCGGGTACGCTGAACGGACTCGCCGAGAACTCCTAGATGGTATTATACCTCACGTCAGATAGCAGTTCTCTGGTGACACTGGTACAACTTAGTCTGTCGACCCGAGATCGTCATAGAGTCTTGTGTGTCTCCCACCGTGCTTTGATTTCCACCTTATCACGGCTCTACTGAGTCGTGCAAACAGGTGGTTTTTGGGTACAGTCCCGAGTCACATGGAGGCAATGAGCGATAGGAGGGGATTCGTTTCTCCCGGTATTGGGGGTTGATATTACGCTATGCTCGATTGGCCATAACTGGAAATCCCTGGACAGGATAGATGAGATTTACTGGTAAGTGTTATTAGTAGTTTCTCGATCCGTTATGGACCTTACATCGACATGACTTGTCAAGCTATTGGGGTCTGACATTTACCATCCTTAAGCGAGATATACGACATATCAGACGAAGAGACCGGACTGTACGGTAGTGTTACTGATTGGATTCGCAGGAGTATGAGCATGCTTGCTTGTTGATTTTCTGATCGCTCAATACCCAAGTGGCCGTTACGTTTAGTAAGCCTCTTGCGGCTTGTGGGTGTTTGATATGATCATCACCTACTGCCGGCGTATTGACGAGTCTTTAGAGTCCTACACAGAGGTTTCCTGGCTCAGGCGAAACGGAGTAGGGGCACATATGTGATATGTGCGGGACCGAGATTAATACGTGTATGTCATACCGTATTCTACTCTCGCGATTTGTGTCATCGGTCGGTTATATACGATATAGCCGGGTTATCGAATCAAGTGTTAATTCGATGAATTGATACACATGATATTAGTCGGTTATATGCGATATAGCCGGATTATTAAATCAAGTGTTGATTTAATAATCTAATGTATAATTATATATTTTATATATTAATTTATATTAACTAGTATTAGCTCACTTAAGATTTCTTTTCTCACTTGATTGTGCATTAGCATATATGTGATATATATTAGTATACATTATTTTGTGTCATGCTAGATACCACATGCTACATTGATGTATGAGACTCACACCATGTTTATAATAATGTGAAGGTTTTATTTATTTAAAGTAAATCAAAATTGGTTGGAAATTATCACATGGTTGAAGCTTGTAGAAGCTTGTGGAACCATTGAC
Organism: Agapanthus africanus; assembly: GCA_030015575.1. NCBI lineage: Eukaryota > Viridiplantae > Streptophyta > Magnoliopsida > Asparagales > Amaryllidaceae > Agapanthus > Agapanthus africanus. The sequence continues at coordinate 101,128,422 of CM057347.1, read as the reverse complement.
AAAGTCCACTCTTTTTGTTTTACTTGTAGATGTTTATTAATCTAACCATTATTGTAACCCATGGTTTATTCTCTACATGGGTTAGTGTATGACACTAACTCACCCATGGTTGTTATTCTCACCTCATAGGGTTTCATTTTCTCATCTTGATCATTTTCTTCTTCTTCTTCCTCATGAAAGCTTTCTAACTTTTAAAATGGTGAGAAAATAAAATCTAAAATGAGCCCATTTTTTACTTCATCATCCTACACTACTAGCCATTTAGTATAGGGTGTTCTCTTCACAAAGTTCATCACCTAGTGAAGACTTCGAGAAAGCTTATTCATTTCTACACTACTAGCCATTTAGTAGCTTGGGTTTGAGTCTCCTCGACGTAGATCATCTTCGGCCTCGAAGACTTCGAGCAAGCTTGTTCATTTCTCCAAGAGAACCCATAGTAGAGTTCGGGAGATCACTACTCGTAGCGAAGGGACCACTACACGGAGCTTTTGAAGTGAAGGACCGATCTACAAAGGTTGTATTCCTTGTTCACTTCTTGTAATGTTTGATTACATGTTTTTGATTGTTTAGTGATCCTTGTTATGGGTTCTTTAGCATCTTAGAATTTTAAAAATTGGCATGCTTGATGTCTTGAAAACCCAGAAGGGTGCTGAGGAACCCCAACATCTAAATCTTTAGTAAAGCTCTCATTGAACAATTTGTCAAAATAATCTCTCAATCTTTTTTTGATATTCTCATCTTGAACTAAGACCTTATGATCTTCATCTTTGACATATTTCACAGCACACAAGTCTCTGATCTTCATTCCCCTCCTCCGAGTAATCTTATATATATCATTTTCAGCCTTCGTGGTGTCCCAACTTCTCGTACATCTCTTTGTAGACCTTAACTTTGGCTTTCCGAATAGCTTTCTTAAGCTCCTTTTTAGCTACTTTATACTTTTTAAATCTCTCTACATCTCTGCTCTTCTTCAAATCTTGATAAAAATCCCTCTTGATTTTAATAGCAGACTTTACTTTTTTATTCCGTCATGACGTGTTCTTAAATGGTGGGGCACCACCCCTCGACTCACCAAGTAGATATCTAGCTAACCTCTTAACGCAACTAGCCATCTTGTTCCATGTTGTGTCTGAATCGTCTTTGGACTTCCAATCACCCCTTAAACTATACGATCTACAAAGGCTTCTTTGTTACCTTCCTTCAGAGAACTAGTTTGGGTTATCATTATTAATATGTTGTCATAATTGTATTTTAGTTGATCATAGTAATTATACTTTTTTCCGGTTAACAGTCAATATATATGGTTTCAATGTTCAAGAAAAGAAAACTTCTTTCATCAATTTTCCTCATTAAGAGAATAACAAGAAAAAACTTCACGCCATAATAACCAAAGCAAAGACAATCTCCTCACTCTAGATCAACAACATCCTGACCTCTAATAGATATGCGGTTACATTGTTCGACAAAATAAATCATAAATCCCCAAACAACCATTGACAGGAAAAAAAACCTTAACCCAGTAAGTTTGGGTATGGAGTTAAGTTAGGATGATTGAAGTTTCTTAAAATTAGCTAAACTTAACTCCAAAATCCTACTATACCCTGTTTAGCTTTCATTTAAGAGTTTAGAAAACTCCAATTATCTATTCATTTAAGAGTTTAGAAAACTCCAATTATCTAAACTCCAATCCAACCTAAGTTTTCTAAACTCCGATCCCAAAAAAGTCCGTTTTGGAATTTAGATAACTCCAAAACAACATTTTGGGTTCAAAAACTCATCAAAGTTAAATTTTTAAGTGGAGGTTGGGACTCACAAACTAGAGTATGCATCCTCTCTACCTCCATTTACCCTAATTCCATACCCAACTAAAATTGATCAAAAAATCTCCACCCAATCTCTGCAAAACACCAATTTCTGAAAGTAATAAAGCGAAAACAGAATCAAATCCCTGATAAAAAGCTCGACTTTCGTTACCTCAGAATCCTGAGACTTGGCAATATCGACAAGGATCTTGGCCGCAGGATGAACGATGTTGAGCAGTTTCATGATCGTTGCCCCATCGTTAGAGATCGTCGTGTTCCCGTTATCGTCATGGATGAGCTTGTCCATCCCCCTCGGCCCTAGGGTCGTGCGGACGCAGTCAGCCACAGCGGTGCAGGCGTTGATGTTGCTCACCACCTGCGCCTTGCCCTGCGACGTGGAGGTCCCTTCTTTGAGGAGTATGATCTGAGGCTGGAGCATCGCCGACATTGCTGCGGATGAGATGAGATCTAGGATTAGGGTTTGGGTTTTGAGAGGAGAGTGGAGTTGAGAGAAATGGAAGAAAGCGTAGGGTTTTAGTTTTGGGAGTTCTGGTGAGTTCAAGGGCAGTTAGCGGGTTAGCGGGTTCGGGTTAAATTCGTGACCCGACCTGAGAGTACGGATCTTGGGCCATTCCTAACGAAGGGTAAACTGTCAAAAAGCCGCCGGCCTGCTTCAAACTAATGTAAAAACCGCTGGTTTTTTTCTCTTGTTGAAAACCCCTGGGCCCAAATCAAAACTCTTCTATATATGAGTTGTGTAATATCTAAACGGTTGTAGTTGCAATTGTAGTTGCCTGTAATATCTCAACAGTGGCATATAATATCTAAACGGTTATTGGAATACAAAACCTAAATGAAATAAAGCCTATGGGGTTTTCATAAAGATTTTGAATAGTAGGCTCTTTCCAATAATATTGAAAATTACAGGGATTTTAAACAGCCCCGGAATGGGATGAGGACTTTTTGACAGTTTACCCAAAAACAGAAGGAAAACCCCTCACTTCGTATCATATTTACTAAAAAGGCCCCTCCTACCTCGCTAGTTACTAAAAACTGAAAGGTTATGCTAACGTTCTAACCATCTCCCATGGCCGATTGCGGAACAAAATTTTTTCATAACGATTAAAACTTGGCGTTAGTGTAACTCTAAACCGAATCTTTACTATAAACCTAACTAGCAATTTGAAGTTCTATCTACTATGATAGAAAGTATACCTAAAGAAACCAAGTCCTTCGGGTTTTCGATCCTCTCCTTTGACTCCTCAAGTGATGCACAGATCGTGCTTGAATTTCGGCCTCCTCGCGCCAAAGACGATCCGCCCGAGAGTGCCTACAAAGAGCTCCTACCTCAAATATGAGGTAATTAGAATACTTAGCTTGCTAATCTAAGTAGACTAGAGTGTGTAGAGAGTGATGATGGATTAGTTTAGAACCCTAGGTTTCTCAACTCATAAGATTTTTAGGGTTTAGAGGAAGAAGAAGGAGCTTGAGGAAAAAGCTAGTGAAGGAAAAAAAATGAGCTTGGAATAAGGATGGCTCATATTTAGAATAATGAAGCATCTAAATAATTGAGAGATAAAAATATCTCCCAAATATCTACCATGCTTCAAAATATCTAAGTGGTGAGTCATGCTTGATCTTTTGTCAACCTCCACCTCATTTTCTCCACCTCACTTAAGTTTAAATCAAAAAGAAAACAAACCCTGATGAAGTGTCTCCTTCTAGAAGCTTTCTCGAGTGAATTACGAGAACACCCTTCATCCGTATATACATACCCGTATTCGTATTCCGAAGAATACGAATACAATGAGACGAAAATAATTCATCAATATAATACCCGGATCCGGCTTAAACCAAAGCCCACTAGTATTATCCGCCCGAACACCACACGTGCACAAGTACATGTATGTGATCGAAGCCCTGCCGTAAAACCATACGGCCTTTACATCGTTTCGCCCGAAGTAGGGAAACCCTCTGTGTGGGACTCTAAAGACTCGACAGTACGCTGGCAGTGGGTTTAACCACAAGCACGTTAGCGGCACTAGCTGTACGTAACGGTTACCCAGGTACCTGCTGGGTTCTTTAGCATTCTCACTACGATTTATAGGGCATCAAGTATGCAATTTTTAAAAAACCTAGAAAGCTAAGCAACCTATGCCAAGGATTTAACTAGAAAATTAGGAGTAAGCTAGCATGGAATCAAACATTACACTAAGTGAATGAGGAATACAACCTTTGTAGACCGGTCCTTCACTTCTAAACCTCCGTTTAGTAGTCCCTTCGCTCCCAGTAGTGATCTCCCGGACTCTACTAAGGGTTCACAAGGCGAAAAGAACAAGCTTGCTTGAAGTCTTTGAGGCCGAAGATGATCTACGTCGAGAAATCTCCAACTCAAGCTACCTCTTCACTTATTGAGAATTAGTGAAACAAACAACCTAAACTAAATGGCTAATCTAGTGTAGATTGATGAAGTAGGATTTATGCTCACTTTAGAATAATTTTTCTCACCATATTTCTTCACTTTCCAAAAAGCTAGAGAGCAAAATTGGAATGAAAAAGAAGATGAAGATGTGAATGGAATGAGAGTGAGTATAGCAACCATGAGTGAGAAAATATCATATATGAACTCATGTAGAGACTTAACCATGGCTAAATATAATGGTTGGGTTAATAAATATCTTAAGTAAAACAAAATTCGTAGACTTAGTCAATGGTTACTACAAGCTTCCACAAGCTTCCAACCATGACACATTTCCATATAATTTTGTATTTACCTTAAATAATTAAAACCCTTAATTATTTTTAGCATGGTGTGAGTCTCATATGTAGGGTTGTATAGCACGGCAGCAAGGTTTCAGGTGGCATCATCCATGCCAAATTAAAATTTTTGCCGTTCTATCTAACCCTAACCCTAGGTTCTTAACTAAAGAATCATGCGGAATCGATAAAGCAAACGACTTTATTTCTAAGTGATAGAGATTACAACCTTTGTAGTCCATTCCTTCTCTTCATAAGCTCTAAGTTGTGGTCCCTTCGCTGTGATCATCAAGCTCCCGGACTCTTAAGAGGCTCCATGAAGTGAATGATACACCCTTGCTAGAAGTCTCCACTATCCAAGATGATCTACTTTGAGGAGCTACAAACCCAAGCTATCTCTTCACTAATTAGGGATTAGTGAAGCTAACACACTAATCTATATAGCTAGTATAGAAGAGGATGATGAAGTAGGAATTTTACTCTCTTTAGTTTTCTTTTTCTCACAATCTTTTATCACATGATAAAAATCTAGCAAGCTTTTTGTGAGCAAAAAGAAGATGAAGTGATGAAAGAAATGAATAATGAGTTTTTTTTTAGAAATGCAACCATGGCGAGCTAGCAAATATCATGGCTAACTCATGTAGAGAATAAACCATGAGCTAGGGTTAGGTTAATAAATATCTTAGACTTGACAAAAGAGTGGACCAAGTCAACTAAGAAAAATATCTTAGCATAAATCCACAATTTTGATTTATCTAAAATAAAACATAAACCCTAATCTTAATCCTAGCATGGTATAAGTCTCTCACATCCATGTTGCATGTGTAACCTAGCATGTTACAATTATACATATCACATATATATAATTTTGTAACAAAAGAAAAGAATACAATAAACATATATCACATATATGTTAAATGTATCCTAATGTGAGAAAAAGAAATACTTAAGTGAATATATATTAGTTAATGTAATTTAATATATCAAATATATAATTATGCATTAAATTATCAAATCAATACTTGATTTAATAATCCGGCTATATGACATATAACCGACTAATATCAAGTGCAACAACTTATCGAATCAACACTTGATTCGATAATCCGGCTATATCACATATAACCGACCAATGTCACAAGTCGCGAGAATAGAATATGGTATCACATACACGTATTATTCTTGGTCCCGCACATATCACATATGTGCTCCTACTCCGTTTCGCCTAAGCCAGGAAACCTCTGTGTAGGACTCTAAAGACCCGTCAATACGCCGGCAGTAGGTGATGATCATATCAAACACCCACAAGCTGCAAGTGGTCAGCTAAACGTAACAGCCACCCGGGTATTGAGCGATCAGAAGATCAATAAATAAGACTGTACATACTCCTGCGAATTCAATCAGTAACACTACCGTACAGTCCAGTCTCTTCGTCTGATATGTCGCATATCCAGTGTAGGGGTGGTAAACGTCAGACCCCAGTAACCGATAAGTCGTGTCGATGTGGGGCTCATAACGGGTCGAGAAACTACTGATAACACTTACCAGTAGATCTCCATATCAGCCCTGGCCAGGGACTTCCAGTTATAGCCAATCGAACACAGCGCAACATCAACCCCCAATACCGGGAGAGACGAAACCCCTCCTATCGCTCATTGCCTCCATGTGATTCGGGACTGTACCCAAAAGCCACCGTTTTTCACGTTCTCATGAACGTGGTAAGGTGGAAATCAAAGCACAGTGGGAATCACACAAGACTCTATGACGATCTCGGGTCTACAGACTAACCTGTACCAGTGTCACTAGAGAAATGCTATCTGACGATAGGTATAATACCATTTAGGAGTTCTTGGAGAGTCCGTTCAGTGTACCCAGTCTCCACTGAGCACCCGCATACCATCTTTGATGTCAAACACCAATGGATGTGGGATCATCCATCGCCCATCATATTGGTCAAGAAACATATACGCTAGTCTACACCGGAATTTCGATGCCCCGTCTTAATACACCCTCGAGTAGGAACAATTAAAGGATGAACTTGTGGACTATCCTGGCCCCACTAGTATGATCTGCATCATAGTCCTAGTAGTCAAGTACACATCCTAAGGGTTTTATCAACATGTGAGAGTAAGACAGTAATACAATACAAGTCAACATGTTTAGACAAAGTGAAACCAGATAGCATACTATCATGTCGAGCAAGAAAGTCCTCTCTATATATATCCAAGCATCCACTATAATATACATCATATGTACAATAATGGCCTCTACGGCATATACGTAACTAACATCATACACCCATGTACAATGTATCATTAAGCATGATAAAAAAAACAATACATTAATATATATCACATATATATTAAATGTATAAGTGAGATAAATAAATGCTTAAGTGAGCTAATATTAATTAATGTAAAATTAATATATCAAATATATATAATCATACATTAAATTATTAAATCAACACTTGATTTAATAATCCAGCTATATTACATATAACCGACTAATATCATTTGCATCAACTTACCGAATCAACACTTGATTCGATAACCCGGCTATATCACATATAACCGAACGATACCACATATCGCGAGATTAGAATACGGTATCACATACGCGTATTAATCTTGGTCCCGTACATATCACATATGTGCTCCTACTTTATTTCGCTTAAGCCAGGAAACCTCTGTGTAGAACTCTAAAGTCTCGTCAATACGCCGGCAGTAGGTGATGATCATATCAGTCACCCACAAGCCGTCAGCGGTACTATCTGCACGTAACGGCTACCCGGGTATTGAACAATCAGAAGATCAACAAGCAAGCTTGCTCATACTCCTGTGAATCCAATAAATAACACCACCTTACAGTCCGGTCTCTTCGTCTGATATGTCACATATCTAGTTTAGGGGTGGTAAACGTCAGACCCCAGTAACTTGATAAGTCGTGCCAATGTGAGGCTCATAACGGGTCGAGAAACTACTGATAACACTTACCAGTAAATCTCCGTATCATCCCTGACCGGGGACTTCCTGTTACGGCCAATCGACCACAGCGCAACATCAACCCCCAATACCGGGAGAGACGAAACCCCTTCTATTGCTCATTGCCTCCATGTGACTCGGGACTGTACCCAAAAACCGCCGTTTTGCACGTTCTCTTGAACGTGGTAAGGTGGAAATCAAAGTACAGTGGGAATCACACAAGACTCTATGATGATCTCGGGTCTACAGACTAACCTGTACCAGTGTCACCAGAGAACTGCTATCTGACGTTAGGTATAATACCATCTAGGAGTTCTCGGCGAGTCCTGTTCAATGTACCCAGTCTCCATTGAGCACCCGTGTACAATTTTTGATGTCAAACACCAATGGATATGGGATCATCCATCGCCCATCATATGGGTCAAGAAACGTATACGCTAGTCTACACCGGAATATCGATACCCCGTCTCGATACACTCTTGACTAGGAACAATTAAAGGATGAACTTGTGGACTACCCTGGCCCACTACTATGATCTGCATCATAATCCTCATAGTCAAGTATACATCCTAAGGGCTTTACCAACATGTGAGAGTAAGACAATATCACAATACAAGTCTACATGGTAAAAATATAGAGTAACCAGATAGCATACTATCATGTCGAGCAAGAAAGTCCTCTCTATATATGCCCAAGCATCCATTATAATATACAATCATGTACAATAATGGCCTCTAGGGCATACATACAACTAACAATCTCCCACCTGCACTAAGGCCAGTTGTTGTAGTATCGCATACCCAACATCCCGAAGAGTCTATCAAATTGTATCTGGGGTATGGCCTTCGTGAGTGGATCCGCCATGTTATTCTTCGTGTCAACTCTCCCGATCTCGATCTCCCGGCGATCAACTATCTCTCGGATTAAGTAATACTGCCTTAGAATATGCCTGGATCGCTGATGGTGTAAGTCCGCGGCGGCGCCCCGGCCGTCGATCCGACGCCGGAAACGCGGAAACAAAAACTTTGCAAACTAGCAAACCGGCACCACCGCGCACTTTTCACCCGGATCGGGCCATTAACCTAGCAACTAGCAAACTAAAATACGGGTAGAGAAGTATACCAAGCGATCCGTGTCCTTCGGTTTTCGTCTCCACTCCGATCTCCTGCGGAAACTCCGTCCATCTCCTCCTCGTCGGAAAGGGCACCACGTAGCCGGAATCTTTTACGGGCTCCCACCTCTTAACCGAGGCAACTCGGGCGCGAAGTTGGCTAGCCGACGCATCCAAGGGATGCTGTAGAATAGTGTAGAATGCTATGTCTCTTTTAGGGTTTAGAAGTCGCCATGGATGTGAAGGTGAGAAAAAGAATGAGCTTTGAAATGAAACTCTCATTTTATGATGAATGGAATAAAATGAGATGGAGATTTTTGCCACCACAAAAATGATCCCTCTCTCTCTCCCTCACCATAGTGGCCGGCCCCCTCTCCTCAAGAAGAAGATTGGAGAGAGAAAAAGACCTCTCCAAGTATATAGAAAAAAGGAATGGAAAAACAATATAGAAAATGGTCACTCTCATTTCTCATCTCAACAAATCAAACAACCATCAAAAGAAAAGCCATGAAAAAGACTAGAATAGAATCCCATCATGATGCTAGTCTCATCAAAAAGCCACAAATGCAAGAAAGCCCCTCACAAGTAAGTTAATTGCAAACTTGCAATTAACCCCCTCCAACGAAAAGTCCGGCCGTGAAGGAACAAAGAAAAACCGGCCGGAACGGAATGCAAACTGGCAACTTCAGAAAACTGATCCCGTAATAAATTACAGGAAAACCCCGCTACTGCAAATACATGCCCGCATTTGTATTCCCACTGAACACAAATACAAAGAGACGATAACTACACTATTTAATATCAGGATCCGTCTTAAGCCAAAGCCGGCTAGTAAAAACCGTCCGATCACGATCCGTGCAATACCGCACGTATCTGATCGAACCCTGCCATATCTCCATACGGTCTCTACAGCGTTTCGCCCGAAACCTGAGTAACTGTGTGTGGTGGACTCTAAAGACTCGTCAACACCTTGGTTGTGGATTTAACCACTAGCAAGTCAGAGGTATAAGCCAATACGTAACGGGCTACCAGGTATTAACTAAAAGGGACGTCGATGAGCGAACTCATCCTGACACCCTACTGAGCCTGTCAGTGACAATATCCGTACAGTCCGGTCCGTTCGTCTATGAGCATCGCATGGCGGGCCTAAGGGGTTGGTAAAAGTCAGACCCCCAATAGCGGTACAAGTCGTGTCGGAGTGTAGCCCAGAACACCCTGAGATACTACTGGAATACCTACCAGCAAATCTCCTGCCTTGGCCAAGGACTTTTCATGTTCCGGCTCTCCTAGACACAGCGCGACCTCACCCCCAATACTGGGAGAGACGAACCCCTGCAGATCCGCTCACTGCCTCCATTTGGCTCGGGACTGTACCCAACTAAAACCTGTTTGCACGACTCCTTTAAGCCGTGGTAGGGTAGTAATCAAAGCACAGTGGGAACTCACACGAGACAAATGACGATCTCAGGTCGATGAACTAACCTGTACACATGTCACCAGGGAACTGCTATCTGACGTCTGGTATAATCCCAACTAGCAGGTTCCCGGCGAGTCCTGTCCGGTGTACTCATAACCCAATGAGCACCTGTATACATCTTAAGTGAACCAACTGACACCAGTGGCTTGTGAGACCGGCCACCGCCCCTCGTCGGGGTCTCGACTGTATACACTAGTCTACTCTGGAGAATCGATGCCCTGTCTCGAAACTCCTATGACTAGGGACCTTTTAAGGATGTGCTTATAGACTCCAGCTCTCACGTATATGATCGCCCTCATACTGCTGGTAGTCAAGCAAGAATCCTAGGGGCTCTATCAACGTGTAATAGAGACTCGTAAGGTCACCTAATGCAGTACACGATGATAAAGATAAACCAGATAGCATACTATCATCTTGAGTAAGACTGTCCTACTGGGACAGGTCCTCCCCTCAATCATTGCAATCATGTGCCTGTGATCCAATAATTGACTCTGAGGGCACTATCTCCAACAGATGGAACCTGGGTTCCTTGGCCAAAGCCACTGCTCCATTGTTATCACAATACAAAGGTATTGGATGCTCGATGGACGGAACCACACCAAATTCGGTTACGAACTTCTTCATCCAAACAGCCTCTTTGGTGGCATTGTTGGCAGCGATGTATTCAGCCTCCATCGTCGAGTCTGCCACGGTTTCTTGCTTGGAACTCTTCCAACAAACCGCCCCTCCATTGAGGGTGAAGACAAAACCCGAGACCGACTTTGAGTCGTCCTTATCATTTTGAAAGCTCGAGTCGGTAAAGGACTCCACTTGGAGTTCACCGTTACCATACACCAAGAACATTTCTTTAGTCCTTCTCAAGTACTTAAGAATGTTTTTCACAGCTGTCCAGTGATTCTCTCCAGGATCTGATTGATATCTACTTACGACACCCAGTGCATACGCTACATCCGGTCGGGTACATAACATCGCATACATGATAGACCCGACTGCCGAAGCATAGGGTATATCTTGCATGCGATTGCTCTCCAAATCAGTCTTGGGGGATATCTCTTTGGAGAGAGTGATTCCTGAGATCGTGGGTAAATTCCCACGCTTTGAATCCTCCATACTAAACTTTTTTAGTATTGTGTCAATGTACCTGGATTGGGACAATCCTAGCATCCGTTTAGATCTATCTCTATAGATCTTAATCCCCAGGATGTAGGAGGCATCACCCAGATCCTTCATGGAGAATCTTTGTGATAAGAAGAGCTTGACCGAGTGCAGCATAAGAATATCATTTCCTATCAAGAGTATGTCATCCACGTACAATACGAGGAAGACGGCCTTACTCTCTGCCACCTTCTTATATACACAAGGTTCATCTACGTTTTTGATGGAGTCAAACTCTTTGACCGCTTCATCAAAACAGATGTTCCAACTCCGTGATGCCTGTTTTAACCCGTAGATCGATTTAAGCAGCTTGCACACCTTTTTGCTGCTCCCACTGTCCACGAAGCCCTCTGGCTGTGTCATATACACGTTCTCTTCTAAATCATTATTTAGAAAAGCGGTCTTGACATCCATCTGCCAGATTTCGTAGTCATGGTATGCAGTGATGTCAAGTAGGATCCGGATGGACTTAAGCATAGCCACCGGAGAAAAGGTTTCATCATAATCCACACTTGGTCATTGACGAAAACCTTTTGCAACAAGTCTAGCTTTGAAAGTCTCAACTTTTCCATCTACACCAAGTTTCTTCTTAAAGATCCATTTGCTCCCAATGGGTTTTACCTTTTCGGGAGCAACTTCCAAAGTCCATACTTTGTTGGTGTACATAGATTCCATCTCAGACCGCATTGCATCCAGCCATTTCACAGAGTCCCCACTCGTGATGGCTTACTCGAAAATAGTTGGGTCATTATCTTCCATGATGCAATCCTCGCTCCCACCATCAATGAGAAAACCGTAGTATCTCTCAGGTGGATGAGGAACCCTAGTAGATCGGCGGAGAGGCTGAGGTTCGTCGGGGACTATCGAATCCTCTGGTTCCACCAAATCATCAGCTGTAGTTTGTGTGGCTGGAACTGCTTCCAGTTCTACCTCTTTACCACTAATTTCTTTTTCAAGAAATTCCTTGTCTAAAAAGGTGGCATTGCGAGAAACAAACACCTTTTGTTCCTTAGTGTGGTAAAAGATATACTCACGCGAGTTTTTGGGTATCCTGAAAACTTGCACAGAACTGACCTTACCTCGAGCTTGTCCGGATTTTGTGTTTTAACATAAGCCGGACAACATCATATCTTAATATAATTAAGACATGGTCTCTTCCCCTTCCATATCTCATATGGAGTGGTAGGCACAGATTTGGTAGGGACCATATTCAATAGGTGTATAGCGGTTTCAAGCGCATAATCCCAAAAGGAAACAGGCAACTCAGCCGTACTCATCATAGAGCGCACCATATCTAATAGGGTGCGATTCCTCCGCTCCGATACACCGTTGTGCTGTGGTGTATACGGAGGAGTAAGCTGAGAAAGAATCCCATTCTATTTTAGATAGTCACGGAATTCCATGCTTAAGTATTCTCCTCCCCGATCAGATCGTAGGATTTTAATACTTTTACCCGTTTGGTTCTCGACTTCGTATTTATATTCTTTGAATTTCTCAAAAGTTTCAGACTTGTGTTTCAACAGGAACAAATGTCCGTATCTAGAGAGATTGTCAGTGAATGTAATGAAGTACGAGAAACCATCCCTGGCATGTGTAGACATGGGACCGTATACATTACTATGTATCAGTCCCAAGAGTTCCGTAGCTCTTTCTCCGTGTCTAGTAAACGGAGTTTTGGTCATCTTGCCCTTAAGACATGACTGGCAAGTTTCATAGATGAAAATTCGAATGAATTCAAATACCCATCCTTATGTAACTTAGCTAGTCGTGTCGCATTAATATGACCTAGTCTACAATGCCACAAGAAGAATTCGTTCATCTCTGAACTTTTTCTCTTGTGTGTGTTTTGTACATTAAGAACTGTAGTTTGACTTAGAACATATATGCCATTACATAACGTGCCTGATCTAATCAACTTTTGATTCAGGAAGATGTTCATAACATCATCCTGCAATACAAAATTATATCTTTCTTTACTTAATAAAGAAACTGATATAATATTGCATATCAGGTTCGGTATGTAATAACATTCGTTCAGAATCAATGTATTACCATTTGGTAATACAAGATGATACTCGTCAATTGTTTTAGCTGCAACATTTGCACCATTCCTTACTCTTACAGAATGATCAACTATTACCAGTTCTCTACCTTTCTTTAGCCCATGTAACATATTACATATGTGGGATCCTGATCCGGTATCTAATACCCAGGACGTAGAGTGTACTGAGAAACAGTTCTCGGTAACTAACACACCCGAAGAAAATGCATCAGCATGCTCATTCTTCGTTTGGGTTGCATGGAAATTCAGATATTCCCCTATTTCCTGCTCGGACTTATAACAATTATAAGATAGAGCGGAACCAACGTTCCCCAGCTCAGTATAATAAGCGGGGTTCAGTCAATACATCCATATTATTATCTTGATTAAAACGTGACACGGTCGCTACCTGGAGAGAGAGAGAGAAGAAAACACTTAGCGTATGCTCTTGCAGGATTAGATTGGATATTATCTTATCTAATCAGGATGGCTCCCACTGTTTTTGTTAAATCTTCCTTCAAACCCTAAAAGGTAAGACTAGCCGGGATTAATTACACGCTACAAGTTCGCCAATCTTTCGGCCAGGCCAGTGTTGGTACTTTGAGGGAGGTTCCCCGTGCTTTCGCACGGATCTAATTAAAATAAAGCTCGTTTTTCCAGGGGCGTAACCCCGTCAACACCTTTTTAGATACCTATTTGATCAGCTAATTGTAATGTGTAAAACTCTCTCAGGAGTAACTCTTACTCGCAGTGGGTATCGGGATCCAACTATCTCATAGAAGGTATGCAATCTCATTGCAAATTTCAACACTTGAAATTCCCAATAATATTTTGCCCCTAGCTTCCTATGACCTTGACGAAGGCCAACAAACCATAGGCCGCTAGTCAAGTTGAACCCGTACATTTCATGATTGAATTAAACCCACCTGCACAATTCTTGACGAAGACCAACAAAGTCGCATGACTACCCTAATCCAATCGTATCATATGCTTTTAGCAGATAAGCACTAATCAGTTACCGTACACTATGCCTTGACGAAGGCCAACAAACGTAGCACGAACACTAAATAGTCCTTATCTGAAATGACGGAGGGCTACGACAGGTTTTTAAGAAAAACCTTTTACGTAATGAACTTGATATCGTTATAGAATCGAGAGATTTGAAAAGGAGTGGTTTAAGCTCCGCTTTTAAAATCGAGTTTTTCAAAATAAACCAAGTGGGTGTTGCATCTGGTAGCTTTTGCAAAAGAGGTCATTCCCGGTGAAGGGATCTCGGCTCTTTCCTCACCGAATGAGGTGCTGGATATTCATAAAGGAATACCGTAATGCAAAACAAGAACTAGAGCCACCTTTTTGAAAAATTAATTCTACAACATCTTTAGTTTTTTTTCTTTTTCATTAATCTCATTAATGAAGTCCCATCATTTATGCTTCCTAACCATCACAGATAAAGAAACGAAAATAGAACGTATGCTTATACCATCCGCATTCGCCACAGTGTCCCGTTATGCACCGTTAGGTTACTTAACTAACGACATAGCGGGCGGGACTAGCGCGGGTGCAAAACATAAGCAACACTTATTATATATCATATATATAATAATTACCATTCATCTCAGCATATAAAGTGATCACATCACAGAATATCAGCAGCAGATGTCCACATATGAAATATTGGATATACTAGGAATTCCATATTTTAAATTAAGCCAGTAAAAAACATGGATTCCACGGTCGTGATGAATAGCCAAACCCACATCCCTAGACCCCTACGAGAGCGGCAAGCAACCCTACTAATTCTAGAGTTAGGAGACCCGGACCAACTCCTCGAGATGGTCTCCCATTGGACTCTAGAACCTGGTTACTTGTACTTCCTGCCTTGGGTCTATCCTAATGCGGAAAAGTAAATAATATACATCAATGGTGACATCATCCTCAATCTGGAAGTGCCCCAATAAAAGAATATTACATACAGGTTTTTACGTGAATGAAAATGAAAAACTCCCATCTCACGCAAAAACCCCCGGCTATTCAAACACGACGATCCAATATAGCATATCACAGCAACACATAACATCACATGCCATCAACGTAAGTAAATATGCGTATCCCAATTGTCGTTGACATATAGCAACGAAACCAGCGATACACCACATATTACACTTACGGTCGCAAAAAAGAAAATAAAAACTACAACAATTGGAATCCGCAACTAGCTTAGACATCATAAACCCGAAATATCACATACTTCGGATTTCATACCTAACCAAATGAATTCCTTAGACATCGCATGCCTAACAATTATAAACCCCGCATTTTAGTCTCGATATTGAAAACACTTTTCAATATCAAGTCGGGCAATTCAACAAGATTCCCGGCAAGTTGATTGAATGTTCGTTAGTAGACGGCCGCACCCCCGATGCCGTCGACGAAGTGCACTTAGGCGGAACACAGTGGCCGCGAGCATCCGGACGGATGCTTTAGGCAACGGGGTTCTCCTGAAGTCACTTGGTCGGGGCTATGGGGCATGGCTATCTAGTAATGTTACCTGGCGAACATTCGCGTACTTTACGAGATTGCGACAGAGTTTTGATCCGAATCAAAACCCCGCGGCAACCAATCAAATGAGACTATATTGCTTGGTTTACAAAATTCAAAATAGTTTTCACAAAACTAATTATTGTGGATTCCAAATATTGTATCACAATTCACAGATAGCTAGACGATGTTAAACATTCCGATCGAATCAACAAACACCCAAAATTTCGCAGAGAGCTCAACACTTGAGCACAGTTTTAAAAAATACCCAGAACATACCACAGCACCTATGGACCAACCGTAGAAGGGCCGACTCATGCCTCACTCATAGCACCGCGGAACCGCCGTAAACCCTAGGGTTTGGCCGCGGTTCCGCGGTCAAAGAGTCGAGGTTCGGTATCGTTCTTCTAGAGGATCCATAGAATTACCTGCATGATTTTCTGAATATTTTTAATTTAGAAAAATCCAACATTTGAAAAAATTTCCGGAGAGCAGGGAAAATTGGGTTTCGAAAAGTCGATCGAACTCTTTAATTTTGTCTAGACGACTCCTAATGCTTTAGTTTGGCTCTGATATCACTACTGGGTTCCTTAGCATCCTCACTACGATTTATAGGGCATCAAGTATGTAATTTTTAAAAAACCTAGAGAGCTAAGCAACCCATGCCAAGTATCTAACTAGAAAATTAGGAGTAAGCTAGCATGTAATCAAACATTATACTAAGTGAATGAGGAATACAACCTTTGTAGACCGGTCCTTCACTTCTAAAGCTCCTTGTAGTAGTCCCTTCGTTCTAAGTAGTGATCTCCCGGACTCTAGTAAGGGTTTACAAGGCGAAAAGAATAAGCTTGCTTGAAGTTTTCGAGGCCGAAGATAATCTACGTCGAGAAATCTCCAACTCAAGCTAGCTCTTCACTAATTGGGAATTAGTGAAGCAAACAACCTAAACTAAATGGCTAATCTAGTATAGGTTGATGAAGTAGGATTTATGCTCACTTTAGAATAATTTTTCTGACTATATTTCTTCACTTTCCAAAAAGTTAGAGAGCAAAATTAGAATGAAGAAGAAGATGAAGATGTGAATGGAATGAGAGTGAGTATAGCAATCATGGGTGAGAAAATATCATATATGAACTCATGTAGAGATTTAACCATGGCTAAAGATAATGGTTAGATTAATAAATATCTTAAGTAAAACAAAATTGGTGGACTTAGTCAATGGTTACTACAAGCTTCCACAAGCTTCCAACCATGACACATTTCCATCTAATTTTGTATTTACGTTAAATAATTAAAACCCTTAATTATTTTTAGCATGGTGTGAGTCTCATACACTCATGTACAATATATCATCAAGCATGATAAAAAAAATACATTAATATATATCACATATATATTAAATGTATAAGTGAGATAAATAAATACTTAAGTGAGCTAATATTAGTTAATGTAAAATTAATATATCAAATATATATAATCATACATTAAATTATTAAATCAACACTTGATTTAATAATCCAGCTATATCACATATAACCGACTAATATCATTTGCATCAACTTATCGAATCAACACTTGATTCGATAACCCGGCTATATCACATATAACCGAACGATACCATATATCGTGAGATTAGAATACGGTATCACATACGCGTATTAATCTCGGTCCCGCACATATCACATATGTGCTCCTATTTCGTTTCGCCTGAGCCAGGAAAGCTCTGTGTAGGACTCTAAAGACTCGTCAATACGCCGGCAGTAGGTGATGATCATATCAGTCACCCACAAGCCGTCAGCGGTATTAGTTGCACGTAACGGCTACCCGGGTATTGAGTGATCAGAAGATCAATAAGCAAGCCTGCTCATACTCTTGTGAATCCAATAAGTAACACCACCGTACAAGCCGGTCTCTTCGTCTAATATGTCGTATATCTAGTCTAGGGGTGGTAAACATCAGACCCCAGTAACTTGATAAGTCGTGCCGATGTGAGGCTCATAACGGGTCAAGAAACTACTAATAACACTTACCAGTAAATCTCTGTATTAGCCCTGGTCAGGGACTTCCTGTTACGGCCAATCGAGCACAGCGCAACATCAACCCCCAATACCGGGAGAGACGAAACCCCTCCTATCGTTCATTTCCTCCATGTGACTCAGGACTGTACCCAAAAACCACCGTTTTGCACGTTCTCTTGAACGTGGTAAGGTGAAAATCAAAGCACAGTGGGAATCACACAAGACTCTATGATGATCTCGGGTCTACAGACTAACATGTACCAGTGTCACCAGAGAACTGCTATCCGACGTTAGGTATAATACCATTTAGGAGTTCTCGGCGAGTCCTGTTCAGTGTACCCAGTCTCCACTGAGCACCCGTATACAATTTTGATGTCAAACACCAACGGATGTGGGATCATCCATCGCCCATCATATTGGTCAAGAAATGTATACGCTAGTCTACACCGGAATTTCGATGCCCCGTCTCAATACACCCTCGACTAGGAACAATTAAAGGATGAACTTATGGACTACCCTGGCCCCACTAGTATGATCAGCATCATAATCCTGGTAGTCAAGTATACATCCTAAGGGCTTTACCAACATGTGAGAGCAAGACAGTATTATAATACAAGTCTATATGTTAAGATAAAGAGTAACCAGATAGCATACTATCTTGTCGAGCAAGAAAGTCCTCTTTATATATGTCCAAGCATCCACTATAATATACAATCATGTACAATAATAGCCTCTAGGGCATACATACAACTAACAGTACCTGTCGAAAAGGAAGGCCGACGAGTAAACTCGTCTGAACTCGTACTGAGCCTATCCGTGACAATATCCGCACAGTCCAGTCTCTTCGTCAAAGAGTATCGCATATCGGGTCTAGGGGTTGTAAACGTCAGACCCTAATAACCCGATGAGTTATGCTGATATGGCTCATGACCAATCCGGGAAACTACTGATCAACCTACCACTAAATCCCAACTGCCTTGGCCAAGGTCTTATGGTCCTGACCAATCGAACACTGTGCGATATCGACTCCCAATATAGGGAGAGACGAATCCCAATAATCGCCCACTGCCTCCATGTGGCCGGGACTGTACCCAACTAGAACCTGTTTGCACGACTCAGTAGAGCCGTGGTAGGGTAGTGATCAAAGCACAGTGGGAACTCACACGAGACAAATGACGATCTCAGGTCCGAAGACTAGCCCGTACACATGTCCCCTGAGAACTTCCATCTGACGATAGGTATAGTACCATTTGGACGTTCTCCGCGAGTCCGTCCAGTGTATTCACACCCAGTGAGCACCTGTATACGATCTTAGGTGCATCTGACCAATGGCTGCGGGACCAACCATTTCCACTTGTCGGGGCTAGAATCATATACACTAGTCTACTCTGGAGTATCAATGTCCAGTCTCGATACTCTCGCGACTAGGGACCATTTAAGGATGTGCTTATAGACTACCATGCTCCCATAAGTATGATCTCCATCACAACGCAGGTAGTCAAGCAAGATCCTACGGGCTTTATCAACATGTGGTCGACATATATGTAACATATGCACATGTTAAGATAGAGACAAACTATAATAGTATACTATTGTATCGAGTCTTTATCAATATGTGCAAGCTGGATAAACATCAATAGAAATAAATACACATATCCTGACAAAGACATCTCAAATAATATACTATATAATTGAGCAAGATTGTCCTGTACATACATATCCCCAGCATCCATATGTATACATATACAATGCTGGCCTCTAGGGCATACATATCCAACAATCTCCCACTTGCACTAAAGTCCAGTAATTAGCGTACCGAATACCCAATGTCTGCTCTAAGGCCAGCTGCTGGCATACCGCATACCCAACATCTCAAAAAGTCGCTCGAACTGCGCTTGAGGGAGGGCCTTTGTATATGGATCCGCCATGTTTTCTTTAGTGTCCACTCTCCGCACCTTGATCTCCTGGTGATCAATGATATCCCTGATCAGGTGATACCGCCTTAAGATGTGTTTAGATTTCTGATGGGACCGTGGTTCCTTCGCTAAAGCTATAGCCCCATTATTATCACAATACAAAGGTATCGGGTCAACAATGGACGGAACCACCTGAAGTTTAGTAATGAACTTCTTCATCCAGACCGCTTCTTTTGCGGCATCGCTGGCAGTAATGTATTCAGCCTCCATCGTTGAGTCTGTGATGGTATCCTGTTTGGAACTCCTCCAACACGCTGTCCCTCCGTTGAGGGTAAACACAAAACCCGATACAGACTTGCTGTCATCCTTGTCACTCTGGAAGCTTGAATCGGTAAAGGACTCGACCCTGAGGTCTCTATTACCATAAACCAGGAACATCTCCTTAGTCCTTCTCAGGTACCTGAGAATGTTCTTCACAGCTGTCCAATGGTTCTCACCTGGGTTTGACTGATACCGGCTCACCACGCTTAGCGCGTAAGCTACATCTGGTCTTGTACATAGCATCACATACATTATAGATCCTGCCGCCGAAGCGTAGGGTATAGTGCTCATGCAAACCCTCTCCTCGTCAGTCTTGAGAGATATCTCCTTAGAGAGGGTGGTTCCGTGCAATGCGGGGATATTACCGCGCTTGGAATTTTCCATACTAAATCTCTTTAGTACGGTCTCTATGTACCTGGACTGCGAAAGTCTCAATAATCTTTTAGATCTATCTCTGTAGATCTTGATCCTCAGAATGTACGAGACATCACCCAGGTCCTTTATGGAGAACCTTTGTGACAAGAACAACTTAACCAATTGTAGCATAGTAATATCATTTCCTATCAAAAGAATGTCATCCATGTACAAGACTAGGAATACGACAGTTCGTCCTACAATCTTGTTATATATACATGGCTCATTCTCGTTCTTAATGAAGTCAAATTCCTTGACAGTTTCATCAAAACAGATGTTCCAGCTCCGCAATGCCTGCTTTAATCTATAAATGGATTTAAGAAACTTGCACACCTTCCCGCTGCTCGCACTGTCTACAAAACCTTCTGGCTGATCCATATAAACGCACTCTTCCAAACTTCCGTTTAGAAAATCCGTTTTTACGTCCATCTGCCAGATCTCATAGTCATGGAAGGCAGCAATGGCAAGTAGGATCCGAATGGATTTGAGCATAGCCACTGGAGAAAAGGTTTCGTCATAGTCCACACTTGGTCTTTGACGAAAACCTTTTGCAACGAGTCTAGCCTTATAGGTTTCCACCTGCCCATCTACACCAAGTTTCCTTTTGTTGATCCATTTGCATCCAACGTGTTTACCCCAGGTGGAGCAATATCCAAGGTCTACACTTTATTGGTATACATGGACTCCATCTCGGATCGCATAGAATCCAGCCACTTATCAGAGTCTCTACTGATAATGGCCTGCCCGAGACTAGTAGGATCATCTTTTTCCAAGATGCAATCCTCTCGATCCCCGTCTATGAGAAAACCGTAGTATCTCTCGGGCGGATGAGAAATCCTACCAGATCTGCGGAGTGGCTGAGGTTCGTCTAGGACTACTGAATCTAGCGGTTCTACCAAATCTTCAGTTATATTTTGTGGTTCAGAAATTTCTTCCAGTTCTACCGTACTCCCACTAGCTTCTTTTGCAAGAAACTCTCTTTCTAAAAAAGTAGCGTGGCGAGATATAAACACCTTCTGTTCCTCGGTGTGGTAAAATAGATATCCTAGTGAATCCTTAGGATATCCCACAAATTTACATAGAACTGATCATGCCTGAAGTTTGTCCGGTTTCTGTGTTTTCACATAGGCCGGACAACCCGAGTCTCAGGCACAGATTTGGATGGAACTTGATTCAAAAGATATGCCACTTTCAAAAGCGCATGTCCTCAAAATGAAAGAGGAAACTCGGCGTTACTCATCATGGAGCGAACTATGTCCAATAGGGTATGGTTCCTCCGCTCCGATACACCGTTGTGCTATGGTGTATACGGAGGAGTAAGCTGAGAGAGAATTCCATTCTCTTGTAGATAATCTAGGAATTCCGTGCTCAAGTACTCCCCTCCTCTATCAGACCGGAGGATCTTGATACTTTTGCCAATCTGGTTCTCTACTTTGTTTCTGAATTCTTTGAATTTCTCAAAAGCTTCAGATTTGTATTTCAAAAGATACACATATCCGAATTTAGAGAGATCGTCAGTGAATGTGATGAAGTACGAGAACCCACCCCTTGCATGTATAGATATTGTACCACATACATCACTGTGTATGAGTACCAAAAGCTCTGCTGCTCTTTCTCCGTGTCCGGTGA
The DNA here is from genome assembly GCA_030015575.1 of Agapanthus africanus. NCBI lineage: Eukaryota > Viridiplantae > Streptophyta > Magnoliopsida > Asparagales > Amaryllidaceae > Agapanthus > Agapanthus africanus. Next base: position 101,106,259 of record CM057347.1, on the reverse strand, counting down.
ACGGAGATTTGGTCATCTTTCCCTTGAGACAAGACTGACAAGTTTTATAAGATGAAAATTCGAACGTATTCAAAAGTCCATCTTTATGCAACTCACTTAGTCTTTTCTCTCCGATATGACCAAGTCTACAATACCACAAGCAGGATTCATTCGTTTATGAACTCTTCCTCTTGCGTGTGTTTTGTATATTGAAAACTGCGTTTTGATTTAGAACATAGATATCATTAAACAGTGTACCTTCTGCAACCAGTACCTTATCAAGGTAAATGTTCATGATATTTCTATCAAGAACAAAGTTATATCCATCTTTATCAGGTAAAGAAACTGATATTATGTTGCAAACCATGGAAGGTACATAGTAGCAATTGTACAAAATTATAGTATTACCATTTGGCAACACCAGGTGATATTCACCGACGACTGCAGCATCAACTTGTGCTCTGTTCCCTACTCTGAGGGACATATCACCAGGTCCAACTATCCTACTTTTTCTCAGTCTATGGAATAAATTACAGATATGAGTTTCTGATCCGGTATCTAGTATCCAAAAGGTAGGACTGACCGAAAAGCAGTTCTCAATTACAAGAACACCTGAAGTAGATGCAATAGCATACTTCTTCTTCGTTGGGGTCTTTAAGGAATTCAGACTATCCTCTTTTCTCTGCTCATACTTATGACCGTCATGTTGGCTATAGTGCCCTTAAGGCAATTATCGTAGTCACAGGCAGGTGATTATGATGATTGAGGGAGGACCTATACCGGTAGAACAGTCTTACTCGAGATGATAGTATGCTATCTGGTTTGTCTTTATCATTACTATTACATGTTGATGGAGCCCATAGGATTCTTGCTTGACTACCAGCATTATAATGGCGATCATATACGTGGGAGCTGGTGGTCTATAAGCACATCCTTAAATGTTCCTAGTCGTGGGAGTTTCGAGACTGGGCATCGATACTCTAGAGTAGACTAGTGTATACAGATCGAGACCCCGACGAGGGGTGGTGGCCCGGTCTCACAAGCCATTGGTGTTAGTTTGTTCACCTAAGATAGTATACAAGTGCTCATTGGGTTATGAGTACACTGGACGGACTCGCCGAGAACCTGCTAGTTGGTAGTATACCTATTGTCAGATAGCAGTTCCCAGGTGACATGTGTATAGGTTAGTCTGTTGACCTGAGATCGTCATTTGTCTCGTGTGAGTTCCCACTGTGCTTTGATTACTACCCTACCACGGCTCAAAAAAGTCGTGCAAACAGGTTTTAGTTGGGTACAGTCCCGAGCCACACGGAGGCAGTGAGCGGATTGTCGGGGATTCGTCTCTCCCGGTATTAGGGTTGATGTCGCGCAGTGTACGAGTGGCCATCACCAGAAATCCTTGGCCAAGGTAGCCGAGAATTACTGATCTAGAATCGGTAGTTTCTCATGCGGTGATGGGTTTCATACCGACACGAATTATCGCGTTATTAGGGGGTTTGACTTTATCCACCCCCTAGACTCGATATGCGATACTCTTAGACGAACAGACCGGACTGTACGGATATTGTCACTGTCAGGCTCAGTAGGGGTTCAGAATGAGTTTGCTCGTCGGCCTCCTTTTCGCTCAATACCTGGGTAGCCGTTACGTACAGCTAGTGCCACTAACGTGCTTGTGGTTAACCCACTGCCAGCGTATTGACGAGTCTTTAGAATCCCACACAGAGGGTTTCCCTGGTTCTGGCGAAATGATGTAGTAGCCATATTGGATACGTGCAGGGTTCCGATCGATTGATGTACTTTGTATCCGGACTTTCGATCAGACAGTTGATAATACTAGCTAGCTCGGGTTTGAGCCGGATTATTAAATCAAGTATTGATTTAATAATTTACGTATATATATTTCGATACGTATATTCTAGTGTTATGTTCCTTGTGTTATTCTATCTCTTTGGGTATTCGTATTTCGGTACGAATGCAGGTATGTATATACAGTAGAATGTAATCCGTATTTTATCCGGAAAACATTCTAGAAGGCGGACACCTCATTTTTGGATTTGACCATTTTTTAGAAAATGGTAAATGAGGTGGAAATTGAAAAATGGGGAGTATGGTGATGACCATGCTTGCATAGTGTACACAAATGAATTGTTAATTCATTTGTGCATACTATTCAAGTATGGATGGATTTTAAAATGAAAAGAAAAGGTTTTACAAAACCAAGCATGCTCAATTTCTCTTTCATGGTTAGCTTCATTATTTTTGAGCATGAGTTTTTTCTTGAGCTCTTCATCACCATTTGTGCTTCACTCCTCTCTTGATTTTTCATGGTTGCCTCCACCTTCATTCACCACCTCCTCTCAACTCTCTCATGTGTTGAGAATCATGAGCGAAGGTGGGATGAGATAGATCAACACTTGGATTAAAAACACTACATCCTAGGCTTTCTAGAGTAGCATCCTAGAAACTCTAGTTACTTCACTTGCATCAATTATATGAAGCTAGAGCTACAACTACATCTCTCGGGTGGATCATCATCGATGGAGGGGGACCGGCGACCAAGCTTGATCAAGGAGCCTCTAGGAGCTTGGGAAGATGGTTGAAAACCGAAGGATACGGATCAACTTGGTATAACCATTCCTAACTCCTTTTATTTGCTTGCTAGTATAGGGTTTAGGGTAGATCCGGGTATCGGGTAATGGTAGCGCCAATTTAGTAAATTTTTGTTCCGCATTTGGCCACGGTTTGATGGTCGGGGCGCCACCGTAACCCAACATGGTATTAGAGCCAACCCGTAAACCCCTTACTATCTTGTTTAGACGATGCTAAAGTATCAAAATCGAAACAACCCCGAAATGATACCATGCAGATTCCAGTCTCTGTCAATTTTTAAAGTCTTCAAAAAATTATTTTGGCAACTGCAGAAGACTATTTGTATGACCACAAGAGCTCACACCAAATACGAACCTATTCTACCTGTTTTCACCCGAGCACATGCACAAAAAATCCGAGCCGGCCGGCCCTGAGAGGGAGTTAGGACTTTGTATTTTGTGTGTGGTCTGGTCTCTGGAATATTGGTTCAGTGGTATTGCTAGTTTAGCTCAGTTTTGATATTGCTTTATCTAGTTGTTTGGGGCTATTCGGGGTGTTTCGAAGTCGATATTTTAACACTGTTTAAATGTTTATCAGTACATACATTACTATCTGCGACCGTGAATGTCATTCGAGCGGTACAACTCGTCTAATTGCTATATGTTCTTTTAGACGAGTTTACGAACGTGACATTCACGTTGATGTTCTGTGTTGTGCTGTGTTGTGGTTGGATCGTCGTGGTGGATAGCTTGGGTGCAATATTAGTACAGTTTAGTTTCATTTGTATATTTGATATTGCGGGGCGAGCGTCCGACATGTGGACTGCCGTCACTGCTAGTTTGTATATTATTTGTTTGGGGCACGACCGGGTTGAGGTCGATGCACTCTTGTATATTATTTTTTTCTGTACTAGGATTGCCCCGCGGTGGAGTGCACGAATAGCCGGGTTCTAGAGGGCAACGGGTCCGCATCTCATGGCGTTGAGACGGAGGGGACCTTACTCTAGAATTGGCGGGCTTTTCGCCGCACTCGTAGGGGGTATATGTTGACTTACGGAGGGGTGCCCAAGTTACCGGATTCCGTGAAGTGTTGGGTGGCCCATTCACGTTATTGAAGGGGGTTGCCTCACTTCTGGTTTTGGCAGGTAACTTGCCATGCTCGTAGGGGTCTAGGTTTTCATTGCACAACTATCCACACGACAGGAAATGTCGGGTTTCATTTGCGACGCAAGTGAAACCTGGGGCTCCAGGATTATCCACTATTCTGTGTTGCTTCTGTGATGCTTCTGTGATGTTGCTTTATATCATGCCTGGGATGATTGTTATATATATATTTATATATATACCAGTAGATGTTGTATATGTTTTGCACTCGCGCTAGTCCAGTCCCCGCTCTGTCGTTAGTTAAGTAACCTAACGAGCGATGACGGGACCCAGTGGCGAATGCGGATGACATATACGTACATCATATTTTCGTTCTTTTTTGGTGTGATTAATTGATGGGACTGCATTGATTCTTATCAATGCAAGGATAAAACAAACCTATATGATGTTGTTGGAACCAAGTTTTTAAAAACCGACATTACAGACGTTTTCTTTTGCTTTGCACAGTGGTATTCGGTTATGAATATCCAGCACCTCAATCGACGAGGCAAGGGCCGAGACCCCTTCACCGAGAGTGACCCCTTGGGCAGAAGTTTGCGTCGGCGTAATAACTTCACTATAGTCGATTCTTTTGCTTTGCATCGTGGTATTCAGTTTGGAATATCCTGCACCTCATTCGACGAGGAAAGAGCCGAGATCCCTTCACAGGGAGTGACCTCTTTAGCGAAAGTTTTTCGCCATTATATATTTATAAAACCACTCGGTTTCTTCAATGATATCAAGTTCATTACGTTAAAGGTTTTTCGCCAAAAACCAGCCATAGCCCTCCATCATTTCTTACAAGTATTGCTTAGTATTCGTGCTACGTTTGTTGACTGTGTCAGGGCGTAGTGTGCGGCAGATAAGTAGTGCTTGTTTGTGGCATATTAATGTGATTGGTTAGGACAGTCGTGCGGCCTTGTTGACTGTGTCAAGGGCTCGTACAGATGGATTTAATGCAATCCTGGATAATGACGGGTTGAACTTAACTAGGACTCTTTGATTTGTTGACTGTGTCAAGGTCACTTGAGTCTTAGGGATAAAAACACACATCGGGAGTTTCAAACATACAGGAAACTTTCCAGGCATGCGCATTCCTTTTGGAGTGTGGTGAATTGACTGGCTTCCATCAAGTTATCATGCGATGATAGTTGGAACCCGATTCCTACCGATGAGTAGGATTTCTCCTCGGGTGATTTTACATGATCCCGACTAATTCTCCTTTTGGGTTTGGAGGAGAAATTCGAGAAAACAATGGGAGCCATCCTGATTAGATAAAGTGATTAACTATTCTGATCTAGTTTAGAGTGCACGCTGAGTGTTTCTTTTCTCTCTCTCTTTGGCAGCGACTATGGCCCGACCCTAAACTAAAACTCATGAACCTAATTAACCGAATCTTCTTAAAACACTTTGGCTTTTGGAATATCACAGTGTCGCATATATCCTTGCCACTTCTATATCACCTTTGCATTTCTCCAGAATACCCCGTATCACTACGAACATCCACTCCTATTGGATAAATCCATCGTATAGTTACATACGAACTCAAAGGAACTTATTCCAGATTCGAGGATGGATTCTGGTTTTGGAGAGATTGAATAGGATTATTCGGTTGTCTTTTCCCTTTACGTTCTCTCAGGTTGTGAGGGCTCCTAGGATTAGGAGAGGGTACACCTATTGAGCTTATTGGACAGTCTTCCTCCAAACCATAGGCAGGTGCCGAACGGTAGGGAAGGAAAAAAACCAATTAGCCTAAGCGTGGTGTACAGAAGGTAATAAGTAAAGACAAATAAAGGAATTAGAATAATGGCAATGGAAATTGTGACTCCTATCATTCACGACAAAACCGTGTATACCCCTGCCACTCCCACATCCACTTTGGATTTCTCCAGAACACTCCGTATCACTATGAATATCCACTCCTATTGGATATGCCATCGTATAGTTACATACGAACTCGAAGGAATTCGTTCCAGATTCGAGGATGGTTTCCGGTTCAGGAGAAATAGAATAGAATTATTCAGATGTCTTTTCTTATTACTTTCTCTCAGGTTGCGAGGGCTCCTAGCATAAGGAGTGTACACCTATTACGCTTATTGGATAGTCTTCTTCCAAACCTTAGGCTGGTGTTGAAGGGTAGGGAAGGAAGAAAACCAATTAGCCTAAAAGAGGTGTACAGAAGGTAATAAGTAAAGACATAATAAAGGGATTAGAATGATGGCAGGTAAGTATATGGTTACTGTCATGAATCAGGATAGTGTAAGAGGCGTTACTAGGAATACCAGTTGACCCCTTTTGAAACATTTTCATATTTCAGTTTCACTGTGCGATATTAATTAAAAACTGTTTTCTCTATTGGAATCTAACTCCAGGGTATATATTTACCAGATCAGTTTCTCACATCTGTATATTATTACGGATGGTGAGTGGGAGTAAGATATTAGGAATTGGGTGATTAGATCCTCATCATATCGGAATTCATTGTAATTGGTGATATTTGAGAAAATCACCTGGGTTTTGCCGGATGACAAATTTTTGGTTTTGAATGTCCATTGTTATGCATCAATTCCAAACTGATATATCTGTACGTTTATTTTATAAAGTGAGATATAACTTTTTGAAATTATGTCTATGATATTTACCTATATCAGTTGATGATTAGGTAAGGTGCATTCAACAGCGGTGTAATTCTTCTTAACCATAATACAGTTTTCAACCTACGACGCGCAAAGTTTGAGTTATTGAACTCAGGAGACTTATACAAAATATTGTATATTGTCCAGTGTCCATTAGGATAATGGGGTAGGTACTCATACTATATTCTGTTTACTCATGACTTCTCTAGTTCTAGACAAGTATTTCGTTGAAATGCAAGGCCCAGATTTTGAGGAGTTATAGGTATAAGAATAAAGAAGAGAACCATTTGTTGGAAGTATCAGGATTCTTCGAGGTAGTCGAAGATGTAGATACTTGTGTTTGGTATTCCGTTGATAGTAATGGTTTTGAGAACCTGCTTCTCTTTCAGGTTACTCATATATGGATGCGCTCCTAGATGAGTAATGCTGATTGACCTCTTTCCATTTGGTTGATATGCACTGGAGACAGCTGCATGATTTTGAACCTGGTTCCAATTAAATTAGTGCTTTTGTTTATATATTGGATATATATAGAATCAATTTATATCTTAACGATGTTAAGGTATAAGGAGTTGTCCGGCTGATGCTTAAAACCAGAATCCGGATAAACTCGAGGCACGTTTCAGTAATAGCAGTTTGTGGGTTATCCCGGGCTTTGACGAGGGTTAACTTTCTACCATCAGGAAGATCAATAGTGATATTGTTCTTGACTCGCCACGGTTTTAGCAAAATAGACTTTTTTTAAGAAAACAGAAGTGGGAGTATGGTAGAACTGGAAGTGATTCCAGAACCACAAACGATTACTGAAAATTTAATAGAACCTAAAGATTCAATTGGATTTGACATTCCATTAGCCACTCCGCAGATTTGGTGGGTAACCTCAGGCACCCAAGAGGTACTTCGGTCTTCTCAGAGACAGCGACAGAAAGGTTCTTGTTTACCCAAACTTGCCATTGCTGCTGTTCTAGACTATAAGACCCGGCATGAGGATGAGTATAGCGTCGTTCTAAACTAGCTTTAGAAGTGCACATGTATATGACTCTGCCAGAGGGTTGTTGTAGTCAGTGGGAGCAGTGGAAGTATAGTGGGCAAGTAGCTTATGTCTATTTATAGACTAAAGCAGGTATAGCGGAAATAGATCATCTATTTTTAATGTGACAGTCATAGGCTTTGACTTCATCAGAATAGGAGATGGATCTGGTAAGAAAGTAGTAGGGTGTGATCTCCTGGTATTTGGGATGACATGTACTTTATAGGAAGTGAAATTCCTATACTACGATCGGTTATACTGTGGTTGTTATACAGTTGTTTCTCCACATAGGACATGGATATAATATCAGGTTTTCTGGTTTGTTCACCGCCGAAAACCGGGAAAGACAAACGTCTTGCCTGAATTTGGGGGCAGATGCTATTTAGATTTATTCGTCCACCTCTCTGAAGATGCCAAGTTGATTTATGATATCGTGTATCGGAGGTCTGAACGGATGCGGCCATTATAGCAGACTTCGTCAGATTCCCCTCGTTTGCGAGGGGTTTTTTTGATTGTGGGGATGCTCTTCCCTGCAGGCGCAAGCCCTACAGTTAATTACGTTACCGCATCGCGGTAACCACTTTCTCCTGCTCCTGAAGTTCACTTCGTGTCGTGTGTGTTTGTTTTATTTTTGGTTGCCCGTGGATTGTATACGGAGACTAATTTATGTTGTCGCCCGTAGGGCGGGGATTAGTCCAAATCCGTATTTTCTTAGATTTGTGTTTGTTTGGATTTAAGGATCTTTAACCTCGTTTGAGATCAAGATCGACTTAAATGTTTGTTAAGGATACGTTAATCTGATGTTGGACTAAGATCTACTTAACGAGGGTTCAGAATCATTTTTTGATCCAACAAAAGAGCATTTGGGCTCTATGGTTTTAGTTTAGGGACATTACGGTCCATAGAGTTGAAGGATATCATAGTCCATAGAGTTTAGTTTATGGACGTTGCGGTCCATTGGGTTTAAGGACATCATAGTCCATAGAGTTTAGTTTAGGGACGTTGCGGTCCGTTAGGTTTAAGAGCATCATAGTCCGTAGAGTTTAGTTTAGGGATGTTGCGGTCCGTTAGGTTTAAGGACATCATAGTCCATAGAGTTTAGTTTAGGGACATTGTGGTCCTTGGGTTTGTTGATTGTCGGGACCTGCCACCTCTCCGAAGACGTTGAGAATTACAACGACATATATCAGAGGTGTGGGGAGATGTACCCTTGAACCAATGTCAGTTGAGAGATCTGTAGTTGGGTTTAGGCTTAAGATCAAATTTAGAAAAGTTGTGAGCCCATGGGCTCGGTTGATCTGAATTAGAGACTTTTGGTCAGCTTGGACTCAACCCACTCAATTTTTGAATAAAGTGTTAAACACTTATTTGGGCTTAGTCCCTTTAGTTCAACAATGCTGAGCATTGATATGGGCTTTGATGCTCACCCCCTTTTATTTATTGAGTTTTAAACACTCTTTATGGCGTTGGACTCTACTTACAGAGCGCTTTATGTTAAACAGCGCTCATGTGAGAAGCACATGGGGCGCTCGGTGCTGGGTGCCAACCATTGAGTGCAGAGCACTTTTTATTTTATCAGCGCCCACGTGAGGGGCACGTGGAGCGCTTGGCGCTGGGCGCCAACCACTGAGTGCTAAGCACTCTTTATTTTAGCAGCGCCCACGTGAGGGGCACGTGGAGCGCTGGGCGCTGGGCGCCAACCACTGAGTGCTAAGCACTCTTTATTTTAGCAGCGCCCATGTGAGTGGCACGTGGAGCGCTTGGCGCTGGGCGCCAACCACTAAGTGCTAAGCACTCTTTATTTTAGTAGCGCCCACGTGAGTGGCACGTGGAGCGCTTGGCGCCAACTACTGAGTGCTAAGCACTCTTTATTTTAACAGCGCTCACGTGAGTGGCACGTGGGGCGCTCAACGCTGTTTCCCTCTTTGTGCATTTTTCTGAAGAGTTCAATTCTTTGTTCCCCCTGGATCTTCAATCCCCAAGAACAAATTTATCCCTACGAGAATTAAATTCTCATTTGTGGAAGATTTACCTCATGGACCTCATATCCAGGGAAAGAACTATGTTCTTTTTGATTTAAACCCTTCGGTATGTAGATGAGATATTATGATCTCTATTTACCTTGAAGAAAATTCTCTTCTTTCCTCTCTGTTTTTAAAGCTCTTTTTGCTTGCTCCCTTTTTTTTGATTTTGAAGTTTACAGGGGGGTTCCTCTGTACAAGACTTAAAGTCTTAAGCCATTTATATAGGGGAGGCTGATTTGTTAATTCAGTTAAGGAAATATCTTATTGAGAGATTTCTTAATTGATTTGGGGAATTTATCCACCGTCGGATCTTTGATCCAAGGACTTCTGTTTTACAGAAGACATTTTTCTTATTTTTAACAAGATTGGAAAATATTTTCCCATACAGAACTTATTCCGTATCTTGGTGATTTTTAATCACTATCGGATCTTTGATCCAACGGTAATCCTTCTTGTTTAGAAAGATTAGGAAGATATTTTTCCCTATAGAGCTTATTCTGTAGCCCAGTGATTTTTAATCAGATTTTTAATCACCATTGGATCTTTGATCCAACGGTACTCTGATTTACAGAGCACAATTTTTCTTGTTTAGAAAGATTTGAGGAGTATTTCCTCAATCAGAATTTAATTCTATGCTCTGATGATTTATCATCTCCGTTGGATCTTTGATCCAAGGGTGGAGAACTTTTAGTTTTGGCGCTGACGCTCTCGTGCTTTGCACGTGAGGTGCTGCCTTAGAGTTTTTAACTCTTAGCGCTGGCGTCCATGAGCCTTGCACGTGAGGTGCTGCCTCAGAGTTTTAACTTTGGGCGCTGGCGCTCTCGTGTTTTGTACGTGAGGCGCTGCCTCAGTTCAAATTTTGAATAGAGCCTTGCTCTCTTATTAGGGGGAAACAAATGCCCCCCCACCGTTGCGCTCACGTGGGTCACACGTGAGTGCAGCGGTGGCAACCTTTCCACCGTTGGATCATCTTGGAAGCTGGATCGTTTTCCAGCACCTATAAGTAGGGCCTTTGGCCCTTGAGATGACTTCTGTTCATCTTCTTGCTTTCTTGTTTCTGTGAATTTAATTCTCCTTCAGAACTTAGATCTTTGTCCAAGGAAATTCTTTTTAGAGTTAGAACTCTGCCCAAATTTGGTAAGGATCGAATCTATTAACAGAGCTTTGCTCTTTTCAGATCATACATCGTAAAATGGATTTTTAGGGTTACTTAACCCATTCGTTAGAACATTGTTCATCTTTATGAAGAACTCTTAGAGTTCGTTTTGTAGATTTAAAAGATCTTGGAGTTTTTACTCTGTAAAAAGCTTTGCTTTTTTAGGGTTCTGATGGATTACTCCATGGTTTTCACAGAGCATGGCTCTTAGAAATTTTGGGGAATTTTTATTCCCCTCATAATTAAAGCTGATAGATGTAATTTCTGTTTGCAGAGCACTGCTCTCGAGGGAGTTTAACTCCTTGGCCCAATAAGTTTCTCATTAAATGAGAATCTTTTTAGGATTTTCTTCTTAATGATTGACTGTCTCATCAATGATGAGCTGTCACTTTGATTTTGTGGGTCCCCCTCGGTCCCTTTTTCCTACATTGCAGCGTGGTACAAATTTAAAGTACCGGATGTCAGAATTTGTAATGTAGAATTGACATCTAACCCTCGTTTCTTTTTGCGCAGGTACTATGTTTTTGACTCTTCTTTCCCATTTGTTCGCCCAGAGAGTGCATATGCCGACGCGCCCATGGATCGGGAAGGTTTTGCATTGATTAAAGATCACGACCCGGAGCAGAAATCTCTTCACTTATGGGGGTTATGGTACAACCAAATTATTCAGGGTCGGCGCAATTTCTCTTGTGCGATGCCTTCAGAGCCAATTTCCGCCATCCATTACGCCGACTTACCCTAGGTGACTTACGCTGTGGAGGAGGTTAACTGGATTACAGATGGACGCCTCCAGCTCTCTATGGGCTCGATACTAGTATAGCCGCCGATGGCTTTATATATTCTGGGGCGGCGCATATGTCAAGGCGAGTCACGCCCTTGGGGATAGGTATACATGATAGGCTTGACTCCTCGCCATTCAGCCGGATACTTGCAGTAGACTCGATACATCTTGTCAGCCAAAAAGTCGCTGCTGCTAAAACTCGGGTTGTACCTTGCTATCTATGCGTCTCTTTTCCAGTATCCTACACCTCACGTATGGTCGGTCAAGGATTTCTTGGAACAGTGGAATACCCCGACTCACACTTTTCTTTTATCGGACCGGGAGGTTTCGATTTCTTTGGAGGAATTTGCAGAAATTTCGGGCCTACCCGTCAGAGGGGAACATTATGAGGAAATACTTCCCCCTGACGAATACATCTTCGCCACCAAGTCAGTGATGATGGGTCTTACTCCGGAGAATGCTATTCAACATCGATTCCCGAGTCTAATCAAGGTGTTGAACATTTACGAGAGTCTATTTCTCGAGTCCGGAAGGCACGGAGTTAGCTTTGCGGATTTCATCGCCCTCTTTCTTCGCCCGGAAGCCTTGTCAAAACAAACCATGAAATTTGCCAAGCTTGACGATCTTTTTGGTTTTGGCTTGGACAGCCAGCCGACAGCGGAAGCAGATCAAAAGATTTTCTTCCTCCCAGACACCCCGGTCGTCCCCTTTGTAGAGCTCGCAGCTTCAGACATCGATGAAGAGGCGTTCTTTTTGGGGTTCCGCAGCCTATGGTTAAGCTGGTTTGTGCTCCCAATGCATCCTCGCTATATGAGGCCATCTGTTTTCTATCCGGCTCACCGAATGGTTGCCGGGACGAGAGTGGCCGTCAGGATCGCTGGGCTGGCTCACCTGTATCATGGCCTCAGCTTAGCGGCAGACACCACTCAGCCAGGGGTACAGCCCGTAAATCTCCCACTGCACTATTTCATGTCGTGGATCGAGCTGCCTGTGCTCGGTGCTTTTGGATTCCACAAACGGCCCCGTTTCTACGACAATTATAATTTCCCTCGGGTTATATTCCTAGTTGACGCTTCTGCTTTAGATCCGTCACAGTGAGAGGCTCGGGGTCTGGTCCTTCGCCCGCGTATGGTTGGGGATAGCATGACCTTCGTCGATAAGGTCTTAACTATCAGCAATTAATCCATTAAAACGGTGCAGCCGTTGCGTGATACCTTCAAAGACGGGGCTCTTACATTAAAGGCTCGGGAGATTCAGCATTTGTATTCAATCAGACTGGGCTTTTTAGTGTTCAGGCAGAATGACTCGGCGCTGTTCATGAGGTACAACCCTCACCGTTTTTGCTCAACAGTCGAGTTACGATTAGGGTGTCCCGCTTGAGGCTTTTTTAGCTGAGCCAGTTGCTACGGAAGAGGGTATCTGCAGCGCGCTGCACCATTTCATGCGGCTAAACAACGGGTCCAACTTTTTTATCAGTGAGCCGAGCTGTATTCCGAAAGCCTCGAACACATACGTGGCGTGGTACCAGCATGCGACGGGTGCTGTTATTAGGGAAGAAAGGCGGTTACTGCTCGATCGCAAGGGTGCGGTCCCTGCCGGTAATCCAGCTGTCCTCTTAAAGCGATGGACCACTGTTGGTCCTTTCTTAAGAGAAGCTGCTACGGTTGCGGTCCCGCGTGCCTTTCCTGAGAAGCCTCTACCCCGTGTTCCTGTAGAAGTGGTTGCTGTAGCGTCCCTGGAGTCTGGAGTGGGTACAGAAATTGGGACTCGTCGCCCAAAAATGCCCGTCAAGTGCAAGCTCGTGTCATCGACTGCCGGCGTTCACTCACAGAAAAAGAAGAAGTCGTTCTTTTCTGCTGACGTTGTACTCGGCTAGGAGCCCCATGCTCCCTACAACGAAGGCTTGTGTGAGTATGGCACTAACGATGGCCTGTTCGACACGCCTGTGGCCGACACCGATCTACAGGCTGCCCTTGTGGCCTCCGAGAGACTGGCTCGCGAAGAATCGGCGCTGATCACTACCGCGAATTCAGGTATACTTCAGTTGTATTTTCCGCGTTCATTTCTTCCTTATTATTACGCTTTTATTAATGCCATTTTCTTCAACAGGTATTTCTGCCGAAGAGGCTCTCGCGGCTTCCATCAAGATGTTCGAAGAGGAAGAGAGGCTCCACGCTTCTTTGGGTCTTGGTATAATTCAGCTCATTGTGCCTTCATTCCCCACTTTTTTTTCGTGCTCTGACCCTCTCCCTTATTTTATTGCAGGGACTATCTTGATTCAGTTTATTTCGAGCGCAGTACCGATCCTGAGCAGTGATGCAGCGACGCTTCCAGAGCCAGCTATTGTGGCCCAAGCTCCTCCAACATTACCACAGGAGGCTTCGCTAAAGCAGTCGATGACAGACACCGTAAAGGCTCCGGAGGCAAAGCTTGGTTCGGACGACGACGTCCCTTTGTCAGAGGCCTTGAGGAGATCATTTCTCACTGCTCAGACCGAAAAGAAGCGTAGGAAGCGTATGGCGAGGGAACGCGATGCCAGTTTGGCCGTGGGTGCAGGCTCAAGCAGCATCCCGTCTGTTGATGTTCCTTTGGCGGATGTTCCAGCTGCCCTGTCCACCGTCCATAGACAGGTTGCGTGCGCGGCTCGAGAAAAAACCGAAAAGCTGCTCCAAGATAACGTAATGCTGAGTCTTTTACTAGAACCCGATCTTCGAATTTTGACATATGTATTTTCTATAGGGCCAAGTCTTGGCGATGGGATGACAGGTGAAATGATGGCGATCACAAAGCTCGAAGTGGCCACTTTCTCTCGGGAGTCTGGGATTGCCCAAACCGCCGCTCTTTCCCCGTGTGGCTCCCTGGTATCGGCCGGCGTCGCAAGCGTCACGACGGCCCTCGTCGAATCAGGGATGAAGCCATGGGCGCAGAAACTACTCCTCTGAGGGAGAGCAAAGAAGCCGCTACGCCTGGTGATGCTTCCGTCGCGGTTTTGGTTGATGACTCATTAGGTAAGTCTTGAGCCACTGTTCTCTTTTTATTTCTCAATCCCGTTCAGCTTCTTCTGACGATATTTTGTTTGCAGGTGCAGTGAACGCTGAGATTGTGCCATCTGAACCACCTCCGGTCGCCGCCATGACGGTTGTTGTTCCCTCGCCTTCTCCTATGTCCTCCGAAATGCTGGAAGGTATATGTTTGCGATTTATTTAGTTTAACCGTGGACACCATTTTCCTTGTATTAACAGTATATTGTCGCAACTCTGCAGGAGTCCTTTTCGACCATCTATACCAGGTGTTGAACCCGCATTTCTCCTTCCAGTCGGAAGTCATTCCGCCTGCTGGTATTGGTTAATATATTCTTTAACTAATGTCTCTCTCTTTCTTTTATGAATAACCGTATTGTTGCTATGTCTTTTTTATATTGATCGCAGCGTCACGGATCGGAGGAGGGGATGAGAGAATATCCGCGCCTCCGGTACTCCCAATTTTGCCACCTGCCACAGCCGGTATAGTAGACTCCATTGCTTGTGTATTTTCTTTAACTACCGAGTCGACATTTGACCATAATTTGTTTTGCAGCAATCGCACCGGCTCTAGCTCCCTTTGAGCCTCGCATCCCAATGCCAGCAGGGCCCTTTGCTAAACGCCCATCTTCCAGGGGCGCTGCGAATAGCCGGCGAATGTTGAGTGAATTCGTTGAGGATCTTGACGCCGAGGCCCTCACATCCGCTACAGATTTTGCTGCTAAGGTTAATCCTATGCTGGCGACGCTCGTGAACTTCCATAATGAAGGTGTCGTCGAGTCTTGGGTTAATTACCGCAGAAAGATCGTGGCTTGCCTGCACAAGATTGAGCTCAAGCGTCTCGCTCCTGAAGTATTAGCTTTGAACTCCCAGCGGGCTGCGTGGGTCGAAAGTAGTGTTCTTTTCATCCGCCATTTTAAACAAGAGGCGATCCTGAAGCGAAAGGAACATGAAGTAGCTTCAAGCGAATCTGCCCGGTTATACGCTCTGATTGAAGCGAATGTTGCGCAGTTAAAAGCCGTCTTCGACAATCTCCAGCGATGCATCTCGGATGGGTTGACGCTGAGACGGACGCTTACTCTACCGAGTGGGTCGTGCAGGACTGTGAAGCTACCATGCTAGGAGCCGATGAAAAGCTCTCTTCTTGTTTGCGACAACGGACCCAAGTCGAAGCGGAGTTGGACGCGGTGGCCGATTACGAGAAAGGATTGAGAGGAGCGCGTGAGCAGCTGGCTGATTTGTTGAAAACGCCCCCTTCTCAATAACCGTCTTTGTACCCTCTTTTTTACTGTAAATTTGCGGTTTATGAATAACATGTATTCATTTTTATTCCTTTGTGAAATGTATTTTGTATTCGCTTGAATTCATGAATAAAGGATATTTTATCTCATACTATCGTCTTCTTTTCTTTGTCGTGTCATTGGCATGTGACTTTAGCAAATGTGGCCTGTAGATGGTAGATAACAGTTCATTTTGAACTCCTTGTAGGGTAGCAATGGCTTAGGAAACAGGTTTAGGTCTGCTACCTAAGACTTTTCAACTTTATGAGCCGTGAGGGTCTCATAAAGACGTTTCTCCCCATGAGTCGAGAGGATCTCGTAGGTGTAATTCCTCCTTAGGGGTCGTGAGGACTCCTAAGTGCGTTTTCTCTTGGGAGTCGTAAGGATCTCATGAGAGAGTTTTCTTTTTACGGGTTGAGAGGTTTGCGCAGGGACACCGATTTCTCTGGGGTCATGACAAATCGAGAGATTATTGGTTGACTTGATTCCAAGACGGAGCGATGTTCCGGCGGGGAGGTCATTGGTTGACTTATTTCCAAGACGGAGCATTGTTCCGGCGGGGAGGTCATTGGCTGACTTGTTTCGAAGATGGAGCGTTGTTCCGTCGGGGAGGTCATTGGATGACTTGTTTCCGATACGGGGTGCTGTTCCGACGGGGAGGTCATTGGCTGACTTGTTTCAGAGACGGATCGCTGTTCCGGCGGGGAGGTCATTGGCTGACTTGTTTTCGAGATGGAGCGCTGTTCCAGTGGGGAGGTCATTGGCTGACTTGTTTCCGAGACAGAGCGCTGTTCCGGCGGGGAGGTCATTGGCTGACTTGTTTCCGAGACAGAGCGCTGTTTCGGCGGGGAGGTCATTGGCTGACTTGTTTCCGAGACAGAGCGCTGTTTCGGCGGGGAGGTCATTGGCTAACTTGTTTTCGAGACGGAGCGCTGTTCCGGCGGGGAGGTCATTGGCTGACTTGTTTCCGAGACGGAGCGTTGTTCCGGCGGGGAGGTCATTGGCTGACTTGTTTCCGAGACGGAGCGCTGTTTCGGCGGGGAGGTCATTGGCTGACTTTTTTCCGAGACGGAGCGCTGTTCCGGCAGGGAGGTCAATTGCTGACTTGTTTCCGAGACGGAGCGCTGTTCCGGTGGGGAGGTCATTGGCTGACTTGTTTCCGAGACGGAGCGCTATTCCAGCGGGGAGGTCATTGGCTGACTTGTTTCCGAGACGGAGCGCTGTTCCGGCGGGGAGGTCATTTGCTGACTTGTTTCCGAGACGGAGCGTTGTTCCGGTGGGGAGGTCATTGGCTGACTTGTTTCCGAGACGGAGCGTTGTTCCGGCGGGGAGGTCATTGGCTGACTTGTTTCCGAGACGGAGCGTTGTTCCGGCGGGGAGGTCAATGGTTGACTTATTTCCGAGACGGAGCGTTGCTCCGGCGGGGAGGTCATTGGCTGACTTGTTTCCGAGACGGGGCGTTGCTCCGGCGGGGAGGTCATTGGTTGACTCTAGGTTGTCTGCGAACCGTAGAGTCTTGGAACTTGGGACTTTGTCGTAGCTCCGATTGGTGATGTCGCGTCCGTATCCTGCTGGAATGAGGAGGATTGCCGTTGTTGGTCTCCAGGCTGTAGATGTAGCCGTCAAGATTTTACTTCCCTTTGATGCAGCCCGGTGGGGGAAATGTAGTTCCCTTTTCGCTTATGCCCATGGATTGTATACAGGGGTCACTATGGACTTACCTGTATGGCAAAAATTTTATTTCATTTTTTTGTTTTCTTTCCACGATACTCTATCATTTCAGCTTTTTATATCGCGAAGGTCACGATTGCCCAATCATTTCAGCTGTTTTTCGCGGTGCCCAATCATTTCGGCTATTTTTCTTTTTACTCGCTGCTTTTTATTGCGAGTTGCCCAATCATTTCGGCTATTTTCTATGTATTTTTAGCTCGCTGATTTTGTTATGAGTATGGACTTGTGATTTAATACCAATCTAGCATCGCTGCGACCGGAATATTGCCAGGAGTGAATCATCATTTGCCGTGAAAGGACTTAGAATTTGATACCGATTTAGGCATCAGCATCGCTACCACTGGGACATTGCTAGGAGCGAATCATCATTTGCCTTTGTCGGTTCGAACAAAGGTGGCTTTGCAAACAGGGTTAGGGACCTGACGATTAAGGCTTTTGACTTCGTGAGCCGTAAGGGACTCATAAAGGTATTTCTCCCTACGAGTCGTGAGGATCTCGTAGGTATAGGTTCTCCTTAGAAGCCGTGAGGACTCTTAAGTGATATTTTCTCTTGCAAGTCGTAAGGATCTTACAAGAGTGTTTTCTCCTTACAAGTCGAGAGGACTTATAAGTGTCGTTCACCACATGAGGGCATTCCTTGTCATTGGTGGAACTTTGTGGGGGATATCATTTATTTGTGCCCGTGGAGTGTATACAAGGGTCAATATTGACCGCCTGCAGGGCAGTTTGGGGGGATATGATGGCTTAGGAAACAGGTTTAGGTCCCTGTATCTTAATACTTTCGAATCCGGTGAGCCGTGAGGGTCTCATAGGGGAGGACATTCTCATTACAAGTCATGAGGATCTTGTAAGTGTAATTTCTCCTTAGGGATCATGAGGATTCCTAAGTGTTTTGCTCCCTTGTGAGTCGTAAGGATCTCACGCGGGTATTTTCTCCTTATAAGGTCGAGAGGACCCTGCAAGTGCACAGGAATTTTTTTTTACGAGTTTGTGCCCTTTCGGGTTTTCACAAACTCGCCGGTAGCCCTGCTGTTTTTACTCACGGAGCCTTTTCGGGTTTTCATCCATGTCCATTTCACTCTTGGGCGTACCGTTTTTTTTGCCGCGTTAGCCTAAGGATGCTGCGATTCGTAGTAGTTTAAGGACGTTAAGGCCCATAGCTAGTTTCAGGACATTTCGGTCCGTCGTTAGTTTAAGGACATTTCGGTCCGTTGTTAGTTTAGGGACGTTTCGGTCCGCAGCTAGTTTAGGGACATTACGGTCCATAGTTAGTTTAGGGACGTTTCAGTCCGTTGTTTTTCGTGTTTGGGACGGGGTATCGTTGGATACTACTTTTAGAGTCTTGACTCAAGAAGATAGCTAGCGGACATAGGCGTCGTCATTTATCATTGACCTGAGTCGTGACTCGTCAGGTGTAGTACTTTTTCAAGAATCGGTCGTTTATTGGCCGAAAGGGTCTTTCGCCATGCATATCCATGAGCAAGTAAGCCCCACCTTGGTAGACTTTGTCTATTATGTATGGGCCCTCATAGTTTGGCTCAAATTTCCCCCGTTTGGCATGATTGGGGATCATAGGTCTTTTTATGACTAGCACAAGTTCGCCTTGGCAGAACGTTCTCGGCCTAGTTAATCTTTCGTATGAGCTTGTCATCTTTGCTTTGTAAAACTCCAAGTTTTGCTACGTCATGAGACGAGTTTCATCGAAGGCGTCGAGCTCCTTAAGCCGAAGATGAGCATTCTCTTCATTTGTTAGCTCGTAATGAAACTGCCACTCGTAGAGAGGGTAGCTCTATCTCGAGGGAGACTACCGCTTCTGTACCGAATACCAACGCGAATGGCGTTGTATTTATGGCCGTTTTGAACGTAGTCCGATAGGCCCAGAGAGCTTCATGCAATCTTTCGTGCCAGTCCTTTTTATTTCAAGACACCGTTTTCTTTATGATCTTTGTCAAGGTCTTGTTGAAAGCCTCAGCTAGACCGTTGGCCCGAGGATTATAGACCGAAGAGTATCTCCAGTCTATGTTATGCTGCTGTGCGAAGCGACTGATTCTGTGACTTCTGTAGGCCGGTCCGTTATCGGAGATAATCCGTCGCGGAGTGCCGAACCGATAGATGACGTGTGTCTTGAAGAAATGGAGGATGTTCTCCGTCTTCACTTCTCTTAGCGGTATGGCCTATGCCCACTTAGAGAAGTAATCAGTTGTCGCCAATATGAACCGATATCCTTTGGATGACGCTGGTTCGACGGAACCGATTATGTCGGTTCCCCACATTTCGAACGGCCAGCTAGCCACTGTTAGGTATAGCGGGTTTGGATGCTGGTGGATGAAGTCCCCATGAATTTGGCATGAGTGACACTGCTTCGCGTATTCGAGGCAGTCCTGAATCATCGTGGGCCAATAGTAGCCCATCCTTTTGATTTTCAGCTTCATCTTTGGCCGGCTTGATGAGAACGGCAGAGTCCATCGTGAGTTTCTTGGACGACTCTCCTTGCTTCTTCCGGTCCCAGGCATCTCAACCATAGAGAGTCGAACGATCTCTTATATAGAGTATTGTTCACACCTTAATATTGTATTATTATATTCCCCATTCTTATTCGTTTTATAAATAAACAGGTGCTTTTGACGCATGTCTGCTACATATTACAGGTTACAGGTTCTTGGAGCGAAAACAGTGAAAAAGACAAAAGACGACACAAAAAGGGACTTTGACCAACAAATAGAAGGATCTTAATCAAGCCTACACAAAAGATCAGTACAAGGCAACGCAAGGTCCAAGATTACAAAGTAAACGGTTAAAAGTCCACTGCAATTGTTCACTGGAGATCTGGAAGAAATAGAGAAGCCAAATTGAATAAAAATCCAAAGAAATAAAAAGCCCAAGAAGCCCAGAATCAGTTCCAAAATTTCCAGACATAAAATTTTACCAAAACTTGGAGTCTACTTTAACTAGGTCTTCCTAAGAATATTTTGGTAAATGTAGACGTGCGAATCAATTGTAACCTAGGGTTTCCTATCCTCTATAAATAGGAACTCTAAATCATTGTAAAGGCTATGCCTCCCTATGCCTCCCTTCATTAATAAATTTCAGCATTCTTTTGGAGAGCATCATTTTTGTAAGTTCTTTATTTTCTGCCCTAGGTTAATTTTCTATTCTTGCCTAGTTAAATTTAATTCCTTGCCCTAGTTAATCTTTCATTCTCTGCCCTAGATAAATGTTTTTAAATTTCCTAATGAGCGAGAAGTCTCCTCGCTTGTTAGGGTTAGATTTTGGGAAGGTTTGAGAGACGAAGATCTCTCATCCCCTTTCTTGTCCGTCATATATTTTCATAGGACTCTATGCATACATGCACATACCGCTCCCTACGGCACCCTATCCCTCGAGGTAGCGGTGATACCGTAGTATAAAGGCCCGGTTGTGATGGTTTTCCATGGAGGTTAGGGTAAGGATTTCTAAAGGAAGGACAAGAACCTAGAGGAAGAAACATCTTTCCAAATGGTTCTAATCCCTTTTATTAATAATTACCACAACACCTAATTAGATCTTCATATGGGTATAGAAAGCGGTGAGATTTATTGACTTTCCAAACTTAACCTAGAGCTAACCCTAGCAAGATTTAGATATAGATTAATTTAGTTTTTAGATTTAATAATCAATCCGGCTTCCATCGGAATTAACTCGTTTGAGCGAGTAGGAAATTCACAACATCCCTGTGGACCGACCCGTACTCACCGGCTAGCTACCAAGCGACGCCGTTCTTGATTGCGGTTAATAGATAGTTTTTGAGATCAATCAAATGGCGCCGTTGCCGGGGATGGCGTGTCATTTTCTTTTTGCAATTTCGGGTTAATATAAAATTAAAAAATCATAAAAACTAAAAAATCAAAAAATATAAAAATTTATCATCTTTGTATTTTGTGAAGGGTATTTTTTGTTTGAATTTTGCAGGATCTACAATCGAGACGGATCTGGAAAAATCCAGAGTTCTAAACAGAAAAAGATACATCAGAACAGAAAGAGGTTGGAAATTCAGAACAGCACAATTTTTTTTGAGACCTGAAGCCTCCGTACCGCCGCCATTCCACCGCGCAAGCGCGCTCCCGCCGTTGAACCGCCGCGTCATGCTGACGTCATCGCGTGAAATATTCACTGTTTGTTTCCTTTTTCCCCCCTCTGCAACCTAAAATATATCTTTTGTCAAATCTCCTACAGGATTCTTTGCGCTGAAAAAATCTTCCCCCTTCCAAATAACAAATCTTGTGCAGGATTCTTTGCGCGCGTTTAAAATAAAAATTGATTGCAAGTGATCTTTTCTGATTTGCATATCCTTAATCTTTTTGCTAAAAATATCTTTCCAAATAAAGAGCAAGAGAAAAAAGGAAACTTTTAATTAGAAAATTTGCAAGTTTTGAAATTCACAAAAAAAGATTTGATTGCAAGTGATTTACTGTTTTGCATATCTTTAATCGGATTTTAAGGGGCTTTTGACCAATTCAGATTGGGTGGGGATTTCATCACCCTTCCCAGGACCCCAGAAATCACATAAGGCATTTGCATTGACCATATTTAATTAAAAAATACTAGACTCAGCCCTAAGGACGTCGAGCTCAATAGGACAAAGAACTAGTTATAGGCATCGATCGTTTATCCCAACCTGACTTTGCGGTGTCTAGGAAAGTGTGTCTAAGATAAGTGGTTACTTAATTAGGACCGCTACTTGTAGCGGGGAGCCTCCCACTTACCTGGCACTTACCTGGCCGCAATTGGCGGTGAAGAGGCGGTTTGAGGTCCTATTTCTAGCCCTTTGGAACAGTTAGGAGCTGTCTAGCTGACCTAGGTGACCCTAAATCTAGGTCTGATTGTGCATTTCTGGTTGATTGCATTTGTGTCTAAGCCCTTTATCGAATTTTTTTTTTTGCAAACAGTTTCAAATAAAGAGAAAAAAGGGGGGGGATTTTTTATAAAAAAAACTTGCAACTTGTCGCGTAAAATCCTTGCACCCCACCACCTACCTTCTTCATCTTCTCTTTCTTCTATCATGGGTACCCCACATCATAAATCTCTTGCCGAACTTTGGTATCCCGAACCTAACTTTGCGTCATACGTCAATTATTTCGGTCGATTTAAAGAAGATCCCTCCGTGCCTAAAATTTCTTTGAAAGATCAAATAGAAGCGTCTAGGAGAAACAGTTCGACTTTACAACCCACTTTGTGTCAACCTTGTCAACCTTCACCACCTTCGTACGTTGACACCACTTTTCCAAGTTCTGCTGTAACTCCTAAACCGATGTCCATTGCTGAGCATATTGCTCAATCTCGTAGCCGATCTTTCACCCCTCTCCACACATCTAGTTCTAGGAATCAACAAGTCCATTCACCTTTTTATCCACAAGTTGACCATTATCCTGTCCATCCATCCAATTCCTACCAGTCCTACCCGACTTTCCCACCGTCACTAGACACTGTTTCTACACAGCCTTTTGGGAGTTTCACGTATCCACACAACTTTGAATCTTTTACCGAAACCCCTTCACCACCCATGTCTAGTTTGGAACAGTCGTTGGCAGCTTACATTGCAGCAACAAACAAAATGGTTAGGAATGTGGAAGCGTCCATGGCCGCCCTCATGCAACCGAGTGAACCGGTAGCTAGTTTCCAACTAGCTTCAAATTTTTCAATGTATGAGGAGGCGGTTGGACAGAGTGAGAATGTGAGAGGATTTCCAAATCAAACCTATCCATACCCAATTGAATCCAACAACTCCAATTTTCAAACATGTGTCCAAAATGATGAGTTGTGCGACTTTGTAGTGCTTGATTTGCCAAATTGTGAGAAACCCCTTTCGAGTGAAACCGCACCTAATCCGTTTGACCTTTACACCTCCAATCTAGAACCTGAATTGATAAATATCCATACTTTTGATGAGGTGTCAAAAAAAATTGATTTTCACTTGATTGAGGATATAGACGCCGGGAATATTTCGGATGATGAACCTGTCGATTTGATTGAAATTTTAGGTCCAATTCATCATCCCGAGTCATTAAATGTTTCTCCCGAACCTCATATGCGCCTTGATTTTGATGATAATGGCATGGATGAGATAAATATTGAGGAGAATTATGAGGATAGTATTGAGGAGAGTATTGAGGATATTATTGAGGTTGAACCATTTTTGTTTGATGTGTCGGATTTTCCAATTCATCCTCCTGAACCTTTAACTGTTATATCACCCTCCCTCCTTTCCATCGTTCCGACCACGCATAAGATCACTCTTGAAGACTGTGAGCTTGAAAATTTTTCCTTTGAATCTGACACAGTTCTCACAGCCGATAACACGTACGAGTGTTTCACTTTTTCGGACGATGTTGAAGACTCACCGTCCGAGTTTGAGTCCTTTACATTTTCAGATGAGTTAGTTGAACCATCAGACTCGGTTGCATACAGTCGTTTCGAACCATTAATGGAATCTTTCAAGTTTGAGACAGTTTACTACGGTGAGAATGAGACTATCCCTAATTCCCTTCCTTTCTTCCTTCCTATCGTTCCGACCTTACAAGAGACTGGTATGCTTTCATCTCAAATACCAAGTTCGACGTACCCATCTTTTCTTGCGAATCTTGAGGAATTTGACCCCATTTCACGACGAGTTGATAGATTAGCACAATCACTTCTAACACATCGGTCATCCCAAATTGCGCTAATTTATTCACTCGATTTACACCCTCAAGATCGTACTCTACTTCTTTCTCTTTTCCGCCATTCTTCTCCCCCACCGAGACCGTATCCCGTTTCTACCTCCACACGGTCTCGTGTGTTTCTCATTTCTTTCCTCTACACCCCATTATTTCACCAACTCGGCCATTACCACGATAAGATTTTTGAATGGTTGGTGCTAACCTTTGGCTTGTGTAAGGCCAAGCTTAAGTTTGGGGGAAACCTTGTTGTATATGTACATATATTTTTTGTTTTCTTTTTCTATAAAAAAATCAAAAAAAAATTTATAAATAAATAAACAGAGGAGTGCCGACATTTTGACCCTCTTGGTGTAGCATGACAGTGAGGACACTGTCAAGTTTAAGTTTGGGGGTATGCTCGGTACGTCTTCTTCCTTCGCATTCATTTGTACATATCTTTTTTGCATTTGCATACATATTTGAAAACCCATAAAAATTTGAAAATTTTAAAAATTATAAAAATTAATGTATTCAATTTTGGCCGTATTTGATTTGTGTTTGACAAATAGGTTAACTGGCTGGGAACAACTAGATCTTAGACTTAGTAAATTAAAAACCCTAAAAATAACCTTCCTTAAAATTTAACGGTAGAAAGTATATGTCTTTGTAGTTTATTTAGAAATAGGCAAATTTTGAGTTCACTTCTTGGGCTAAGTCAAAACAAAGAAAAAGTATTGATATTTTTATTAGAGTATAAGTTTGAAAAATAATTCCTAGCTTAAGTCTAGATTCTGAAAATGTATACCCTACAATTTGCACAATCATGCACCTTGAAACTTGGAATAGTAGAAGAGACCTTGAAATGCTCTTGTCTAAAGTCTTTAGTATGATGGGGAAAAAAATACAAGTGTGAATAAAGAAAAAAATGAACACTGGTTTTTGTAATTACTTGAGGCTGCAGAAAATAGAAAAATATTTAGCGAGGGTGCTTCATCACCTAGTGCCTTAGACCAACTGGTTTGGGAGTCACTGCTAAAAGCCTTGGGTGTTGTAAAACTAGGAAGTACGCTTTAAAGTGCAAACACATCTTGTAATCGGTCGTTGGTACCTCAAGAAGTATTAACGGTCGCATGAAGGATGTGAAAGCAAAAATTCAATTAAAAATTCACCAACTAATAAGTACTTTGGACAACGGCAAGGGTATGATTGCTTGATTTGAATTTCCAAGTGTAGGGGTGATTTATACACACACGTGGGGATATATGATTGGAGTTTAGATGAGAGAAAGGAGTGAAGAATAGAACTTATATCTTTAATAGAGTTGATAAAAATTCCTAAGTGGAGATGGAACCCTAGAAGGAAAACTTAAGAAATGCCGAAAGCTATGTAGGTCTGCAGAACATATATAATCTTAAGTTAAATGATGAGGAAGTGTGAAGAATATGGGTGGATGATTTATGAGTCGAAGATAATAGAATTCCTTGTTAGAAACCCTAATTGGAGAACAAAAGTCGAAAAGCCAAATTGATAGGATTTGTGGGTAGTATCCGTTGAAAACCCTCAGGAGACAACACTCCTCCTACTAGGGACACCTAGAGGTTTAACGGCTTGTTGCACGAGCTCAGTGCAATCGCGATTCCCTGCGAAAGTGCGGTTAGGTTTTTGTAGAGAAGAAAAAATAAGTTTGCTCGAGGACGAGCAAAAGATAAGTTTAGGGGTATTTGTTCACACCTTAATATTGTATTATTATATTCCCCATTCTTATTCGTTTTATAAATAAACAGGTGCTTTTGACGCATGTCTGCTACATATTACAGGTTACAGGTTCTTGGAGCGAAAACAGTGAAAAAGACAAAAGACGACACAAAAAAATGACTTTGACCAACAAATAGAAGGATCTTAATCAAGCCTACACAAAAGATCAGTACAAGGCAACGCAAGGTCCTAGATTACAAAGCAAACGGTTAAAAGTCCACTGCAATTGTTCACTGGAGATCTGGAAGAAATAGAGAAGCCAAATTGAATAAAGATCCAAAGAAATAAAAAGCCCAAGAAGCCCAGAATCAGTTCCAAAATTTCCAGACATAAAATTTTACCAAAACTTGGAGTCTACTTTAACTAGGTCTTCCTAAGGATATTTTGGTAAATGTAGACGTGCGAATCAATTGTAACCTAGGGTTTCCTATCCTCTATAAATAGGAACTCTAAATCATTGTAAAGGCTATGCCTCCCTATGCCTCCCTTCATTAATAAATTTCAGCATTCTTTTGGAGAGCATCATTTTTGTAAGTTCTTTATTTTCTGCCCTAGGTTAATTTTCTATTCTTGCCCTAGTTAAATTTAATTCCTTGCCCTAGTTAATCTTTCATTCTCTGCCCTAGATAAATATTTTTAAATTCCCTAATGAGCGAGTAGTCTCCTCGCTTGTTAGGGTTAGATTTTGGGAAGGTTTGAGAGACGAAGATCTCTCATCCCCTTTCTTGCCCGTCATATATTTTCATAGGACTCTATGCATACATGCACATACCGCTCCCTACGGCACCCTATCCCTCGAGGTAGCGGTGATACCGTAGTATAAAGGCCCGGTTGTGATGGTTTTCCATGGAGGTTAGGGTAAGGATTTCTAAAGGAAGGACAAGAACCTAGAGGAAGAAACATCTTTCCAAATGGTTCTAATCCCTTTTATTAATAATTACCCCAACACCTAATTAGATCTTCATATGGGTATAGAAAGCGATGAGATTTATTGACTTTCCAAACTTAACCTAGAGCTAACCCTAGCAAGATTTAGATATAGATTAATTTAGTTTTTAGATTTAATAATCAATCCGGCTCCCATCGGAATTAACTCGTTTGAGCGACTAGGAAATTCACAACATCCCTGTGGACCGATCCGTACTCACCGGCTAGCTACCAAGCGACGCCGTTCTTGATTGCGGTTAATAGATAGTTTTTGAGATCAATTGACGAAGGCAAAAGAAAGAGCTCGTTTCATGAGCTGGTGTCTTGAGGATACATCTTCAGGTGTTCAACAGGATTTGAAGTAGTCTATAAAGACTTCTCTCCAATCCTTAGCCTTTTCTTGGTCTACTATTTGTAGGATTGTTTGCTTGGTCGCTTCCTTTTCTTCAGACGACTCCAGAGATATTTTTGCTGGTGCAAGAACCCGACGGCTTTGTATAATGATCCTTACGTCATCGAGGTTTTCGTCAACCAGTTCTTTAGCGAGTTTGGCTAATACGTCCGCTTTGCTATTTTCTGTACGTGGTATGCTTTCTAGGGCGTATGAAGGGATTTGAGTCAGCAATCGTTGCACTCTCTCGCCGTACTTTACCAACTCTGGTTTGCATGTTTGATAGTCACCGTTTACTTGACTAACGACCAGCTGGGAGTCTCCGTATATAAGGAGATTTTCGATCCCCATGTCGACAGCGATCTTAAGACCTGCTATCAAAGCCTCATATTCCGCCTCGTTATTTGTTCTTGGCTCTGTTAAGGAAAAGGAAAAGCGCATTATCCCTCCTTGTGGAATCACGAAGATGAGGCCTACCCCAGATTGGATTATGGGGGAGGTGTGCTTTCGCTTCTTCATGGAAGATGCCCCGTCGAAGTAGAGTTCCCATCGGGTATCACTCCCTCCTCTCTCCCCGTCGATCGTGTCAAACGTGTGCTCATCTGGCAATTCTCAATTTAGGGGTGAATCGGCAGGTATCGGGTGCTCAGCAAGGAAGTCGGCGATGGCCTAGCCTTTCACTGCCTTGAGAGGTCGGTATGTTATCTAGAATTCCATTAAGTGTAGGGCCCATTTAGCGAGCCGTCCCGTTAGTATGGCTCTTGATATCAAATATTTGAGAGGATCCACTTTTGATATGAGATGGACCTCATGCACCAAAGCATAATGCCGAAGCTTCGTTATAGCGAGGATTAACGCTAGGCAGTGTTTTTCGATAGGGGAGTAGTTGTTTTCTGCCCCCAGGAGAACTCGACTCAAATAGTAAAGGGCTCTCTCTTTCCCTTGGTCGTTCTCCTGTGCCCATAGCGCGCCTAAAGAACCTTCAAGAGCAGTCGTGTACAGGATGAGGGGCTTTCCCTAGACTGGAGTGGTCAGTACCGGCAGATTCTGCAGATATTGCTTGATTTCGTCCAGTGCACTTTAGCATTTACGATCCCAAACAAACGGGGTTCCCTTCTTCATCAGGTGACTGTGGGGACGACATTTTCCAGAAAGGTTGGCTATGAACCATCGGATATACGCGAGCTTTCCTTGCAGAGACCGCAATTATTTTAAAGTTCTTGGAGTGGGCATTTCCATAATCGCTTTGATCTTCGATAGATCTATTTCGATGCCCCGATGTCGTATGATGAACTCTAGAAATTTGCATGAGGAGACTCCAATTGCGCATTTCAGAGGGTTCATCTTCAGGTTATACTTACGAAGACGTTGGAACACTATTTTCAAATGCTCCCAGTGTTCCTCGTATGATTTGCTTTTCACTACAAGGTCATCGATATAGCATTCGACGATTTCATGTATGAGGTCATCGAAAATCTTTGTCATGGCTCTCTGATAGGCAGCGTCGGCGTTCTTCAGACCGAAAGGCATCACTTTGTAGCAGAATATGCCCAGAGGAGTCCAGAAAGCGGTATGCTTCTGGTCTTCGGGATGCATCTTTATTTGATTGTACCCTGATGATCTGTCCATGAAGGAGAAGACTTCATGAGTGTACGTGTTATCTATCATTAACTCGGTAACTGGTATGGGAAAATCATCCTTCGGGCAAGCTTTATTGAGGTCTCGGAAATCCACGCAGATGCGTACCGTCCCATTTTTCTTCATCACTGGGACAATGTTAGCGATCCAGTCGGGGTATTGAACTTCTTGGATGAAGCCGGAGTCGATTAGCTTCTTAACTTCGGCGTTGATACTCATTTCAAGTTCGAGCCGCATTCTTCTTGGTGCTTATTTGACTAGCTTGATGTCCGGAGATATCGCCAATTTATGCACGGCTATTTCTGGATCTTGCCCCGGCATCTCGGAATAGTTCCATGCGAAGCAATCTTTATACTGCATGAGCACATCTTTTAGCATAGCCACCTGCTCTTTAGACAACAGCTCACTGACGAATGTAGGCCGCGGGTCGTTTGCCGTCCCCAAGTCGACTTTTCTCAGGTTGTCTGCCGTGGTGTGTATCCCATCTTCCAACTCTTTTGGCGCAGGTGGAAATTATGAGATCAACTCATCTTCATCCTCGTTTTCGAAGCACCAGAAGAGGTTATCCATATTCTCGCGCTCTCCTTCTTCCGACAGCGTTATCACGTGACAGGTACATGATCGTTTCCAAGACCGATGTTGATCTGGTTCTACTCTTGCCATATACGTTGCTTTTGGCACATGCTTTTGTGGTGGGGCTACCCTCCAACTGTTGGATAGAGCGAATCTGCCGAATTGATATTGGTCTTCGACCCAGTTTTTGAAGGTGAAGCAGTCTTCAAGAGGATGTCCTATCGCTCGGTGATAGGAGCAATAATCCGGGTGATGAACCTCATTTGCTTGATCGGGGTGCCGAGACTTCGGAAGTGTCATCATTTGATGTTTCATGACAAGGTCGAATATCTTCCTTGTCTTGTCTTGAGGGAAGGAATATTCCTGATCCATCTTCTTCATCAGGGATGGATTTCGGCTGACCTTTTCTCGATCGCGTGACCTTTTGGATCCGTTTTGCCCCTGTCGAACGTTTTTTTCCATTCTTTAACTTGTTTCTGCCTCCGCGTCGAGCCTTCTTCTTATCTTGGGAATGCATGGCGGGCTGACGGTGCAGATCCTCCGTAGCCTGTTGAAGGAGGCGTTGCGTCTTGGCTTTCTCGTAAATGGACATTTAGTGGCTGTGGTCATTCCGAACCTTTTGACTCGCTTCCCTTACTAGCTTGTCCATCTGTTCTTCAAATGACGGACTCGGCATTTTTATGGCAGGACCTCGTTCTGGTTCAACGCCAGCGTCTTTTAAAAGAGCATTGTCTTCTTCATCGAGGTTATTTACGACATGGCAGCCATGGAATTGCTTCCGTTTCTTGGAATGGACATATCCAAGCCCAATCATTTCTATTTTTCCGTTGGGCAATTTTCACCGAGTTCCGGGGATGTTCCAGGTCTTATTGTAGAATTGGGCTGTCGCGCGGTTTGCCTAAAGGGTACGCTTTGGCATCTCAATAATCTTTTCAATCCCTCTGCGTAGTATCTGGGCAGACGGATTGGTTGGAGTCTGTCAAGCGCAGGTTCGGCACCGCGCCAAACTTCTCTTTCGACTTTGGTTTCCCCGGATCAATAAAATAGGATCGCCTTTTCACCTCTTCACTTAGGAGGGACGTAGAATGTCTGCAGCTCTTGCACACTATATGTCTCAAGCGCATCAATCTCTCTGTAATGCTGCCACGGAACCATGGCGATTTGCAAACTCTGATCATCTCCAGTGAGGGCTTGCATTGATGGATGGACCGAAAACACTGCATTGACTTCGTCTTCAGAGTCACTGCCAAAGACCAGAATAGGGGTAGATGGTCCCGGCCTGTTGCATTGGGGCGGCCCCGAATAGATTATCTCTTCTTCCTCCTCGGTATCGCTCCCGAAGACCGGAATAGTGATGATAACTTTTTGCTTATTCTCCGGTTTATGGCATCTTTCCGTGTCTTCAAAGTCTGGTAGGAAATACTTTGCATCTTCGTATTTTTGGACTTCATTTACGGAGAATGGGTTTAGTTCCCCCGTCACGGTATACTCGAGACCATCTTTGAAATACTTCATACACTGATGTTGTGTAGAAGGGATGATGTTGTACTCGTGTAACCAAGGCCTGCCGAGCAATGCGTTGTATCAGGTCTTGGCGTCAATGACATGAAATTTGATGTCAGTGACGAGCAGCCCAAAGCGTAACGTCAATATTACAGACCCGAGTGTTCATGATGATTGAGAGTCAAACCCAGAGATGGTAATTTTATCCCAAGCGAGGTGTTGAACGTTCATGCAGATCTCCTTCAACACTCTTACATTGAGAAGGTTGACGGAAGACCCGTTCTTGACCAGGATCTTCCCTATCTTGATGTCATGGCAGTACCCGATGACATATAGGGGACAGTTGTGCTCGCACGTTCCGAGGAGGAGATCTTCATCGCCGAAAGTGATGTCAGCTGTGTGCACTTTTTCCAGCTCGTCCTTCATCTTTTCTTCGGTAAGGAAAGCTTGAAACTGCTCGGGTTCTGGTAATGCCCTGATCAGAGAATCTTGTGCCTCTTTAGACAACAGAAGGGCATCCAAAACGCTTAGCTGTGAGGGTATCTTCTTCAAGTGTGCTAGGACATTGTAATCCGCTTTGTTTTTCTTGGGCGGGTCCTTGGCTGCCAGCTCTTTGACGACTCGATCATCGAGGGTGATATCCTCAGGGACTTTTTCCTTCCCCATATCTTTTTTGTTTGATCCCTTGTTTGTAGGTCCGAGATTCTTTTCGGGCAACGTACGACTATGCAGCTAAATATTCTCACAGTTCTTTATCTCTTCCTCTTTTCCCGAGGTGGATTCTTTGAAGAGAGGGCTGAGGGCTATTTCTTCGTCAAAATCGCTTTCGAAGGTATGAACTTGCGATCCTCTGGTATCAACCATGTGACAGTTGCCGGCAGTTCTTTCGTGCTCATTTGTCGTGCTTTTCTGCTCCCGACGCGTTTTGCGTTTCATCCGCTTGAAATGTTGTCGGTGAGCAACGTATCCCTGCCACCACCTTTAAAAGGCCATGCATTCTTCGGTTGGGTGTGCAATCCTCTGATGGTATAAGCAGTAGTTAGGATGTACATCCGCTTCGTCAAGGTGTATACCGCCAGGAGTATTTCTTTTGAAAGATGGCAGCTTCATTCCCATTGACAGGGCTTTGGCGAACCGTTTCCTTGTTTTAAGCCTGTCTTTGTCTGCCGCAGGCATGCTTCGATCTGGTTAGAGCGCTTTGCGACTCATCCCTACCATGACTTCTTTAACTCGATGCCAACGTCTGGCCCTTTCGAATATGGCCATTTCACGCTCTTGATCAGCTTTGCTCTTCCGACGGGCTTCGTTCAGCAGCATGCCAATCATCTCGTCTGACGATTCCAAGGATTTTGGCACCAATCCCGCCCCCAGCTCCTCTATATTATCTTCTAATGCCGAGTGAGCTTCTTTGTCATTTTTTGGCGAATGAGAGATCATATGACAACTTGCCATATAACCCTCGGGTTCTTCTGACAAGTCTTCCCTCTCATCATTGTCATTATCTCCGCTCTCAAGGATATGGTTGAGAAACTCTTGGAGTGTGACCGGGGTTCGCACTTTCTGGTTATATTCCTCCAGTGCGTCAATATGCCTTTGCAAATCCGTGCGTTTGTCATCAGACTGCGTGGGCTTTTTGGTCTTCTTCTTCTTCTTCGAAGACTTTGACCGCTGGGCCTGGGTGTTTTGCCCATCGCTACCAACTCCCGATGTTGGGCGCAGTTTCAGCACCCCCTCAATGATTTCTGGCTCTAGCGGGCTTTTCCACCTAATCGCCGGACATGCTTGAAGATCTTTCAGCATTCTCTTAGTTTTAGCCGAAAGAACAATTTCCCATGGAGCTTCCTCTATAAATGAGCACGAAGCCCCCAGCGTGTCCATCTTTTTAGGAGCATGCGGTTGTGGCGGGTTTACCCTCCAGTTTTCAGACAGTGCGAATTTACCCTGTTGGTACTGGTCCTCAATCCAGTTTTTGAAGACGAAGCAATCTTTGATTGGATGGCCCACTATTTGGTAGTAGGGGCAGTAATTGGGATTGTTGACGTCGCCTAGTTGCAGTGGGCGTCTCGAATCTGGCAGAGTGATGAGCTGTTACGCACTGCTAGTTCGAACAGTCTTCTCATTTTATCTCGAGAGAATGAGTAAGGACGTTTCAGCTTTTCTCCGAGTGATCGTTGTTTATCGTTTTAGCGAGCAGATGGTTTCGGATCACTCAACTGCTGCTGAGCGTTGGTGACGAAGGTAGCTTTCCCATTACCCTTTTCATTTTGAAGCTCCGTTTATGAAGAGGACGGTCTATGGCCCATCTGGTCAATTTGGGCCAGCTTGTCGATCAAAGCTTGGAAAGTGGTCGGCTTGAAGAACATTATAAATTGGGATATAGTTTCCTGCTGATCAAGGGTCCCCACGAACATGCCCACGGCAGGAGCTTCTTCTATGCGTTGTTCGCATCTCGACCATAGGTTCCGCCACTGAATTGCATACTGAACCCAAGTCTCTCCTGGCTTCATCCTGGCATTGATCAATGCCGTGATCGGGGTGCATTCGCTGGCGCTTGCGAAACGCTGGGTGAATAGCAACTCCATTTCTGTGAATGTTTTAATGGAGTCATTCGGAAGCTCCGAATACCATTCAAATGCCATCTCCGCTAAGCAACCGACGAATTGGCGAAGCAGCAGTTTGTCGTCACCCCCAGTATTGCTGCATAGAGCCCTGAACTGAGCGACGTGCTGATGGGGATTGCCCGTCCCCTTATACACGTGAAATTTAGGGATCGTATATCCCGGCGGGTACTTAATTTGATCGTACCAGCTTGGATAGGGTCTCCCAGTTCTGACGACTTGGTCAGTAGCTTCACTTGCATGATGAGCTCATATTTGTTGAGCTATGTAGTCATCCAGCGCTGCTTTCGAGATCGTCTCCTCCATGGCTGCTGATAAAGCTGGAAGAGGGTTTGATGTCTCCCCTCTGTCGTCTTCAATGATTATTGGGGGATCTTCGGCTGGAGGGTCCGGCTGGATCATCATCCCCACCATGTCTTGAAACAAGAGTGCCATTTGTTTTATATTAGCCGCTTGTTTCGCGGCCTCTTTATCTTTTTTCTCGAGCATCCTTCGTAGGAACTCGGCGTCGGTTTCCTACTCCTGGCGTTGATCCGACGACGCTTCCGGGCTTTCTTTCTGCCCAGTAAATGCGGCCATCATTGTCAGCACCACCTGGAGTTTCTGTTGTTGCTCCTGAGCCTTTGTTACGGACCGCGTAAGTGGTCGATGACCCCCAGAAGCACGTCTTTCCTCTTTTCCGGAAGCCATGTAGACGGTGTGCACTAGCATGCCCCTAGAATTGGGGCATCTGGATTCAGTGCCTTTGAGACTTGTCGTAAATACGAGGATCGTCTCCGGCCTTCTCCTTTTATAGGTGGTCGAAATTGAGGGGGCTGTCATAGACGATACTTTCCGTGGTACGACGGCGGGATGACCCTCTTCTTGTCGGGCCTTCATTTTCTTCGATCTGCGGGAGTAGTCTTTGTCGATTATATAGTCTTGGACTCTTCGCCAGACCCTGTGAATTTTGGGGGACAGCCGCTGAGAGGGCTATTCCGGGTTTGCCTTTGTAATGTTCTCCACAGGTGGAGGAGAGATTTTCAACACGGCAGCTGGAGAGTTCTTGCGCACCCTCCTGAGTGGCTCAAAACTGTTTCCAGTTGGAACAGCAGCATCAACTTCCACCATTGGAGCTGGCGAGGTAAGTCCAGAAGGGTGTTTCCGCTAAAATTTTCTGCGCAAAATATCCCAAGGTATCAAATGGCAGCGATATGCTTAAGAAATGCAAAGTAGTATTTTTCGGGCTGTATTTTGACAAACTCCCAAATGAGAACCAGATAAATTCTGATGGTATCGAAAACGTCTCAAAAACTCCTTCGATTTGATATATTATGGACCTCATAATTCATCCGGGATCAAAAGTTATGAGCAAATGTGCTATGCATATATAAGGGTATCCCCTCTTATTTATATGGGAGTGGTAGAGAAGAGATCTCTCTTTTCCCCGATGTGTGACTAAAAATGTATCCTCCATGTAGTAGAGCATTACTTAGATTACACGTGCATAGCACATTTGCTCATAACTTTTGATCCCGGATGAATTATGAGGCCCACAATATATCAAATCGAAGAATGTTTTGAGACGTTTTCGATACCATCAGAATTTAGCTGGTTCTCATCCAGGAGTTTGTTAAAATACAGCCCGAAAAATACTGCTTTGCATTTTCTTAAGTATATCGCTGCCATTTGATACCTTGGGCTCTTTTGCGCAGAAAATTTTGGCGGAAACAAATGCCCCCACTACTTTGCCCATGTAAGTATGTACGTGGGTGAAGTAGTGCAGAGTTATGTATGGCCATAGAATTGAGAGCTTAGGAAACAAGTTTAGGGTCCGTGTAGCCTAAGACTTTTTTCATCTTCATGAGCCGTAAAGGTTTTAAGAAGGTTTTTCTCCCTACGAGTCATGAGGATCTCATAGGTGCATATTCTCCCTAGAAATCATGAGAATTTCTAAGTGTTCATCGCCTCCGTGAGTCGTAAGGATCTCACTCGTGTATTTTTTCCTTACGAATTGCGAGGACCCGTAAGTAGCTTCTTTATTTTAGTGGCATATAACTTTGGCAAATGTGGCCCATAGATGGTATACAATAGTCCATCTTGAGCTCTTTGTAGGGCAACGATGGCTTAGGAAACAGGTTTGGATCTGTCGCCCAAGACTTTTCAACTTTATGAGCCGTGAGAGTCTCATAAAGGCTTTTCTCCCTACGAGTCGAGAGGATCCTGTAGGTGTATTTTCTCTTTAGGAGTCGTGAGAACTCCTAAGTGCGTTTTATCTTGAGAGACGTAAGGATCTTACAAGAGAATTTTTTTTCCAGACAAGTCGAGAGAACCCGTAAGTGGTTTTTTTTTCTTGTCGATATTCGACTTTGGAGAGTGTGTCCAGCGGATAGTCTATCTTGACCTCCTTGTAGGGCAGCGATGGCTTAG
Source organism: Agapanthus africanus (assembly GCA_030015575.1). Classification (NCBI taxonomy): domain Eukaryota; kingdom Viridiplantae; phylum Streptophyta; class Magnoliopsida; order Asparagales; family Amaryllidaceae; genus Agapanthus; species Agapanthus africanus. The sequence continues at coordinate 101,070,403 of CM057347.1, read as the reverse complement.
GAAACAGGGTTAGGATCTGTCGCCTAAGATTTTTCAACTTTATGAGCCACGGGGGTCTCATAAAGACTTTTCTCCCTACAAGTCGAGAGGATCCCGTAGGTGTATTTTCTCCTTAGGAGTCGTGAGGACTGCTAAGTGCATTTTCTTTTAAGAGTCCTAAGGATCTCACAAGAGAATTTCCCCCCTTACAAGTCAAGAGGACTCGTAAGTGGTTTTTTCCCTTCTTGTCGATATTCGACTTTGGAGAGTGTGGCCCGTGAATAGTATACAAGAGTCAGTTTGGACCTGCTTGTAAGGCAGCGATGGCTTAGGAAACAGGTTTGGATCTGCTGCCTAAGACTTTTCAACTTCATGAGCCGTGAAGGTCTCAGAAAGACTTTTCTCCCTACGAGTCGAGAGGATCCCGTAGGTGTATTTTCTCCTTAGGAATCGTGAGGATTCCTAAGTGTGTATTTTCTCTCGAGATTCGTAAGGATCTCACAAGATAATTTTTCCCCTTTACAAGTCGAGAGGACTCGTAAGTGGTTGTTTCCCTCCTTGTCGAGATTCGACTTTGGAGAGTGTGGCCCGTGAATAGTATGCAATGACCCATCTTGGACCGACTTGCAGGGCCCCAGTGCTTAGGAAACATGTCCTTATCTCCATTGCCTAAGGCTTTCCTCTACGAGTCGAGACGAATCGAGGGATTATTGGTTGACTTGATTCCGAGATGGAGCGTTGTTTTGGCGGGGAGATCATTGGTTGACTTGCTCCGCCTTCTGCGGTGTTGGGGTTGACTTGCTCCGCTTTCTGCGGTGTCGGGGTTGACTTGCTCTGCTTTCTGCGGTGTCGGGGTAGACTTGTTCCGCTTTCTGCGGTGTCGGGGTTGACTTGCTCCGCTTTCTGCGGTGTCAGGGTTGACGTGCTCCTCTTTCTGCGGTGTCAGGGTTGACGTGCTCCGCTTTCTGCGGTGTCGGGGTTGACTTGCTCCACTTTCTGCGGTGTTGGGGTTGACTTGCTCTGCTTTCTGCGGTGTTGAGAAGGAACGCCTTGTTGATCTTCTGGGATGCAGATGTTGTAGTCGAGATCTGATTCTCTCTTTGACAGAGTTTGTTGGGAAATGCGGTTCCCTTTTTTTATGCCCATAGATTGTATACAGAGGTCAATATGGACTTGCCTGTAGGGCAAAAGTTTCATTCTTTCATCATTTTTTATTTCTTTCCGCGAAGCTCTATCTTTTCAGCTTTTTATATCGCGAAAGTCGCGATTGCCCAATCATTTCGGCTATTTTTCGCGGTGCCCAATCATTTCGGCTTTTTTTCTTTTTCTTTATTCGCTGCTTTTTATTACGAGTTGCCCAATCATTTCGGCTATTTTTGTATGCATATACTTTACTTGCTGATTTTTGTTGCAAGTTGTCCTATCATTTCGGTTATTTCATATGCATTTATGGCTTGCTGACTTTTTGCTGCGAGTATAGAACTCAAGGCCTGATACCAATCTTAGTATCGGTATCGCTGCGACTGGAATATTGCCAGGAGCGAATCATCACTTGCCGTGAAAGGACTTAGAATTTGATACCGATTTAGACATCAGCATCGCTACCACTGAGATATTATCAGGATCGAATCATCATTTGCCTTTGTCGGTTCGAACAAAGGTGGCTTAGCAATCAGGGTTAGGATCCTGTCGTCTAAGGCTTTTAACTTCATGAGCCGTAAGGGTCTCATGAAGGTATTTCTCCCTACGAGTCGTGAGGATCTCGTAGGTGCGTTTTCTCCTTAGGATTCATGAGGATTCTTAAGTGCGTGTTCTCTTATAAGTCGTAAGGATCTTACAAGAGTGTTTTCTCCTTATAAGCCGAGAGGACTTACAAGTGTCGTTCACCACCTAAGGGCATTTCACGCCATTGGTGGAACTTGGTAGGGGAGACGTTTATTTGTGCCCGTGGATTGTATACAAGGGTCAATATTGAACCGTTTGTAGGGCAGTCTAGGGAATGTGATGGCTTAAGAACATGTTCAGATACCTGTAGTTTAAGACTTTTGAATCTTATGAGTCCTGAGGGTCTTACAAAAGGGTTCTCCTTACGAGTCGTGAGGATCTCGTAAGTGTAATTTCTCCTTAGGAATCATGTGGATCCCTAAGTGTGTTGCTCCCTTGTGAGTCTGTAACGCCTTAGATTTTGGTTAGTGTTCGTTTAGATGCTAATGCGGGTTTACTGTAAAAAGCTTTACCAATTCGGGTTCCTCATATTTTATAACATTTAATTATTATTTTAATATTATTTGTTATAAGCATGCACGCACGTGTGCACGTAAATATGAGTTTTGTTTGTGCTAATTTTTGTTCTTTGCAACCTTGACACTTAACCTAATCCTTGTTTAATCCACCCTTAGTTTTAATCCTTGTTAATCCAATTCTTAACCTTAAACCTAGATCTTTTATGAGTGAGAGAGAGAGATATTTTCTTTTGTTGAGTGAGGTGGCGGCATTTGAGGTGTGAAAGCATTAAATGGTGAATTAATGCATATGATACACTCACCTCTCACCTCACCCTACACTCACCTCCCTCTCTCATTTCCTCACACACTCTGTCATTTCTCTATCTCATTTCTTTTTCTCTCATTCCTCTCTCAACAAACTGAACACTCTCTCATTTTCATCCCAAATCCATCACAAAACTTCACAATCTCATCAAAATCACAGCTTTATCTTGGTTTTTCCTCATGGATGCCTTGGAGTGTGCCAAGCTTGGATCTTTGAGTTATTTTGTGTAGGTAATGATTCCTTTATGTTCTTTAAGTTAATTTTGTGTAGCTTAGCTTGTTAGTTTCAGTTTTTATCGCGTATCGTATCGTTTCGGGTAAATATCGTATTTTTAGTGTTTTGCTTGGGTCTCGGATGATCTGCTGTTAAACCAAGTATTTGTTGCAAAAGTTGGCATGACAGTAACCTAGTGTAGAGATCTAGACCCTACCCTGAAAATACGAGCCAATTCCACCATGAAATGGCCGCAGATTTAATGGTTCTGGCCGCAATTTGCGGCCAGAGTAGGGACTAAGGTGGTGAGTTTTTGGATAGGGGTCTCTGGGGTTATTTGTGATCTCCTGGTACTTGAAATTTTTACAAATTATTAGCACAGAAAAATCTGGGACCACTTTGCATATTTCTAGTGTTTTGTTTCACGCGATACGTTATCCGATACGATGCGTGTTCCGTGTTGCTGTTGCTCTGAGTTGGTTTCGTAGTGTCGCTATACGCGTTAGCTACAACACGAACCTTTTAGAGTACGTATGTGTGTCGTGTTGGTCCGTGTAGATTGTATGTATTTTGGGTCTATTATTAATATATATACTTGTTTTTATTGTTTTAATGTTGCAGGTTCGTAGGCGGGGACTACGGACACTGCTACAAAGGGAAAACAGGTGGTAGGCTTCACTTAGCCAGGAGTGTTGGTGAGTAGATTTAACATCTACAGGGGAATCGCCGGCATGGTGTTATACGTCTGGGCTAGAAATGACTTGACTTGTCGCATATTTTATTTCATATTTAGAATCGCGCATTCACCCTACTGCTTAGTTAATCGTTGTGCTTGGACTAGTATCCTTAGGACACTGCACATATTATTGACGACTCATGTTGCACGAGCACTGATTGTATGCTACACACATCGTCAATAATTGCTATGTCACGTACAACCCATTTATAGTTATGATATTGTTTGGTTAGGGACATTGAGACATTGATTCATATTTCTTATCGCATATGACATATACCATACCTGTATACCTATATGCTTACACATATGCCTTGACATACTTACCTGCTAGATATCTGTATACCTATAGAGTATTTTACCATTAGCGATAGGTACATACACACTTAATGACATAACTACAGGTATACCTTGCACACATATTTCACTTATACCCAGGGGTATATTACATCATTACTTATAGATAGATACATCTACCTTGCTATACCTTTATCTTTACACATATATCAGTTATAGCTACATATTTACCTTTACTTGATGTTATTTAGAATTGGAGAAAATAGGAACCGCATGATATTTTATATTAACTTTTTGCAGTTAATTAGCGGCTTTTCCTTCATATGCTTACATTTTAGTTTTATGTTGCATATATTATATTCATGAATTTTTCGCATTGAGCTATGGATTTTTCATGATATTTTCTGGATTTGGGGACCGTTAGAGTTCATGAAATTATGCATTATTTGAAACACCCAGTTTCCCTTGATATGATATTTCAGCATCCACCATGAGCTTTATCGGTTCTGATATATATATATATATATATATATACCCTTGCGAGGAGGCGTTGAGGTCGTATGAGGGTACATGGTGGGGCCCGGAGGTACTCCAGGGCAAGACGATTGATGGACCTTGTCGATTGAGCCTGTCAGGGGAACCATACCATCCGGTGACATTACCTATGACTCGGCGGTTATCATGGGGATACCGACGGGAGTCATGTACGTATGGATATGTTGAAAGGTGGGGGTCAGAGTTAGGCACTCGAGCTTTCGGTATAGCGTAAGGTACGTACTTATCAGGGTGCCAGTCTTGGTGACAACACCTGATAGATTAGCATTTCTGTGTCGATACTTGACACATTCGTTTCATGATATTTCTTTTTACTTCTAGGTATATATAAAGTGGAATGAGACGCTGTTATATATGCCTTTACACATATATTAGTGGAATGGGACGCTAATATATGTGTATGGATATCAATTTATATACATCACCATATTTATTTATGCAAATATATCTAGGTTATAAGAGATTCACTTGATATGGGATTTAGGATATATGATATTTACCTGATTTTGTACATTCAGGATATAGGAGATTTATTCGATATTGTACATTTAGGACTTGTGAGACTTATATGATATGAGAGCCAATTTGGAGGCTGATTTGAGGAAATTGGGATTTGGATTTGTCTTGATGGATTGTGATCCTACCACGATGTCAGGATTCCGTGGAAATGACATATTTCATTCCATACTCCACATTTATTGTTTATGCACTGCTTCATGTATTAGTAGTACCTGTTAGTGTACCTTTCATGACTGTTGCATTTACATACCTTTATTTATATGCATTGCTTCATGTATAGTTGTACCTGTAAGTGTACCTTTCATGATTGTTGCATATATACATTTTCATATCATTATTGCATGATTATTGCATACTGATTGTCATATTATTATTGCTTCATGTATTAGTTGTACCTGCTAGTGTACTTTTCATGATTATTGCATTCATATGACCTTTTATTGCTATTAATAGCATATGTTAGATTCACGCTGTACGTGCATACTTGCGATTACCTGCATATGTTATTTACTATTCACGAGTTGGCAACTCACCCCCATTTTGCCACAGTTGTTTTACAGGGTGTTCCCCAGAGTAGTCGAGGCAGGCTATTCACCTATCCGATCATCTTTTGCTGCGGATACCGCTTCAGCTCATAGTGTGCAGTTTTGCTTAGGTGGGTTTTATGGTTTTCCGTATTGTTGTATTGTATATTCATTGTATCCTTGTACTCTCCATCTACTATGTTTTCTTGTTGACTTAGAGACTTGGTGAGGACGATTTTGTATATTATTTTGTGACTTGTTGTCTTTCATACAGTTTCCTTTCTATCGTCTTTTATTTCTTCGCTACGGCGTCGTATATTTGTTGTGGTGGTTGTTTTCCGCCTTTTTGCGTGTATTTGCTCCCGTTTGGGGATGCTTTATTTATATTTATGTTGTACCCATTTTTTGGGCTAGTTTTTACAAAGGAGGTGCTGCCAAAATTTTAAAGAAAGAAAAGTTGGACTTTTAAAGAATTTGGGTTGTGATTTCAAAGACTTTTAAATAATGTTTCTTATCTTTTCTTGTCTTTTAATGGTTTAGATTTCTGGGTTTTGGCTTTCTTTTACTGCGTTACGCCTGTAGACATTGCGTATTATTAGGGCCGTCATGTGCCAATTTTCGGGTCGTGACAAAATTGGTATCAGAGCGCTAGGTTTTACCTTTTGGAGTGTAGGATGACCTTGGTATGATGGAGTAGGTAGTTTAAGAAGAGTAACGTAATGTGTGTATGTCTGCAGCATACTCCCGATGCGGTACTCCGCTAAAGTGACCTAAGTACAAATTGCTTGAAATTCCTTCCTTGATGATTCATATCCTTGTGATTCGATTTCCGTGTTCATATCGAATCCTATCTCTATTTATAGCCATGCTTCCGATGACTATGGGAACTCAGAGAGGTGCAGCGAGGGCCGAGGTCAGAGTTGACTCGGGTGGGTCAAGCACTGACCAGGATGGCGCGCTAGTTGCACAGGTGCAGACGGATCCGCCTTCGACAGATAGTATCGCTAGGCTTGTGGCAGAGATGCAGGACATGCGCCAGACGATGAGTTCTTTGGTTGAGGCCGTTCGAGCACAGCGAAAGGAGGTTGTCACCCCTGTTACTCAGTTGTTCCTTGCGATCAGCATACAACATTCCGTCACCTACATAGCACCAGTGGATGCAGCCCCAGTTGACGAGGCACGCCTTCCAGAGACTTTGAGAGTTTCGGAACAGTGGAGGAATCGTATCGGTGTACCAGCCCAGAGACAAAGGCTTAGTCGTCGAGACAGATTTCATGACCGTTGTGGGAGTAGCAGAGGCTTAGGACGAGGACAGTCGTTCAGCTCTCATCCCCAAGAGGGTCAGCAGTCATCGCGTGGATGTTTTCGATGCGGAAGCCTTCAACACTTCGTCAGACATTGTTCCTTAGCACCACGTCAGGCTTATGTGCAGAGAGGTCATGGACGCGGAAGGTTCTCTCAGAGGGGACAGGTTACCAGAAGAGGAGTTCAGCCAGTTGTGGTTAGGGGGCAGACACGAGATTTTGTTTTTACTCATCGGGATGCGCGGGCGTCCAATGCAGAGTTTTCAGGTATCCCTAATTCGTATGTTCTTTTGATGTATTTGTTTGTTTTTCACACTTTGTGCCGTGATTGGGACGAGAGTCGTGTTAGGTAGATCAGCCGTTTGTTGTGTTAACTTCTGTCAGCGATTCTTTTGTTGCGTGACACGTAATTCGGTCGTGTGCCAATCGGATAGGAGATAGAGATTCGTCCGTCGTTTTGATCCTTCTAGAGACGTTGGATTTGATGTTCTCCTGGGCATAGACTGGTTATCTACGTACTAGGCGTTTGTGGACTACCGTGAGGAAACAGTCAGGTTTTGTTTTCCTGGCAAGTCAGTTCTTGTTGTGCGGGAGGACAGTGGTGCTGCCTCTCACAGCTTGAATTCAGCCTTTTTGCTAGTCGGCTTTTGAGGAGATGTCGTGGATTCTTGGCATTTATTCGTGATACCGGAGCCACAGTTGGTTTGTTGGACCAGGTTTCTATCGTGCGAGAGTTTTCCGACGTTGTTCCAGATGAGCCAACGAAGCTTAAGGAGCTTAAGGATCGGCTGCAGAGTTGTTTGTTGGGGGGCTTGCGCGTCTGAGTGTTTCGCATTAGGGAGCTCCTATTTCTGTTCATCAAGGAGAAAGACGACAGATTGAGGCTGTGTATTGATGGATCGTCAATTGAACTGGCTTACGGTGCGGATAGGTATCCTTTACCTCGCATTGACGATTTCTTCGATCAGCTCCAGAGTGCGAGACATTTTCTAAGTTTTTTCGGGATCAGGTCATCATTGTTGCGGGTTCGGAGTGATGACATTCCGAAGACTGCCTTGTGCGTGCTACGGGCTTTGTGTGTTTTGGTGGTGTCTTTGGATTCACCAATGCCCTAGCAGCATTCGTAGACATGATGAACCGGATTTCTTCAGGCCGTTCCTTGACCAGTTATTGTTGTGTTATTGACGACATTCTTGTCTATTTAATGCGTTTTGAGGAACAGGAGCAGCACTTGAGGATTTGTTTTGCAGATACTGGGAGAGCCCCAGCGGTTTGCTAGATTCTCGGAGTGTTTCTTCAGGCTTGTTTGTGTTGACTCTTAGGTCTTGTAGTTACGGGAGACGGTTTCGTATGGTTCCGAGGAAGATCAAAGCCGTACAGCTTTGGCCCAGACTTGTGTATGGGACGGAGGTCCGCAGATTTTTGGGCTTAGCAGGTTTTTACCTCCGTTTCGTGCAGGATTGCTAGTGTAGTGCTGCACCGTTGACTGAACTGACCGGAAAGGAGGTTTCTTTTCTTTGGACCGAGGCATGCGTGCGGAGTTTTCCAGCAGTTGAAGACTCAGTTAACTGCTGCATCAGTTCTTTCTTGCTTTCTGGTTCGGGCGACCTTGTTGTTTAACTGTGATGTTTCACGAGTGGGGCTCGATTTTGCGCTGATGCGGCATTATAGAGTTATCGCTTTTGCTTCTTTACATTTGGAGGAAGTACTAGCAGGATATCCCACTCATGATCTAGATAGCCATGGTGGTGTTGCGTTAGAGATTTGGAGACACTACTTGTTCGAGAGTTGTGTCAGATTTTCACGGACCACCAGAGCTTAATGTACATCTTCCTGCAGTGGATTTTGATCATTGAGATAGTCTTCTACAGATTTACAGTTCTTGTGCGATCGTTGAGTACAGCTTAAGTTCACCTCTACTGAGGGGACAGCTTGCCCATGTCTGTGCCCGACCACTTTTCCTTAATCGCTTTCGCGAGGCACTGCCCGCCGATGCTCGTTCGTCAGAGATACTTGAGTATACTCGGTTGGGTAATGATTCAGAGTCGTTGATTTGTGACAAGGGTGTGCTAAGTTTAGGGACGCGTTTGTGTACCTGATACTATTAGGTTGGGACGCAAAATCCTAGAGCAGGCACATCAGTCAACTCTCTGTATTCATTCGCGTTCCACCAACATTTGACGTGACTTGTGAGATAGTTACGGGTGGGCAAGGGTGTAAAGAGGAGTTTCGGGTTTCGTTTCAAGGTGCCTGTCTTGTGGTGTGCTTAGGTTGAGCATCTGAGACCGGCTGGAGAGTTGCAACCTTTAACCGTTCCGAAGTGGAAATGGGAGCAGAGCTCCACGAATTTCGTTGTAGTGTCTACCCCGGTCTGGACAGGGTGTGACTCCATTCGATGCTTGTCGTCCGGTTATACTCAGTTTGCTCAGTTGTTCTTTGTTAAGTTTGTGCATTGCACGGAGTTCCGGTTAGTTATATATATGTCCTAGAGGCCATTACTGTACATATGATGAATATTGTAATGGATGCTTGGACATATATAGGGAGGACTTTCTTGCTCGACATGATAGTATGCTATCTGGTTGTACTTTATCTTAACATGTACTCCGATTGTCTCTATGTTACATGTTGATAAAGCCTTTAGGATATGTACTCGACTACTGGGACTATGATGAGATCATACTAGTGGGGCCACAGTAGTCGACGAGTACATCGTATAATTGTTCCTAGTCGAGGGTGTATCGAGACAGGGCATCGATACACCAGAGTAGACTAGCGTATACGCATCTTGACCCATATGATGGGCGATGGATGATCCCATATCGATCGGTGTTTGACATCAAGGATGGTGTATGGGTGCTCAGTGGAGACTGGGTACACTGGACGGACTCGCCGAGAACTCCCAGATGGTATTATACCTCACGTCAGATGGCAGTTCTCCGGTGACACCGGTACAGAGTAGTCTGTTGACCCGAGATCGTCATAGAGTCTTATGTGATTCCCACTGTGCTTTGATTTCCATCATACCACGTCCAAGAGGGCGTGCAAAAAGGTGGCTTTTGGGTACAGTCCCGAATCACATGGAGGCAATGAGCGATAGGAGGGGATTCGTCTCTCCCGGTATAGGGAGTTGATGTTGCGCTGTGTTCGATTGGATATAACCGGAAATCCCTGGTCAGGGTTGCTGAGATCTACTGGTAAGTGTTATCAGTAGTTTCTCGATTTGTTATAGACCTCATATCGACACGACTTATCAAGCTATTGGGGTCTGACGTTTACCACCCCTAGGCGAGATATGCGACATATCAGACGACGAGACCGGACTGTACGGGAGTGTTACTGATTGGATTCGCAGGAGAATGTACAGGCTTGCTTGTTGATCTTCTGATCGCTCAATACCTGGGTGGCTGTTACGTTTAGCTGACCGCTTGCAGCTTGTGGGTGTTTGATATGATCATCACCTACTGCCGGTGTATTGACGATTCTTTAGAGTCCTACACAGAGGTTTCTTGACTCAGGCAAAACGGAGTAGGAGCACATATGTGATATGTGCGGGACTGAGGATAATACGATATGAGATACCGTATTCTATTCTCGCGATATTTGATATCAGCCGGGTCATCGGATCAAGTGTTGATTCGATGAATCGGTAAATGAGATATTAGTCGGTTATATGCGATATAGCCGGATTGTCGGATCAAGTGTTGATTCGATAATTTAATGTATAATAATATATATGATATATTAAATTACATTAACTAATATTAGCTCACTAAAAGATTATTTTTCTCACTCGGGTAATACATTGATATATATGCGATATATGTTAATTGTATTATTTTATTTTGTTACAATAAATATTATATATGTGATATATAATATTGTAACATGATGTGGTTATTAATGCAACATGTTTAGTGGAGATTAAACATGGTTAGGGTTTGATTTGGGTTAAGCTTTTCTAGAAGTTTCTAGAAGCTTTCTTTTTTGTTTTGGAAAAGATATTTGTGTTGATATTTTAAGTGACTCATCTTTAACTCAACCCAAACCCTAGCCCTATTTAAATCTATACAAAGGTTAGTTTGACCATGGTTGCATTTCTAACCTTATCATACATTTCATTATTCATCATAAATTGATTATTCATTCTTCTTCTTCCTTGAGTTCCTTTTTGCAAAGCTTTCTAGCTTTGATTCTTGTGATGAAAGTGAGTGAGAATAAGAAAACAAATGAGAGCAAAAATCCTACTTCATCATCCTCATCTACCCTTGCCATTTAGATGAGGGTGTTCACTTCATTTTGAGAGTGTTAGCTTGTGTTAATGAAACTTCAAGGTAGATCATCTTTGTTATCGAAGATCGGAAGTAAGCTTGCATCTTTCTCTTCGTGGAGCCTCTCTAGAGTCCGTATGCACGATGATCGCAGCGAAGAGACCTCAACACGGAGCTTAAGAAGTGAAGAACCGGATCTACAAAGGTTTTAATCCTTCTCACTGAGTGTTAAAGTGTTTAACATGCTTGTTTTCGCCTAAACTCTAGTATAAAGATCTTGGTTAGGGTTGTTCGGCACGGCTAAATTTTAAATCGGGCATGGTTGATGCCTCGTAGACCCTTGTGTGTGTGCCTAGCAACCCTACAGTTCCTTCATGGGTCGTATCCAAATAGGGTACCCTATTCGCTTGCCGTCTTGGGCAGGAACTTCAGGAGGCCTTGGGTACTGGTTGAGCTTTTGCTCCGTTTTTCCATCCGCAGGATGATGGTTTTACGAGAGCGGGCTATACCGACTCTGGAGGATATGTTTGTGCATACGTATTAATTGTTGTCGGCAGTTAGGATCGTCACCTGCCATTGTTAGGATTCTCCTTCGATAGCTGTTATCAGGAGGCACTCCAATTGGCAACCTTTAGGTTTAGTTGTTAGGTTGTGTCGATCACCAGTCTGTTTTTCTGACTCTGCGTAGTAGGATTTTTGGACCCCAGCTAGTCTAGAGACTTCGGAGATGATCCAGTTATTTTAGGTCAGGATGAGAATTGTCCATTGCGGACAGAGGTTTTATACCGACCATGGTGGTCGTAGACTCGAGTTCGCAGTGGGAGATCATGTATTCCTACGGATTTTTCCGATGAACGACGTGTTGAGTTTTGGAAAGTTTATCCCAGAATTGTAGGTCCTTTTAAGATCCTTAAAGCGAGCTAGTTCCGTTGCTTTTAATTTGGCACTTCCGTCCAGATTATTGAGTATTCACGCCGTATTCCTTGTGTCGATACTTTGCAATTACCTTCATGATCTTTCTCACATGATTCAGCACTAGACCATTTAGCTTGGACGCGATCTTTCGTTCACCAGCAGTCAATTGTGTTAATGGTTCAGCAGGTGGAGAAACTTCGGTCAAGGGTCTTGCTATCTGTGAAGGGTTTTTTTTGGACGTAGCCGTATGGTGAGGTGATCACTTGTAAGGCTGCGAACGAGATTTGAGAGTTCGAAATCTTCTCTTTGAAGGTACGCCTCATAAGAATTTAAATTCGGGGACGAATTTCTATAAGGGGGAGATTGTAACGCCTTAGATTTCGGTTAGTGTTTGTTTAGACGTTAATGTGGGTTTACTGTAAAAAGGTTTACCAATTCGGGTTCCTCACATTTTATAACATTTAATTATTATTTTAATATTATTTGTTATAAGCATGCACGCACGTGTGCACGTAAATGTGAGTTTTGTTTGTGCTAATTTTTGTTCTTTGCAACCTTGACACTTAACCTAATCCTTGTTTAATCCACCCTTTGCTTTAATCCTTGTTAATTCAATTCTTAACCTTAAACCTAGATCTTTTGTGAGAGAGAGAGAGAGATATTTTCTTTTGTTGAGTGAGGAGGTGGCATTTGAGGTGTGAAAGCATTAAATGGTGAATTAATGCATATGATACACTCACCTCTCACCTCACCCTACACTCACCTCCCTCTGTCATTTCCTCACACACTTTCTCATTTCTCTATCTCTTTTCTTTTTCTCTCATCCCTCTCTCAACAAACTGAACACTCTCTCATTTTCATCCCAAATCCATCACAAAACTTCATAATCTCATCAAAATCACATCTTTATCTTGGTTTTGCCTCATGGATGCCTTGGAGTGTGCCAAGCTTGGATCTTTGAGTTATTTTGTGTAGGTAATGATTCCTTTATGTTCTTTAAGTTAATTTTGTGTAGCTTAGCTTGTTAGTTTCAGTTTTTATCGCGTATCGTATCGTTTTGGGTAAATATCGTATTTTTAGTGTTTTGTTTGGGTCTCGGATGATCTGCTGTTAAACCAAGTATTTGTTGCAAAAGTTGGCATGACAGTAACCTAGTGTAGAGACCTAGAACCTACCGTGAAAATACGAGCCAATTCCACTATGAAATGGCCCAAGATTTAATGGTTCTGGCCGCAATTTGCTGCCAGAGTAGGGATTGGGGTGGTGAGTTTTTGGATAGGGGTCTCTGGGGTTATTTGTGATCTCCTGGTACTTGAAATTTTTACAAATTATTAGCACAGAAAAATCTGGGACCACTTTGCATATTTCTAGTGTTTTGTTTCGCGCGATACGTTATCCGATACGATGCGTGTTCCGTGTTGCTGTTGCTCTGAGTTGGTTTCGTAGTGTCGCTATACGCGTTAGCTACAACACGAACCCTTTAGAGTACGTATGTGTGTCGTGTTGGTCCGTGTAGATTGTATGTATTTTGGGTCTATTATTAATATATATACATGTTTTATTGTTTTAATATTACAGGTTCGCAGGCGGGGACTACGGACACTGCTACAAAAGGAAAACAGGTGGTAGGCTTCACTTAGCCAGGAGCGTTGGTGAGTAGATTTAACATCTACAGGGGAATCGCCCGCATGGCGTTATGCGTCTGGGCTGGAAATGACTTGACTTGTCGCATATTCTATTTCATATTTAGAATTGCGCATTCACCCTACTTCTTAGTTAATCGTTGTGCTTGGACTAGTATCCTTAGGACACTGCACATATTATTGATGACTCATGTTGCACGAGCACTGATTGTATGCTACACACACCGTCAATAATTGCCATGTCACGCACAACCCACTTATAGTTATGATATTGTTTGGTTAGGGACATTAAGACATTGATTCATATTTCTTATCGCATATGACATATAGCATACCTGTATACCTACATGCTTACACATATGCCTTGACATACTTACCTGCTAGATATCTGTATACCTATAGAGTATTTTACCATTAGCGATAGGTACATACACACTTAATGACATAACTACAGGTATACCTTGCCCATATATTTCACTTATACCCAGGGGGTATATTACATCATTACTTATAGGTAGATACATATACCTTGCTATACCTTTATGTTTACACATATATCAGTTATAGCTACATATTTACCTTTACTTGATGTTATTTAGAATTGGAGAAAATAGGAACCGCATGATATTTTATATTAACTTGTTGCAGTTAATTAGCGGCTTTTCCTTCATATGCTTACATTTCAGTTTTATGTTGCATATATTATATTCATGAATTTTTCGCATTGAGCTATGGATTTTTCATGATATTTTCTGGATTTGGGGACCGTGCGAGTTCATGAAATTATGTATTATTTGAAAAACCCGATTTCCCTTGATATGATATTTCAGCATCCACTATAAGATTTATCGTTTCTGATATATATATACCCGTGCGAGGAGGCGTTGAGGCCGTATGAGGGTATATGGTGGGGCCCGGAGGTACCCCGGGGCAAGACGATTTATGGACCTTGCCGATTGAGTCTGTCAGGGGAACCATACCATCCGGTGACATTACCTATGAATCGGCGGTTATCATGGGGATACCGACGGGAGTCATGTACGTATGGATACGTCGAAAGGCGAGAGTCAGAGCTAGGCACTCGAACTTTCGGTATAGCGTACAGGGTACCAGTCTTGGTGACAGCACCTGATAGATCAGCATTTCTGTGTCGATACTTGATACATTGGTTTCATGATATTTCTTTTTACTTCTAGGTATATATAACAGTGGAATGGGATGCTGTTATATATGCCTTTACACATATATTAGTGGAATGGGACGCTAATATATGTGTATTGATATCAATTTATATACATCACCATATTTATTCATGCAAATATACCTAGGTTATAAGAGATTCACTTGATATGGGATTTAGAACATATGATATTTACCTGATTTTGTACATTCAGGATATAGGAGATTTATTCGATATTGTACATTAAGGACTTGTGAGACTTATATGATATGAGAGCCAATTTGGGGGCTGATTTGAGGAAATTGGGATTTGGACTTGTCTTGATGGATTGTGATCCTACCACGATGTCAGGATTCCGTGGAAATGACATATTTCATTCCATACCCCACATTTATTGTTTATGCACTGCTTCATATATCAGTAGTACCTGTTAGTGTACCTTTCATGACTGTTGCATTTACATACCTTTATTTATATGCATTGCTTCATGTGTAGTTGTACCTGTTAGTGTACCTTTCATGATTGTTGCATATATACATTTTCATATCATTATTGCATGATTATTGCATACTGATTGTCATATTATTATTGCTTCATGTATTAGTTGTACCTGCTAGTGTACTTTTCATGATTATTGCATTCATATGACCTTTTATTGCTATTAATAGCATATGTTAGATTCACGCTGTACGTGCATACTTGCGATTACTTGCATATGTTATTTACTATTCACGAGTTGGCAACTCACCCCCGTTGTGCCACAGTTGTTTTGCAGGGTGTTTCCCAGAGTAGTCGAGGCAGGCTATTCACCTATCCGATCATCTTTTGCCGCGGATATCGTTTCAGCTCATAGTGTGCAGTTTTGCTTAGGTGGGTTTTATGGTTTTCCGTATTGTTGTATTGTATATACGCTGTATCCTTGTACTCTCCATCTACTATATTTTCTTGTTGACTTAGAGACTTGGTGAGGACGATATTGTATATTATTTTGTGACTTGTTGTCTTTTATACAGTTTCCTTTCTATCGTCTTTTATTTCTTCGCTACGGCGTCGTATATTTGTTGTGGTGGTTGTTTTCCGCCTTTGGGCGTGTATTTGCTCCCGTTTGGGGATACTTTATTTATATTTATGTTGTACCCATTTTTGGGGCTAGTTTTTACAAAGGAGGTGTTGCCAAAATTTTAAAGAAAGAAAAGTTGGACTTTTAAAGAATTTGGGTTGTGATTTCAAAGACTTTTAAACAATGTTTCTTATCTTTTCTTGTCTTTTAATGGTTTAGATTTCTGGGTTTTGGCTTTCTTTTACTGCGTTACGCCTGTAGACGTTGCGTAGTATTAGGGCCGTCACGTGCCAATTTTCAGGTCATGACAAAATTGGTATCAGAGCGCTAGGTTTTACCTTTCGGAGTGTAGGATGACCTTGGTATGATGGAGTAGGTAGCTTAAGCAGAGTAACGTAATGTGTGTATGTCTGCAGCATACTCCCGATGCGGTACTCCGCTAAAGTGACCTAAGTACAAATTGCTTGAAATTCCTTCCTTGATGATTCATATCCTTATGATTCGATTTCCGTGTTCATATCGAATCCTATCTCTATTTATAGCCTTGCCGCCGATGACTATGGGGACTCAGAAAGGTGCAGCGAGGGCCGAGGTCAGAGTTGACTCGGGTGGGTCTAGCACTGACCAGGATGGCGTGCCAGTTGCACAGGTGCAGACGGATCCGCCTTCGGCACATAATATCACTTGGCTTGTGGTAGAGATGCAGGACATGCGCCAGACGGTGAGTTCTTTTGTTGAGGCTGTTCAAGCGCAGCGACAGGAGGTTGTAACCCCTGTTACTCAGTTGTTCCTTGTGATCAGCATGCAGCAATCCGTCACCTACATAGCACCAGTGGATGCAGCCCTAGTTGACGAGGCACGCCTTCCAGAGACTTTGAGAGTTCCGGAACAGTGGAGGACTCGTACCGGTGTATCAGCCCAGAGATAGAGGCTTAGTCGTCGAGACAGATTTCGTGACCGTCGCGGGAGTAGCAGAGGCTTAGGACAAAGACAGTCGTTCAGCTCTCATCCCTAGGAGGGTCAGCAGTTATCGCGTGGATGTTTTCGATGCGGAAGCCTTCAACACTTCATCAGACATTGTTCCTTAGCACCACGTCAGGCTTATGCGCAGAGAGGTCATGGATGCGGAAGGTTCGCTCAGAGGGGACAAGTTACCAGAAGAGGAGTTCAGCCAGTTGCGGGTAGGGGGCAGACACGAGAGTTTGCTTCTACTCATTGGGACGCGTGGGCGTCCAATGCAAAGTTTTCAGGTATCCCTAATTCGTATGTTCTTTTGATGTGTTTGTTTGTTTTTCACACTTTGTGCCGTGGTTGGGACGAGAGTCGTGTTAGGTAGATCAGCCGTTTGTTGTGTTAATTTCTGTCAGCGATTCTTTTGTTGCGCGACACGTAATTCGGTCGTATGCCAATCGGATAGGAGATAGAGATTCGTCCGTCGTTTTGATCCTTCTAGAGACGTTGGATTTGATGTTCTCCTGGGCATAGACTGGTTATCTACGTACTAGGCGTTTGTGGACTACCGTGAGGAAACAGTCAGGTTTTGTTTTCCCGGCAAGTCAGTTCTTGTTGTGCGGGAGGACAGTGGTGCTGCCTCTCACAGCTTGAATTCAGCCTTTTTGCTAGTCGGCTTTTGAGGAGATGTCGTGGATTCTTGGCGTTCATTCATGATACCGGAGCCACAGTTAGTTTGTTGGACCGGGTTTTTATCGTGCGAGAGTTTTCCGACATTGTTCTAGATGAGCCGGCGAAGCTTAAGGAGCTTAAGGATCGGCTGCAGAGTTGTTTGTTGGGGGGCTTGTGCGTCTGAGTGTTTCGCATTAGGGAGCTCCTATTTCTGTTCGTCAAGGAGAAAGACGACAGATTGAGGCTGTGTATTGATGGATCGTCAATTGAACCGGCTTACGGTGCAGATAGGTATCCTTTACCTCGCATTGACGATTTCTTCGATCAGCTCCAGAGTGCGAGACATTTTCTAAGTTTGTTCGGGATCAGGTCATCATTGTTGCGGGTTCGGAGTGATGACATTCCGAAGACTGCCTTGTGCATGCTACGGGCTTTGTGTGTTTTGGTGGTGTCTTTAGATTCACCAATGCCCTAGCAGCATTCGTAGACATGATGAACCGGATTTCTTCAGGCCGTTCCTCGACCAGTTATTGTTGTGTTATTGAAGACATTCTTGTCTCTTTAATGCGTTTTGAGGAACAGGAGCAGCACTTGAGGATTTGTTTTGCAGATACTGGGAGAGCCCCAGTGGTTTGCTAGATTCTCGGAGTGTTTCTTCAGGCTTGTTTGTGTTGACTCCTAGGTCTTGTAGTTACGGGAAACGGTTTCGTATAGTTTCGAGGAAGATCGAAGCCGTACAGCTTTGGCCCAGACTTGTGTATGGACATTATGGTCCATGAGCTAGTTTAAGGACATTACGGTCCATAGCTAGTTTGAGGACATTACGGTCCATTGCTAGTTTAAGGACGTTTCGGTCCATAGCTCGTTTTTGCGGCGAAGTTTTGCCGGATAGCACTTACAGAGTTTGGTACTCAGGAAGACAGCGAGCGGACACAAGCGTCATCATCTATCATTAACCTGGGCTTTGACTCTTCAGGCATAGTATTTCTAAAGGAATCGGCCGTTTATTGGCCGGAAGGGTCTTTCGCCATGCATATCCATGAGAAAGTAAGCCCTACCTTGGTAGACTTTGTCTAAAATGTACGGGCCCTCATTGTTTGGTTCGAATTTCTCCCGTTTGTCATGATTAGGTATCATAGGTCTTTTGACAACTGGCACGAGTTCGCCTTGGCGGAATGTTCTCAGCCTAGTCAATCTTTCGTATGAGCGCGTCATCCTTGCTTTGTAAGCTTCTAGGTTTTGCTGCGCCATGACCCGAGCTTCATCGAGGGCATCGAGCTCCTCGAGCCGAAGATGGGCATTCTCTTCATCTGTTAGTTCGTAATGAACCGCCACTCGTAGAGAGGGTGCTCTATCTCCAAAAGGAGTACTGCTTCCGCGCCGAATACCAATGCATATGGCTTTGTATTCGTAGTTGTTTTGAACGTAGTTCGATACGCCCAGAGAGCTTTATGCAGTCTCTCGCGCCAGTCCTTTTTATTTTTGGACACTGTCTTCTTTATGATCTTTGTCAAGGTTTTGTTGTAAGCCTCAGCTAGACCGTTAGCTCGGGGATTATAGACCGAAGAGTATCTCTAGTCTATGTTATGCTGCTGTGCGAAGCGGTTGATTCTGTGACTTCTGTAGGCTGATCCATTATCAGAGATAATCCGTCGCGGAGTGCCGAACCGATAAATGACATGTGTTTTGAAGAAATGGAGGATGTTCTCCGTCTTCACTTCTCTTAGCGGTATGGCTTCTGCCCACTTAGAGAAGTAATCAGTTGTCGTCAATATGAACCGATGTCCTTTGGATGACGCTGGTTCGATGGGCCCAATTATGTCGGTTACCCACATTTTGAACGGACAGCTAGCCACTGTTGGGTGTAGAGGGTTTGGATGCTGGTGGATGAAGTCTCCATGAATTTGGCACGAGTGGCATTGCTTCGCGTATTCGAGGTAGTCATGAATCATCATGGGCCAATAGTAACCCATCTTTTTGATCTTCTGTTTCATCTTTGGCCTGGCTTGATGAGAACCGCAGAGTCCGTCGTGGGTTTCTTGAACGACTCTCCTTGCTTTTTCCGGTCCTAGGCATCTTAGCCACAGAGAGTCGAACGATCTCTTATATAGAGTATCATTGACAAAGGAAAAAGATAGAGCTTGTTTCATGAGCTGATATCTTGAGGATGTATCTTCCAGTGTTTGATGGGATTTGAAATAGTCTATAAAAACTTTTCTTCAATCCTTAGCCTTTTCTTGGTCCGTTATTTGTAAGGCTGTTTACTTGGTCGCTTCCTTTTCTTCAGACGACTCCGGAGATATTTCTGCAGGTGCAAGAACCCGACGACTTTGTACAATGATCCTTATGTCATCGAGGTTTTCGTCAGCCAGTTCTTTAGCGAGTTTGGCTAATGCGTCCGCTTTGCTATTTTCTGTACGCGGTATGCTTTCCAGGACGTAGAAGGGAATTTGAGTTAGTAACTGTTCCACTCTCTCGCCGTACTTTACTAACTCTGGTTTGCACGTTTGATAGTCGCCGTTCACTTGACTAACGACCAGCCGGGAGTCTCCGTATATAAGGAGATTTTCGATTCCTATGTCGACAGCGATTTCAAGACCTGCTATCAAAGCCTCATATTCTGCTTCATTGTTTGTCCTCGGCTCTGTTAAGGAAAAGAAAAAGCGCATTATCCCTCCTTATGGAGTCACGAAGATGAGGCCTATCCCAGATTTGATTATGGGGGAGCTGTGCTTTTGCTTCTTCATGGAAGATGCCCCATCGAAGTAGAGTTCACCGGCCGGGCTCACCAGACGGGGATTTGAAACAGATTTCCTGGCTTGCGCCGTGGAGCAACGGACGCTCCACTCATTCGACAGAAGCGCCGTTCCGCTTTGAATATTCGACTCGAAATCTTGCTTCTAGCTTTGGATAACATTCTCCTCCCACTGCTTGGGAGCTCACGGTTTCATGTTCTATTTCACTCCCCGAAAGGCTCCATGAATCTTGAAGTCCCGTTATGGGACTTCCCGGGCCCACTAGCAAGAGACGCTCGCGCTTTTCGACTCGGAAACCGCTCCCTGTTTGGGCTCACCGGCCGGACAGGGAGCTCAGGCTCTGTTCCTCTTGCAAGTGCAGGAGCGGTGTCTCGTTCGCTTCGCTCACTGGTTTTTCTGTTCACCAGACCGTCGATCTTCACCCTCGGAAGAGGGAAGCAAGCGCACGGAAGGGTAATAAGTCCAGCTTTCAGTGTCTGTTCAACCAGAGCTCTCAGCTAGAAAACGGATTCTGCAAGAAAACTCCTGCATAATCCGTTTTCTTGCTCGACGTTGCAGATTGAGCCAACGTAGTCGCAGAAAGATTGTCAGGTCCTGGTTGATCGAAGAAGGTCCTCACTTCCTCGGAGGAGTTGTTATTCGGGGACGAAACTGCGGACTGGTTAGAAAGTGCCTCCCAAGAGGGGTACCGAACATCTGAATTCTTCCGAACCCTTCTTCTAATGGTCATTGGCAAAATGTCCTCGTTTTTTCCAATGGGAGTCGGGACCTCTTAGTTAAAGGGCGATGAAGGGAAAGGTAGTTCGGACGCAATTACTATAAAGCAAGGAGCTTCACTTAATAATATAAGGCAGTTTCGTTTCTTTTTCTTATTGTATTGTACGAGACCGATTCTTTCTAGGGCAATATTCGTCTTCCTATCTTTCGAGGGTTTCTTGGTGGCTCAGGCCGACACCCTCTTCCTGCGCATGGACCAAGCTGGCGTAGTGTGTGGTCGTTTCTTTCTGAGCGTAGGTCAGTCTGGGTGCAACGAAAGAGGTTTTCCCAATAGTTATTTCTTTTCATTCAAATCGCTACATACACGCTTTTCAATCCCAATGTACTATACCCTTCTCTCATTCTGGAGCTACTGATGTCTTATCCTTTTTTACTCCTTACAATGAAACTCATGCTTAGTGTCACGAACTATCACAGGAACGATCTGACTATAAAGTCATTCAAAACTTGATCGAAGAACCAGCGTTTATTGAAGAAGCAATAGCGTTCGGACTCATGTGCCTTCCAGAACCAGGGGAGTTCCCTTGCCCCATCGGGTATCACTCCCTCCTCTCTCCCCGTCGATCGTATCAAATGTGTGCTCGTCTGGAAATTCGCAATTTAGGGGTGAATCGGCAGGTATCAGGTGCTCAACGAGGAAGTCAGCGATGGCCTGGCCTTTCACTGCCTTGAGAGGTCTATATGTTATCGAGAACTCCATTAAGAGTAGGGCCCATTTAGCGAGCCGTCCTGTTAGTATAGTTCTTGACATCAAATATTTGAGAGGATCCACTTTTGATATGAGACAGGCCTCATGCGTCAAAACATAATGCCGAAGCTTCGTTATCGCGAAGATTAACGCCAAGCAGTGTTTTTCGATAGCGGAGTAGTTGTTTTCTGCCCCCAGGAGAACTCGACTCAAATAATAGAGGGCTCTCTCCTTCCCTTGGTCATTCTCCTGTGCCCATAGCACGCCTAAAGAACCTTCAAGGCCTGTTGTGTACAGGATGAGAGGCTTTTCCTTGACTAGAGCGGTCAGTACCAGTGGGTTTTGCAGGTATTGATTTATTTCGTCACGTGCACTTTGGAATTTCTGAGTCCAGACGAACGGGGTCCCCTTCTTCATTAGATGGTTGTAGGGGCGGCATTTACCGGAGAGATTGGCTATAAACTGCCGGATATACATGAGTTTTTCTTGAAGAGATCGCAGTTGCTTGAGAGTTCTGGGCGGAGGCATTTCCATAATCGCCTTGATCTTTGACGGGTCTATTTCGATGCCCCGGTGCCATACAATGAATCCAAAGAATTTGCCCGAGGAAACCCCGAACGCGCATTTGAGATGGTTCATCTTCAGGTTGTATTTCCGAAGACGTTGGAACACTATCTTTATATGCTCCCAATGCTCCTCGTGCGATTTGCTTTTCACCACGAGGTCGTCAATATAGCATTCGATGATTTCATGTATGAGATCATCGAAAATCTTCATCATGGACCTCTGATAGGTAGTGCCAGTGTTCTTCAGACCGAAAGGCATCACTTTGTAGCAGAATATTCCCAGAGGAGTCCGGAAAGCGGTATGCTTATGGTCCTCATGATGCATCTTTATTTGATTGTACCCTGATGACCCGTCCATGAAGGAGAAGACTTCGTGAGTGGACGTGTTATCTATCATCAGCTCAGTAACCGGTACGGGAAAATCATCCTTTGGACAGGCTTTGTTGAGGTCCCGAAAGTCTACGCAGATGCGCACCGTCCCGTTTTTCTTCATCACCGGGACAATGTTGGCGATCCAATCAGGTTATTGAACTTCTTGGATGAAGCCGGAGTCGATCAGCTTCTTGACCTCTGCGTTGATACTCATTTTAAGTTCGAGTCGCATTCTTCTGGGCGCTAGCTTGACTGGCTTGACGTCCGGAGATATTGCCAATTTATGGACAGCTATTTCTGGATCTAGCCCTGGCATCTCGGAATAGTTCCATGCGAAGCAATCTTTATACTGCATGAGCACGTCTTTTTAGCATAGCCACCTGTGCTTTAGACAGCAGCTTACTGACGAACGTTGGTCGCGGGTTGTTTGCCGTCCCTAAGTCGATTTTCCTTAAGTTGTCCGCACTAGTATGTATTCCATCTTCCAGCTGTTTTGGCACCGGTGGAAACTCTGAGATCAACTCATCTTCATCCTCATTCTCGAAGCACCAGGAGAGGTCATCCATGTTCCCGGGCACTCCTTCTTCTGACAGCGTTATCACGTGGTAGGTATGAGACCGTTTCCAAGACCGATGTTGATCTGGTTCTACTTTTTCTATATACGTTGCTTTTGGCTCGTGTTTTTGTGGTGGGGTTACTCTCCAGCTGTCGGATAGAGCAAACCTGCCGAGTTGATAATGGTCTTCAACCCAGTCTTTGAAGGTGAAGCAGTCTTCAAGGGGATGTCCTATCGCTCGGTGATAGGAGCAATAGTCTGGGTGATGAACCTCACTTGCTTGATCAAGGTGCTGAGACTCCGGGAGTGTCATCATTTGATGTTTCATGACAAGGTCAAAGATTCTCCTTGTCTTGTCTCGAGGGAAAGAATATGCTCGACCCATCTTTTTCGTTAGAGACGGATTCCGGCTGACCGTTTCTTGATCGCGTGGCCTTTTAGATTCGTTTTGCCGCCGTCGAACGGTTTTTCCGTTCTTTGACTTGTTTTTGCCTCTGCGTCGGGCCCTTTTCTTATCTTGGGAATGCATGGTGGGCTTACGGCATAGGGCATCATCATCCTCCATTGCCTGCTAAAGGAGGCGTTGCGTCTTGGCTTTCTCGTAAATGGCCATTTCGCGACTGTAGTCGTTTCGAACCTTTTGACTCGCTTCCCTTATGAGCTTGTCCATCTGTTCTTCAAATGATGGACTCGGTACTTTTATGGCAGGACCTCGTTCTGGTTCAACGTCAGCGTCTTTTAAAAGAGCATCCTCTTCTTCATCAAGGTCCTTTATGACATGAAAGTCATGGAATTGCTCCCATTTCTTGGACTGGACATATCCAAGCCCGATCGTTTCCATTTTTTCGTTGGGCAATTTTCGCCGCATTCCAGGGACGTTCCGAATCCTGTTGTAGAACTGAACTTGTCGAGGAGTTTGTTTGAATGGTACGCCTTGGCATCTTAATAACCTTTTCAATCCCTCGGTGTAATACCTGGGCAGACAAATGGGTTGGAGCCTGTCGAGCTCAGGATCGGCCCCATGCCAGACTTCTCTTTCGACTTTAGTCTTCGTGGATCGATAGAATAGGATCGCCTTTTCACTTCTTCGCCTAGGAGGGACGTATAATGTCTGCAACTCTTACACATTATATGTCTCCAGCGTATCAAGCTCTCTGTAGTGCCACCACGGAACCATGGCGATTTGCAAACTCCGTTCTGCTCGAACGAAGGTTTGTATTGACGGGCGGATGGAGAGTACGCCGTTGGTTTCATCTTCGGAGTCGCTGCCAAAGACCAAAATCGGAGCGGATGGTCCGGGTTTATCATTCCGCTTCTGAGGTTGTCCCGAGTAGACTATTTCTTCATCCTCCTCGGTATCACTTCCAAAGGTAGGAATGGGAGTGACGGGCTTCTGTTTAAGCTCCGGCTTATAACAATTCTCCATGTCTTCGAAGTCTGGCAGGAAGTACTTGGCATCTTCATATTTTCGGACTTCGTTCACAGAGAATGGGTTTAGTTCTCCCGTAACGGTGTACTTGAAGCCGTCTTTGAAATACTTCATACACTGGTGTTGTGTAGAAGGGATGGCGTTGTACTCGTGTAACCAGGGCCTGCCGAGCAAAGTGTTGTAGTAGGTCCTAGAGTCGATGACATGAAATTTGATGTCTGTGATGAGAAGTCCAAAGCGCAATGTCAGTATCACGGAACCGAGTGTCTGCGATGACTGCGAATCAAATCCAGAGATAGTGATTTTATCTCGGGCTAAACGTCGGTGACAGGATCATAGAGCTACCCATCATCTATCGGTTTGAAATGTTGTCGGTGAGAAATGTATCCCTGCCACCATTTCCTGAAGGCATTGCATTCTTCAGTAGGATGTGTAACTTTCCGATGGTACAAGCAGTAGCTCGGATGAACGTCTGCTTCGTCAAGGTATATACCGCCAGGAGTATCTCCTTTGAAAGGTGGCTGCTTCATTCCCATTGACAGGGCTTTAGCGAACCGTTTCCTTATCTTAAGCCTGCTTTTGTCTGCCGCGGGCGTGCTTCGATTTGGTTGGAGTATTTCAACCTTTTCATCCTGTCACCGACGTTTGACTTTTTCGAATATGGCCATTTCGCGCTCTCGATCAGCTTTGCTCCTCTGACGGGCTTCGTTCAGCGACATGTCAATCATTTCCTCTGACGGTTCCAAGAGTTCCGATTCTGGATCTGCCCCCAGTTTCTCTGCATCAGGAGCTTCTTTGCCCTTTATTGACGAGTGAGAGATCATGTGGCAGCTCGCCATATAATTCTCGGGCTCTTCTGAAGAATCGTCTCCTTCATCAGCGTTATCGTCTTCATTCTCAAGAACATGCTTGAAGAATTCATCCAATGTAATTGGAGTCCGTGCCTTCTGGTTATATTCTTCCAATGCATCGATATGCCTTTGCAGATCCATGCGCTTGTCGTCAGGCTGCGCGAGCTTCTTGGTCTTCTTCTTCTTCTTCGAAGACTTTGACGGCCGGGCCTGGGTGTTTTGCCCATCGTTACCAATTCTTGGTGTTGGCCACAGTTTTAGCATCCCCTCAACGATTTCTGGTTCTAGCGGGCTTTTCCACCTGATTGCCGGGCATGCTTGAAGATCTTTAAGTATTCTTTTAGTTTTTGCCGAAAGAACTACTTCCCATAGAGCTTCCTCTATGAATGAGCATGATGCCCCCAGCGTGTCCATCTTTTTCGGAGCGTGCAGTTGTGGCGGGTTCACCCTCCAGTTTTCAGATAGTGCGAATTTGCCTTGCTGGTATTGGTCCTCAATCTAGCTTTTGAAGACGAAGCAATCTTCGATCGGATGGCCTAACATTCGGTGGTATGGGCAGTAATTAGGATTGTTGACGTCACCGGGCTGCAGTGGGCGCTTCGGATCCGGCAGGATGATGAGCCTGTTGCGCACTGCTAGTTTGAACAATCTCCTTGTTTTATCCCGGGGAAACGAGTAAGGACGTCTCAATTTCTCGTCGAGGAATCGCGGTTTGTTTCCTTGGCGAGCAGCTGGTTTCGGATCACCCGGACGTTGCTGAGCGTTGGCGACAAAGGTCGCTTTCCCTTTGCCTTTTTCATTTCAAAGCTCCATTTTTTAGGAGGGCGGTCTATGGCTCATCTTGTCCATTTAGGCCAGCTTGTCGATCACTGTAACATTTCAAAAAAATAGAATATTATTTTTGGGAATTTTCATAATTTAATAATAATTTTTAATGAATATTTTAATAGTCGGTATAATTAAATACCGATAAATGGTGAAAATTCTGGAGAAAATTATAGAAATTCTAAAATAGCTTATTTTGTGGAAATATGCCATTTTGCAGTTTGATGATGGATTATATGTTATTTTCGTATTAACCGCGATTAAAAATCGCTAAGTGGATTTTTGGCTTTTGTGCAAAAATGTGCATATAACATTTTCTACACTTGTTACACTTGTTCATGTTTTGGACTCATGGTGGCCTAGGGTTGAACCATATTTAGATGACCATAGTGGGTTTAAACCTTTAGGCTAAGTTAAGTAGGTTAATCAGGGTTGGTTTGGTTCATGGTGAATGGGATGATGAGAATTAACTCATCTCATTTCAAAACTTTGGTTTGCCTCTCAAACACACACATACCAACTCTCTACATCAGACATATACACCCACACATTCAGCCCCCCCTAGCTGATCTACACCAGCCCCTAACACATTTCAGCCCTCATATAACAACAACAGCCTAACACTTTTCAGCCCCCCCATAGCTGACCTGCACACTCCCAAACCACACTTTTCAGCCCCAATAGCTGAAACCTTCAGCCACAAGAAAAACCAGCAGCTGATGTAAAGTTCAGCCACCATCAGCAACACATCGCCCCAAATTGTTCAACATCAGCACCACACCAATAACATCAGCCAAGTCCTTGCTACATCAGCCAAGACATCAGCACAACTTCAGCCCAAATTTTCATCACATCAGCTACAACAACTTCCCTTTAACCAACAGCAGCAGCTGTATCTCCAAAACAATAGCAGTTGCTGCTGCAACAGCACATCGGCCCCCTTTATCAACCCATCAGCCCCAGTTATCAGCATCAGTTCAGCACATTTTCAGCCACATTGTTATCAGCCACAGCAGCAACAACCTTATTCCAACCAACACCCCACAACACCACCATCAAACCACAACCACAACACTTCTTCTCATCACCAAAAACAACCCCAGCTCTGCAGTAGCTGCTGCAAACAGCAACAAAAAGGAAGAAAGGATTGCAAGCAGCAGCAGCAGCCAGTTTCAGCTTCAGCACAGCTGCATCAGCAACACCACTTCAGCAGCAACCACCCCTCCTCCTTCCTTCATCCTTCCCTTCTCCTACACCCTAGGACACTCTGGAGGTATAATCTCACGACCCAACTCAGTTCTTGCTCAGTTCTGGTTAAATAGCTGAAAGTTACTGTTTTAATTATGACATTGTGCTAGTTTAGGCAAATTTGAGTGAGACTTGACCAAGAGGTGGTTTTGAACGTTAGAGTAGCCTTATTAGGGGTATGTGAGACCAGTTAACCCAAGATTGTCCCAGATTTCACCCATATACCAGATTTGTTATACTTGGCGTAATTTAGCAATTTTGTCGACTTTGGACCTTTCTGGAAACTGCTACAACCCGGGACCTCCTAAAATGAAATTGACTTGGCAGTAGGATATGCAGGCAGATATAAACCAACATCCAAAACCCTAGCCACCATCTCAAAGTCCCGACCGCAAATTTAATCCCCCTGGCCGCAATTTGCGGCCAGAGCAGGGTAAAACTGCCTCGTTTTGCGTGCACAACCCTATTTCATGTAGATTTGACCCCCTGTATGTCTAGTTTTGACTGATTCCAGTTTGGATAGAATCTGAGTTGATTTTCATGAGTTGGCGTATGATTTACGACTTGATTTCGTATGAATTTTGGGTATTTGGTGATTCTTTTCCGTCGGGTGGCGTTTGAACGCCAACGACCAGTGAGCATTGACTGTGTTTGCACACAAGGCGATAGGTTTATACTTATTGGCGTAACGTGCACCATTTTGGTTTCCGACATGGTTTTCATGAGTTTTAGCGTGTGATATCCTTGTAGGTACCCCACGTGGCGTCGAGGCATTGGAGATGCAAACGGCGACATCGGCACCGGCACACATAACTAGGTGAGTAGATTTATATCTACGGGGAGAAGTCGGGTGGATGGCGTATAGCACCCCCGCAGTCCGAGGTGATGTATACGGATGCGTATACACACCTACAATTTATTATATATTGTTTGGGAATTATTTGATGTTTAGGATGGATAATTGATGGACTTGGATGATTTAGTGTCGCGAAACCCTAGGTAGTGGGTACACTACACATACATATACACACATACATGTACACACATACATACTTGCATACATCCTTACTTCATATGTGGTTATGGGATTCTATATAGATATGTGTTCATATAGGTATGGGACTACGTGTTCACATACAGATTTGAGGATGATACATGGGATTGAGATGAGTCGATGAGTTAGATCTGAAATTATGATATCGGTTATGGTAAAATTCGTATTTGGGATGCGTCTTGATGCTTTAGCGGATTTTGGGATTATGATGCCATAGGAATAGTGACATGTATATGTAAATGATCGACATGTGATTATGATATGAGATAGGATATGATATGATATGATATGACCAGAAAATTATGATAGGCCGCATTCGGCGATGTTTACTCCTTGTGATGATATGTGATGATGATATCGATTTATACTAGACTGTCGATCAGTAGTCTGATCTTGATTATAGTGATGATGTTAGCATTGTACTAGACATAGGTCAGTACCCAGATAATGATATTTGATAAGAGAATACTTGATGAATAATATGACAAATGTGATATTGACCCGTACCCAGATTGGGGATGCTGTACCACGGATTTACGTACGAGCTATAAATTGATGTTTGATCTGCACTCTTGATTTGGGAATAATTGATTATAGAGATATGTTATCGGATATGATAGTATCGAGGCGGGATCACCGACTATATATATATGTATTTATATGTATCGACTCAGAGGTTAGGTGGTTTCCCTTACCTACTGTTAGGTTTAGCTCAGCCTTGTAGTGGTGTAGCTATATGACTTTTATGACCTTAGATACAGTTTAGCGATCATGGTGTTCAGTATTTCAGCTCCCGCATATTATTATTGTTGCTCTGCATCGCATACTGTTGTGATTCATATTCCATTATTGATATCCTGCTGTTAGGACACCAGCACCATTACCGATGATGCGTATGTACCACGTACACTTATTTGCCGGCTCATACACATCTTCATCGGTAATTGCCATGTCACGAACACTTAGAAAATATTATTGCTCGATTTAGCTTGTTAGCTAGTAGTAACATGATATTAGTATGCTTGCCTTATATGCCAGCTTGACATTGTAGTTATTACCTGTCACTTCATGCATACTGTTGTTCATTATATGCCGCATTCATGGATTCTCATGTTTATATTCATGATTTTACATGCTATTGATGATTCGGATTTCCATAATGTTTTCTGGATTTGGGGGAAAACCGCAAAACTTGTATAAACTGCTTTCTCTCTTTTTAAAATAAAAGTGCGGTTTTCCCATGATGTATGAGTCGTCCACCATGAGTTTGCTGATGGATTTCGAGACCCGATTCGAGGAGTGGAGAAACCGTTTCGGGTACATGGTGGGCCCGGTGCGGTACCCCGGGGCAAGAGGATCGCAGATGATGGCGTTGAGCCTGACAGGGGAGCACGACCGACCGGTGATATTACCCGACACGTCGGATATCCGGAGGATACCATCGTAGTCATGAGATGGATGGTAGGGGCCGATCTGGACTGACGGTGCCCTGGATTTTATGATTGAGATATTGAGGTACAGAGATTGTGATACAGAGATATCGAGGTATTGGGATTTATGTTTTGTGCCGATGCTGGGCACAGGTTTCATGATGTTTTCCATGATTTTTGACTATATCCTCATATTTACATGCATGATTGCATTGATCATACTTCACTGTATATATAACAGGGTATGAGGGCGCTGTTATATATACCCTTACACCAATATTAGTGGAATGGGACGCTAATATATGTGTATTGATATCATTTTAAAAACTTCATCATACTTTTCATGCATTTATACATCATTCATATGATATATTGCCACCTGATGCACTGACACGGGCACATGGGTTTACACTTGGGTTAGGTATTTACCCTAGTCTTGTTATAGATTGTTGGTTATATATATTTGAGGATTATATATCTTGATCGTATGACCTAGGATTGCGTCATACATGCGATTTCTGTTCGTAGATATTTTTCTACTCACGAGTTGGCAACTCACCCCCGTTGTGCCCCAGTTTCTTGCAGGTGTTGCCGTACGGGTTGCATTACGGCTTTGCGGGCACTGTACCTTTCGGGTGACTTGCTAGTAGATGGGTTTATTGTATCTTACCCATCATTATACTTTGTATATTATATTTCAGTTGTATCTAGAAGTTCCATCAACCAAACATGTACTTATTTGAGATAGAGACCAGTGATGTTTATTCTTTCGACCTTAGAGTCGCGTGTTTCATTTCTGTGGATTTCTTGTTGTTGGAGTTTCCTTTCTGTTGTGATCCTCGCCTTTAGGCGTTGTATATTATGTTGCATACAGGTTGATTTGATATGGTTCTTCCTACTCTCCACTACATTTCTTGGTTTGGATTTCTGGGTTCGGCTTACTTATAGTACGTACGCCTCGAGACGTTCGTAGTCTAAGTGCCGGTCATGCTCCGTACTTTCGGGTCGTGACAAAGGCCTGGAAGGTGATCGGCTTGAAGAACATCATGAATTGGGAAATGGTTGCCCGAGGGTTTAGGGTCCCCACGAACATGCCCACGGCAGGAGCTTCCTCTATGCGCTGTTCGCATCTCGACCATAGGTTCCGCCACCGAATTGCATATTGAATGCAGGTTTCTCCCGGCTTCACTCCAGCGTTAATTAGTGCGGTGATCGGGGTGCGCTCGCTAGCGCTTGCGAATTTTTGTGTAAACAGTAGCTTCATTTCCGCAAATGTCTTGACAGAGTCATTCGGGAGTTCGGAGTACCATTAGAATGCCGTCTCGGACAAGTTGCCAACAAACTGGCGAAGCAGCAGTTTGTCGTCTGTAACATTTTGAAATATTCTAAATACTTAATTATTTTATTTAATTAATTAAAAATGTTATTTTAAATTTTATTGTAATGAAAAGGAATTTTAATATGTGGTAGAATATTTTAGTAAAGAAAATAGTTTGTTATAAATAAGATGTGTCATGAAGGGGGTTTTTGTGAAAGTTTAATTCCTTGTGGAAATTGGATTTTGTCTGAGGGTTTTTTTGAAAATGTGTTAGGTCATGATTTAGACTAAGTTAAATCTCACACACACCACAACTCAAGTTAAACCTAGTAACCCCACCTCCTAGTTGCATGAAATGCACACCCCTTATTCATGGTGACACCTCCTCCTAATATCATCATTCTTATCTTTATCTTTTCTAAAGATTTCTTCAGCTGAAACATTAGGTTTAGAATAAGAATTAGTTAGTACCTCTACTTCCCTTGAGAGCTAAAGAAGAAAAGTGAAGCTAAGTACTAAGGTTTATCACCACCACCATCAAGCTAGGATGGATTGAGCTTGTACATCTTGAAGGAAACTTTCAGTTGATCTTCTAGACAGGTATAATTTCTAAACCCTGTAGTTCTTTTAGTTTAGTACTGTTTTAGTGTAGATGTAAGAAATCGGAA
Source organism: Agapanthus africanus (assembly GCA_030015575.1). NCBI lineage: Eukaryota > Viridiplantae > Streptophyta > Magnoliopsida > Asparagales > Amaryllidaceae > Agapanthus > Agapanthus africanus. Next base: position 101,038,496 of record CM057347.1, on the reverse strand, counting down.
ATATCGTATTTCGGTAAATATAGGTTCTGTGTAAAATTTGTTGTAGTTTAGATAATAATTAATATAACCAAACGGTACCCCCATCTTGTTAATTTGACTTAGAATAACCAATAGGAAGACGGACCCCTTCCCTCGGATTTTGGCCGGCGACATTTGGCAAAAATCCGAGCTCGCCGGATTTCTTGAGGAGTTGGATATTGTGGTTTTTAGGGTAGCTCTATATGTTGGGATTCCTTAGCACCTTAACTAGGGTTTGCTAGCAACACACATGCCATAATAAAATTTTTAGGGTGCTAACTAATCTTTAACCTAGGATCAAACTAGAAGTTTAGGGTAACAAAGAAGTATCACATACAAAATCAAGTGTCTAACACTAAGTGAAAGTGAATACAACCTTTGTAGACCTCCTTGCTAGACTCCTTGGATCGACTTGAGTTTGCACCGCCTTGCTTGAGATCTTCCTTGTCCAGGATGATCCACCCGGGGCTCCTTTTCACAAGCTTTAAGCTTCACTTGATCTCGGAAGAAGATGAAGCTAACACTTTAATCTAGTGGGCTATACTAAAGTAGAATGGTGATGTGGGTTTTATGATCACTTAAAAACCTTTCCTTTTTATCTCTTTCACTCACTCAAGAAAAGGTAGTGAGTTTTGAGGAAGAAGAAGGAGGAGAATGGAAAATGCTAGAGCTCTTTTTCTTTTTGATAAAGATAAAAGATAAATGAGAAGAGATAATATATATTATAGTCTCTCTCACTTACAACCATGGTAAATAAATATCTAGATATTTATCCATTGAGTTAAAACCCAAATGAAGAATTAAATCATGGTTAATAGTTAGGTGAGATCAAAGTCAACAAGAAGAGTGTAGAAACTCTTAACCATGAATTAATCCCATTTCATTTTCTCAATAAATAAAATATATGAATATTTGATACCATGTGAGTCTTGCATTCCCATCTCCAATATATCAACAACCATGACAAGTATGTATGCATGTATGTGTGCATACACATCAACATGTGCACATACACTCATTCATGCATGCATGCAAATAGAAAAGGTTTTAAATGAAAAGGCTAATGGTCATTATTAAACCAACACTTGATTTAATAACCCGGTCATATCACATACGACCCGACCAATAGAAAACGCCAGATTATAATGCGGTATCATATACACGTATTTAATCAAGCACCTGCGCATATCCCCATATGCACCCCACATCTTTTCGCCTGAGCTAGGTAACCCTATTGTGGGACTCTAAGACTCGTCAATACGCTAGCAGTAGGCCGTGATCATATCACATACCCACAAACCGTCAGCGGCACCCGCAGTGCGTAACGGCTCCTAGGTATTGAGCGATCAGAAGAAAAACAAGTGAGCCTGTAAAAACTCCTATCGAACCAACCGGTAACGCTTACCGTACAGTCCGATCTCTTCGTCAGATATGCTGCATATCGAGTCTAGGGATGGCAATGTTGACCCCAATAACTCAATAAGTCATGCCGATAAATAGTCTATAACAGATCGAGAAACTACTGATAACACTTATCAGTAAATCTCAACAGCCCTGGCCAGGGACTTACTGATATAGCCAACAGCGCACAGCGCAACATCAACCCCCAATGCCGGGAGAGACGAAACCCCTCCTATCGCTCATTGCCTCCATGTGTACCGGGACTGTACCCAAAAGCCACCTGTTTGCACGACTCAGTAGAGCCGTGGTAGGGTGGAAATCAAAGTACAGTGGGAGAACACATGAGACTCTATGACGATCTCGGGTCTACAGACTAACCTGTACCAGTGTCACCTGAGAACTGCTATCCGACGATATATATAATACCATATAGGAGTTCTCGGTGAGTCCGTCCAGTGTACCCAGTCTCCACTGAGCACCCATATACGATCTCGATGTCAAACATCAATGGATATGGGAACATCCATCGCCCATCTCATGGGTCTAGTGCCGTATACGCTAGTCTACTCTGGAACATCGATGCCCCGTCTCGATATACCCACGACTAGGGACATTTCAGGATATGCTTATAAACTACACATGTCCCACTAGTATGATCTGCATCATAATCACAGTAGTCAAGCAAACATCCTCAGGGCTTTATCAACATGTACAAATGAATAAAAGCATGATCAAGTGAACATGTCAGATAAAGAGTAACCAGATAGCATACTATCATGTCGAGCAAGAATGTCCTCTGTATATATATATACATGTATAAATACATCCACTATCATATAATGGCCTCTAGGGCATACATATATCCAACAATCTCCCACTTGCACTAAGGCCAGTTATTGGCGTATCTCATACCCAACATCTCAAAAAGTCGCTCATGCTGCGGCTGAGGGAGGGCCTTGGTGAGTGGATCCGCGGTGTTATTCATTGTGTCTACTCTCATAATCTCGATCTCATGGCAATCAACTATCTCCCTGATCAGATGAAAACGCCTCAGGATGTGTCTGGACTGCTGATGGGACCTGGGCTCCTTGGCTAACGTCATAGCCCTATTATTATCACAATACAATAGTATTGGATCAATAATGGTTGGAACTACTCCTAGCCCCGAGATGAACTTCCTTATCCAGACGGCTTCCTTGGCGGCATCATTTGCAGCAATTTACTCAGCTTCCATCGTAGAGTCTGCGACGGTATCCTTTTTGGAACTCTTCCAACTCACTGTCCCTCTATTGAGGGTAAATACAAACCCATAGATAGATTTGCTGTTGTCCTTATCACTCTGGAAGCTCAAATCGGTAAAGGCCTCCATTTGGAGATCTCCGTTACCATACACCAAGAACAATTCTTTAGTCCTTCGCAAGTACTTAAGAATGTTCTTCACAGCTGCCTAGTGATTCTCCCCTGGGTTGGACTGATACCTGCTTACTACACCAAGTGCATAAGCTACATCAGGACATGTACATAACATCGCATACATTATAGATCTTATGGCTGAAGCATAGGGTATAATGCTCATGCGAGCTCTCTCTTCATCGATCTTTGGGAAAAAGTCCTTGGAGAGAGTGACTCCATGGCAAGCGGGTAAGGCACCCCACTTGGAGTCTTCCATACTAAAGCTCTTTAGGATGGTGTTAATGTACCTGGTTTGGGAAAATCCCAATAACCTTTTGGATCTATCCCTATAGATCCGAATACCCAGTATGTACGTGGCATCTCCCAGATCCTTCATTGAGAACCTTTGTGATAAGAAAGATTTGACCGACTGTAGCATAGGAATGCCATTTTCTATCAGAAGAATGTCATCTATGTACAATACGTGGAATGTGACAGCTCTCCCTACAGCCTTCTTATAAACACAAGGTTCATCTGGGTTTTTGATGAAATCAAACTCTTTGATAATATCATCAAAACTGATGTTCCAACTCCGTGATGCCTGCTTCAATCCATAAATGGATTTAAGCAATCTACATGCTTTCCCGCTGCTCCCACTATCAATGAAGCCCTCTGGCTGATCCATATAATCGCATTCTTCTAAATCACCATTTAGAAATGCAGTTTTAACGTCCATCTGCCAGATTTCATAGTCGTAGTGAGCAGCAATAGCAAGCAGGATCCGAATGGATTTAAGCATAGCTACGGGAGAAAAAGTTTCGTCATAGTCTAGACCTGGTCTTTGACGAAAACCCTTCACCACAAGTCTTTCCTTATAGGTCTCCACCTGCCCATCTACACCAATCTTTCTTTTAAAGATCCATTTGCACCCTACGGGTTTTACCCCAGAGGGTACAACGTCCAAAGTCCATACTTTGTTGGTGTACATAGACTCCATTTCAGATCTCATGGTATCCAGCCACTTCACAGAGTCTCTACTCGTGATAGCTTGCTGAAAACTGGTAAGATCATCCTCTTCCATGATGCAATCTTCTCTATCACCATCAACGAGAAAGCCGTAGTATCTCTCCGGTGGGTGAGAAGTCCTACCAGATCTACGGAGTGGCCGAGGTTCATTAGTTTCTGTTGCAACAGCCGGTTCAACCAAGTCGTCATTTGTAACTTGTGTCTCTAGAACCTCTTCTAGATCCACTACATTGTCATCTGTATCATTTGTAAAAAATTCTTTTTCTAAAAATGTGGCGTGCTGAGAAACAAACACATTTTGTTCCTCCTTGTGGTAGAATATATATCCATAGGAATTCTTTGGATACCCCACAAAATTACACATGACTGACCGTATCTCGAGTTTGTTCGGATTTTGCTTTTTGACATAGGCCGGACAACCCCAAAGCTTAACTCATTTAAGAGATGGTCTCTTCCCATGCCATATCTCATATGGCGTGGTAGACACGGTTTTGGTTGGAACCCTGTTCAATAGAAACGCTGCAGTCTCCAATGCATGCCCCCAAAATGAGACAGGTAACTCAGCATTACTCGTCATGGAACGAACCATATCTAATAGGGTCCGATTCCTTTGCTCTGACATATTGTTGTGCTGTGGTGTGTAAGGAGGAGTGAGCTGAGAGAGAATCCCATTCTCTTTTAGAAAGTCTGCAAATTCTGTACTGAGATACTCCCCACCTCGATCTGATCGAAGCATCTTGATACTCAATCCGGCTTGTTTTTCTACTTCAAGTTTGTACTCAGTGAATTTCTCGAAAGCTTCAGACTCATGCTTTAGTAAAAACACATGACCGAACCTTGAGAAATCATCAGTAAAGGTTATGAAGTAAGAAAAACCGCCTCTAGCCTGTATAGACATTGGCCCGCATACATCACTATGTATGAGGGCTACGAGCTGAGTAGCTCTTTCTCCGTGTCTTGTAAACGGAGATTTGGTCATTTTACCCTTGATACAAGACTGGCAAGTCGCATAAGATTTATATTCAAAAGGGTTTAAATATCCATCTTTATGTAGCTTGTTTAGTCTTGTTTCGTTAATATGACCAAGTCTACAGTGCCAAAGAAAAGCTTCATTTATTTCTGAAAGTTTTCTTTTATTAGTGTGTTGTATGCTGAAAACTGTGTGTTGATTTAGTACGTATATCCCGTTATTAAGTGTACCATACTCAACCAACATTTGATTCAGGTTAATGTTCATAACATTATTCTGCAACACAAAATTATATCCTTCATTGTCTAACAAAGAAACGGATACAATATTACAAAGCATACTGGGTACATAATAACATAGGTTCAAAACCAATATACACCCCGACGGCAACCCCAGGTGATAGTCTCCCACTGAAACCGCATATACATTGGAACCATTTCCAACCCGGAGAGTATGATCACCTGTCTTCAAAACTTTGCTATTTCTCAGCCCCTGGATGGAATTACAAATGTAAGAACCTGAACCAGTATCTAATACCCAGGAAGCAGAGTTTATAGAAAAACAGTTTTCTATCACAAACACACCTGAAGCAGAAGCATCACCATGCTTCTTCTTTTTGAGATCCAAGTACTCAGTGCAGTTGCGTTTCCAGTGTCCCGCTTTGTGACAGTGATAACATTCCCCTTTCCCGATTCCCCAGCCGTGGACTTGTCTTTCCCCTTGACCTTTTTAACTCCACCTCTAGGTTTGGTGGGTTTCTTCTTCATCTTTCCCTTGGCTTTAGCTTTCGGGCGAGAGGAGGAAGATGGCCCAATAGTCAAAGCGGGGGTCTTTACTGACTTCAACATGCTCTCTGCACTCCTCAACATATTGAGGAGTTCAGATAGTTGTTGGTTATAGTGCCCTCAAGGCAATTATCATAGTCGTGGACTTGTGATTATGATGATTGAGTGAGGACCTGTACCGATAAAGCAGTCTTACTCAAGATGATAGTATGCTATCTGGTTTGTCTTTATCATCATGTACATGTTGATAGATCCCATAGGATTCTTGCTTGACTGCCAGCATTATGGTGGCGATCATATATGTGGGAGCTGAGGTCTATAAGCACATCCTTAAATGTCCCTAGTCGTAGGAGTATCGAGACCGGGTATCGATACTCCAGTGTAGACTAGTGTATACTGATCGAGATCCCGACGAGGGGCGGTGGCCAGGTCTCATAAGCCATTGGTGTTAGTTTGTTCACCTAAGATAGTATACAGGTGCTCATTGGGTTATGAGTACACTGGACGGACTCGGTGGAAAGCTGCTAGTTGGTATTATACCTATTGTCAGATAGCAGTTCCCAGGTGACATGTGTGCAGGTTAGTCTGCCGACCTGAGATCGTCATTTGTCTCGTGTGAGTTCCCACTGTGCTTTGATTACTACCCTACCACGGCTCAAAGGAGTCGTGCAAATAGGTTTTAGTTGGGTACAGTCCCGAGCCACATGGAGGCAGTGATCGGATCGTCGGGGATTCGTCTCTCCCGGTATTGGGGGTTGATGTTGCATTGTGTACGAGTGGCCATCACCACAAATCCATGGCGATGGTAGATGAGGATTACCGATCCAGGATCGATAGTTTCTCAGGAGGTGATGGGTTACATGCCGACACTAAATATCGCGTTGTTAGGGGTCTGACTTTATCCACCCCCTAGACTCGATATGCGATATTCTTAGATGAACAGACCGGATTGTACGGATATTGTCACTGACAGGCTCAGTAGGGGTTCAGGATGAGTTTGCTCGTCGGTCTCCCTTTCGCTCAATACCTGGGTAGCCGTTACGTACAGCTAGTGCCGCTGACGTGCTTGTGGTTAAACCCACTGCCAGCATATTGACGAGTCTTTAGAGTCCCACACAGTGGGTTTTCACGGTTCAGGTGATATGGTGTACATGGCGTATGTTGGTACATACAGGTGTCCGATTAAATATGTGCACTTGCTGCGCAGACTTTAATCGGACGGTTGATAATACTAGCGGCTTAGGATTAAGCCGGATTATTAAATCGGGTTTTTGATTTAATAATTTATATATATGTATTTGTATATACATATTCTAGTATTATTGTTCATTATTCATTTTCTCTCTTGGCTATTCGTATTTTGGTACGAATACGCGTATATGTATTTCGATACATGTACCGGGAAGTATTCCGTATTTTATACGGAATAGCTTCTAGAAGATTTGTCACCTCATTATCGATTTTCCTTTTTAGGAAATTCATTTGTTTTTAATAATGAGGTGGAGGGTGTGAGGTGGCATGAACATGACCATGGTATGGGCTTGAGTATGGTTTGATTTGTTTATTGTAATTTGACATTGGAAATGAAAATGATTTTTATGTGAAGGAGAGAGAGGGGGGGCCGGCCACATTAGGGGAGTGGGATTCATTTCATTTTTGGGGATTACACTAGCTCTCTCTCACTCTCTCATTCACACAAAAAGAGTTAGCCATTTTCATTGTTGTTCATGCCAAGATTTCCTCACCTCCTCATTCATCTTCTATGCTTGCTCATTAAGCAAAAAGTAAAGAGAGAAAATTATAATGACATTTTCCTACACCTCGACTCTCCATCGCTAGCCACTTTGGAGCGTCGGTTGCTTCGTTCGACGAAGCTGGAGTTTGCATCGTTTCCCTCAGGTGGATCATCGGAGATGGAGGAAGACCGGCAACCAAACATCATCAAAGGATCGCTAGGAGCTTGGAATGAAGACCGAAGGACTCGGATCATCTCGGTATAACCTTTCTAACTCTTAGTTAGCTCGCTAGAATAGGGTTTAAGGTCGATCCGGAAATCGGGTAACGGTAGCGCCAGTTTTAGAAATTTTTGTTCCGCATTTTGGCCGTGTTTCGATGGCCGGGGCGCTGCCGTGACCCTTCATGGTATCAGAGCCACCCTTTAAACCCCCTGCTAGCTTGGTTAAATGTGCTTAATACATCGATCAACGAAATTTACCAAAATCACGATTTCATTTTTGGGTTTGCTGTCGATTTTCAAATGTGGTCAAAAAATTATTTCAGGCATCTTAAAAATCCGTGCAGGCAAATTTAAGGCTACACAAAAAATTTGGGGTCGTGATGGCTCTAAATTGCCGTGGATCCGCCGCACTTACCCCCCATTGGCGGCGGTTCCACAATCATTTATTGGCGACGGGCCTTCAAATTTTCACTGTAGCTCATATACTTGGAATTGTGATTTTTGTGATATTCTGTTTTGGCCCTGTTTTATGTGCAGTGCTATTTTTGCTATTGGGGCCAATTTGGAACTTAGTCGATCGATATTTTAAGTGTGCGTTTATCAGTACTTACATTACTATCTGCGACCGTGAATGTCATTTGATCGGTAAACCCGTCTAACTGCTATATGTTCTTTTAGACGGGTTTGCGAACGTGACATTCACGTTGATGTTCTGTGTTGTGCTGTGATGTTGGTTGGATTGTCGTTGTGGATAGCTGTGGTGGAATGTTAGTACGGTTTTATTTCATTTGTACATTTGATATTGCGGGGCGAGCGTCCGACATGTGGACTGTCGTCGCTGCCAGTTTGTATATTATTCTTTTGGGGCACGACCGGGATGAGGTCGATGTCACTCTTGTATATTATTTTTCTTTTCTGTACTAGGATTACTCCACGGTGGGGTGCACGAATAGCCGGATTCTAGAGGGCAACGGATCCGCATCTCATGGCGTTGGGATAGGAAGGGACTTACTCTAGAATTGGCGGGCTATTCGCCGCACTCGTAGGGGATATAGGTGACCCAGGAGGGGTGCTCAAGTTACCGGATTCCGTGAAGTGCTGGGTGGTCCATTCACGTTGCTGAAGGGGGCTACCTCACTTCTGGTTTTGGCGGGTAACTTGCCGCGCTCGTAGGGGTCTAGGTTTCATTGCACAGGCTATCCACACGACAGGGAACGTCGGGTCTCACTTGCGACTCAAGTGAAACCCGGGGCTCCAGATTATCCACCATTCTGTGTTGCTTCTGTGATGTTTCTGTGATGTTGCTTTATATCATGCCTGGGACGAATGTTATATATATATTTATATATTAGTAGATGTTGTATATGTTTTGCACCCGCGCTAGTCCATCCCCCGCTCTGTCGTTAATTAAGTAACCTAACAGGTGATGACGGGGCCCAGTGGCGAATGCGGATGGCATATACGTACATTTTATTTTCGTTCTTTTTTGGTGTGATTAATTGATGGGACTGCATAGATTCTTATCAATGCAAAGATAAAACAAACCTATATATGATGTTGTTGGAACCAAGTTTTTAAAAACTGACATTACAGACGTACACTTTTACTTTGCATCGTGGTATTCATTTTGGAATATCCTGCACCTCATTCGATAAGGCAAGGGCCGAGATCCCTTCATCGGGAGTGACCCCTTGGGTAAAAGTTTGCGTCAACGTAATAACTTTACTATAGTCGATTATTTTTGCTTTGCATCGTGGTATTCAGTTTGGGATATCCTGCACCCCATTCGACGGGGAAAGAGCCGAGATCCCTTCACCGGGAGTGACCTCTTTAGCGAAAGTTTTCGCCACTATATATTTTTAAAAACCACTTGGATTCTTTCAACGATATCAAGTTCATTACGTTAAAGGTTTTTTCGCCAAAAACCAGCCGTAGCCCTCCGCCATTTCGGATAAATAGTGCATAGTATTCGTGCGGTGTTTGTTGGTCAAAGTCAAGGCATCATGTGCAGTAGCTGCGTATTGCTTGTCCGTTGCATGGATATGCATTGGTTTAGGACAGTCGTACCACTTTGTTGTCTAAAGTCAAGGGTGTGTACGGGTGGGTCTAAATCAATCAGGACAATGGCGGGTAGAACTTGACTTGCGGGTTATGATTTGTTGGCCAAAGTCAAGGTCATAAACCGCTTGGGGTAAAAATCATATCGGGAGTTTCAAACATACAGGAAACTTGCCAGGCTTGCGCATACCTTCTGGAGTGTGGTGACTTAAGTGGATTTCATCAAGTTATCATGCGATGATAGTTGGATCTCGATTCCCACTGATGAGTAGGATTACTCCTCGGGTGATTCCGACTAATTCTCCTTTTGGGTTTGGAGGAGAATTCGAGGAAACAGTGGGAGCCATCCAGATTAGATAAAATGATTAACCATTCTGATCTAGGTTAGAGTGCACGATGAGTGTTTCTTCTCTCTCTCTCTCTCTCTGGCTGCGACTATGACCCGACCTTCTTAAAACACTTTAGCTTTTGGAATGTCACGGTGTTGCATACATCATTGCCACTTCTATATCACCTTTGCTTTTCTCTAGAACACCTCGTATCACTACGAACGTCCACTTCCATTGGATAAATCCATCGTATAGTTACATATGAACTCGAAGGAACTTTTTCGAGGATGGATTCTGGTTCTGGAGAGATTGAATAGGATTATTTGGTTGTCTTTTCTCTTTACCTTCTCTCAGGTTGTGAGGGCTCCTAGGATTAGGAGAGGGTACACCTATTGAGCTTATTGGATAGTCTTCCTCCAGACCATAGGCAGGTGCCGAACGGTAAGGTAGGAAGAAAACCAACAAGCTTAACTCTGGTGTACAGAAGGTAATAAGTAAAGACATATAAAGGAATTAGAATAATAGCAAAGGAAATTGCGATCGCCATCATTCACGACAAAGACCGTGTATACCCCTGCCACTCCTATATCCACTTTGCTTTTCTCTAGAACACTCCGTTTCACTACGGATATCCACTTCCATCAGATAAATCCATCGTATAGTTACATACGAACTCGAGGATGGATTCTGGTTCAGGAGAAAAAGAATAGGATTATTCAGATGTCTTTTCTCTTTACCTTCTCTCAGATTGCGAGAGCTCCTAGGATTAGGAGAGTACACCTATTACGCTTATTGGATAGTCTTCTTTCAAACCTTAGGCTGGTGCCGAAGGGTAGGGAAAGAAGAAAACCAATTAGCCTAAAGAAGGTGTACAGAAGGTAATAAGTAAATGCATAATAAAGGGATTGGAGTGAGGGCAGGTAAGTATATGGTTACTGTCATATCAGGATGATGGAAGAGGCGTTACTAAGAATACCAGTTAACCCATTTTGAAACATTTTCATGTTTCAGTTTTACTATGCGATGTTAATTGAAAACTGTTTTCCCAATAAGGATCTAATTTCAGGGTATGTATTTACCAGATCAGTTTCTCACATCTGTATGTTATTACAGATAGTGAGTGGATTCCGTCAAGTTATCATGCGATGATAGTTGGATCCCGATTCCCACTGATGAGTTGGTTTACTCCTCGGGTGATCCCGACTAATTCTTCTTTCAGGTTTGGGGAAGAATTTGAGGTTACAGTGGGAGGTTTCCAGATTAGATAAAGTGATAACCATTCTGATCTAGGTTAGAGTGCACGCTGAGTGTTTCTTTTCTCTCTCTCTTTGGCAGCGACCATTGACCCGACCCTAGACTATGACTCAGTGTCCAAGTTGACTGAACCTTCTTAACACTGGCTTTTGGATTGTCAGAGTTGCAAACCTCATTGCCACTCCCACTTTTACCCTTTTCTCCAGGACACCCCGTATTACTACGAACGTCCACTTCCATTGGACAAAACCATCGTATGGTTATATACGAACTCGAAGGACTTCGAGGATGGTTTCTGGTTCTGGAGAAAATGAATAGGATTATTCAGTTGTCTTTTCTTTTCACCTTCTCTCATTGCGAGTACTCCTTGGTTTAGGAGATAGTACACCTATTACGCAAATTGGATAGTCTTCTTCCAGACCTTAGGCTGGTGCCGAACGGTGGGGAATGAAGAAAACCAATTAGCATAACGATGGTGTACAGAAGGTATTAAGATTAAGGCAAAGCAAGGGATTAGTAAGAGGGCAAAGTAAATTGCGACTACTATTCACGATCAAACCAAGTATTTCTTCGCCAATCCTAAATCACCTTTGTATTTCTCTAGGACACTCCGTATCACTACGAAGATCCACAGTTTATTGGATACTCCATCGTATGGTTATATACGAACTCGAAAGGAACTTGTTCCAGTTCGGGGATGGATTCTGGTTCAGGAGAAGTAGGAATAAGGTTTATTCGGTTGTCTTTTATCTTCACCTTCTCTCGCTTTGCGAGTGCTCCTAGGATTATGACAGTACACCCTTTATGCTTATTGGATAGTCTTCTTCCAAACCATAGGCTGGTGCCGAACGGTAGGGAAGGAAGAAAACCATTTGGCCTAAGGGGTGTGCAGAAGGTAATGACTAAAAACATATAAAGGGATTTGGAGAGGTGGCAAAGAATTATACGGTTATAGTTGTGAATCTGGATAATGGTAGAGGCATTACTAGGAATACCAGGATACCCCATCGAAACATTTCAATGTTTCAGTTCAGCTGTGTACTGTTAAAAGAAAACTGATTTCCCGATTGGACACTTGCTCCAGGGTATGTATTTACCAGGTTTGATTCTCACATCTGTATGGTTTTACAGATGATGAGTGGGAGTAAGTTATTGGGAATAGGGTAATCATCCTCATTATATCGGGATTCGTTGTAATCGGTGATATTTGAGGAGATCATCTGGGCTGTTTGCCGGTCGGCAAATATTTGGTTTTGAATATCCGCTGTTGTGCACCAATCTCAAATTTCTATATCTGTACGTCTATTTTCATAGAGTGAGATATACCTTTTGATATTATGTCGATGACATTTACCTATATCAGTGGATGGTTAGGTAAGGAGCATTAAACAGCGGTGTAATTCTTCTTAACCATAAGTACAGTTTTCAACCTACGACGAACAGTGAAAGAGTTGTTAGACTCAGCGGACTTATACAGAGTATTGTATGTTGTCCAGTGTCCATTAGGACAGAGGGGTTGGTCCTCATACTATATTCTGTTTACTTTTAACTTCTCTAGTTCTTAGACATGTGTTTCGTAAGAACACAGGGTCTAAGTTTTGAGGAGTTATAGGTATTTGAATAGAGTAGAGAACCAGGTGTAGCAAGTATCGGGATTCTTCAAAGTGATCGAAGATGTAGATACTTGTGTATGGTGTTCAGTTGATAGTAATGATTAAGAGAACTAGCTTCTCTTTCAGGTTACTCATAATTGGAAACATTCCTAAGTTGAGTAACGCTGATCGGCCTCCTTCCATTTAGTTGACATGCACTGGAGATAGCTGCATGATTTGAATCTGGTTCATTTAAATCAGTGCCTCTGGTTCTATATTGGATATAGAACAGTTCATATCTTAACGATGTTAAGGTACGGGGAGTTGTCCGGCTTATGATTAAAACCAGACACTGGACAACTCAAGGCACGTTTCTGTAATGGCTGTTTGTGGGTTGACCCAGGCTATGACGAGGTTTGACTTTCTACCATCTGGAAGATCAATAGTGATATTGTTCTTAACTCGCCACATTTTAAAAAGAAATGGTTATTTTTCAGAAAACAGTAGTGGGAGTATGGTAGAACTGGAAGCGATTCCAGAACCGCAAACGATTACTGAAGATTTGATAAGGAACCTAAAGATTCAATCTGATTTGACATTCCTTTAGCCACTCCGCAGATATGGTGGGTAACCTCAGGCACCCGAGAGGTACTTCGGTATGCTCAAGGACGGTGGCAGGGAGGTTCTTGTTTACCCAGACTTGCCATTGCTGTTGTTCCAGACTGTGAAACCTGGCATGAGGATGAGTATAGCGTCATTCTAAACTGGCTTTAGAAGTGTACGTCTATATGACTCTGCCAGAAGGTTGTCGTAGTCAGTGGGAGCAGCGGAAGCATTGGTGGACAGTTGGCTTATGTCTTTTTATAGACTAAAGCAGATATAGCGGAGATAGATCATCTATTTCTGATGTGACAGTCATGGGTTTGACGTCATCAGAATAGGGGATGGATCTGTTGAGAAGGTAGTAGGGTGTGATATCCGGATTTTTGGATGACATACACAAAGTAGGAAAAGAAACTCCTATACTACGATCGGTTATACTTTGGTCGTCACACAGTGGTTTCTCCACAAAGGACTTGGACATTATATCAGACATACTGGTTACTAGATCTATGGTTTTAGATCTAGATTTGGGTGGTTTCCCAATCAGGGTACTTTGACAACATTCTAAGAGTATTTAGAATGGACGACTCCTGGCCCGGTAGTGTACCTGCAGGTGATGGAGTCACCCTCTCTAAAGGTGTCTTATAGACTAAAGTAGAGAGGGATGTGCATGATTGGCAGATCACTTGCTTAGGCAATTGAGTCAATCATGAGATGTCAAGTACCACACCAGATGTTGTTCTTGCAGTAGGTGCAATAAGTTGATATTAATCCAATCCTGGAGAAACAGTCGGAAGCAGTTTTAGAACATAAGTTGATGTTCTAGGGATGTGATAACGACAGCCTCTTTTAGGAGACGGTTATCATTCCAGGCTTCCAAGGTGACATGGATGGCAGAGTGGCTGTCAGAGTTATAGTTTCTCCTCCCGACGAGGGGCAGTATTTTGGACAGGTGGTCCAATGCAATACTGAGGGAGGCTTGGCGCTATGTACTGATTAAGTTCAGTTATCGATACAGTCTAAGAAGTTTTGGATTTGGAGTTCATTTATGAGCTAGGTCCCATCAGATATCCAGACATACTCTTAGACAGGTATTGCTCATTTCGGGAGATGGTTTTCTCCGTGAACTTGAGATATAGAGAGACATAGAAAGAAACATCACAGCGGATCCACTCACTGAGGCTATTCCTCGAACGCAATAGTTTCGCAAACGAGCTTTGTGAGACTGACCAGTAGAGGAGTTGGGTGTTCGGTATCACACGGGCTGTGAGCATGCGACATCGCAATAATTAGCCTTGAGTGCAAGTGGGAGATTGTTGGAGATAGTGCCCTCAGAGTCAATTATTGGATCACAGGCACGTGATTGCAATGATTGAGGGAGGACCTATCCCGGTAGGACAGTCTTACTCGAGATGATAGTATGCTATCTGGTTTATCTTTATCATCGTGTATTGCTTTAGGTGACCTGACATGTCGCTATTACACGTTGATAGAGCCCTTAGGATTCTTGCTTGACTACCAGCAGTATGATGGCGATCATATACGTGAGAGCTGGCGGTCTATAAGCACATCCTTAAAAGGTCCCTAGTCGTAGGAGTTTCGAGACAGGGCATCGATACTCCATTAGTAGACTAGTGTATACAGTCGAGACCCCGACGAGGGGCGGTGGCCGGTCTCACAAGCCACTGGTGTCAGTTGGTTCACCTAAGATGTATACAGGTGCTCATTGGGTTATGAGTACACCGGACAGGACTCGCCGGGAACCTGCTAGTTGGTCTTATACCAGATGTCAGATAGCAGTTCCCTGGTGACATGTGTACAGGTTAGTTCATCGACCTGAGATCGTCATTTGTCTCGTGTGAGTTCCCACTGTGCTTTGATTACTACCCTACCACGGCTCAAAGGAGTCGTGCAAACAGGTTTTAGTTGGGTACAGTCCCGAGCCACATGGAGGCAGTGAGCGGATCTGCAGGGGTTCGTCTCTCCCGGTATTGGGGGTGAGGTCGCGCTGTGTCTAGGAGAGCCATTACACAAAAGCCCTCGGCCGAGGCAGGAGATTTACTGGTAGGTATTCCAGTAGTATCTCAGGGTGTTCTGGGCTACGCTCCGACACGACTTGTACCGCCTTTGGGGGTCTGACTTTTACCAACCCTCTAGGCCCGCCATGCGATACTCATAGACGAACGGACCGGACTGTACGGATATTGTCACTGACAGGCTCAGTAGGGTGTCAGGATGAGTTCGCTCATCGACGTCCCTTTTGGTCAATAGCTGGTGGCCCGTTACGTATTGGCTTATACCTCTGACGTGCTAGTGGTTAAATCCACAGCCATAGTATTGACGAGTCTTTAGAGTCCACCACACTTTCAGTTACTCAAGTTTTCGGGTGAAACGCTGTAGAGGCCGTATGGAGATATGGCAGGGTCCGATCAGATACGTGCGGTATTGCACGGATCAGGATCGGGCGGTTTGTACTAGTGGCCGTATGGATATATGGCAGGGTTCGATCAGATACGTGCGGTATTGCACGGATCAGGATCGAACGGATATTACTAGCCGGCTTTGGTTTAAGCCGGATCCTAGTTTAGTACAGTGTAGATTTTGTCTCATTGCATTTGTATCCGGTCGGAATACAGATGCGGGTGTGTATGCACAGTGTCGGGGTTTTCCTGTAATTTATTACGGGACCAGTTTTCTGGAGTTGCCTGTTTGCATTCCGTTCCGGCCGGTTTTCCTTTGTTCTTTCCCGGCCGGACTTTTCTGATGGAGGGTGTTATTTGCAAGTTTGCAAATAACACATTGTGGAGGGGTTTCATGCAAATGGTTTGATTATGATAGCATCTTTTGATACCATTCTTATCTATCATCATCACTTGCTTTTTATTGATTTGAGGTGATTAGTAGTTGATGTGAGTTAGTTATGATGAGTTTTGGATATGGTCACCCTCTCTCTTTTTCCTACACTCACCTCCCTCTTGCTTATGTATTCTTTCCTCCACCATTCTAGGATGATAAGGTTTCATTTTGAGAAAAGAGAAGAAGAGGTTTTCATTCTTGAGAGTGTGGCATTCTTGATCTCATTTTCATGCTAGAAAAATGCAAGCACCATTTTTCTCATCTTGATTCCTCCATCATCTTCAAAGGCAACAAAATCCCAAATGAGACATAGCCTCTACACTACACATTCTACAGCAAATCTTGGACGCGTCGGCCAGCCAACTTCGCGCCCGAGTTGCCTCGGTATTGAGGTGGGAGCCCGTAAAAGATACAGGCGATGTGGTGCCCTTTTCGGCAAGGAGGCGATGATATGGAGACAGGACTTTCCGCGGGAGATCGGGACGATGACAAGAAGACCGGAGGACTCGGATCACTTGGTATACTTCTCTTCCCATCTCTTGTTTGCTAGTATAGGTTAATGGTTAACGATCCGGGTTTTATTGTCCGCGGTAGCGCCAGTTTCCAAGTAAGGAAATTTTTTTAATTCCGCATTTTGGCCTCGGTAAGACGGCCGGGGCGCTGCCGTGGCGCAACAGTATGATGGCGATCATATACGTGAGAGTTGGGTAGTCTATAAGCACATCCTTAAAGTGGTCCCTAGTCGTGGGAGTTTCGAGACTGGGCATCGATACTCCATTAGTAGACTAGTGTATACAGTCGAGACCCCGACGAGAGGCGGTGGCCGGTCTCACAAGCCATTGGTGTCAGTTGGATCACCTAAGATGTATACAGGTGCTCATTGGGTTATGAGTACACCGGACAGGACTCGCCTGGAGCATGCTAGTTGGTATTATACCTGACGTCAGATAGCAGTTCCCTGGTGACATGTGTACAGGTTAATTCATCGACCTGAGATCGTCATTTGTCTCGTGTGAGTTCCCATTGTGCTTTGATTACTACCCTACCACGGCTCAAAGGAGTCGTGCAAACAGGTTTTAGTTGGGTACAGTCCCGAGCCATATGGAGGCAGTGAGCGGATCGGCAGGGGTTCGTATCTCCCGGTATTGGGGGTGAGGTCGCGCTGTGTCTAGTAGAGCCATTACACGAAGTCCTTGGCCAAGGCAGGAGATTTACTGGTAGGTATTCCAGTAGTATCTCAGGGTGTTCTGGGCTACACTCCGACACGACTTGTACCGCTTTTGGGGGTCTGACTTTTACCAACCCCCTAGGCCCGACATGCGATGCTCATAGACGAACGGACCAGACTTTACGGATATTTTCACTAACAGGCTCAGTAGGGTGTCAGGATGAGTTCGCTCATCGACCTCCCTTTTGGTCAATACCTGGTAGCTCGTTACGTACGGCTAATACTTCTGACGTGCTAGTGGTTAAATCCACAGCCAAAGTATTGACGAGTCTTTAAAGTCCCCCACAGACAGTTTCTAAAGTTTCGGGCGAAATGTTGTAGAGGCCGTATGATATATGGAAGGGTTCGATCTTATACGTGCGGTATTGCACGGATCATGATCGGACGGATCATACTAGTGGGCTTTGATTTAAGCCGGATCCTAGTATTAGATTTGTTGGATTACTTTAGTCTCATCGCATTCGCATTCAGTCGGAATGCGGATGCAGGTATGTATATACAGGTGAGGGGTATCCTTGTGATCCGTCACGAGTTTACTTTAGATGTTGCCGGATCTTTTTGTTGGACCAAACATTTGGATTAATGTTTGGATGGTGGAAATAATGAGCTAGAATTTCATCATGACATGCATTAAATATGACATGGACTTCATTAGTGACTCATGGTCTCTTTTTATGTGCTAATGTCACATTATATGATGCTTTTGTGATGATTTGATAAGAGGAAAGAGAAAGGGGCTGCCTTATGCAAGCTTGGTCTTGTGTTTTTGTTACACTCTCTCATTTTATCATACCATAACTGATTTATCTCAAAAACTATCTATAACCGCAATCAAGAACGGCGTCGTTTGTAGCTAGCCGGTGAGTACGGGTCGGTCCACAGGGATGTTGTGAATTTCCTAATCGCTCTTACGAGTTAATTCCAAACGGTGTGAATGGATTAATTAAATCTAAAAACTAAATTAATCTAGGGCAATTGAATTAAAGATCTAACTATCTAACTAGGGCAAGGAATTAAATTTATATTAGGGCATACCTAGGGAAAGAATTGAAATTACCTACTTACTTTACAGATGGCTCTCTCCAAACATCAACACAAGATTTGTCAGATCTGAATTTCTGAAATGAAAAGAGGCATCGATACTCTCCAAAAGAATTCTAAATTTTATTCATAGAAAGAGGCATAGGGAGGCATGAAAAGAATACAATGATTTGGGCTTCTATTTATAAGAGATAGAAACCCTAGGTTACAATTGACCCGCATGTCTACATTTACTAAAATATCCTTAGGAAGACCTGGTCAAAGTAGACTCCAAGCTTTGGTAAAATTTTATGTCTCTGTCACTTTAACCTTGCCGCGGAACCGCGGCCCGAGGCCTGGTTTGGCCGCGGTTCCGCGGCCAAAAGAAGAGTTGGGCTTGGTGGTTTCTTGTGTAGCTTATGGTAATTTTGGGCTTCCTACTTCTTCAGGTCTTTTCTCAGATTGGTTTCTCGTTCTCTTCCAGTTTTTCCAGTGAATAATTATGGGGGACTTTAACCGTGGTTTCGTGATCTTGGACCTTGCGTTTCCTTGTACATTGTGAACTTTGTCTTTTATGTAGGCTTGATCAAGATCCTTCTCTTTGTTGGTTGTAGTTCCACTTTTGCATCGTCTTTTATTGTTTTCACTGTTTTAGATCCAAGAACCTGTAACCTGTAACATGTAGCAGACATGGGTCAAAAGCACCTGTTTATTTGTAAAAAGAATAAGAATGGGGAATATAATAATGCAATATTATGGTATGAACAAATACCCCCAAACTTATGTTTTGCTCGTCCTCGAGCAAACTTATTTTTATTCTCTACAAAAACCTAACCGCACTTTCGCAGGGAAACGCGATTGCACTGAGCATGTGCAACAAGCCGTTAAATCTCTAGGTGTCCCTAGTAGGAGGAGTGTTGTCTCCTGAGGGTTTTCAGCGGATTACACCCACAAAATCCTATCAATTTGGCTTTTTCGACTTTAATTCTCCAATTAGGTTTTCTAACAAGGAATTCTATTATCGTCGACTTATAAATTATCCACCCATATTCTTCACGCTTCCTCATCATTTAACTTAAGAATATATATGTTCTGCAGACCTACTTAGCTTTCGGCATCTCCTAAGTTTTCCTTCTAGGGGTCCATCTCTACTTAGGAATTTTTATCAACTCTACTAAAGATACAAGTTCTATTCTTCATTCCTTTCTTTCATCTAAACTCCAATCACATACCCCTACGTGTGTGTATAGATCACCCCTACACTTGGAAATTCAAATCAAGCAATCATACTCTTGTCCGTTGTCCAAAGTACTTCTTAATAGGTGAATTTTGCTTACACATCCTTCATACGACCGTTAATACTTCTTGAGGTACCAACGACCGATTACCAAATGCGTTTACACTTTAAAGCGTAATTCCTAGTCTTGCAACACCCAAGGCTTTAGCAGTGACTCCCAAACCAGTTGGTCTAAGGCACTAGGTGATGAAGCACCCTCGCTAAATATTTTTTTCTATTTTTGCAGCCTTAAGTAATCACAAAAACCAGTGTTCATTTTTTTTATTCACACTTGTATTATTATTTTTTTATTTTCTTCTTACTAAGGACTTTAGACAAGAGCATTTCAAGGTCTTCTCTACTATTCCAAGTTTCAAGGTGCGTGATTGTGCAATTTTGTAGGGTATATATTTTCAAAATCTAGACTTAAGCTAGGAATTATTTTTCAAACTTATACTCTAATAAAAATATCAATAATTTTCCTTTGTTTTGACCTAGCCCAAGAATTGAACTCAAAATTTGCCTATTTCTAAATAAACTACAAAGGCATATATTTTCTATCGTTAAACTTTAAGGAAGATTATTTTTAGGAGTTTTAATTTACTAAATCTAAGATCTAGTTGTTCCTAGCCAGTTAACCTATTTGTCAAATTCAAGTCAAATATGGCCAAAATAGAATACAATAATTTTTATAATTTTTCGATTTTTATGGATTTTAAAATAAGTATGCAAATGCAAAAATATGTATAAATGAATGCGAAGGAAGAAGACGTACCGAGCATACCCCCAAACTTAAACTTGACAGTGTCCTCACTGTCATGCCATACCAAGAGGGTCAAAATTGTCGGCACTCCCTGTTTATTTATTTATAAATTTTTTAATATTTTTTTTATGTTTGAAATTTTTTTTATAGAAAAAGAAAACAAAAAATATATATACATATATACAACAAGATCCTCCCCAAACTAAACAAGGCCTTACACAAGCCAAAGATTAGCATCAACCATTCAAAAATCTTATCGTAGTAATGGTAGAGTTGGTGAAAGGAGGGAGTGGAAAGAAGAGAAATGAGAAGCACACGAGACCGTGTGGAAAGAAGAGTGGAATATGGTCTCGGTGGAGGAGAAGAATGACGGAAAAAAGAAAGAAATGGAGTACGATCTTGAGGGTGTAAATCGAGTGAATAAATTAGCGCAATTTGTGATGACCGATGTGTTAAAAGCGATTGTGCTAACCTATCAACCCGTCGAGAAATGGGGTCAAATCCCTCAAGATTCACAAGAAGGCATGGGTACGCCGAACTTGGTATTGGAGATGAAAGCGTAACGGTCTCTTGTATGGTCGGAACGATAGGAAGGACGAAAGGGAGTGAATTAGGGATAGTCTCATTCTCACCGTAGTAAACTGTTTCGAACTTGAAAGATTCCATCAATGGTTCGAAACGACTGTAAGCAACTGAGTCTGATGGTTCCACTAACTCATCTGAAAATTCAAAGGACTCAAACTCGAGCAGTGAGTCATCAATATCGTCCGAAAAAGTGAAACACTCGTAAGTGTTATCGTCTGTGAGAACTGTGTCAGATTCAAAGAGAAATTTTTCAAGCTCACAGTCTTCAAGCGTGATATTAGGCTGTTAGTTATATGTATGCCCTAGAGGCCATTACTATATATAGGATGTATATTGTAGTGGATGCTGGGACATATATAGGGAGGACTTTCTTGTTCGACATGATAGTATGCTATCTGGTTACTCTTTACCTTAACGTGTACACTGATTGTCTCTCTGTTACATGTTGGTAAAGCCCTTAGGATGTGTACTTGACTACCTGGATTATGATGCGGATCATACTAGTAGGGACATGGTAGTCCATAAGTACATTCTTCAAGGTCCCTAGTCGTGGGTGTATCGAGACGGGGCATCGATATACCAGAGTAGACTAGCGTATACCTTCTCGACCCATACAGATGGGCGATGGATGATCCCATATCCATTGGTGTTTGACATCAGAGATGATATACGGGTGCTCAGTGGAGACTAGGTGCACTGGACGGACTCGCCGAGAACTCCCAGATGGTATTATACCTTACGTCAGATGGCAGTTCTCTGGTGACACTGGTACAGGTTAGTCTGTAGACCCGAGATCGTCATAGAGTCTTATGTGATTCCCACTGTGCTTTGATTTCCACCTTACCACGTCCAAGAGGGCATGCAAAACGGTGGCTTTTGGGTACAGTCCCAAATCACATGGAGGCAATGAGCGATAGGAGGGGATTCGTCTCTCCCGGTATAGGGAGTTGATGTTGCGCTGTGTTCGATTGGCTACAACCGGAAATCCCTGGCCAGGGTTTCTGAGATTTACTGGTAAGTGTTACCAGTAGTATCTCGAACTGTTATAGACCTCATATCGACACGACTTATCGAGCTACTGGGGTCTGACGTTTACCACCCCTAGGCGAGATATGCGACATATCAGACGAACAGACCGGACTGTACGGTAAGTGTTACTGGTTGGATTCACAGGAGTGTGAGCGGGCTTGCTCGTCGATCTTCTGATCGCTCAATACCCGGGTGGCCGTTACGTTTAGCAGACCGCTTGCGGCTTGTGGGTGTTTGATATGATCATCACCTGCTGCCGGCGTATTGACGAGTCTTTAGAGTCCTACACAGAGGTTTCCTGGCTCAAGCGAAACGAAATAGGAGCGCATATGAGATATGTGCGGGACCGAGAATAATGCGTGTATGTGATACCGTATTCTATTCTCGCGATGAATGTATTGATTGGTTGTATGCGATATAACCTAGTTATCGAATCAAGGATTGATTCGATAAGCCGATACATTGAATATTAGTCGGTCATATGCGATATGACCGGATCGTTAAATCAAGTGTTGATTTAATGATTTAATGTATAATTATATATTTGATATATTACTTTACATTAACTAGTATTTGTTCACTTAAGATGGATTTTCTCACTTGATGTGCACGTTGTATATATGATATAGTTTTGTGCACTAGTTTGTATCATATTTGATGATACATGCAAACTTGGGTGTGTATGATTAAACCATGGTTATGTTAATGGTTAGGGTATTGATTTACTTGTTTATTTATTCTCTTTATTCTTTTTGGCAAAGGAAAAAGAAATGGTTGCTTATTTTGGATTTACATTGAAGCTTCATGAAGCTTTGAAAAGTTCAACCATTTTTGTTTCTTTTGCCTAACCTAACCATTCACCTAACCTTAGTTTATTCTCTACACTTAACCATGGTTGCTAATATGATAATAATGATTTTTATTTCCATTTATTCAATATTCTTATCATATTATCATCATCTTCATCTTCTTCTTCTTCTTCTTCAAGAAGAAAGAAGCTTGCTAGCTTCAATGGTGAAATGAGAAAAAGAGTGAGAAATCCAATTCTAAAGTGAACCCACTTTCTATTTCTTCATCCTCTACCACTTGCCAAGTAGTATAGGGTGTTTTCTTCACAAGTTTCATGACTTGGTGAAGTTGGAGCTTGATCTTGTGTTGCCTCGACGTAGATCATCTTCGGCATCGAAGTCGACGACCTAGCCCGATCATTTCTTCGACGAAACCATCGCTAGAGTCTGGGATCCGATGATCGCAGCGGAGGGACATCATCACGGAGCTAAGGAAGTGGAGGACCGAATCTACAAAGGTTGTATTTTTGTTTACTCTTAGTTAAGTTGTTAACTAGTTATTGTTTTCGCCTAAAACTCTAGTCAACGATCGCATTAGGGTTTTTCGGCACCGGAATTTTTTGAATTTGGCATGGTTGATGCCTTGTGAGACCTCCTTAGTGTGCCTAGGAACCCTACAGTGGTATCAGAGCCTAGCTAGAGCTTTAGGCGAAGTGTAGACGAAGTTAGAAGTCCGATCGAACCCGTAAACCCCGACAAAACCCTTCTCTGTACATTTTTCAAAACAGTGGATTTTTGTGAATTAAAAATTCTCAGAAAAACAAGCAGGAAAAACTAAGAATTGCTGTGAAGTACGGTCCTCTAAGTCAATAATTTGACAGCGGAACCGCGGCGAAACCATGGGTTTGGCGGCGGTTCCGTGGCCAAAATTTGGACTTAGTCCCTGAAATTTCATATATTTATTCTTAGGTCCTTTCTTGGCAATTTTTATGGGAATTTTTTAATTCCACTCAAGTGTTGAGTTTTCTAGGATTTTATTGGGGACTCGTTAATTTGATCGGATAATTTAACTTCGCTTATGTTTTTCCGGATATTTTAGAAACTGTTAAAAAGTTCGACCGGATATAAATACCCACTTTTTCCCCTGCAGGGAAATTTCTAAGTGTTGGATTTTTCCATAGTTTAAGAATGTTCTAAGTAGTGCAAGTAACGCGATAGACCCTCTAGAAGACAACAAACCTTAACTCGATTATGTGACCGTCTTGAACTGCCCTTTGAACCTTAGGGTTTAGGGCAGTACGGCGTGTCACATGTGAGGCGTTGGCTTGACCCTTCTACGGCTGGACCGTTGGTACTGTGGCATGAAATGGATGTTTTTAAACTTATTTCAAGTGTTGAAAACCATTCGGGAAAACTTGGGTGTTTAACTGTTCGATCGGAAAGTTTAACATTTTCTATTTATCTGGAATGTGATACAATATTTGGAATCCACAAGGAGTTATGAGATAACTGATTTGAATGTTATAAACATAGCACTTTAGTCTCACTTGATTGGTTGCTACGGAATTTTGATGCGATCAAAAGTCCGTTGCAATCATGTAGCATACGCGGATACTCGCCGGGTAAACTTAATAGACAGCTACACCCCATAGCCCCGACCAAGTGACTGTAGGAGAACCCCGTCGCCGAAAGCATCCGTTCGGGTGCTCGCGGCTGCGGTGTTCCGCCTTAGTGCACTTCGTCGACGGCATCGGGGGTGCGGCTGCCTACTAAAGTTTGGGACGAGCATTCGGTCAGGATGTCGGGAATCTTGTTGAATTGCCCGACTTGATATTGAAAAGAGTTTTCGATAATGAGACTAAAATGCGGGGTTTATAATTGTGAGGCATGTGATGTCTAAGGAATTCATTTGATTAGGCATGCGATGTCTAAAGAGTTTGCGAATTCCAACTGTTGTAGTTTTACACTTTCTTTTCTGCGACCGTAAGTGTAATATGTGATATCGCCGGTTTCGTTGCTATATGTCAACGACAATTGGGATACGCATGTTTACTTACGTTGATGACATGTGATGTTATGTGTTGCTGGATATGTTATATTGGATCGTCGTGTTTGAATAGCCCGGGGGTTTTTATGTGAGATGAGTGTTTTTCATTTTCATTCATGTAAAAACTTGTATGTAATATTCTTTTATTGGGGTACTTCCAGGTTGCGGAAGATGTCACCTTTTGTATATTATTTACTTTTCCGCACTAGGATAGACCCAAGGAGGAGGGCACAAGTAACCGGGTTCTAGGGTCCAGTGGGAGACCATCTCGAGGAGTCGAGTCCAGGTCTCCTAACTCTAGAATTGGTAGGGTTGCTTGCCGCTCTCGTAGGGGTCTAGGGGTGTGGGTTTGGCTATTCATCGCGACCGTGGAATCCGTGTTTTATACTGGCTCGTATTGAAAACACGGACGTCCTAGTATATCCAATATTTCATATGTTTCTTCTGCTGCGATATCTGTGATGTGATCATTTGATGTTCTGTGATAGATACTGTATATAGTATATACGATATATTATATAGACGTTACTTATGTTTTACACCCGCGCTAGCCCTGCCCCGCTCTGCCGTTAGTTACCTAACCTAACGGTGCACGAGGGGACATCGAGGCGAATGCGGATGGCATAAGTGTACGTCGTATTTATCTGTGATGTTTAGGTACTTTAAATGATGGGACTTCATTAATGAGATTAATGAAATAAAAGAAACCTAAAGATGTTGTGGAATCGAATTTCAAAAATGAAACAGGTAGCTACAGTTCTTGCTTTGCACAGCGGTATATATGATATATCCTGCACCTTATTCGATGAGGAAAGGGCCGACGATCCCTTCACCGGGAGTGACCCCTTTAGCAATAACTGGCAGATGCTACACACTCGGTTTGTCTTTTGATTGCTTCTATAGTTTCTGCTTTCCACAGTGATATATATGATATATCCCGCACCTCATTCGACGAGGAAAGGACCGACAATCCCTTCACCGGGAGTGACCCCTTTAGCAAAACTAGAAAAGCCTCAAAAACACTCCATTTCAAAATCATTTGATTCTACAACGATATCAAGTTCATTACGCAATAGGTTTTCAGAAAAACCTGTCGTAGCCCTCCGTCATTTCAGATAAGTCCTGTTTAGTATTCGTGCTGCGTTTGTTGACCTTGTCAAGGCGCAGTGTGCGGTAGCTAACCAGTATTTATCTGCTTATGCATATGATGCAGATTGGGTTAGGGTAGTTCGTACGGTCTTGTTGACCTTGTCAAGGGTCGTGCGGGTGGGTTTGATTCAATCAAGAAATGACGGGTTGAACTTGACTTACGGTCTATGGTTTGTTGACCTTGTCAAGGTCATAGATCGTTTGGGGCAAAATATTATCGGGAATTTCAAGTGTTGAAATTTGCAATGAGATTGCATACCTTCTATGAGATAGTTGGATCTCGATACCCACTGCGAGTAATTGTTACTCCTGGGAGAGTTTTACACATTACAATTAGCCGATCAAGTAGGTGTCTAGAAAGGTGTTAACGAGGTTACGCCTCTGGAAAAACGAGGTTTACATTAATTAGGTTCGTGTGAAAGCACGGGGGACCTCCCTCAAAGTACCGACACTGGCCTGGCTGAAAGATTGGCGAACTTGTAGTGTGTAATTAATCCCGGCTAGTCTTTCCTTTTAGGGTTTGAAGGAAGATTTGATAAAAACAGTGGGAGGCATCCTGATTAGATAAAATAATAACCAATCTATTCTTGCAAGAGCGCACGCTGAGTGTTTTCTTCTCTCTCTCTCCTGGTAGCGACCATATCACGCCTTAATCAAGATAATAATATGGATATTTGACCGAACCCGCTTGTTATACTGAGCTGGGGAACGTTGGTCCCGCTCCAACTTATAATTGTTATAAGACAGAGCAGGAAATTGGGGATTACCAGAATTCCCGTGCCGCCCAAACGAAGACAGTGCATGTTGATGCATCATCTTCGGGTGTGTTCATTATAAAGAACTGTTTCTCTGTATCCTCTACGTCCTGGGTATTTGATACCGGATCAGGATCCCAGATATATAATCTGTTACATAGGGCTACAGAAAGGTAGAGAACTGAGAACGGGTGATAAGTTTCATGAGACAGAAAACGGTGCAAGTGTTGCAGCCAAGTCTATTGGTCACTGTCACCCTGTATTCCATATACATTGATTCTGAACGAATGTTATTAGATACCGAACCTGATATACAAAATTATATCAGTCTCTTTATTAGTAAAGAAATGATAAAATTTTGTATTGTTGGATAATATTTTGAACATTTCCTATATCAAAAGTTGATCTGTTCAGTCACGTTATCTAAAAGCATTGATGTTCTAAATCAAACTACAGTTCTTAGTATACGGAACACATAAAAGAGGAAGAGTTCAGAAATGAACGAATCCTTCTTGAGGCATTGTAGACTAGGTCATATCAATGCGACCCGAATGGCTGAAGTTACATTTAGATGCATATTTAAATCAGTTTGAATTTACATCTTATGAAATTTGCCAGTCATGTCACAAAGATATAATGACCTCAGCTCTGTTTATTGGAAACAGAGAAAGAGTTGGTAAACTCTTGGGATGATACATGTTGATATATAAAGGTCCCCTGTCTACACATGCCAAGACCAGTTCTTTGTACTTCATTACATTCTCTGATGATCTCTCAAGATTCAGACATATGTTCCTATTGAAACACAAGTTCGAACCTTTTGAGATATTCACAGAATATAAGTTAGAAGTAGAGAACCAAAGTACGGGTATAAGTATTATGTCCTATGATGAGATCAAGGAGGAGAATACTTAAGCACGGAATTCCTGGATGATTCTAAAGGAGAATGAGATTCTCTCTCAGCATTACTCCTCCGTATACACCATAGCACGATGGTATATCGGGGCGGAGCAATCACACCCTATATGATAAGGTGCGCTCTATGATGAGTACTACTGAGTTACCTTTTTCCTTTTGGGGGTTATGCACTTGAGAAGCTGCATATCTATTGAATTAGGTTCGAATCAAATCAGTGCCTACCACTTTATATGTGATATGGAAAGGGAAGAGCCCATTTCTTAAGTTAGTTAAGATTTGGGGTTGTCCAGCCTATGTCTAAAAGCAAAATCTGGACAAGCTCGAGACAAGGTCAGTTATGTAGAACTGGAATGGTTCCAGCTATACAAACTACAGTTGATGATTTGATAGAACCAAAGGATTCAATAGTCCCCGACGAACCTCAGCCTCTCCGCCGATCTAGTAAGGTTCCTCACCCACCTGAGAGATACTTTGGTTTCTCTATGACAGTGGGAGTGAGGACTGCATCATGAGATGATGACCCAACTAGTTTCGAGCTGGCCATCAGGAGTAGGACTCTGTAAGAATGGCTGGATGCTTAGTGATCTGAGATGGAATCCTTATACACCAACAAAATATGGACTTTGGTTGCTATATCTGAAGGGTTAAATCCTCATCAGGAGCAAGTATATCTTGAGAAGATTACTTAGTGTAGATGGAAAAGTTGAGACTTTCAAAGCTAGACTTGTTAAAAGTTTTTGTCATCGACCAGGCGTAGATAATGATGAAACCTTTTTCAGTGTCTATGTTTAAGTCCATCCGGATCCTACTTGCCACGGCTACATACCATGACTGCGATATCTGGCGGTTGGGTGTCATGACTGCTTTTCTAAATGATGTTTTAGAAGAAAGCGTCTATAAGTACACAGTCAGAGGGCTTCGTAAACAGTGGGAGCAGCGGAAACGTGTATAAGATGCTTTATAGGATAAAGCAGGCATCGCGGAGTTGGAACATCTGTTTTGATGTAGTAGTCAAAGAGTTTGACTTCATCAAAATGGTAGATGAACCTTGTATATACAAAAAGGTAGTAGGGAGTATGGTGGCAATCCTCGTAGAGTACGTGGATGACATACTCTTGATAGGGAAGAAGTTTCCTATGCTACGCTCGATCAATCTCCGCTTATCACAATGATTCTCCACATAGGATCAAAGTGATACCTACTAAATCCTGGGTTTTGGATCTATGAGATAGATTTAAATGGATGTTAGGATTCTTACTAGTTGAAGTGAGATGGTATCAAATGATCCTGGGGAGAATCACTGGAAAAGTTCCAGAGTGATAAGGACGACTGAATGTCAGTCACAGGCATTGTCTTTACCCTCAGTAAAGGGACGGTATGTTGGAAGAGTTCCAAGCTAGATACCGTGGCATACTAGACGATAAAGGCTGGATACATCGCTACTTAAGATGCTACCAAAAAGGCAGTCTGGATGTATATTAGTTCATGAGATGAACTTCGTTCCTACCATTGTGAGACAATGGAGTTGTGGTTTACGCCAAGGAACGTCCGTCCCATCAGTGATCCAGACATATTCTGAGGCAGCATCACCTGATCATGGAGATAGTTGATCTCCAGGGTGATCGAGGTTAGGAGAGTAGACTCAGAGGACAACACGGCGGATCCACTCACAAAGGCCTTTTCCCAGAGAGAGACTTTTATGGGATGGTTGAGTATAAGATACTGCAACCACTGCTATCAGATGGCCCTAGTGCAAGTGGGAGATTGTTAGTTATATGTATGCCCTAGAGGCCATTACTATACATAGGATGTATATTGTAGTGGATGCTGGGACATATATAGGGAGGACTTTCTTGCTTGACATGATAGTATGCTATCTGGTTACTCTTTACCTTAACGTGTACACTGATTGTCTCTCTGTTACATGTTGGTAAAGCCCTTAGGATGTGTACTTGACTACCTGGATTATGATGCGGATCATACTAGTGGGGACATGGTAGTCCATAAGTACATCCTTCAAGGTCCCTAGTCGTGGGTGTATCGAGACGGGGCATCGATATACCAGAGTAGACTAGCGTATACCTTCTCGACCCATACAGATGGGCGATGGATGATCCCATATCCATTGGTGTTTGACATCAGAGATGATATACGGGTGCTCAGTGGAGACTGGGTACACTGGAAGGACTCACCGAGAACTCCCAGATGGTATTATACCTTACGTCAGATGGCAGTTCTCTGGTGACACTGGTACAGGTTAGTCTATAGACCCGAGATTGTCATAGAGTCTTGTGTGATTCCCACTGTACTTTGATTTCCACCTTACCACGTCCAAGAGGGCGTGCAAAACGGTGGCTTTTGGGTACAGTCCCGAATCACATGGAGGCAATGAGCGATAGGAGGGGATTCGTCTCTCCCGGTATAGGGAGTTGATGTTGCGCTGTGTTCGATTGGCTACAACCGGAAATCCCTGGCCATGGTTGCTGAGATTTACTGGTAAGTGTTACCAGTAGTATCTCGAACTGTTATAGACCTCATATCAACACGACTTATCGAGCTACTAGGGTCTGACGTTTACCACCCCTTAGCGAGATATGCGACATATCAGACGAACAGACCGGACTGTACGGTAAGTGTTACTGGTTGGATTCACAGGAGTGTGAGCGGGCTTGCTCGTTGATCTTCTGATCGCTCAATACCCGGGTGGCCGTTACGTTTAGCTGACCGCTTGCGGCTTGTGGGTGTTTGATATGATCATCACCTGCTGCCGGCGTATTGACGAGTCTTTAGAGTCCTACACAGAGGTTTCCTGGCTCAAGCGAAACGAAATAGGAGCGCATATGAGATATGTGCGGAACCGAGAATAATGCGTGTATGTGATACCGTATTCTATTCTCGCGATGAATGTATCGATTGGTTGTATGCGATATAACCTAGTTATCGAATCAAGGATTGATTCGATAAGCCGATACATTGAATATTAGTCGGTCATATGCGATATGACCGGATCGTTAAATCAAGTGTTGATTTAATGATTTAATGTATAATTATATATTTGATATATTACTTTACATTAACTAGTATTTGTTCACTTAAGATGGATTTTCTCACTTGATGTGCACGTTGTATATATGATATAGTTTTGTGCACTAGTTTGTATCATGTTTGATGATACATGCAAACTTGGGTGTGTATGATTAAACCATGGTTATGTTAATGGTTAGGGTATTGATTTACTTGTTTATTTATTCTCTTTATTCTTTTTGGCAAAGGAAAAAGAAATGGTTGCTTATTTTGGATTTACATTGAAGCTTCATGAAGCTTTGAAAAGTTCAACCATTTTTGTTTCTTTTGCCTAACCTAACCATTCACCTAACCTTAGTTTATTCTCTACACTTAACCATGGTTGCTAATATGATAAGAATGATTTTTATTTCCATTTATTCAATATTCTTATCATATTATCATCATCTTCATCTTCTTCTTCTTCTTCAAGAAGAAAGAAGCTTGCTAGCTTCAATGGTGAAATGAGAAAAAGAGTGAGAAATCCAATTCTAAAGTGAACCCACTTCCTATTTCTTCATCCTCTACCACTTGCCAAGTAGTATAGGGTGTTTTCTTCACAAGTTTCATGACTTGGTGAAGTTGGAGCTTGATCTTGTGTTGCCTCGACGTAGATCATCTTCGGCATCGAAGTCGACGACCTAGCCCGATCATTTCTTCGACGAAACCATCGCTAGAGTCCGGGATCCGATGATCGCAGCGGAGGGACATCATCATGGAGCTAAGGAAGTGGAGGACCGGATCTACAAAGGTTGTATTTTCGTTTACTCTTAGTTAAGTTGTTTACTAGTTATTGTTTTCGCCTAAAACTCTAGTCAACGATCGCATTAGGGGTTTTCGGCACCGGAATTTTTTGAATTTGGCATGGTTGATGCCTTGTGAGACCTCCTTAGTGTGTCTAGGAACCCTACATAGGCGTGGTCGGAATGATGGAAAGGAGGGAGGGTGATATAACAGTTAAAGGTTCGGGAGGATGAATTGGAAAATCCGACACATCAAACAAAAATGGTTCAACCTCAATATTATCCTCAATACTCTCCTCAATACTATCCTCATAATTCTCCTCAATATTTAACTCATCCATGCCATTATCATCAAAATCAAGACGCATATGAAGTTCGGGAGAAACAATTAATGACTCGGGATGATGAATTGGACATTAAATTTCAATCAAATCGACAGGTTCATCATCCGAAATATTCCCGGCGTCTATATCCTCAATCAAGTGAAAATTAATTTTTTTTGACACCTCATCAAAAGCATGGATATTTATCAATTCAGGTTCTAGAGTGGAGGTGTAAAGGTCAAACGGGTTAGGTGCGGTTTCACTCGAAAGGGGTTTCTCATAATCTGGCAAATCAAGCACTACAAAGTCGCACAACTCATCATTTTGGACACATGTTTGAAAATTGGAGTTGTTGGATTCAATTGGGTATGGGTAGGTTTGATTTGGAAATCCTCTCACATTCTCACTCTGTCCAACCGCCTCCTTATACATTGAAAAATTTGGAGCTAGCGGGAAACTAGCTACCGGTTCACTAGGTTGCATAAGGGCGGCCACGGACGCATCCACATTCCTAATCATTTTTTTTGTTGCTGCAATGTACGCCTCCAACGACTGTTCCAAACTAGACATGGGTTGTGAAGGGGTTTCGGTAAAAGATTCGAAATTGTTTGGATACGTGAAACTCCCTAATGGCTGTGTAGAAACAGTGTCTAGTGAAGGTGGTGAGGTCGGGTAGG
This sequence comes from Agapanthus africanus, assembly GCA_030015575.1. Lineage (NCBI taxonomy): Eukaryota > Viridiplantae > Streptophyta > Magnoliopsida > Asparagales > Amaryllidaceae > Agapanthus > Agapanthus africanus. Next base: position 101,005,891 of record CM057347.1, on the reverse strand, counting down.
ACTGGTAGGAATTGGATGGTTGGACAGGAGTAGGATCAACATGTGGATAAAAAGATGGATGGACTTGTTGATTCCTAGAACTAGATGAGTGGAGAGGGGTGAAAGATCGGCTACGAGATTGAGCAATATGCTCAGCAATGGACATCGGTTTAGGAGTTACAACAGGACTTGAAAAAGTGGTATCAACATACGAAGGTGGTGAAGGTTGACATGGTTGACACAAAGTGGGTTGCAAATACGAACTGTTTCTCCTAGACGCTTCTATTTGATCTTTCAAAGAAATTTTAGGCACGGAGGGATCTTCCTTAAATCGACCGAAGCAATTGACGTACGAGGCAAAATTAGGTTCGGGATACCAAAGTTCGACAAGTGATTTATGATGTGGGGTACCCATGATAGAAGAAAGAGAAGAGAAAGTAGGTAGGTGGTGCAAGGATTTCTTAGCGGCAAACTTTGCAAGTTTTGGTAAAAAAAAATTTTCCTTTTTCCTTTTTTTTATATTTGGAACGTTTTGCAAAACAAATTTTCGATAAAGGGCTAAGACACACTTTCAACCAAAAATGCACAATCAGGCCTAGATCTAGGGTCACCTAGGTCAGCTAGACAGCTCCTAACTGTTCCAAAGGGCTAGAAATAGGACCTCAAACCGCCTCTTCACCGCCAATTGCGGCCAGGTAAGTGCCAGGTAAGTGGGAAGGAACCACAGTGGTGGTCCTAATTAAAAACCACTAGCCTTTGACACACTTTCCTAGACACCGCAAAATCAGGTTAGGATAAACGGCTGATGCCTATAACTAGTCCTCTGTCCTAGTGAGCGCGACGGCCTTAGGGCTGAGTCTAGTATTTTTTAATTAAGAGTGGTCAATGCAAATGCTTTAAGTGATTTCTGGGGTCCTGGGAAGGGTGATGAAATCCCCACTCAATCTGAGTTGGTCAATAGCCCCTTAAAGTCCGATTAAAATATGCAAAGCAGTAAATTCACTTGCAATTAATTATTTTTTAGCGTGGTGCAAAGAATCCTGCAGAAAATCTGTTATTGAGAAGGGGGAAGAAGATTTTTAGCGCAAAGAAATCCTGCAGAAAATTTGACAAAACATATATCGGGAGATTCAGAGGAGAGAGAAAGAAGATTACAGTGCAATTTTTGCTCGCTGATGTCACCACAGAGCCGCCCTTCTGCGGTCAAACCGTACCTACCGCCGCGGTTCCGCGGTTGGAAAGAAGGTGCGCTTCCCGAGACTTTTTCTCACGTGCTGTCTCGTCGAAACCGCCGCCCTTCCGCGGTCTAAATCAATTTTTGCGGCGGATCCGCGGTTATTTGTGCTTTTTAGATCCCGAGAAAAATCCTCCTCCTCTATTGGCAAAATCCTATACTTTTCAGATCTATCTTTTCCTGTTTTGATCTCTGAAATTTTCCAGATCCGAGATTCTTCGCTGTTCCTGCAAAATTTCAAACGATAAACCCTTCAAACAATAAAAACAAATGGTAAATTTTTTTTACTTTTTTCAGATTTTTATGATTTTTCTTTTAAAATTTATATTAACCCGAAATTGCAAAAAGGAAATTTTTACGCCATCCCCGGCAACAGCGCCATTTGATTTATCTCAAAAACTATCTATAACCGCAATCAAGAACGGCGTCACTTATAGCTAGCCGGTGAGTACGGGTCGGTCCACAGGGATGTTGTGAATTTCCTAATCGCTCTTACGAGTTAATTCCAAACGGTGTGAATGGATTAATTAAATCTAAAAACTAAATTAATCTAGGGCAATTGAATTAAAGATCTAACTATCTAACTAGGGCAAGGAATTAAATTTATACTAGGGCAGAGAATGAAAAATTACCTAGGGCAAGAATTGAAATTACCTACTTACTTTACAGATGACTCTCTCCAAACATCAACACAAGATTTGTCAGATCTGAATTTCTGAAATGAAAAGAGGCATCGATACTCTCCAAAAGAATTCTAAATTTTATTTATATAAAGAGGCATAGGGAGGCATGAAAAGAATACAATGATTTGGGCTTCTATTTATAAGAGATAGAAACCCTAGGTTACAATTGACCCACATGTCTACATTTACTAAAATATCCTTAGGAAGACCTAGTCGAAGTAGACTCCAAGTTTTGGTAAAATTTTATGTCTCTGTCTCTTTAACCTTGCCGCGGAACCGCGGCCCGAGGCCTTGTTTGGCCACGGTTCCGCGACCAAAAGAAGAGTTGGGCTTGGTGGTTTCTTGTGTAGTTTCTGGTAATTTTGGGCTTCCTACTTCTTCAGGTCTTTTCTCAGATTGGTTTCTCGTTCTCTTCCAGATTTTCCAGTGAATAATTATGGTGGACTTTAACCGTGGCTTCGTGATCTTGGACCTTGCGTTTCCTTGTACATTGTGAACTTTGTCTTTTACATAGGCTTGATCAAGATCCTTCTGTTTGTTGGTTGTAGTTCCACTTTTGCATCGTCTTTTATTGTTTTCACTGTTTTAGATCCAATAACCTGTAACCTGTAACATGTAGCAGACATGGGTCAAAAGCACCTGTTTATTTGTAAAAAGAATAAGAATGGGGAATATAATAATGCAATATTATGGTATGAACAATAGCAAAAAGAAAAGAGAGCCTCCTTCTTCTTCTTCTTCCTCTAGCTCTTTATCTCCATCAATAGCAACATCTCTAACTTCCATCCAAGCCATGGATGTAAGAGACAAAGTGATCACAAACATTCTCTACAACACCTTGGACACGTAGGCTAGCATACTTCGTGCCCGAGTTTCTTCGGATGAAGCGGGAGCCCGTAAAAAGACTCGTAGATGTGGTGCCCCTTTCCGACGAGGAGATCGAGACCGGAGATGCCGCGAGGAGCTTGGGATGGTGGCCAAAGACCGAAGGACACGGATTGATCGGTATAGCATTCTATCCCTTCTCTAGATAGCTAGTAGAAGGTTAATGGTTCGATACGGGTTTTAAGCATACGATAGCACCGGTTTTCAAGTTAAGAAAAAGTTTTGTTTTCCGCATTTTGGCCTCGTACAAATGGCCGGGGCGCTATCGTAGACTTACAGTTAGGGGTCTGACTTTATCCACCCCCAAGACCCGATATGCGATACTCTTAGACGAACAGACCGGACTGTGCGGATATTTTCACTGACAGGCTCAGTAGGGGTTCAGGATGAGTTTGCTCGTCGGCTTCCCTTTCGCTCAATACCTGGATAGCCGTTATGTACAGCTAGTGCCACTGACGTGCTTGTGGTTAAACCCACTGCCAGCGTATTGACGAGTAGAGTCCCACACAGCGGGTTTTCACGGTTCAGGCGATATGGTGTACATGGCGTATGTTGGTACATACAGGGGTCCGATTAAATATGTGCACTCGCTGCGCAGACTTTAATCGGACGGTTGATAATACTAGCGGCTTAGAATTAAGCCGGATTATTAAATCGGGTTTTTGATTTAATAATTTATATATATATATATATATATTTGTATATACATATTCTAGTATTATTGTTTACTATTCATTTTCTCTCTTGGATATTCGTATTTTGGTACGAATATGCGTATATGTATTTCGATATATGTACCGGGAAGTATTCCGTATTTTATACGGAATAGCTTCTAGAAGATTTGCCACCTCATTATTGATTTTCCTTTTTAGGAAATCCATTTGTTTTTAATAATGAGGTGGAGGGTGTGAGGTGGCGTAAACATGACCATGGTATGGGCTTGAGTATGGTTTGATTTGTTTATTGTAATTTGACATTGGAAATGAAAATGATTTTTATATGAAGGAGAGAGGGGGCGCGGCCACATTAGGGGAGTGGGATTCATTTCATTTTTGGGGATTACACTAGCTCTCTCTCACTCTCTCATTCACACAAAAAGAGTTAACCATTTTCATTATTGTTCATGCCAAGATTTCCTCACCTCCTCATTCATCTTCTATGCTTGCTCATTAAGCAAAATGTAAAGAGAGAAAATTATGTAGGGTTACTAGGCACTCTAACAAGGTTCTACAAAGCATCAACTATGCCCGTTTTTGAATTTTAGCCGTGCCGAATAACCCTAAACAAGATCTTTGCTAGATAATTAGGGTTTCACATGCAAGTAAATTACATATACCACTAAGTGAATACGAAATACAACCTTTGTAGATCGGTCCTTCACTTCTAAAGCTCTTTGTTGTAGTCCCTTCGCTGCGATCATGGTTCTCCCGGGCTCTTGCATGGCTTCAATAGGCGAAAGAAGCGTCCTTTCTTGAAGTCTTCGAGGCCGAAGATGATCTACGTCGAGGGAATATCAACACAAGCTACTACTTCACTAACTAGAGAATTAGTGAAGCAAACACCCTATACTAAAGTGCTAGTCTAATAGAGGACGGAGAAATAGGAAGTGGGTTCTCTTTAGAATTTTATTTCTCACAATCTTTCACTCTCCTTTTAAAACCCTAGCAAGCTTTTTCTTTTTGCTCAAAGAAGAAGAAGATGAACAAAAGAAAAAGGATGAGGATAATGATCAAGTGAGTGAGCTAACCATGGTGAGTGAGTATCATATACTAACTCATGTAGAGACATTACCATGGCTAATCCTAAATGGTTAGGTTAATAAAAATCTAAAGTAAAACAAAGTTAGTGGACTTTGTCAAAACATCCACAAGCTTCTTCAAGCTTCATGCTTGTGACAAAAGCTCCACTAATTTGTAATTACCTTATATAATTATTAACCACCATTTAAAATGGAATGGTGTATGTCTTGCACACCCATGTATGATGTATCATCAACCATGATATAAAAAGAAAACACATTTTAATATATATCACATATATATTAAAGTTGTGCACATGTGAGAAAAATCCTTAAGTGAAAAAGTGTTACTTAATGTAAACTAGTATATCTAATATACAATTATACACTAAATTATTAAATCAACACTTGACTTAATAATCCGGTCATATCTCATATAACCGACTAACATCCATTGTATCAACTTATCAAATCAACACTTGATTCGATAACCCGGCTATATCATATATAACCGACCGATACAAAAAGTCGCGAGAATAGAATACGGTATCACATACACGCATTATTCTCGGTCCCGCACATATCACATACGTGCTCCTATTTCATTTTTCCTGAGCCAGTAAAACCTCTATGTAGGACTCTAAAGACTCGTCAATACGCCGGCAGTAGGTGATGATCACATCAAGCACCCACAAGTCGTCAGCGGTACTAGCTGGACGTAACGGCTACCCGGGTATTGAGCGATCAGAAGATCAGCAAGCAAGCCCGCTCCAACTCCTGTAAAAGCCTGCCGGTAACACTTCCCGTACATTCCGGTCTCCTCGTCTGATATGTCGCATATCAAGTCTAGGGGTGGTAAACGTCAGACCCCAATAACCGATAAGTTATGCCGATGTAAGGCTCATAACGGGTCGAGAAACTACTGGTAACACTTACCAGTAAATCTCTAAATCAGCCCTGGCCAGGGACTTCCCTGTTATGGCCAATCGAGCACAGCGCAACATCAACCCCCAATACCGGGAGAGACGAAACCCCTCCTATCGCTCATCGCCTCCATGTGACTCGGGACTGTACCCAAAAACCACCGTTTTGCACGCCTTCTTGGACGTGGTAAGGTGGAAATCAAAGCACAGTGGGAATCACACAAGACTTTATGACGATCTCGGGTCTACAGACTAACCTGCACAAGTGTCACCAGAGAACTGCCATCTGTCGTGAGTTATAATACCATCTGGGAGTTCTCGGCGAGTCCGTCCAGTGTACCCAGTCTCCACTGAGCACCCGTATACAATCTCTGATGTCAAACACAAATGGATATGGGATCATCCATCGCCCATCTCATGGGTCGAGAAGCGTATACGCTAGTCTACTCTGGTATATCGATGCCCTGTCTCGATACACCTACGACTAGGAATATTAAAGGATGTACTTATGGACTACTCTGTCCCCACTAGTATGATCTGCATCATAGTCCAGGTAGTCAAGTACACATCCTAAGGGCTTTACCAATATGTAACCATAAGACAGTATCAAGAGACAGGTATACATGTTAAGATAAAGAGCAACCAGATAGCATACTATCATATCGAGCAAGAAAGTCCTCTCTATATATGTCCAAGCATCCAATATAATATACATCATCTGTACAATACTGGCCTCTAGGGCATACATACAACTAACAATCTCCCACTTGCACTAGGGTCAGCTGCTGTAGTATCGCATACCTAGCATCCCGAAGAGTCTCTCAAACTGTATCTGGGGAATGGCCTTCGTGAGTGGATCCGCAGTGTTGTTCTTCGTGTCAACCCTCCTGACCTCGATCTCCCGGCGATCAACTATCTCCCGGATCAGGTGATACCGCCTTAGAATATGCCTGGATCGCTGATGGGACCTGGGTTTCTTGGCCAAAGCCACCGCTCCATTGTTATCACAATACAAAGGTATTGGATGCTCAATGGATGGAACCACTCCAAGTTCAGTAATGAACTTCTTGATCCAGACAGCCTCTTTGGCAGCATCGTTGGCAGCGATGTATTCAGCCTCCATCGTCGAGTCTGCCACGGTTTCCTGCTTGAAACTCTTCCAACTAACCGCCCCTCCGTAAAGGGTAAAGAAAAATCCCAAGTGCGACTTAGAGTCGTCCTTATCACTCTAGAAGCTTGAATCGGTAAAGGACCCCACTTGGAGTTCTCCGTTACCATACACCAAGAGCATCTCCTTAGTCCTTCATAAGTACTTGAGAATGCTCTTCACAACTGTCCAGTGACTCTCTTCAGGATCAGCTTGATACCTACTCACTACACTTAGTGAGTATGCTACATCGGGTCTGGTACATAGCATCGCGTACATGATAGAGCCTACAGCCGAAGCATAGGGTATCCCTTGCATGCGAGCTCTCTCCAAATCAGTCTTGGGAGACATCTCTTTGGAGAGAGTGGGTCCATAGATCGTGGGTAAGTTCCCATGCTTGGATTCTTCCATACTAAACCTTTTTAGTATGGTGTCAATGTACCTGGATTGGGACAATCCCAATATCCTTTTAGATCTATCTCTATAGATCATAATTCCCAGTATGCAGGAGGCATCATCTAGATCTTTCATTGAGAATATTTATGATAAGAAGAGCTTGACCGATTGCAACATAGGAATGCCATTTCCTATCAAGAGTATGTCGTCCACGTACAATACGAGGAAGACAACCTTACTCTCTGCCACCTTCTTGTAGATACAAGGTTCATCTACGTTTTTGACGAAATCAAACTCTTTGATAACGACGTCAAAGCAGATGTTCCAACTCCGCGTTGCTTGCTTTAATTCATAAATGGATTTAAGCAGCTTGCACACTTTCCCGCTGCTCCCACTATCTACGAAGCCCTCTGGCTGAGTCATGTACACGCACTCTTCTAAATCACCGTTTAGAAAGGCGGTCTTAACATCCATCTGCCAGATTTCGTAGTCATGATATGCAGCGATGGCAAGCATGATCCAGATGGATTTAAGCATAGCCACTGGAGAAAAGGTTTCGTCATAGTCCACACCTGGTCTTTGACGAAAACCCTTTGCAACAAGTCTAGCTTTGAAAGTCTCCACTTTCCCATCTACACCAAGTTTTTTCTTGAAGATCCACTTGCTCCCAATGGGTTTCACCCCTTCAGGAGCATCTTCCAAAGTCCATACTTTGTTGGTGTACATGGATTCCATTTCGGACCGTATTGCATCCAGCCATTTCACTGAGTCCCCACTCGTGATGGCCTGCTCGAAGCTAGTTGGGTCATCATCCTCCATGATGCAATCCTCGCTCCCTCCATCCATGAGAAAACCGTAGTATCTCTCTGGTGGGTGAGGAACCCTACTAGATCGGCGGAGTGGCCGGGGTTCATCGGGAACTACCGAATCCTCTGGTTCCACTAAATCTTCAGTTTGAGTTTGTGTAGCCGGAATTTCTTCCAGTTCTATCTCACTGCCACTAATTTCTTTTGTAAGAAATTCTTTTTCTAAAAAGGTGGCATGTCGAGAAACTAACACCTTTTGTTCCTCGCTATGGTAGAAAAGATATCCAAGTGAATGTTTGGGATATCCTACAAACTTACATAGAACTGACCGTGCCTCGAGTTTGTCCGGATTTTGCCTTTTGACATAGGCCGGACAACCCCATATCTTAACTCGTTTAAGACATGGTCTCTTCCCACTCCATATCTCATATGGTGTGGTAGGTACAGATTTAGATGGAACTTGATTCAATAGGTATGCTGCTGTCTCCAGCGCATACCCCCAGAAGGAAATAGGTAACTCAGCTGTGCTCATCATAGAGCGCACCATATCTAATAGGGTGCGGTTTCTCCGTTCCGATACACCGTTGTGCTGTGGTGTATATGGAGGAGTTAGCTGAGAGAAAATCCCATTCTCTTTTAGGAAGTCCAGGAATTCATTGCTCAAGTATTCACCTCCTCGATCAGATCAAAGGATTTTAATACTTTTCCCGGTTTGGTTCTCGACTTCTTTTTTATATTCTCTAAATTTCTCAAAAGCTTCTGATTTGTGTTTCATCAAGAACACATACCCGAATCTAGAGAGATCATCAGTGAATGTAATGAAGTACGAAGAACCATCCCTGGCATGTGTAGACATGGGACCGCATACATCACTATGTACCAGTCCCAAGAGTTCTGTAACTCTTTCTCCGTGTCCCGTAAACGGAGCTTTGGTCATCTTTCTTTTGAGACATGACTGGCAAGTATCATAAGATGAAAATTCAAACGGATTCAAATATCCATCTTTATGCAACTTAGCTAGTCGTGTCACATTGATGTGACCCAGTCTACAATACCACAAGAAAGATTCGTTCAGTTCTGAACACTTCCTCTTGTGTGTGTTTGTTATGCTCAGAACCGTTGATTGATTTAGAACATAAATGCCATTGCACAACGTGCCTGATCCAACCAACTTTTGGTTCAGAAAAATGTTCATAACATTATCCTGTAATACAAAATTATATCCCTCTTTACTTAGTAAAGAAACCGATATAATGTTGCATATCAGGTTCGACATGTAATAGCATTCGTTCAGAATCAATGTATTACCAGTTGGCAATACAAGGTGATATTCCCCGACGGTTTTAGCTGCAACAATTGCACCATTTCCAACCCTTATGTCTTTATCACCTTCTCCAAATTCTCTACCTTTCCTAAGCCCATGTAACTGATTACATATATGGGATCCTGACCCGGTATCTAACACCCAGGACGTAGAGCAAATGGAGAAACAGTTCTCTGTAACGAACACACCAGAAGAAAATGCATCAATATGTACTTTCTTCATTCGGGTGGCATGGGAATTTTGGTATTCCCCTATATCCTGTTCAGTCTTATAACTCTTATAAGAAAGAACGGAACCAACGTTCCCCAGCACAGTATAACATGCGGGTTCGGTCAATACATCCATATTATTATCTTTATTAAGGCATGATATGGTCGCTACCTGGAGAGAGAGAGAAGAAAACACTTTATCGTATGCTCTTGCAAAATCAGATTGGTTATTATTTTATCTAATCAGGATGGCTCCCACTGTTTTTATCAAATCTTCCTTCAAACCCTAAAAGGAAAGACTAGCCGGGATTAATTACACCCTACAATTTTGCCAATCTTTCAGCCAGGCCAGTGTCGGTACTTTGAGGGAGGTTCCCCGTGCTTTCGCACGGACCTAATTAAAGTAAATCTCGTTTTCCCAGAGGCGTAACCCCGTTGACACCTTTCTAGACACCTACTTGATCGGCTAATTGTCCTATGTAAAACTCTCCCAGGAGTAATAATTACTCGCAGTGGGTATCGGGATCCAACTATCTCATAGAAGGTATGCAGTCTCATTGCAAATTTCAACACTTGAAATTCCCGATAATATTTTGCCCCTAACCTCTATGACCTTGACAAAGGCCAACAAATCATAGGATGCTAGTCAAGTTCAACCCGTCATTTCTTAATTGAATCAAATCCACCCGCACGACCCTTGACAAAGGCCAACAAGGTCGTACGACTACCCCAAAACAATCTGCATCATATGCATAAGCAGATAAGCACCATTCAGCTACCGCACACTACGCCATGACAAAGGCCAACAAACGCAGCAAGAATACTAAATAGTTCTTATCTGTAATGACGGAGGGCTACGACAGGTTTTTCTGAAAACCTATTACGTAATGAACTTGATATCGTTGTAGAATCAAGTGAATTTTGAAATGGAGCGATTTTCAGGCTTTCATTAGTTTTGCTAAAGAGGTCACTCCCGGTGAAGGGATCTCGGCTCTTTCCTCATCGAATAAGGTGCAGGACATATCATATATATCACTATGCAAAGCAAAACTCCAAAAGCAATCAAAAGACAAACCGAGAGTTGTAGCATCTGCCAGTGTTGCTAAAGAGGTCACTCCCGGTGAAGGGATCTCGGCTCTTTCCTCATCGAATAAGGTGCAGGATATATCATATATATCGCTATGCAAAGCAAAAACTGTAGCTACCCTTTTTGAAAATTTGATTCTACAACATCTTTTAGGTTTCTTTTCTTTCATTAATCATATTAATGAAGTCCCATCAGATAAATACGACATACACTTATGCCATCCGCATTCGCCTCGATGTCCCCTCATGCACCGTTAGGTTAGGTAACTAACGGCAGAGCGGGGCAGGGCTAGCGCGGGTGTAAAACATAAATAACGTCTATATAATATATCATATATACTATATACAGTATTTATCACAACATATCAAATGATCACATCACAGATATCGCAGCAGAAGAAACATATGAAACATTGGATATACTAGGACGTCCGTGTTTTATTTTGAGCCTTTATAAAACACGGATTCCACGGTCGCGATGAATAGCCAAACCCACACCCCTAGACCCCTACGAAAGCGGCAAGCAACCCTTCCAATTCTAGAGTTAGGAGATCCGGACTCGACTCCTCGAGTTGGTCTCCCACTGGACTCTAGAACCCGGTTACTTATGCTCTCCTCCTTGGGTCCATCCTAGTGCGGAAAAGTAAATAATATACAAATGGTGACATCGACCTCATCCCGGAAGTGCCCCAATAAAAGAATATTACATACATTAAATTTTACATGAATGAAAATAAAAACTCTCATCTCACATAAAAAACCCCGGCTATTCAGAACGCGACGATCCAATATAACATATCCAGCAACACATAACATCACATGTCATCAACGTAAGTAAATATGCGCATCCCAATTGTCGTTGACATATAGTAACGAAACCGGCGATATCACATATTATACTTACGGTCGCAGAAAAGAAAGTGTAAAACTACAACATTTGGAATCCACAATCTTTTTAGACATCGTAAATTCGAAATATCACATACTTCGCATTTCATGCCTAACTATATGAATTCCACATATTGTATCACATTCCAGATAAATAGACAGTATTAAACTTTCCGATCGAATAATCAAATACCCAAGATTTCCTTAATAGCTCAACACTTGAGCGGAGTTCAAAAAATTCTAGAATACGTCATAGTAGCAACGGTCCAGCCGTAGAAGGGTCAAGCCAACGCCTCACATGTGGCACGCCGTACTGCCCCAAACCCTAAGGTTTAGAGGCAGTTCAAGACGGTCACATAATCAAGTTAAGGTTTGTGTTCTTCTAGAGGGTCCATCGCATTACATGCACGTTTTTCCGAAAGATTTAAACTCAAGAAAAATTCAACACTTGAAAGTTTTTCGTGCCGGGAAATAATGAGTTAATGATATCCGTTCGAACATTCTAATACTTTCTAAATTATCTGGAAAAAGAACGAAACTAAATTTTCCGATCGAATCAACGAATACAAAATAAACCCCAGAACACTCAACACTTGAGTCAGTTTAAAAAAACCCAGAAAATATAACTCACTGAAATAGAGATTACAGTGCAAAAATGAGTACATATATCCTCTGTACTGCCGCGGATCCGCGGCCCAAGCGCGGTACGGCTGCGGTTCCGCGGCAGTTTGTACAGATTATGTGCTCGTTTTTCACTACAATACTTATATTTCCCTGTTTATATTTTTAGGCATTTTTAATTCAGAAAAATCACAGTTTTTAAAAAATGTACAGAGAGGGGGTTAAATTGACGTTTCCGGGTTCGATCGGGGTTTTAACTTCGTATACACGTCGCCTAATGCTCTAGCTAGGCTCTGATACCACTGTAGGGTTACTAGGCACTCTAACAAGGTTCTACAAAGCATCAACTATGCCCGTTTTTGAATTTTAGCCGTGCCGAATAACTCTAAACAAGTTCTTTGCTAGATAATTAGGGTTTCACATGCAAGTAAATTACATATACCACTAAGTGAATACGAAATAAAACCTTTGTAGATCGGTCATTCACTTCTAAAGCTCCTTGTTGTAGTCCCTTCGCTGCGATCATGGTTCTCCCGGGCTCTTGCATGGCTTCACGAGGCGAAAGAAGCGTCCTAGCTTGAAGTCTTCGAGGCCGAAGATGATCTACGTCGAGGGAATATCAACACAAGCTACTACTTCACTAACTAGAGAATTAGTGAAGCAAACACCCTATACTAAAGTGCTAGTCTAGTAGAGGATGGAGAAATAGGAAGTGGGTTCTCTTTAGAATTTTATTTCTCACAATCTTTCACTCTCCTTTTAAAACCCTAGCAAGCTTTTTCTTTTTGCTCAAAGAAGAAGAAGATGATCAAAAGAAAAAGGATGAGGATAATGATCAAGTGAGTGAGCTAACCATGGTGAGTGAGTATCATATACTAACTCATGTAGAGACATTACCATTGCTAATCCTAAATGGTTATGTTAATAAAAATCTAAAGTAAAACAAAGTTAGTGGACTTTGTCAAAGCATCCACAAGCTTCTACAAGCTTCATGCTTGTGACAAAAGCTCCACTAATTTGTAATTACCTTATATAATTATTAACCACCATTTAAAATAGAATGGTGTATGTCTTGCACACCCATGTATGATGTATCATCAACCATGATACAAAAAGAAAACACATTTTAATATATATCACATATATATTAAAGTTGTGCACATGTGAGAAAAATTCTTAAGTGAACAAGTGTTAGTTAATGTAAACTAGTATATCTAATATACAATTATACACTAAATTATTAAATCAACACTTGACTTAATAATCCGGTCATATCTCATATAACCGACTAATATCCATTGTATCGACTTATCGAATCAACACTTGATTCGATAACCTGGCTATATCATATATAACCGACCGATACAAAAAGTCACGAGAATAGAATACGGTATCACATACACGCATTATTCTCGGTCCCGCATATATCACATACGTGCTCCTATTTCGTTTTGCCTGAGTCAGTAAAACCTCTATGTAGGACTCTAAAGACTCGTCAATACGCCGGCAGTAGGTGATGATCACATCAAGCACCCACAAGCCGTCAGCGGTACTAGCGGAACGTAACGGCCACCCGGGTATTGAGCGATCAGAAGATCAGCAAGCAAGCCCGCTCCAACTCCTGTAAAAGCCTGCCGGTAACACTTCCCGTACAGTCTGGTCTCCTCGTCTGATATGTCGCATATCAAGTCTAGGGGTGGTAAACGTCAGACCCTAATAACCGATAAGTTATGCCGATGTAAGGCTCATAACGGGTCGAGAAACTACTGGTAACACTTACCAGTAAATCTCTAAATCAGCCCTGGCCAGGGACTTCTCTGTTATGGCCAATCGAGCACAGCGCAACATCAACCCCCAATACCGGGAGAGACGAAACCCCTCCTATCGCTCATCGTCTCCATGTGACTCGGGACTGTACCCAAAAACCACCGTTTTGCACGCCTTCTTGGACGTGGTAAGGTGGAAATCAAAGCACAGTGGGAATCACACAAGATTTTATGACGATCTCGGGTCTACAGACTAACCTGCACAAGTGTCACCAGAGAACTGCCATCTGTCGTGAGTTATAATACCATCTGGGAGTTCTCGGCGAGTCCGTCCAGTGTACCCAGTCTCCACTGAGCACCCGTATACAATCTCTGATGTCAAACACCAATGGATATGGGATCATCCATCGCCCATCTCATGGGTCGAGAAGCGTATACGCTAGTCTACTCTGGTATATCGATGCCCTGTCTCGATACACCTACGACTAGGAATATTAAAGGATGTACTTATGGACTACTCTGTCCCCACTAGTATGATCTGCATCATAGTCCAGGTAGTCAAGTACACATCCTAAGGGCTTTACCAACATGTAACCATAAGACAGTATCAAGAGACAGGTATACATGTTAGATAAAGAGCAACCAGATAGCATACTATCATATCGAGCTAGTGCCACTGACGTGCTTGTGGTTAAACCCACTGCCAGCGTATTGACGAGTAGAGTCCCACACAGCGGGTTTTCACGGTTCAGGCGATATGGTGTACATGGCGTATGTTGGTACATACAGGGGTCCGATTAAATATGTGCACTCGCTGCGCAGACTTTAATCGGACGGTTGATAATACTAGTGGCTTAGGATTAAGCCGGATTATTAAATCGGGTTTTTGATTTAATAATTTATATATATATATATATATATTTGTATATACATATTCTAGTATTATTGTTTACTATTCATTTTCTCTCTTGGATATTCGTATTTTGGTACGAATATGCGTATATGTATTTCGATATATATACCGGGAAGTATTCCGTATTTTATACGGAATAGCTTCTAGAAGATTTGCCACCTCATTATTGATTTTCCTTTTTAGGAAATCCATTTGTTTTTAATAATGAGGTGGAGGGTGTGAGGTGGCGTAAACATGACCATGGTATGGGCTTGAGTATGGTTTGATTTGTTTATTGTAATTTGACATTGGAAATGAAAATGATTTTTATATGAAGGAGAGAGGGGGGGCGGCCACATTAGGGGAGTGGGATTCATTTCATTTTTGGGGATTACACTAGCTCTCTCTCACTCTCTCATTCACACAAAAAGAGTTAACCATTTTCATTATTGTTCATGCCAAGATTTCCTCACCTCCTCATTCATCTTCTATGCTTGCTCATTAAGCAAAATGTAAAGAGAGAAAATTATGTAGGGTTACTAGGCACTCTAACAAGGTTCTACAAAGCATCAACTATGCCCGTTTTTGAATTTTAGCCGTGCCGAATAACCCTAAACAAGATCTTTGCTAGATAATTAGGGTTTCACATGCAAGTAAATTACATATACCACTAAGTGAATACGAAATACAACCTTTGTAGATCGGTCCTTCACTTCTAAAGCTCTTTGTTGTAGTCCCTTCGCTGCGATCATGGTTCTCCCGGGCTCTTGCATGGCTTCAATAGGCGAAAGAAGCGTCCTTTCTTGAAGTCTTCGAGGCCGAAGATGATCTACGTCGAGGGAATATCAACACAAGCTACTACTTCACTAACTAGAGAATTAGTGAAGCAAACACCCTATACTAAAGTGCTAGTCTAATAGAGGACGGAGAAATAGGAAGTGTGTTCTCTTTAGAATTTTATTTCTCACAATCTTTCACTCTCCTTTTAAAACCCTAGCAAGCTTTTTCTTTTTGCTCAAAGAAGAAGAAGATGAACAAAAGAAAAAGGATGAGGATAATGATCAAGTGAGTGAGCTAACCATGGTGAGTGAGTATCATATACTAACTCATGTAGAGACATTACCATGGCTAATCCTAAATGGTTAGGTTAATAAAAATCTAAAGTAAAACAAAGTTAGTGGACTTTGTCAAAACATCCACAAGCTTCTTCAAGCTTCATGCTTGTGACAAAAGCTCCACTAATTTGTAATTACCTTATATAATTATTAACCACCATTTAAAATGGAATGGTGTATGTCTTGCACACCCATGTATGATGTATCATCAACCATGATATAAAAAGAAAACACATTTTAATATATATCACAT
The DNA here is from genome assembly GCA_030015575.1 of Agapanthus africanus. NCBI lineage: Eukaryota > Viridiplantae > Streptophyta > Magnoliopsida > Asparagales > Amaryllidaceae > Agapanthus > Agapanthus africanus. The sequence continues at coordinate 100,989,946 of CM057347.1, read as the reverse complement.
ATATATTAAAGTTGTGCACATGTGAGAAAAATCCTTAAGTGAAAAAGTGTTACTTAATGTAAACTAGTATATCTAATATACAATTATACACTAAATTATTAAATCAACACTTGACTTAATAATCCGGTCATATCTCATATAACCGACTAACATCCATTGTATCAACTTATCAAATCAACACTTGATTCGATAACCCGGCTATATCATATATAACCGACCGATACAAAAAGTCGCGAGAATAGAATACGGTATCACATACACGCATTATTCTCGGTCCCGCACATATCACATACGTGCTCCTATTTCGTTTTTCCTGAGCCAGTAAAACCTCTATGTAGGACTCTAAAGACTCGTCAATACGCCGGCAGTAGGTGATGATCACATCAAGCACCCACAAGTCGTCAGCGGTACTAGCTGGACGTAACGGCTACCCGGGTATTGAGCGATCAGAAGATCAGCAAGCAAGCCCGCTCCAACTCCTGTAAAAGCCTGCCGGTAACACTTCCCGTACATTCCGGTCTCCTCGTCTGATATGTCGCATATCAAGTCTAGGGGTGGTAAACGTCAGACCCCAATAACCGATAAGTTATGCCGATGTAAGGCTCATAACGGGTCGAGAAACTACTGGTAACATTTACCAGTAAATCTCTAAATCAGCCCTGGCCAGGGACTTCCCTGTTATGGCCAATCGAGCACAGCGCAACATCAACCCCCAATACCGGGAGAGACGAAACCCCTCCTATCGCTCATCGCCTCTATGTGACTCGGGACTGTACCCAAAAACCACCGTTTTGCACGCCTTCTTGGACGTGGTAAGGTGGAAATCAAAGTACAGTGGGAATCACACAAGACTCTATGACGATCTCGGGTCTACAGACTAACCTGCACAAGTGTCACCAGAGAACTGCCATCTGACGTGAGGTATAATACCTTCTGGGTGTTCTCGGCGAGTCCGTCCAGTGTACAAAGTCTCCACTGAGCACCCATCTCATGGGTCGAGAAGCGTATACGCTAGTCTACTCTGGTATATCGATGCCCTGTCTCGATACACCTACGACTAGGAAGATTAAAGGATGTACTTATGGACCACTCTGTCCGCACTAGTATGATCTGCATCATAGTCCAGGTAGTCAAGTACACATCCTAAGGGTTTTACCAACATGTAACCATAAGACAGTATCAAGAGACAAGTATACATGTTAAGATAAAGAGCAACCAGATAGCATACTATCATATCGAGCAAGAAAGTCCTCTCTATATATGTCCAAGCATCCAATATAATATACATCATCTGTACAATACTGGCCTCTAGGGCATACATACAACTAACAAATTATAGTGACACTTTCCTACACCTCGACTCTCCATCGCTAGCCACTTTGGAGCGTCGGTTGCTTCGTTCGACGAAGCTGGAGTTTGCACCGTTTCCTTCAGGTGGATCATCGGAGTTGGAGGAAGACCGGTAACCAAACATCATCAAAGGATCGCTAGGAGCTTGGAATGAAGACCGAAGGACTCGAATCATCTCGGTATAACCTTTTTAACTCTTAGTTAGCTCGCTAGAATAGGGTTTAAGGTCAATCCGGAAATCGGGTAACGGTAGCGCCGGTTTTAGAAATTTTTGTTTCGCATTTTGGCCGCGTTTTGATAGCCGGGGCGCTGCTGTGACCCTTCATTAGTGACTTCTCCATGTTGTGCATGTTGAAGATTACTACAAACTGAGCAAAAGTGGGGGGAGAGACTGCAAAATAATAGCAGTATATTGTTCGTTGTCTATTATCCATCCGAGGTCCTCAAGCTCTTCTATAAGGGCTATCATCTTCAGAACATGGTCACCTACTGGTGTGCCAGGAGCCATCCATGTTTGAAACAGCTTTCGTGACGTTTCGTATCGTAAGACACGAGATTGCTCCCCATACAACTCTTTTGTATGGAGAAAGATGGAATGAACGTCCATCTTCTCATGCTGCTTTTGATGTGTGTTATCCATCGATACAAGCGCGGGGTATTTGGCCGTGGCACAGTCAGCGTCCCATGTCTTGCGGACTTCCTTATCCGCAACTTAAGATTTAGGACCTGGGACGGGTGGGGCTGGAGCCATGAGGAGATATGATACCTTATCATAAATCAAGGCTATGTTAATGTTCCTCATCCAGTCTTTATAATTGGTCCCATTCAGTTTATTTTTATCTAGTAGAAATTTGAGTCCTGTCATTGGTATCTTCTATTAAGAGAGAGAAAAGAATACACTCAGCGAAAGCTCTTGCAAAGATCAGATTGGTTATTTATCTTATCTAATCGATATCTCCCACTGCTTTTATCAAATTTCCCTTCAAACCTTAAAAGGAAACTATCCAGGATTAATTGCATTCTACAACTTTGCTAACCGTTCAGCCAAGCCAGTATCGGTACTTGAGGGAGGTTCCCCGTGCTTTCGTACGGACCTAATTAAAGTAAACCTCATTTTCCCAGAGGCGTTGCCCCGTTAACACCTTTCTAGACACCTAATGGGTTAGCTAATAGTAAAGTGCAAAACTCTCCTGGGAGCAACTCTTGCTCACAGTGGGATCGGGATCCAACAATCATATGGAAGGTATGCAATCTCATTGCAAATTTCAACTCTTGAAACTCCCGATATGGTTTTTACCCCTAGCACTCATGACCTTGGCTATGGTCAACAAATCATAAGCACTAGTCAAATTCAACCCGTCATTTCTTGATTAATTAAACCCATTCACATGACCCTTTGTTAAGGTCAACAAAGTCACATGCATGTCCTAATTAATCACATCATATGCTGTGTAGGAAGACATCACTTAGCTACCGTACACTACGCCTTGGCTAAGGTCAACAAACATAGCACGAATACTAAGTACTCTACTTCCTAAAATGACGGAGGGATGCGGATGGTTTTTAAGAAAACCTTTAACGCTTTGAACTTGATATCGTTGTAGAATCAAATGGTTTTTCAAAAGGAGTGGCTTAAGCTCCGCAATTTTGAAATGTAGCTTTTTCGTAAAAAGCCGAGTGGGTTTCAAATTCGATTCTACAATATCTTTTAGGTTTATTTTTCCTTACATTAATCATATTAATTTAGTCCCATCATTTAAGTCCTTAAGCCAAACACAGAAAAGAAACAAAAATACAACGTATGTTTATACTACCCGCATTCGCTACAATGTTCCGTTATGCATCGTCAGGTTACTTAACCAACGGCATACCGGGACGGGACTAGTGCGGGTGTAAAACATAAGCAACGTCTACTAAATATCTCATATATAATATTACATTCGTCTCAGATATATCAAGCGATCACATCACAGAATATAAGCAGCAGAAACACATATCTGAAAATATAGGATATACTAGGACGTCCGTATTTTCTATTTAGCCAACAATAGAAAATACGGATTCCACGGTCGTGATGAATAGCCAATCCCACACCCCTAGACCCTTACGAGAGCGGCAAGTGACCCTACCAATTCTGGAGTTAGGAAACCCGGTCTCGACACCTCGAGATGGTCTTCCACTGGACTCCAGAACCCGGTCACTTGTGCTCTCCACCTTGGGTCTATCCTAATGCGGAAAAGTAAATAATACATCAATGGTGACATCACCCTCAACCCGAATGTGCCCCAAATAAAAGAATATTATATACATATGAATTTTACATGAATGAAAAGAAAAACTCTCATCCCACATAAAACCCCCGGCCATTCGATCATGAAGATCCTATACATCATAGCACAACAACACATAACATCATATGTTATCAACGTAAGCAAGTATGCGTACCCCAATTGCCGTTGACATATAGCAACGAAACCGGCGATACACATACTACACTTACGGTCGCAGAAATAAGTATCATATAAATCTAGGCGATGTTAAACCCTTCGATCGAATTAACGAACACCCATATTTCCCAGCAAGCTCAACACTTGAGCACCGTTAAACAATTGTTGGAGATAGTGCCCTCATAGTCAATTGTTGGATCACAGGCACGTGATTGCAATGATTGAGGGAGGACATGTCCCAGTAGGACAGTTTTACTCGAGATGATAGTATGCTATCTGGTTTATCTTTATCATCGTGTACTGCTTTAGGTGACCTGACATGTCGCTATTACACGTTGATAGAGCCCTAGGATTCTTGCTTGACCACCAGCAGTATGAGGGCGATCATATTAGTGGGAGCTGGGGTCTATAAGCACATCCTTAAATGGTCCCTAGTCGTGGGAGTTTCGAGACAGGGCATCGATACTCCAGAGTAGACTAGTGTATACGGTCGAGACCCCAACGAGGGGCGATGGCCGGTCTCACAAGCCACTGGTGTCAGTTGGTTCACCTAAGATGTATACAGGTGCTCATTGGGTTATGAGTACACCGGACAGGACTCGCCGGGAACATGCTAGTTGGTCTTATACCTGACGTCAGATAGCAGTTCCCTGGTGACATGTGTACAGGTTAGTTCATCGACCTGGGGATCGTCATTTGTCTCGTGTGAGTTCCCACTGTACTTTGATTACTACCCTACCACGCTCAAAGGAGACGTGCAAACAGGTTTTAGTTGGGTACAGTCCCGAGCCACATGGAGGCAGTGAGCGGATCTTCAGGGGTTCGTCTCTCCCGGTATTGGGGGTGAGGTCGCGCTGTGTCTAGGAGAGCCATTACACGAAGCCTTCGGCCGAGGCAGGAGATTTACTGGTAGGTATTCCAGTAGTATCTCAGGGTGTTCTGGGCTACACTCCGACACGACTTGTACCGCTTTTGGGGGTCTGACTTTTACCAACCCACTAGGCCCGCCATGCGATGCTCATAGACGAACGGACCGGACTGTACGGATATTGTCACTGACAGGTTCAGTAGGGTGTCAGGATAAGTTCGCTCATCGACGTCCCTTTTGGTCAATACCTGGTAGCCCGTTACGTATTGGCTTATACCTCTGACGTGCTAGTGGTTAAATCCACAACCGAGGTGTTGACGAGTCTTTAGAGTCCCCCACATTCAGTTGCTCAAGTTTTCGGGCGAAACGCTGTAGAGGCCGTATGGAGATATGGCAGGGTCCGATCAGATACGTGCGGTATTGCACGGATCAGGATCGGACAGTTAGTGCTAGAGGCCGTATGGATATATGGCAGGGTTCGATCAGATACGTGCGGTATTGCACGGATCAGGATCGAACGGATATTACTGGCCGGCTTTGGTTTAAGCCGGATCCTAGTATAGTACAGTGTAGATTTTGTCTCATTGCATTTGTATTTCGGTCGGAATACAAATGCGGGTGTGTATACACAGTATCGGGGTTTTCCTGTAATTTATTACGGGACCAGTTTTCTGGAGTTGCCAGTTTGCTTTCCGTTTCGGCCATTTTCATTTGTATCTTTCAATGGCCGAAGATTGGTGGAGGAGGGCTTATTTGCATTTGTGCAAATAAGTATTTGTGGAGGGTGTTCTTTGCATTTTGTTGTATCATGATAGCTCTTCTTTGACCTTGACTTCTATCTTCATCATGGCTTGACTTTTGTAGGACATGATTGTTGATGATGATGAAGGGTGAGGTTGGTGGAGTGTTGGTGTTTCTTTGTGATCATTTCTTCATATGATAACCATTCCTCTCTCTCTTACATGATTAGTGTGGCTCCCCTCATTTTACACTCTCTCATTCTTTTTCTCTCCTCTCATACCTAGCCATGGCCGGCCAAGCCATTAGAGGGCTGTCCAAATTTCATGTGTGGGGTTTTTTGTGCTTTTGCTTTGGTAAAAATCCTACAAGATCAATCTCCAAAAGCTTGTATCATTCCTCCACTCAAAAGGCGACTCCATGAACCCTAAAATGAGACATGGTTCTACACATATTCTACAGCAAATCTTGGGCACGTCGACTCGCCAGCTTCGTGCCCGAGTTGCCTCGGTATAGAGGTGGGAGCCCGTAAAAGAAGCAGGCGACGTGGTGCCCTTCCGGCGAGGAGGTGGAGACCGGACATTCCGCGGGAGATCGGGACGACGACGAGAAAACCGGAGGACACGGATCACTCGGTATATCTCTCTTCCCCATCTAGTAGTTAGCTAGGACTAGTTAATGGCCCGATCCGGGTTTTAGTGCGCGGTGGTGCCGGTTCAAAAAAAATTAAAGTTAACCATCGCTTCCGCATTTGGCCTTGGGATGGAGGCCAGGGCGCCGCCGTGCACTTACAGTGGTATCAGAGCCTCGCCATTAACATTGTCTAGCTTTGTCTAATGTATTTTACATTTCCGATTGAACAATTTTCCGAAAACCGTATTTTTCTTCACATCAGTTTCTGTCGAAATTTTTTGAAGTCCAAAAATTTTTCAGGTTGTTTCAGAATGATGTGTAGGACAATCTAAGAGTTCTCGGAAAATTTGGTCTCGTGAACAGTCTAAACGACCGTGGAACCGCGGCCAAACCCATGCTTGGGCCGCGGTTCCGCCGCGACTTGAACTGATCAGTGTACCAAAATTTTCCAGAAAGCTCCTGAGTTGAAAATATGGGTTTTGGAATATTAATTTTGGGCCCAGAATTTCTTGATGTGCTACAGCAGTACTTGGGGCCCACTTGTTATAATTTTGATCGATCGGATATTATAAACACATTTGTTCACAGTATTTACATTATATCTGCGACCGTGAATGTCACTTGATCGGTAAATCCTGTCTAACTGCTATAGCTCGGTTAGACGGATTTGCGAACGTGACTTTCACGTTGATGTTCTGTGTATTGCTGTGATGTTGCGGATCGGTCGTGGGGGATAGCCCGGTTGCAGTGGTAGTACAGTTTTGTTGTATTATGTACATTTGATATTGCGGGGCGAGCGTCCGAAATGTGGACTGCCGTCACTGCCTGTTTGTATTATTATTTTGGGGCACGGCCAGGTTACGGTCGATGTACCCGTTGTATGTATATTTTACTTTCTGTACTAGGATTGCCCCTACGGAGGGGTGCACGGATAGCCGGATTCTAGAGGGCAACAAGCCCGCATCTCATGGCATTGAGACGGAGGGGGCTTCACTCTAGAATTAGCGGGCTATTCGCCACACTCGTAGGGGTACAGGTTGACCCAGGAGGGGTGCCCAAGTTACCGGATTCCGTGAAGTGCTGGGTGGTCCATTCACGTTGCTGAAGGGGGCTTCCTCGCTTCAGGTTTTGGCGGGTAACTTGCCGCGCCCGTAGGGGTCTAGGATTTTCATTGCACAGGCTATCCACACGACCAGGGGAACGTCGGGTTTCAGCGGCTCTGTGAAACCCGGGGATCCCAGATATCTGTATTGTTCTGTAATGCTGTACATTTCTGTGATGTTGCATTTTATCACGCCTTGAGCGAAATATTATATATTGATATATATACTAGTAGATGTTGTATATGTTTTGCATCCGCGCTAGTCCAGTCCCCGCTCTGTCGTTAGTTAGCTAACCTAACGGGTAATGACGGGACCCAGTGGCGAATGCGGATGGCATATACGTACATCATTATATTTTCGTTCTTTTTGGTGTGATCAATTGATGGGACTGCGTTGATTCGGATCAATGCAAGTTAAAAACAAACCTAATCTGATGTTGTTGGAACACTTTTCAAAAAGCTGTTATTGCAAGGACGTTCACTTTTGTTTTGCATCGTGGTATTCAGTTGGAATATCCTGCTCCTCAGTCGACGAGGCAAGGGCCGAGATCCCTTCACCGGGAGTGACCCCTTGGACAAAAAGTTTGCGTCTGGGCAATAACTTCACTATAGCCGATTACTTTTGCTTTGCATCGTGGTATTCAGTTGGAATATCCTGCACCTCATTCTACGGGGAAAGAGCCGAGATCCCTTCACTGGGAGTGACCTCTTTAGCAAAGGTTTTCGTCACTATATTTTTATAAAAGCTATCCGTTCCTTCAACGATATCAAGTTCACTACGTTAAAGGTTTTCGCCAGAAACCATTCGTAGCCCTCCGTCGTTTCATATGGATGGTCAATAGTATTCAAGCTGTGTATGTTGGCCAAAGTCAAGGCATAGTGATTGGTAGCTATTGGGGTATTCATATGCAGCATAGATAGATGCGTTGGTTTGGGACAGTCGTACTGCCATTTTGGCCAAAGTCAATGGTAGGTACGGGTGGATTCAAATTAACCTGGAAAATGACGGGTAGAACTTGACATGTGACTTATGATATGTTGGCCAAAGTCAAGGTCATAAGAGCATGGGGCAAAAATCACATCGGGAGTTTCAAAAGAACTGAAACTTGCCAGATATGCGCATACCTTCTGGAGTGTGATACCGTGAGCGGATTCCGTCACGTTGTCATGCGATGATAGTTGGATCCCGATTCCCATTGATGAGTTAGTTTACTCCTCGGGTGATCCAGACTAATTCTTCTTTCAGGTTTGGAGGAGAATTTGACGGTACAGTGGGAGGTTTCCAGATTAGATAAATTGGTAACCATTTTGATCTAGGTTAGAGTGCATGCTGAGTGTTTCTTTTCTCTCTCTCTCTTCGGCAGCGACTATTGACCCGACCCTAGACTATGACTTAGTGACCAAATTAACTGAACCTTCTTAAACACTGGCTTTTGGATTGTCAGAGTTGCAGACCTCATTGCCACTCCTACTTTTACTCTCTTCTCCAGGACACCTCGTATTACTATGAACGTCCACTTCCATTGGACAAAACCATCGTATGGTTATATACGAACTCGAAGGGATTTATTCGAGGATGGTTTCCGGTTCTGGAGAAAACGGATAGGACTATTCAGTTGTCTTTTCCTTTTACCTTCTCTCAGGTTGCGAGTACTCCTTGGTTTAGGAGTAGTACACCTATTACGCAAATTAGATAGTCTTCTTCCAAACCTTAGGCTGGTGCCGAACGGTGGGGAATGAAGAAAACCAATTAGCATAACGATGGTGTGCAGAAGGCATTAAGTAAAGACATAACAAAGGATTAGTAAGAGGGCAAAGTAAATTGCGACTGATATTCACGACAAAACCAGGTATTTCATTACCACTCCCACTTCACCTTTGTATTTCTCCAGGACACTCCGTATTACTACGAAGATCCACAGTTTATTGGATACTCCATCGTATGGTTATATACGAACTCGAAAGGAACTTATTCCAGTTCGGGGATGGATTCTGGTTCAGGAGAAATAGGAATAAGGTTTATTCGGTTGTCTTTTATCTTCACCTTCTCTCATTGCGAGTGCTCCTAGGATTAGGACAGTACACCCATTATTCTTATTGGATAGTCTTCTTCCAAACCATAGGCTGGTGCCGAACGGTAGGGAAGGAAGAAAACCATTTGGCCTAAAGGGGTGTGCAGAAGGTAATGACTAAAGACATAAAAAGGGGTTTGGAGAGGTGGCAAAGAATTATACGGTTACAGTCGAGAATCTGGAAGAGGCATTACAAGGAATACCGGGATACCCCATCGAAACATTTCAATGTTTCAGTTTCGCTGTGTACAGTTAAAGGAAAACTGATTTCCCGATTAGTCCTTACTCTAGGGTATGTATTTACCAGGTATGATTCTCACATCTGTATGGTTTTGTAGAAGATGAGTGGGAGTAGGTTAGTGGGAATTAGGTGACCATCCTCATTATATCGGGATTCGTTGTAATCAGTGATATTTGAGGAAGTCACCTGGGTTGTTTGCCGGTCGGCAAATATTTGGTTTTGAATATCCGCTGTCGTGCACCAATTTCAAATTGATATATCTGTACGTCTATTTTCATAGAGTGAGATATACCTTTTTGAAATTATGTCTATGATATTTACCTATATCAGTGGATGGTTAGGTAAGGAGTATTAAACAGCGGTGTAATTCTTCATAACCATAGTACAGTTTTCAACCTACGACACACAGTGAATGAGTTATCAGACTCAATGGACTTATACAGAGTATTGTATGTTGTCCAAGGTCCATCAGGACAGAGGGGTTGGTCCTCGTACTATATTCGGTTTACTTATGACTTCTCTAGTTTTTAGACAGGTGTTTCGTGGAAACACAGGGTCCGAATTTTGAGAAGTTATAGGTATTTGAATAAAGTAGAGAACCAGATATTGCAAGTATCGGGATTCTTCAAGGTGATCGAAGATGTAGATACTTGTGTATGGTATTCAGTTGATAGTAATGATAAAGAGAACTTACTTCTCTTTCAGGTTACTCATAATTGGAAGCGTTCCTAAGTTGAGTAACGCTGATCGGCCTCCTTCCATTTAGTTGACATGCACTGGAGACAGCTGCATGATTTGAATCTGGTTCAATTAAATCAGTGCCTCTGGTTCTATATTGGATATAGAACAGTTCATATCTTAACGATGTTAAGGTACGGGGAGTTGTCCGGTTTATGATTAAAACCAGACACTGGACAACTCAAGACACATTTCTGTAATGGCTGTTTGTGGGTCGACCCAGGCTATGACGAGGGTTGACTTTCTACCATCTGGAAGATCAATAGTGATATTGTTCTAGACTCGCCACGGTTTTAATAAAAATGGTTTTTTCAGAAAACAGTAGTGGGAGTATGGTAGAACTGGAAGTGATTCCAGAACCACAAACGATTACTGGAGATTTGATAGGAACCTAAAGATTCAATCTGGTTTGACATTCCATTGGCCACTCCGCAGATTAGGTGGGTAACTTCAGGCACCCGAGAGGAACTCCGGTAGCTTCAAGGACGGTGGCAGGGAAGTTCTTGTTTACCCAGACTTGCTATTACTGTTGTTCCAGATTGCGAGACCCGGCGGGAGGATGAGTATAGCGTCGTTCTAAACTAGTTTTAGAAGTGTACGTGTATATGACTCTGCCAGAGGGTTGTCGTAGTCAGTGGGAGCAGCGGAAGCATTGGTAGACAGGTTGCTTATGTCTATTTATAGACTAAAGCAGATATAGCGGAGATAGATCATCAATTTCTGATTTGACAGTCATAGGTTTGACTTCATCAGAATATGGGATGGATCTGTGGATAAGGTAGTAGGGTGTGATGTCCTGATATTTGGATGACATACACAGAGTAGGAAGTGATATTCCTATACTACGATCGGTTATACTTTGGTCGTCACACAGTGGTTTCTCCACATGGGACTTGGACATTATATCAGACATACTGGTTACTAGATCTATGGTTTTAGATCTAGATTTGGGTGGTTTCCCAATTAAGGGTACTTAGACAGCATTCTATGAGTATTTAGAATGGACGACTCCTGGCATGATAGTGTACCTGCAGGTAATGGAGTCACCCTCTCTAAAGGTGTCTTACAGACTAAAGGGGAGAGGGATGTGCATGGTTGGCAGATCACTTGCTCAGGCAATTGAGCCAATCATGAGATGTCAAGTACCACACCAGATGTTGTTCTTGCACCAGATGCAATAAGTTGACATTGATCCAATCCTGGAGAAACAGTCGGAAGCAGTTTTAGAACATAAGTGGATGTTCTAGGGATATGATAACGACAGCCTCAATCGAGAGACAGTTATCATTCTAGGCTTCCAAGGTGACATGGACGACAAGGAGGTTGTCAGAGTTATAGTTTTTCCTTCTGACAAGGGACAGTATTTTGGACAGGTGGTCCAAGGCAATACTGAGGGAGGCATGGCGCAGCATACTGATTAAGTTCATTTGACAATACAGTCTAAGAAGTTTGGATTTGGAGTTTATTTATGAGCTGGGTCCCATCAGACATCCAGACACATTCTAAGACAGGTATTGCTCATTTCGGGAGATGGCTTTCTCCGCGAACATGAGATATAGAGAGACATAGAAAGAAACATCAAAGCGGATCCACTCACTGAGGCTATTCCTCGAACGCAATAGTTTCGCAAACAGGCTTTGTGAGACTGACTAGTAGAGGAGTTGGGTGTTCGGTATCACACGGGCTATGAGTATGCGACATCGCAATAATTAGCCTTGAGTGCAAGTGGGAGATTGTTGGAGATAGTGCCCTCAGAGTCAATTGTTGGATCACAGGCACGTGATTGCAATGATTGAGGGAGGACATGTCCCAGTAGGACAGTCTTACTCGAGATGATAGTATGCTATCTGGTTTATCTTTATCATCGTGTACTGCTTTAGGTGACCTGACATGTCGCTATTACACGTTGATAGAGCCCCTAGGATTCTTGCTTGACCACCAGCAGTATGAGGGCGATCATATTAGTGGGAGCTGGGGTCTATAAGCACATCCTTAAATGGTCCCTAGTCGTGGGAGTTTCGAGACAGGGCATCGATACTCCAGAGTAGACTAGTGTATACGGTCGAGACCCCGACAAGGGGCGGTGGCCGGTCTCACAAGCCACTGGTGTCAGTTGGTTCACCTAAGATGTATACAGGTGCTCATTGGGTTATGAGTACACCGGACAGGACTCGCCGGGAACATGCTAGTTGGTCTTATACCTGACGTCAGATAGCAGTTCCCTGGTGACATGTGTACAGGTTAGTTCATCGACCTGGGGATCGTCATTTGTCTCGTGTGAGTTCCCACTGTACTTTGATTACTACCCTACCACGCTCAAAGGAGACGTGCAAACAGGTTTTAGTTGGGTACAGTCCCGAGCCACATGGAGGCAGTGAGCGGATCTTCAGGGGTTCGTCTCTCCCGGTATTGGGGGTGAGGTCATGCTGTGTCTAGGAGAGCCATTACACGAAGCCCTCGGCCGAGGCAGGAGATTTACTGGTAGGTATTCCAGTAGTATCTCAGGGTGTTCTGGGCTACACTCCGACACGACTTGTACCGCTTTTGGGGGTCTGACTTTTACCAACCCCCTAGGCCCGCCATGCGATGCTCATAGACGAACGGACCGGACTGTACGGATATTGTCACTGACAGGCTCAGTAGGGTGTCAGGATGAGTTCGCTCATCGACGTCCCTTTTGGTCAATACCTGGTAGCCCGTTACGTATTGGCTTATACCTCTGACGTGCTAGTGGTTAAATCCACAACCGAGGTGTTGACGAGTCTTTAGAGTCCCCCACATTCAGTTGCTCAAGTTTTCGGGCGAAACGCTGTAGAGGCCGTATGGAGATATGGCAGGGTCCGATCAGATACGTGCGGTATTGCACGGATCAAGATCGGACAGTTAGTACTAGAGGCCGTATGGATATATGGCAGGGTTCGATCAGATACGTGCGGTATTGCACGGATCAGGATTGAACGGATATTACTGGCCGGCTTTGGTTTAAGCCGGATCCTAGTATAGTACAGTGTAGATTTTGTCTCATTGCATTTGTATTTCGGTCGGAATACAAATGCGGGTGTGTATACACAGTATCGGGGTTTTCCTGTAATTTATTACGGGACCAGTTTTCTGGAGTTGCCAGTTTGCTTTCCGTTTCAGCCATTTTCATTTGTATCTTTCAATGGCCGAAGATTGGTGGAGGAGGGCTTATTTGCATTTGTGCAAATAAGTATTTGTGGAGGGTGTTCTTTGCATTTTGTGTATCATGATAGCTCTTCTTTGACCTTGACTTCTATCTTCATCATGGCTTGACTTTTGTAGGACATGATTGTTGATGATGATGAAGGGTGAAGTTGGTGGAGTGTTGGTGTTTCTTTGTGATCATTTCTTCATATGATAACCATTCCTCTCTCTCTTACATGATTAGTGTGGCTCCCCTCATTTTACACTCTCTCATTCTTTTTCTCTCCTCTCATACCTAGCCATGGCCGGCCAAGCTATTGGAGGGCTGTCCAAATTTCATGTGTGGGGTTTTTTGTGCTTTTGCTTTGGTAAAAATCCTACAAGATCAATCTCCAAAAGCTTGTATCATTCCTCCACTCAAAAGGCGACTCCATGAACCCTAAAATGAGACATGGTTCTACACATATTCTACAGCAAATTTTGGGCACGTCGACTCGCCAGCTTCGTGCCCGAGTTGCCTCGGTATAGAGGTGGGAGCCCGTAAAAGAAGCAGGCGACGTGGTGCCCTTCCGGCGAGGAGGTAGAGACCGGACATTCCGCGGGAGATCGGGACGACGACGAGAAGACCGGAGGACACGGATCGCTCGGTATATCTCTCTTCCCCATCTAGTAGTTAGCTAGGACTAGTTAATGGCCCGATCCGAGTTTTAGTGCGCGGTGGTGCCGGTTCAAGAAAAATTAAAGTTAACCATCGCTTCCGCATTTGGCCTCGGGATGGAGGCCGGGGCGCTGCCGTGCACTTACAACAATACCCAAAAATTATGCCATAGTACTTTATGGACCAGCCGTAGAAGGGCAAACCCAAGCCTCATTTGTGGCGCCACTAACTACGGTAAACCCTAAGGTTTAGCCGCGGTTCCGTGGTCACAGATTGAGTTAGGGTTTCATTCTTCTAGAGGGTCCATAGGAATACCTGCATGATACATTGAGTACATTTAACCTGGAAAATACGAGTGTTTGATATTCGTTCGACCTGTTTAACGTCGTCTAAGTTACCAATACAATGCTAAAATTACGACTATGAATAGCTCCGAATTAGTCCCACTACAAATTTGAAAGGTTCCTAGGCACTCTAGTAAGGTCTCACAAGGCATCGAACATGCCAATTTAAAATTTTTAGTGCCGAGAAACCCTAGACTACGGATCTTAAACTAGATGTTTAGGCGAAACAGAAAGCTAGTTAACTGTTAACTACTAGGATACGGATATACAACCTTTGTAGATCCGGATATCCACCTCCACGGCTCCGCAACGTCATGTCCTCGCTGTCCATCATGAATCCTCGACTCGATCATCGGCTTCATCGGAAAAGCAAGCGGAATAGCTCGTCGGCTTTGTGTCAAAGACGATCTACGTTGAGGTTGCACAAACTCAAGCTCCGACTTCACAAACTTGTGAAACTTGTGAAGTAAACACCCAAAACAACTTGGCAAGAGGTAGATGGTGAAGAAATAGGAGGTGGGTTCACTTTAGATTTGGATTTAACTCACTAGATCTCAACTTGCCATTGGAGTAGCAAGCTTGAAGAAGAAGAAGAAGATGAGCTCAAGAAAAGATTATGATAAGTGTTATGATAAAAATAAATATAAATCAAAATACTTATCATAACTTGAACTAGGGTTAAGTGTAGAGAATTAACCATGGTCACATTGATGGGTTAGGGTTAAGCATGAAGATAAGGATGGTTAGCAAAGTCAAAGCTTCATGAAGCTTCAATATAAAACAAACTTAGCCACCATTCTTATCATAACATATTTCAAATAAATAAATAAATAAATAAATAAATAAATGGAAATGCAAAACCCTAATTATCATATTAACCATGGATTAATTCTATACACTTAACAATGATCAAGTATCATCAAACATGATACAAAAAGTGCACAAAAGTATATCACATATACAATGTGCAATCCAAGTGAGAAAAATCCGTTTAAAGTGAACCAATACTAGTTAATGCAAAGTAATATATCAAATATATAATTATACATTAAATCATTAAACCAACACTTGATTCAATGATCCGGTCATGTCGCACATAACCGACTAGTATACAATGCATCGATTTATCGAATCAATGATTCGATAACTAGGTCATATCGAATATAACCAATCGAAACATTTATCGCGAGAATGAAATGCGGTATCACATGCACGCATCATTCTCGGTCCTGCACATATCTCATATGCGCTCCTATTTCGTTTCGCTTGAGCCAGGAAACCTCTGTGTAGGACTCTAAAGACTCGTCAATACGCCGGTAGCAGATGATGATCATATCAAGCACCCACAAGCCGCAAGCGGTCTGCTAAACGTAACGGCCACCCGGGTATTGAGCGATCAGAAGATCGACGAGCTAGCCCGCTCACACTCCTGCGAATCCGACCAGTAACACTTACCATACAGTCAAGTCTCTTCGTCAGATACGTCGCATATCAAGTCTAGGGGTGGTATACGTCAGACCCCAATAACCCGATAAGTCGTGCTGATATGAGGCTCGTAACGGGTCGAGAAACTACTGGTAACACTTACCAGCAAATCTCTGATCAGCCCTGGCCAGGGACTTCCCTGTTACGGCCAATCGAGCACTGCGCAACATCAACCCCCAATACCGGGAGAGACGAAACCCCTCCTATCGCTCATTGCCTCCATGTGATTCGGGACTGTACCCAAAGACCACCGTTTTGCACGCCCTCATGGACGTGGTAAGGTGGAGATCAAAGCACAGTGGGAATCACACAAGACTCTATGACGATCTCGGGTCTACAGACTAATCTGTACAAGTGTCACCTGAGAACTACCATCTGACGTGAGGTATAATACCATCTGGGAGTTCTCGGCGAGTCCGTCCAGTGTACTCAGTTTCCACTGAGCACCCGTATACCATCTCTGATGTCAAACACCAATGGATATGGGATCATCCATCGCCCATCACATGGGTCGAGAAGCGTATACGCTAGTCTACTCTGGTAAATCGATGCCCCGTCTCGAGATACCCACGACTAGGGACCTTGAAGGATGTACTTATGGACTACCATGTTCCCACTAGTATGATCTGCATCATAGCCCAGGTAGTCAAGTACAAATCCTAAGGGCTTTACCAACATGTAACTATAAGACAGTATAAAGAGACTAGTGTACATGTTAAGATAAATTGCAACCAGATAGCATACTATCATGTCGAGCAAGAAAGTCATCTCTATATATGTCCAAGCATCCAATATAATATACATCATCTGTACAATACTGGCCTCTAGGGCATACATACAACTAACAATCTCCCACTTGCACTAGGGCCAGCTGCTGTAGTATCTCATACCGAGCATCCCGAAGAGTCTCTCAAACTGTATCTGGGTAATGGCCTTCGTGAGTAGATCCGCCGTGTTGTTCTTCGTGTCAACTCTCCTGACCTCGATCTCCCGGCGATCAACTATCTCCCGGATCAGGTGATACCGCCTCAGAATATGCCTGGACCGCTGATGGGACCTGGGTTCCTTGGCCAAAGCCACCGCTCCATTGTTATCGCAATACAAAGGTATTGGATGCTCAATGGATGGAACCACTCCAAGTTCAGTAATGAACTTCTTGACCCAGACAGCTTCTTTAGCAGCATCGTTGGCAGCGATGTATTCAGCCTCCATCGTCGAGTCTGCCACGGTTTCCTGCTTGGAACTCTTCCAGCTAACCGCCCCTCCGTAAAGGGTAAAGACAAAGCCCGACTGCGACTTAGAGTCGTCCTTATCACTCTGGAAGCTCGAATCGGTAAAGGACTCCACTTGGAGTTCTCCGTTACCATACACCAAGAACATATCTCTAGTCCTTCGCAAGTACTTGAGAATGCTCTTCACAGCTGTCCAGTGACTCTCTCCAGGATCAGCTTGATACCTGCTCACTACACTTAGTGAGTATGCTACATCGGGTCTGGTACATAGCATCGCATACATGATAGAGCCTACTGCCGAAGCATAGGGTATCCCTTGCATGCGAGCTCTCTCCAAATCAGTCTTGGGAGACATCTCTTTGGAGAGAGTGACTCCAGAGATCGTGGGTAAGTTCCCACGCTTGGACTCATCCATACTAAACCTCTTTAGTACGGTGTCAATGTACCTGGATTGGGACAATCCCAAAATCCGTTTGGATCTATCTCTATAGATCCTGATTCCCAATATGCAGGAGGCATCACCAAGATCTTTCATTGAGAATCTTTGTGATAAGAAGAGCTTGACCGATTGCAGCATAGGAATGTCATTTCCTATCAAAAGTATGTCGTCCACGTACAATACGAGGAAGACAACCTTACTCTCTGCCACCTTCTTGTAAATACAAGGTTCATCTGGATTTTTGACGAAATCAAACTCTTTGACAACGACGTCAAAGCAGATGTTCCAACTCCGCGATGCTTGCTTTAATCCATAAATGGATTTAAGCAGCTTGCACACCTTCCCGCTGCTCCCACTGTCTACGAAGCCCTCTGGCTGAGTCATGTACACGCACTCTTCTAAATCACCATTTAGAAAGGCGGTCTTAACATCCATTTGCCAGATTTCGTAGTCATGAAATGCAGCAATAGCAAGCATGATTCGGATGGATTTAAGCATAGCCACTGGAGAAAAGGTCTCGTCATAGTCCACACCTGGTCTTTGACGAAAACCCTTTGCTACAAGTCTAGCTTTGAAAGTCTCCACTTTCCCATCTACACCATGTTTCTTCTTGAAGATCCACTTGCTCCCAATGGGTTTTACCCCTTCAGGAGCAACTTCCAAAGTCCATACTTTGTTGGTGTACATGGATTCCATCTCGGACCGCATAGCATCCAGCCATTTCACTGAGTCCCCACTCGTGATGGCCTGCTCGAAGCTAGTTGGGTCATCATCCTCCATGATGCAATCCTCACTGCCACCATCAATGAGAAAACCATAGTATCTCTCAGGTTGGCGAGGAACCCTACTAGATCGGCGAAGTGGCTGGGGTTCATCGGGAACTACGGAATCCTCTGGTTCCACCAGATCTTCTGTTGTAGCTTCTGCAGCTGGAACCTCTTCCAGTTCTACCTCATGACCACTAATTTCTTTTTCAAGAAATTCCTTTTCTAAAAAGGTGGCATGCCGAGAAACAAACACTCTTTGTTCCTCAGGGTGGTAGAAGATATACCCTTGAGAATTCTTGGGATATCCTACAAATTTGCATAGAACAGACCGTGCCTCGAGTTTGTCCGGATTTTGTCGTTTGACATAGGCTGGACAACCCCATATCTTAACATAGTTAAGACATGGTCTCTTCCCTTTCCATATCTCATATGGAGTGGTAGGCACTGATTTGGTGGGGACCATATTCAGTAGATGTATGGCTGTCTCAAGCGCATACCCCCAGAAGGAAATAGGTAACTCAGCTGTGCTCATCATAGAGCGCACCATATCTAATAGGGTGCGGTTCCTCCGTTCTGATACACCGTTGTGCTGTGGTGTATATGGAGGAGTCAGCTGAGAGAGAATCCCATTCTCTTTTAGGAAGTCCAGGAATTCATTGCTCAAGTATTCACCTCCTCGATCAGATCGAAGGATTTTAATACTCTTTCCGGTTTGGTTTTCGACTTCTTGTTTATATTCTCTAAATTTCTCAAAAGCTTCAGACTTGTGTCTTATTAAGTACACATGTCCGTATCTTGAGAGATCGTCAGTGAATGTAATGAAGTACGAAGAACCATCCCTGGCATGTGTAGACATAGGACCACATACATCACTATGTATCAGT
The DNA here is from genome assembly GCA_030015575.1 of Agapanthus africanus. Lineage (NCBI taxonomy): Eukaryota > Viridiplantae > Streptophyta > Magnoliopsida > Asparagales > Amaryllidaceae > Agapanthus > Agapanthus africanus. The sequence continues at coordinate 100,970,783 of CM057347.1, read as the reverse complement.
CCCAAGAGTTCGGTAACTCTTTCTCCGTGTCCCGTAAACGGAGTTTTGGTCATCTTGCCTTTGAGACATGACTGGCAAGTGTCATAAGATGAAAATTCGAAAGGTTTCAAATATCCATCCTTATGCAACTTAGCCAGTCGTGTCACATTGATGTGACCCAGTCTACAATGCCACAAGTAGGATTCGTTGAGTTCAGAACTCTTCCTCTTGTGTGTGTTTGTTATGCTCAGAACTGTTGATTGATTTAGAACATAAATGCCATTGCATAACGTGCCTGATCCAACCAACTTTTGGTTATGGAAAATGTTCATAACATTGTCCTGTAATACAAAATTATATCCCTCTTTACTTAATAAAGAAACCGATATAATGTTGCATATCAGGTTCGGCATGTAATAGCATTCGTTCAGAACCAATGTATTACCAGTTGGTAATACAAGGTGATATTCCCCGACAGTCTTAGCTGCAACAATTGCACCATTTCCAACTCTAATGTCTTTATCACCTTCTCCAAGTTCTCTACCTTTCTTAAGCCCATGTAACTGATTACATATATGGGATCCTGACCCGGTATCCAATACCCAGGACGTAGAGCAAATGGAGAAACAGTTCTCAGTAACGAACACACCCGAAAAAAATGCATCATCATGTACTTTCTTCATTCGGGTGGCATGGGAATCCTGGTATTCCCCTATATCCTGTTCATTCCTATAACTCTTATAAGAATGAACGGAACCAACGTTCCCCAGCACAGTATAACATGCGGGTTCGGTCAATACATCCATTTTATTATCTTTATTAAGGCATGAAATGGTCGCTACCTGGAGAGAGAGAGAAGAAAACACTTTAGCGTAAGCTCGTGCAAGATCAGATTGGTTATTATCTTATCTAATCAGGATGGCTCCCACTGCTTTTTATCAAATCTTCCTCCAAACCTTAAAAGGAAAGACTAGCCGGGATTAATTACACACTACAAGTTCGCCAATCTTTCAGCCAGGCCAGTGTCGGTACTTTGAGGGAGGTCCCCCGTGCTTTCGCACGAACCTAATTAATGTAAACCTCGTTTTCCCAGAGGCGTAACCTCGTTAACACCTTTCTAGACACCTACTTGATCGGCTAATTGTAATGTATAAAACTCTCCCAGGAGTAACTCTTACTCGCAGCGGGTATCGGGATCCAACTATCTCATAGAAGGTATGCAATCTCATTGCAAATTTCAACACTTGAAATTCCCGATAATATTTTGCCCCTAGCGTGCTATGACCTTGACGAAAGCCAACAAACCACAGCCCGCTAGTCAAGTTCAACCCGTACATTTCTTGACTGAATTAAACCCACCCGCACGACCCTTGACGAAAGCCAACAAAGCCGTACGACTACCCTAATCCAGTCGCATCATATGCAACAGATAAACAGCACATAGCTACCGCACACTACACCTTGACGAAAGCCAACAAATGTAGCACGAATACTATATGTAATTTATCTGAAATGACGGAGGGCTACGCAGGTTTTTCATAAAAACCATGAGCGTAATGAACTTGATATCGTTGTAGAATCAAATGATGTTTTGAAATGGAGTGATTTTGAGGCTTTTCTAGTTTTGCTAAAGGAGTCACTCCCGGTGAAGGGATCTCGGTCCTTTCCTCGTCGAATGAGGTGCGGGATATATCATATATATCGCTGTGCAAAGCAAAAACGCAAAAGCAGTCAAAAGCAAACCGAGTATGTAGCATCTGCCAGTTATTGCTAAAGGAGTCACTCCCGGTGAAGGGATCTCGGTCCTTTCCTCGTCGAATGAGGTGCGGGGTATATCATATATACCGCTATGCAAAGCAAGAACTTTAGCTACCTGTTTTATTTAAAATCTGATTCTACAACATCTTAGGTTTCTTATCTTTCATTAATCACATTAATGAAGTCCCATCATTTAAATACCTAAACATCACAGATAGATATGACGTACACTTATGCCATCCGCATTCGCCTCGATGTCCCCTCGTGCACCGTTAGGTTAGGTAACTAACGACAGAGCAGGGCAGGGCTAGCGCGGGTGTAAAACATAAGTAACGTCTATATAATATATCATATATACTATATACTATATCCATCACAGAATCACAACACAGATATCGCAGAAGAATAAACATATGAAATATTGGATATACTAGGACGTCCGTGTTTTTAATACGAGCCAGTATAAAACACGGATTCCACGGTCGTGACGAATAGCCAATCCCACACCCCTAGACCCCTACGAGAGCGGCAAGCAACCCTGCCAATTCTAGGGTTAGGAGACCCGGACTCGACTCCTCGAGTTGGTCTCCCACTGGACCCCAGAACCCGGTTACTTGTGCTCCCCTCCTTGGGTCTATCCTAGTGCAGAAAAGTAAATAATATACAAAGGGTGACAACTCCCGCATCCTGGAAGTGCCCCGAATAAAAGAATATTACATACAAGTTTTTACATGAATGAAAATAAAAAAAAACACTCATCTCACATAAAAACCCCCGGCTATTCAAACACGACGATCCAATATAACATATCCAGCAACACATAACATCACATGTCATCAACGTAAGTAAGTATGCATACCCCAATTGTCGTTGACGTATAGCAACGAAACCGGCGATATGAACATACTACACTTACGGTCACAGAAAAGAAAGTGTAAAACTACAACAATTGGAATCCGCAATCTCTTTAAACATCGCATGCCTAACAGATATAAATCCCTCATTTTAGTCTCATTATCGAAAACTCTTTTCAATATCATATGGGACTAAATTGCTAGATTTATAACATTCATCCAGTTATCTCATAACTGTTTGTGAATTCCAATTATTGTATCCAATTCCGGATAAATAGAATATATTAAACTTTCCGATCGAACACTCGAACACCCAAGTTTTCCCGACACCGATCAACACATGAAATAGGTTCAAAGATATTCATTTCATGCCTCAGTACCAACGGTCCAGCCGTAGAAGGGTCAAGCCAACGCCTCACATGTGGCACGCCGTACTGCCCCAAACCCGAAGGTTCAAAGGGCAGTTCAAGACGGTCACATAATCGAGTTAAGGTTTGTGTCTTCTAGAGGGACCATCGTGTTACTTGCACTACTTAGAACGTCTTTTAACCACACAATAATCCAATACTTGGATATTCCGGCAGGGGAAAACCTGGGTATTTATATCCGGTCGAACTCTTTAACATATTCTACAATTATCTGGAAAAACACTAAAGACGAAATTTGATAATCCGATCGAAATACTGATTCCCAATAGTACCCCAAAATACTCTTCTGTACAGTCACAATAAAAATATCTCATAAAACACAGCATTGAATTATATGAGTTACTGTGAAGAAAAAATTACACAAAGGAACAGTACGGCCGCGGAAGCGCCGCACATGCCTAGCATGTGCCGCCCTTCCGCGGTGGAAAAGTGGAATTAGCCCCTCGTATTTCACAGTAATTCTAATAACACCCTGCTTGATTTTCTACATATTTTTAATTGACAAAAATCCGAATTTTTAGAAAAAGTCCAGAGAGCATTTTTAGGTTTTGGATTTCGGTTCGATCGGGTTTCAAACGTCGTCGGGACTTCGCCTAAAGCTCTAGCTAGGCTCTGATACCAGTGAAAGGTTCCTAGGCACTCTAGTAAGGTCTCACAAGGCATCGAACATGCCAATTTAAAATTTTTAGTGCCGAGAAACCCTAGACTACGGATCTTAAACTAGATGTTTAGGCGAAACAGAAAGCTAGTTAACTGTTAACTACTAGGATACGGATATACAACCTTTGTAGATCCGGATATCCACCTCCACGGCTCCGCAACGTCATGTCCTCGCTGTCCATCATGAATCCTCGACTCGATCATCGGCTTCATCGGAAAAGCAAGCGGAATAGCTCGTCGGCTTTGTGTCAAAGACGATCTACGTTGAGGTTGCACAAACTCAAGCTCCGACTTCACAAACTTGTGAAACTTGTGAAGTAAACACCCAAAACAACTTGGCAAGAGGTAGATGGTGAAGAAATAGGAGGTGGGTTCACTTTAGATTTGGATTTAACTCACTAGATCTCAACTTGCCATTGGAGTAGCAAGCTTGAAGAAGAAGAAGAAGATGAGCTCAAGAAAAGATTATGATAAGTGTTATGATAAAAATAAATATAAATCAAAATACTTATCATAACTTGAACTAGGGTTAAGTGTAGAGAATTAACCATGGTCACATTGATGGGTTAGGGTTAAGCATGAAGATAAGGATGGTTAGCAAAGTCAAAGCTTCATGAAGCTTCAATATAAAACAAACTTAGCCACCATTCTTATCATAACATATTTCAAATAAATAAATAAATAAATAAATAAATAAATGGAAATGCAAAACCCTAATTATCATATTAACCATGGATTAATTCTATACACTTAACAATGATCAAGTATCATCAAACATGATACAAAAAGTGCACAAAAGTATATCACATATACAATGTGCAATCCAAGTGAGAAAAATCCGTTTAAAGTGAACCAATACTAGTTAATACAAAGTAATATATCAAATATATAATTATACATTAAATCATTAAACCAACACTTGATTCAATGATCCGGTCATGTCGCACATAACCGACTAGTATACAATGCATCGATTTATCGAATCAATGATTCGATAACTAGGTCATATCGAATATAACCAATCGAAACATTTATCGCGAGAATGAAATGCGGTATCACATGCACGCATCATTCTCGGTCCTGCACATATCTCATATGCGCTCCTATTTCGTTTCGCTTGAGCCAGGAAACCTCTGTGTAGGACTCTAAAGACTCGTCAATACGCCGGTAGCAGATGATGATCATATCAAGCACCCACAAGCCACAAGCGGTCTGCTAAACGTAACGGCCACCCGGGTATTGAGCGATCAGAAGATCGACGAGCTAGCCCGCTCACACTCCTGCGAATCCGACCAGTAACACTTACCATACAGTCAAGTCTCTTCGTCAGATACGTCGCATATCAAGTCTAGGGGTGGTATACGTCAGACCCCAATAACCCGATAAGTCGTGCTGATATGAGGCTCGTAACGGGTCGAGAAACTACTGGTAACACTTACCAGCAAATCTCTGATCAGCCCTGGCCAGGGACTTCCCTGTTACGGCCAATCGAGCACTGCGCAACATCAACCCCCAATACCGGGAGAGACGAAACCCCTCCTATCGCTCATTGCCTCCATGTGATTCGGGACTGTACCCAAAGACCACCGTTTTGCACGCCCTCATGGACGTGGTAAGGTGGAGATCAAAGCACAGTGGGAATCACACAAGACTCTATGACGATCTCGGGTCTACAGACTAATCTGTACAAGTGTCACCTGAGAACTACCATCTGACGTGAGGTATAATACCATCTGGGAGTTCTCGGCGAGTCCGTCCAGTGTACTCAGTTTCCACTGAGCACCCGTATACCATCTCTGATGTCAAACACCAATGGATATGGGATCATCCATCGCCCATCACATGGGTCGAGAAGCGTATACGCTAGTCTACTCTGGTAAATCGATGCCCCGTCTCGAGATACCCACGACTAGGGACCTTGAAGGATGTACTTATGGACTACCATGTTCCCACTAGTATGATCTGCATCATAGCCCAGGTAGTCAAGTACAAATCCTAAGGGCTTTACCAACATGTAACTATAAGACAGTATAAAGAGACTAGTGTACATGTTAAGATAAATTGCAACCAGATAGCATACTATCATGTCGAGCAAGAAAGTCATCTCTATATATGTCCAAGCATCCAATATAATATACATCATCTGTACAATACTGGCCTCTAGGGCATACATACAACTAACAATATTAACATCTCATGAAATTTATGGACTAAACAAACGATACCTGAAACCCCAAAATAAACAGAGTAGAGCACAGTGTGAAAACGAGGCAGAGGGGAGGCCACATGGCCGAGCTCGCCAGCCCTGGAGCTCATGTGCTCGGGTCAGATCCGAGTTGGGGGGCCCGTGTTCACACTGTGTTCTAGTTACATCATTTTCATGCTTCTGCAACTGTTTAAATAATTTTTAAACGGCTTTTCAAAAAATTTCCAGAGAACAAAATAGGGTTTCAAGTTTTGTAAATTTGGAGTTGGTTTCGTTTCCGTAATTGTTTTAACATCGTCACTAAAATTCTAGCTTGGCTCTGATACCATGTTGGGATTCCTTAGCACCTTAACTAGGGTTTGCTAGCAACATACATGCCATAATAAAAATTTTAAGGTGCTAAGTAATCTTTAACCTAGGATCAAACTAGAAGTTTAGGATAACAAAGAAGTATCACATACAAAATCAAGTGTCTAACACTATGTGAAAGTGAATACAACCTTTGTAGACCTCCTTGCTAGACTCCTTGGATCGACTTGAGTTTGCACCGGCTTGCTTGAGATCTTCCTTGTCCATGATGATCCACCCGGGGCTCCTTTTCATAAGTTTCAAACTTCACTTGATTTAGGAAGAAGATGAAGCTAACACTCTAATCTAGTGGGCTATACTAAAGTAGAATGGTGATGTGGGTTGTATGATCACTTAAAAAACCTTTCCTTTTTATCTCTTTCACTCACTCAAGAAAAGGTAGTGAGCTTTGAGGAAGAAGAAGGAGGAGAATGGAAAATGCTAGAGCTCTTTTTCTTTTTGATAAAGATAAAAGATAAATAAGAAGAGATAATATATATTATAATTTCTCTCACTTACAACCATGGTAAACAAATATCTAGATATTTATCCATTGAGTTAAAATCCAAGTGAAGAATTAAATTATGGTTAATAGTTAGGTGAGGTCAAAGTCAACAAGAAGAGTGTAGAAACTCTTAACCATGAATTAATCCCATTTCATTTTTCTCAATAAATAAAATATATGAATATTTGATACCATGTGAGTCTTGCATTCCCATCTCCAATATATCAACAACCATGACAAGTATGTATGCATGTATGTGTGCATACACATCAACATGTGCACATACACTCATTCACGCATGCATGCAAATAGAAAAGGTTTTAAATGAAAAGGCTAATGGTCATTATTAAACCAACACATGATTTAATAACCCGGTCATATCACATATGACCCGACCAATAGAAAATGCCAGATTATAATGCAGTATCATATACACGCATTTAATCAAGCACCTGCGCATATCCTCATATGCACCCCACATCTTTTCACCTGAGCTAGGTAACCCCATTGTGTGACTCTAAGACTCGTCAATACGCTAGCAGTAGGCAGTGATCATATCACATACCTACAAACCGTCAGCGACACCAGCAGTGCGTAACGGCTCCTAGGTATGGAGCGATCAGAAGAAAAACAAGCGAGCCTGTAAAAACTCCTGTCGAACCAACCGGTAACACTTACCGTACAGTCCGGTATCTTCGTCAGATATGCTGCATATCGAGTCTAGGGATGGCAACGTCGACCCCAACAACTCAATAAGTCGTGCCGATAAATAGTCTATAACAGATCGAGAAACTGCTGATAACACTTATCAGTAAATCTTAACAGCCCTGGCCAGGGACTTACTAATATAGCCAATCGCGCACAGCGCAACATCAACCCCCAATACCAGGAGAGACGAAACCCCTCCTATCGCTCATTGCCTCCATGTGTCTCGGGACTGTACCCAAAAGCCACCTGTTTGCACGACTCAGTAGAGCCGTGGTAGGGTGGAAATCAAAGTACAGTGGGAGAACACATGAGACTCTATGACGATCTCGGGTCTACAGACTAACCTGTACCAGTGTCACCTGAGAACTGCTATCCGACGATAGATATAATACCATATAGGAGTTCTCGGTGAGTCCGTCCAGTGTACCCAGTCTCCACTGAGCACCCGCATACGATTTCGATGTCAAACATCAATGGATATGGGAACATCCATCGCCCATCTCATGTGTCTAGTGTCGTATACGCTAGTCTACTCTGGAACATCGATGCCCCGTCTCGATATACCCATGACTAGTGACATTTCAGGATATGCTTATAAACTACACATGTCCCACTAGTATGATCTGCACCATAATCACAGTAGTCAAGCAAACATCCTCAGGGCTTTATCAACATGTACAAATGAATAAAAGCATGATCATGTGAATATGTCAGATAAAGAGTAACCAGATAGCATACAATCATATCGAGCAAGAATGTCTTCTGTATATATATACATGTATAAATACATCCACTGTCATATAATGGCCTCTAGGCATACATATATCCAACACTATGTAGGTGTATAGGTATATTTGGTATTGTTTATTTAAGTTATTTTAGCAGTAGCTTTAATCTGTAAGCTAGTATCAGTTTTGGAGTAAAGTTCTATATACGACACGTAGCATGTTTAGTTTGTGCAGTATCATAAACTGGGATTTTATGATATCTAGCTCATTGCAATTGAATCTGGAACTAACAGGTACAACTAATAGAAAAACTAGCAAGACCAAAAGTATAATGAGACCACTAGGAGACACCGGTTAAAAACCCGACCCCAAAATCCCTATTCTATCCGGCGACATACGCCTAAATTACGGCGACGCCGGCCCCCTTGTGGGTATTGGTGTCGGTTTTTCTCCTGTAGCTTGGTGTTGGTATTTTATAAGTTTCTGTATTGTTTGTTATGTCTAAATATTTACACAGTAAAATCTGGGATGTGTTTAGTAAAGGTTTTATCAAATTTCCGATATTACGATACGGGTTTTGCGTATTTCGTACAGCGACTGAAACATCGACGTTCATACGTAGATTTCAGTGGCATATTATTGTTTTTGGGTTAAGTATACTGTAGGTTCTCACCTATGGGTGCCTATCTCATTATTTTGGTTTTGATATGATATTTACGCCGATATTTCATAACTACGGTTATAGGTACGATTTCGAGGATTTCCGAGATGGAGTTAGCGGATATAGCAACGTGCATTTCAGCAAGCTTATTAAGTTGGTGAGTAGATTTACATCTACTGGGGAAGTCGGGTGGATGGCGTATAGCACCCCCGCAACCTTATAAATAGTATTATGATATTTAGTTAGTTTAGTAGTTACTCAAGATATTGATATAGTATCGCATCTAGTATGTCCTTCATTTGCATATAGTTTCATACATAGTTTTAATGAGATACGTACGTGATGTTAGATCCGTACTATATAGATATGGATTGATGGATTGGTACGAGGAATCATGCCGTACTTGAAATGATACAGACACAGTTGTACGATGAGGTATTATATAAGAAAGTATATGTATTGGAAGTGATGATATTCGTATGCCGAATAACGACCAAGTTTTTCCTTTAGACTCGCAGAGTTAGATTATATTCCGTTTTAAGATGTAATACCTGTATGAGCTATATTCTTTTAAAAACTACGATTCGTTTCTCTTTTATATGATAAAAACAAGGATGCGGTGCCAATTTCCAAAACGAATATCGATTTTAACCAAAGGCAGCTTCCTTATCTCAAAACCAACGTTTCGTTCCCTTTTCAAAGATAATGGTATAGCTCATAGTAAGTAGTTACAGTTATCAGTTACGCTTAGATTTACTTTACATATTCGCTTTATATTTATCAATGTTATACGTTTCAGTAATACGAATACTCTGATAGAACACTGCACAACTACCAATGAGTATTATGCTGCACAAACACGTATACCTATGTTACACTACACCTCATTGGTACTGCCATGTCACTGTAGGACCGTTATGATATATTGCATATGTAGATATCGATATGAGTAGGCTATTACACTTTAGAACACTTGCACAAATACTAGTGATTGTCATACTGCACGAGCACAGACGCGTATGCTACACTACATATCATTAGTAGTGCCATGACACAGTAGAATTGATATCATTATGCCTATATGACTTAACTAAGCAGTCTTTCTCTATTTCCTGTTGTAAATTATGAATATCAGTACTATAGATGTTGTATTTGATTCTTATGGATTTTCTGGATATTTACTCATGATGATATATATCAGTGGTATGAGACGCTGTTATATATGTATATGTATAATATATCATCAGAATGATCTATGCAAGTATTCTCATTCTTTACTTGATATTTCTGGATATGATGAGTTGGAGTCCACCATGAGATTATTGTTTTCTGATTATTTTATTCCGAACCGAGGTGGGGGGTTATACGGTTTCGGACTTGTTACTTATCCAGACTGAGTGGGGAGCTATACAGTCGGATACATGGTGGACCCGGTTCGAGACCGAAGGGCAGAAGAGCCGTATTATAGGCGGGGAGCCTAACGAGGATACTCGATACCGTAGATAGAGATGAGCACGGCAGATATCCAGAGGATACTGACCGGGGTTCGATGGGCACGGCGGATATCCAGGGGATACCGACCGGAGCCAGGGATATCGGGTGGCGATCATCTGTTGAGATGGTATCGACGGTATCTGCATTTACGTGTCGATACTGGACACGAGAGATTTCTGATTTTGATGTCGATGCTGGACATCCATATATATATATTGATATGATTGTTATAATGAGGTACACAGTTAGATATCATTTATTGGATTAGACTAGGACTGATCCGGGGAACGGTACCTATATATGTATTCTACTTAGGATTGCATGATAGTTAGTGTTGTATTATGATACATACGCATATCATATTATATTTGTACAGATTATGGTAGTACTATACTTATGACCTAGGTATCGTCGTGCATTTCGATTTCTACCCTTAGATGTACTTTTATTCACTGAGTTGGCAACTCATCCCCGTTGTGCCACAGTTTCTTGCAGGTTTCACCGCTTGGATTATCAGCGGCTTGGGCACACATTCCTTTCGGTGATTGATTGGTAAGTGGGTTACTATTGTATCGTACTCACACTTGATTATTCATATATTCTTGTATCTAGTGAAAACTCCATCAACTTAGAAATGGTATATTGTGGACTTAGAAGCGAGACTTAGACATCATGAGGTCACACTCTTTAGAGTCGACTTCTGATATAGATTGTTGGTTGCTCCATCGTTGGACGTGGAAGCTAGCTCCCGTTGGGATGCTATTTTATTATTGTGGTTGTATCGGGTTTTTATGTCAAATTTTCAAAGGAGGTGTTATCAACTTTTTAAAACGTCATAGATGCTTTTCAAACATACTTAGTTAAACTTAAATGTTATTTAAACTGATTCCATCTGATGACTAGTATAAACTCACCTCCAATATTTTCAAAAGGGTTTAAATTCCGGGTTTCGGCTTACTTGACCGCGTCGACGTCTTTTGATGTCACGTGATTTAAGTGCCGGTCACGTGCCACATTTAGGTCGTGACAAAGTTGGTATCAGAGCTTTTGGTTTAACCTTTGTTCGAGTCTAGGTTGGCTATATGGGATCTAGGCATGCACTTTTGTTACCTGGATTTACCTTATAGGACTTAGACTTGACTTTGGGGGCCTTATACCCCAACTTTTGTTATGTAGGAAGACCTTGGTTGATGGAGTAGGTACTAAGTAGAGTAACGTACCATACATATGTTCCGCGGCATATATACGATATGGTACTCCGCCTAAGTTATCTTAGGAATTATATCTTGAGATCTTCCTTCTATTCCTTCCGTTGATTTATCCTCGTCAGTGCATGTTGATTGTTTCGGTCACCATGTTTATGGAAGCCAAGGGGGATGAAGTTAGAGATACGGTCAGAGCAGACTTGTCGGGGACAAGGACTGACCAGGGTGACTTTTCGGTGATATAGAGACATGTCGTTTATTCATATTTTATCGAGTTCTAATATTAAAGCGAGAATGGTGGTGTTGCTTCTCGTAACACAACTGATCCTGTCATTAACAAGTTGTGTTACGAGAGATTGGACTACTGGCCAAGAAGATGTGATGGGATGTATCAGCAATAAGAAGAATGGTGGTGTTGCTTCTCACCGGACGATTGCATAAAGAAGCCATAGTATTAGGGATCCGCAAGAAGAACCAGAATTCAGAGATAGAGAACGTTAAAACGTGGCAGACGGCAAGTAGTAATCCTTGCTATGCCAATTCCAGTGGTATAAACACCTTTCGACATTGAAGAGAATATGGTTCGATTGTCATTTGAGTTCGAATTGCGTTTTTTATGATCCAAATATTTTGTTTCCAATATTGAAGAAAGGAAAACTCAACGTTCGTTATTTAAAGTATGTATTTTTTTTAGGATTTGTGGGTCACATGATGTTTTGTGCACACCAGGTGCACTTGAGAAGATTTCCATGCACAGTGATTTCACTTTGATTTATATTTTGTGCGCACCAGATGCACATGGTTAAGAATTTTTATATATATATATATATCCTAGGTATACTTGATATGATTTCGTGCACACCAGTTGCACGTTTTGATTTTGTGCACTCTAATGCACTTGATTTTAGTTTTGTGCACCCCGATGCACTTGAGATTTATTTTGTGCACCCCGATACACTTGAGATTATTTTGTGCACCCGATGCACTTGATACTATTTTGTACACTTTGTTCCATGCACAGTGGATGCAGTGGACATCGTTTCGTGCACGCCTATTACACTTAATACTGTTTTGTTTTCGTGCACACCGTGACTTATGGTTGAAATTTGCACGCAAATCCATTAGGGTTGATTTTGTTTTCATGCTTTGCACTTGATAGAATATATTATAGATTTTATTTATATAAAAGAATTTTCGCTTGGTCGTGTGCACCGATATTGCACTGCGATTATGCAATTGATTGTGTACTTAGGATACACCACGGTTTTCGTATTTGACAAGTTGCATCATAACTGGAGTAATTCTCATAGCGCCCGCTAGAGTTATAGTTATGTGAGTTTTATATATTTTGAGGTTTCACGTACACGGTTGCGTTATGATGCGTTTTAGCTCATGTGGGACTTTGGAGTTCCATTATTTTCACGGACATAGTATGTTTTAAGTTGGATCCCGGAAAATTGTTTTGAATTTGAGCAGATTGGATTAAGGAAAATGTTTTAAGAAGAGGATTTAATTTAAATTCGGGGACCGAATTTTCTTAATGGGGGAATATTGTAACATTTTGAAATATTCTAGATACTTAATTATTTTATTTAATTAATTAAAATTGTTATTTTAAATTTTATTGTAATAAAAAGGACTTTTAATATGTGGTAGAATATTTTAGTAAAGAAAATAGTTTGTTATAAATAAGATGTGTCATGAAGGGGGTTTTTGTGAAAAGTTTAATTCCTTGTGGGAATTGGATTTTGTATGAGGGTTTTTTTGAAAATGTGTTAGGTCATGGTTTAGACTAAGTTAAACCTCACACACACCACAACTCAAGTTAAACCTAATAACCCAACCTCCTACTTTCATGAAATGCATACCCCTTATTCATGGTGACACCTCCTCCTAATATCATCATTCTTATCTTTATCTTTTCTAAAGATTTCTTCAACTGAAACATTAGGTTTAGAACAAGAATTAGTTAGTACCTCTACTTCCCTTGAGAGCTAAAGAAGAAAAGTGAAGCTAAGTACTAAGGTTTATCACCACCACCATCAAGCTAGGATGGATTGAGCTTGTACATCTTGAAGGAAACTTTCAGTTAATCTTCTAGATAGGTATAATTTCCAAACCCTGTAGTTCTTTTAGTTTAGTACTGTTTTAGTGTAGATGTAAGAAATCGGAAATATCGTATTTTGGTAAATATAGGTTCTGTGTAAAATCTGCTGTAGTTTAGATAATAATTAACATAACCAAACAGTACCCCCATCTTGTTAATTTGACTTAGAATAACCCATAGGAAGACGGGCCTGTTCCCTCAGATTTTGGCCGGCGACATTTGGCAAAAATCCGAGCTTGCCGGATTTCTTGAGGAGTTGGATATTGTGGTTTTTAGGGTAGCTCTATGTAGGTGTATAGGTATATTTGGTATTGTTTATTTAAGTTATTTTAGTAGTAGCTTAAATCTGTAAGCTAGTATCAGTTTTGGAGTAAATTTCTATATACAACACGTAGCATGTTTAGTTTGTGCAGTATCATAAACTGGGATTTTGTGATATCTAGCTCATTACAATTGAATCTGGAACTAACAGGTACAACTAATAGAAAAACTAGCAAGACCAAAAATATAATGAGACCACTAGGAGACACCACTTAAAAACCCAAGCCCCAAAATCCCTATTCCATCAGGCGACGCCGGCCCCCTTGTGGGTTTTGGTGTTGGTTTCTTTCATGTAGCTTGGTGTTGGTATTTTATAAGTTTCTGTATTATTTGTTGTGTCTAAATATTTACACAGTAAAATCTGGGATGTGTTTAGTAAAGGTTTTATCAAATTTCCAATATTACGATACGGGTTTTACGTATTTCGTACTGCGACTGAAACACCGACGTTCATACGTAAATTTCAGTGGCATATTATTGTTTTTGGGTTAAGTATACTATAGGTTCTCACCTATGGGTGCCTATCTCATTATTTTGGTTTTGATATGATATTTACGCTGATATTTCATAACTATGGTTATAGGTACGATTTCGTGGATTTCCGAGACGGAATTGGAGGATATAGCAACGTGGATTTCAGCAAGCTTATTAAATTGGTGAGTAGATTTACATCTACTGGGGAAGTCGGGTGGATGGCGTATAGCACCCCCGCAACCTTATAAATAGTATTATGATATCTAGTTAGTTTAGTATTTACTCAAGATATTGATATAGTATCGCATCTAATATGTCCTTCATTTGCATATAGTTTAATACATAGTTTTAAATAAGATACGTACGTGATGTCAGATTCGTACTATATAGATATGGGTTGATGGATTGGTACGAGGAATCATGCCGTACTTGAGATGATACAGATACAGTGGTACGATGAGGTATTATATAAGAAAGTATATGTATTGGAAGTGATGAGATTCGTATGCCGAATAACGGCCAAGTTTTTCCTTTAGACTCGTAGAGTTGGATTATATTCCGTTTTAAGATGTAATACCTGTGTGAGCTATATTCTTTTAAAAACTACGATTCGTTTCTCTTTTATATGATAAAAACAAGGATGCGGTGCCAATTTCCAAAACGAATATCGATTTTAACCAAATGCAGCTTCCTTATCTCAAAACCAACGTTTCGTTCCCTTTTCAAAGATAATGGTATAGTTCATAGTAAGTAATTACAGTTATCAGTTACGCTTAGATTTACTTTACATATTCACGTTATATTTATCAATGTTATACATTTCAGTAATATGAACACTCTGATAGAATACTGCACAACTACCAATGAGTATTATGCTGCAAAAACACGTATACCTATGTTACACTACACCTCATTGGTACTGCCATGTCACTGTAGGACCGTTATGATATATTGCATATGTAGATATCGATATGAGTAGGCTATTACAATTTAGAACACTTGCACAAATACTAGTGATAGCCATACTGCACGAGCACAGACGCGTATGCTACACTATACATCATTAGTAGTGCCATGACACAGTAGAATTGATATCATTATGCTTATATGACTTAACTAAGCAGTCTTTCTCTATTTCCTGTTGTAAATTACGAATATCAGTACTGTAGATGTTGTATTTGATTCTTATGGATTTTCTGGATATTTACTCATGATGATATATATCAGTGGTATGGGACGCTGTTATATATGTATATATATAATATATATCATCAGAATGATCTATGCAAGTATTCTCATTCTTTACTTGATATTTCTGGATATGATGAGTTGGAGTCCACCATGAGATTAATGTTTTCTGATTATTTTATTCCGAACCGAGTGGGGGCTATACAGTTGGATATATGGTGGACCCGGTTCGAGACCGAGGGGCAGAAGAGCCGCATTATAGACGGGGAGCCTAATGAGGATACTCGATACCGTAGATAGAGATGAGCACGGCAGATATCTAGGGGATACTGACCGGGGTTCGATGGGCACGGCGGATATCCAGGGGATACCGACCGGGGCCAGGGATATCGGGTGGCGATCATCTGTTAAGATGGTGTCGACGGTATCTGCATTTACGTGTCGATACTGGACACGAGAGATTTCTGATTTCAATGTCGATGCTGGACATCCATATATATATTGATATGATTGTTATCATGAGGTACACAGTTAGATATCATTTATTGGATTAGACTGGGACTGATCCGGAGAACAGTACCTATATATGTATTCTACTTGGGATTGCATGACAGTTGGTGTTGCATTTTGATACATACGCATATCATATTATATTTGTACAGATTATGGTAGTACTATACTTATGACCTAGGTATCGTCGTGCATTTCGATTTCTACCCTTAGATGTACTTTTATTCACTGAGTTGGCAACTCATCCCCGTTGTGCCACAGTTTCTTGCAGGTTTCACCGCTTGGATTATCAGCGACTTGGGCATACATTCTTTTTGGTGATTGATTAGTAAGTGGGTTACTATTGTATCGTACTCACACTTGATTATTCATATATTCTTGTATCTAGTGAAAACTCCATCAACTTAGAAATGGTATATTGTGAACTTAGAAGCGAGACTTAGACATCATGAGGTCACACTCTTTAGAGTCGACTTCTGATATAGATTGTTGGCTGCTCCGTCGTTTAGACGTGGAAGCTAGCTCCCGTTGGGATACTATTTTATTGTTGTAGTTGTATCGGGTTTTTATGTCAAATTTTCAAAGGAGGTGCTGTCAACTTTTTAAAACGTCACAGATGCTTTTCAAACATACTTAATTAAACTTAAATGTTATTTAAACTGATTCTATCTGATGACTAGTATTGTTGGATATAGTGCCCTCAGAGTCAATTATTGGATCACAGGCATGTGATTGCAATGATTGAGGGAGGACCTATGCCGGTAAGACAGTCTTACTCAAGATGATAGTATGCTATCTGGTTTATCTTTATCATCGTGTATTGCTTTAGGTGACATTACTGATCACTATTGCACGTTGATAGAGCCCCTAGGATTCTTGCTTGACTACCAGCAGTATGAGGGCGATCATATACGTGGGAGCTGGGGTCTATAAGCAAATCCTTAAAAGGTCCCTAGTCGAGAGAGTTTCGAGACAGGGCATCGATACTCCAGAGTAGACTAGTGTATACAGTCTAGACCCCGACGAGGGGCGGTGGCCGGTCTCACAAGCTACTGGTGTCAGTTAGTTCATCTAAGATGTATACAGGTGCTCATTAGGTTATGAGTACACCGGACAGGACTCGCCGGGAACCTGCTAGTTGGTATTATACCTGACGTCAGATAGCAGTTCCCTGGTGACATGTGTACAGGTTAGTTCATTGACCTGAGATCGTCATTTGTCTCGTGTGAGTTCCCACTGTGCTTTGATTACTACCCTACCACGCTCAAAGGAGACGTACAAACAGGTTTTAGTTGGGTACAGTCCCGAGCCACATGGAGGCAGTGAGCGGATCTGCAGGGGTTCTTCTCTCCCGGTATTGGGGGTGAGGTCGCGCTGTGTCTAGAAGAGCCAGTACATGAAAGTCCTTGGCCAAGGCAGGAGATTTACTGGTAGGTATTCCAGTAGTATCTCACGGTGTTCTGGGCTACACTCCGACACGACTTGTACCGCTTTTGGGGGTCTGACTTTTACCAACCCCTAGGCCCGCCATGCGATGCTCATAGACGAACGGACCGGACTGTACGGATATTGTCACTGACAGGCTCAGTAGGGTGTCAGGATGAGTTCGCTCATCAACGTCCCTTTTGGTCAATACCTGGTAATCCGTTACGTATAGACTAATACCTCTGACATGCTAGTGGTTAAATCCACAACCAAAGTATTGACGAGTCTTTAGAGTCCCCCACAGACCGTTTTCTCAAGTTTTGGGCGAAACGCTGTAGAGGCCGTATGGAGATATGGCAGGGTTCGATCAGATATGTGCAGTATTGCACGGATCGTGATCGGACGGATAATACTAGCGGGCTTTAGTTTAAGCCGGATCCTAGTATTGTACTGTGTAGATTTTGTCTCTTTGCATTTGTATTCAGTGGGAATACAAATGCGGGTATATATATACAGTCACAGGGTTTTCCTGTAATTTATTACGGGATCGGTTTTCTGAAGTTACCAGTTTTTATTCCGTTTCGGCCGGTTTTCCTTTGTTCCTTCACGGCTGGACTTTTCCGATGGAGGGGTTATTTGCAAGTGTGCAAATAAGTTTTGTGGAGGGGTTTTCTTGCATTTTGTGGCATTATGATAAGACTATCATCATTAGATCCCTTTTCCATCTCTTCCCTTGCATTTATGGTGATGGTTATGGAAAGAATGTGGAGTTGATTTAGTTGTGACTAATTTATCTTTTTATCACTCATTTTCTCCTCTTGATTATTCATTCTTTTTCCCACCACCATGAGGAGAGGGGGCCGGCCACTTTGGGAGAGAGGAGAGGCATCATTTTCGTGTGAGGGAAATTCTATCATCTCATTTTTTTCATTCTATGCTTGCCACAAAAATCCCTCACCTCTCCAAAGTTCATTGTTCATTCCTCCATCATGGCAACTTCTTACCCCATGAGACAAAACTACTACACTAGCCTACAGCATCCCTTGGGCACGTCGGCTCGCCAACTTCGTGCCCGAGTTGCCTCGGTCCAGAGGTGGGAGCCCGTAAAAGAACCCGGCGATATGGTGCCCGTTCCGACGAGGTGCTGAAGACCGGAGATTCCGCGAGGAGATCGGAGTGGAGGCGAAGACCGAAAGACACGGATCGTTCGGTATAGCCCTCTACTCTTTTTCTAGTTTGCTAGAGTTAGGTTAATGGCCCGATCCGGGTTTTTAGTGCGTGGTGGTGCCGGTTTCTAGTTTTTAGAAAAGTATTGTTTCCGCATTCCGGCATCGGATTGATGGCCGGGGCGCCGCCGTGCACTTACATTGGTATCAGAGCCACGCCATTAACCTAGTCTATCTTGCTGTAATGTGTTTACAATTTCGATCGAACAAATTTCCAAAAACCGTATTTTCTAGTGCATCTAGTTTCTGTCGAATTTTTTTAGCGCGAAAATTTTTTCAGTACATTGCAGAAACATGTGCAGGGAATTCTAAGAACTCTGGAAAAATTCGATGCATTAACTCCATGGTGGGACCGCGGAACCGCGGCCAGACCCCTGTTCTGGCCGCGGTTCCGCGGCAGTAAAGTGTGATCAATGCATTAAATTTTCCCAGTGGGCTTCTGGGTTGGAAATAGGGTTTTTGGAATATTCTGTTTGGGCCCAGATTTTCTTTAAGTGCTACAGTAGTGCTGGGGCCCACTTCGGTAAATTTGATCGATCGAAAATTTTAAACATGTTAGTTCACAGTATTTACATTATATCTGCGACCGTGAATGTCATTTGATCGGTAAATCCTGTCTAACTGCTATAGCCCTTTTAGACGGATTTGCGAACGTGACATTCACGTTGATATTCTGTGTTTTGCTGTGATGTTGCGGATTGGTCGTGGGGGATAGCCTGGTTGCAGTGGTAGTACAGTTTTGATTTTATATGTACATTTGATATTGCGGGGCGAGCGTCTGACAAGTGGACTGCCGTCACTGCCTGTTTGTATTATTCTTTTGGGGCACGACCGGGTTGAGGTCGATGTACCTATTGTATGTATATTTTTACTTTCTGTACTAGGATTACCCCGCGGAGGGGTGCACGGGTAGCCGGGTTCTAAAGGGCAACGGGCCCGCATCTCATGGCGTTGAGACGGAGGAGGCTTTACTCTAGAATTGGCGGGCTATTCGCCGCACTCGTAGGGGGTATAGGTTGACCCAAGAAGGGTGCCCAAGTTACCAGATTCCGTGAAGTGCTGGGTGGTCCATTCACGTTGCTGAAGGGGGCTGCCTCGCTTCAGGTTTTGGCGGGTAACTTGCCGCGCCCGTAGGGGTCTAGGATTTCATTTCACAGGCTATCCACACGACCAGGGGAACGTCGGGTTTCAGTAGCGGCTCTATGAAACCCGGGGATCCCAGATATCTGTATTGTTCTGTGATGCTGGTTACATTTCTGTGATGTTGCATTTTTTTCACGCCTTTAGCGAATATTATATATTGATATATATACTAGTAGATGTTGTATATGTTTTGCATCCGCGCTAGTCCAGTCCCCGCTCTGTCGTTGGTTAAGTAACCTAACGGGTGATGACGGGACCCAGTGGCGAATGCGGATGGCATATACGTACATCATTATTTTCGTTCTTTGTGGTGTGATCAATTGATGGGACTGCGTTGATTCGGATCAATGCAAGCTAAACAAACCTATTTTGATGTTGTTGGAACACTTTTCAAAAAGCTGTTATTGCAAGGGCGTTCTCTTTTGTTTTGCACGGTTGTATTCGGTTATGAATATCCAGCACCTCAGTCGACGAGGCAAGGGCCGAGATCCCTTCACCGGGAGTGACCCCTTGGACAGAAGTTTGCGTTAGGGCAATAACTTCACTATAGCTGATTACTTTTGCTTTGCATCGTGGTATTCAGTTGGAATATCCTGCACCTCATCCTACGGGGAAAGAGCCGAGATCCCTTCACCGGGAGTGACCTCTTTAGCAAAGGTTTTCGTTACTATATTTTTATAAAGCTATCCGGTTCCTTCAATGATATCAAGTTCATTACGTTAAAGGTTTTCGCCAGAAACCATTCGTAGCCCTCCGTCGTTTCATATGGATAGTCAATAGTATTCAAGCTGTGTTTGTTGGCCATAGTCAAGGCACAGTGTTTGGTAGCTATTGGGTGTTCATATACAGCATAGATAGATGCGTTGGTTTGGGACAGTCGTATAGCCTTGTTGGCCCTAGTCAAGGGCTTGTACGGGTGGGTTCAAATTAACCTGGACAATGACGGGTAGAACTTGACATGTGACTTATGATTTGTTGGCCTTAGTCAAGGTCATAAGAGCATGGGGCAAAAATCATATCGAGGGTTTCTAAAGAAACTGAAACTTGCCAGATATGCGCATACCTTCTGGAGTGTGATAACGTGAGCAGATTCCGTCACGTTATCATGCGATGATAGTTGGATCCCGATTCCCACCGATGAGTTGGTTTACTCCTCGGGTGATCCCGACTAATTCTTCTTTCGGGTTTGGATAAGAATTTGAGATTACAGTGGGAAGTTTCCTGATTAGATAAAGTGATAACCATTCTGATCTAGGTTAGAGTGCACGCTGAGTGTTTCTTTTCTCTCTCTCTATGGCAGCGACCATGACCCGACCCTAGACTATGACTCAGTGACCAAGTTGACCGAACCTTCTTATAAGACTGGCTTTTGGATTGTCAGAGTTGCATACCTCATTGCCACTCCTACTTTTACCCTTTTCTCTAGGACACCCCGTATTATTACGAACGTCCACTTCCATTGGATAAAACCATTGTATGGTCATATACGAACTCGAAGGAATTTATTTGAGGATGGTTTCTGGTTCTGGAGAAAACGAATAGGATTATTCAGTTGTCTTTTCCTTTTACCTTCTCTCAGGTTGCGAGTGCTCCTTGGATTAGAACAGTACACCTATTACGCAAATTGGATAGTCTTCTTCCAAACCATAGGCAGGTGCCGACCGGTAGGGAATGAAGAAAACCAATTAGCCTAAACGGTGTACAGAAGGTATTAAGTTAAGACAAATAAAGGGATTAGGAAGAGGGCAAAGTAAATTGCGACTGATATTCACGACCAAACCAAATATTTCATTACCACTCCCACTTCACCTTTGTATTTCTCCAGGACACTCCGTATCACTACGAAGATCCACAGTTTATTGGATACTCCATCACATGGTTATATACGAACTCGAAAGGAACTTGTTCCAGTTCGGGGATGGATTCTGGTTCAGGAGAAATAAGAATAAGGTTTATTCGGTTGTCTTTTATCTTCACGTTCTCTCACATTGCGAGTGTTCCTAGGATTAGGACAGTACACCCATTATGTTGATTGGATAGTCTTCTTCCAAACCATAGGCTGGTGCCGAACGGTAGGGAAGGAAGAAAACCATTTGGCCTAAAGGGGTGTACAGAAGGTAATGACTAAAGACATATGAAGGGATGTAGAGAGATGGCAAAGAAATATACGGTTACAGTTGTGAATCTGGATAATGGAAGAGGCATTACTAGGAATACCCGGATACCCATACGAAACATTTCAATGTTTCAGTTTCACCGTGTACTGTTAAAAGAAAACTGATTTCCCAATTAGACACTTGCTCCAGGGTATGTATTTACCAGGTATGATTCTCACATCTGTATGGTTTTACAGATGATGAGTGGGATTAAGTTATTGGGAATTAGGTGATCATCCTCATTATATCGGAATTCGTTGTAATTGGTGATATTTGAGGAAATCGCCTAGGTTGTTTGCCGGACGGCAAATATTTGGTTTTGAATATCCGTTCTAATGCACCAATTTTAAATTGATATATCTGTACGTCTATTTTTTATAGAGTGAGATATATACCTTTTTGAAATTATGTCTATGACATTTACCTATATCAGTGGATGGTTAGGTAAGGAGCATTGAACAGCGGTGTAATTCTTCATAACCATAGTACAGTTTTCAACCTACGACGCACAGGGTTTGAGTCATTGGACTCAGAGGACTTATATAGAGGATTGTATATTGTCCAGTGTCCATTAGGACAGAGGGGTTGGTTCTCGTACTATATTCTGTTTACTTATGACTTCTCTAGTTCTTGGACAAGTGTTTCGTAGAAACACAAGGTCTAAGTTTTGAGAAGTTATAGGTATAAGAGTAAAGTAGAGAACCAGATGTTGCAAGTATCGCGATTCTTCAAAGTGATCGAAGTTGTAGATACTTGTGTATGGTATTCAGTTGATAGTAATGACTAAGAGAACTTGCTTCTCTTTCAGGTTACTTATAATTGGAAGCACTCCTAAGTTGAGTAACGCTGATCGGCCTCTCTCCATTTACTTGACATGCACTGAAGACAGCTGCATGATTTGAATCTGGTTCAATTAAATCAGTGCCTCTGTTTCTGTATTGGATATAGAACAGTTCATATCTTGACATTGTTAAGATACGGGGAGTTGTCCGGCTTATGCTTAAAACCAGACTCTGGATAACTCAAGGCATGTTTCCGTAATGGCTGTTTGTGGGTTGATCCAGGCTATGACGAGGGTTGACTTTCTACCATCTGGAAGATCAATAGTGATATTGTTCTTGACTCGCCACAGTTTTAATAAAAATGGATTTTTTCAGAAAACAGTACTGGGAGTATGGTAGAACTGGAAGTGATTTCAGAACCGCAAACGATTACTGAAGATTTGATAAAGAACCTAAAGATTCAATCTGATTTGACATTCCATTAGCCACTCTGCAGATATGGTGGGTAACCTCAGGCACCCGAGAGGTACTCCGGTAGCCTCAAATACGGTGACAGGGAGGTTCTTGTTTACACAGACTTGCCATTGCTGTTGTTCCAGACTGTGAGACCCGGCAGAAGGATGAGTATAGCGTCGTTCTAAACTAGCTTTAGAAGTGTACGTCAATATGACTCTGCCAGAGGGTTGTCGTAGTCAGTGGGAGCAGCGGAAGCATTGGTGGACAGGTGGCTTATGTCTATTTATAGACTAAAGCAGATATAGCGGAGATAGACCATCTATTTCTGATGTGACAGTCATAGGTTTGACTTCATCAGAATAGGGGATGGATTTGTTAAGAAGGTGGTAGGGTGTGATGTCCCGGTATTTGGATGACATACACAGAGTAGGAAGTGATATTCTTATACTACGATCGGTTATACTTTGGTTGTCACACAGTGGTTTCTCCACATGGGAATTGGATATCATATCAGACATTCTGGTCACTAGATCTATGGTTTTAGATCTAGATTTGGGTAGTTTCCCTATCTGGGTACTTAGACAACATTCTAAAGGTGTTTTAGAATGGATGACTCCTGGTACGGTAGTGTACCTGCAGGTGATGGAGTCACTCTCTCTAAAGGTGTCTTACAGACTAAAGTAGAGAGGGATGTGGATGATTGGCAGATCACTTGCTTAGGCAATTGAGTCAATCATGAAATGTCAAGTACCACACCAGATGTTGTTCTTGCAATAGATGCAATAAGTTGATATTAATCCAATCCTGGAGAAACAATCGGAAGCAGTTTTACAACATAAGTGGATGTTCTAAGGATTTGATAACAGCGGACTCCTTTAGGAGACGGTTATCATTCCAGGCTTCCAAGGTGACCTGGACAACAGGGTGGCCGTCAGAGTTATAGTTTTCCCTCTGACGAGGGGCAGTATTTTGGACAGGTGGTCCAGGTGGATACTGAGGGAAGGATGGCGCAGGATACTGATTAAGTTCAGTTGACGATACAGTCTAAGAAGTTTGGATTTGGAGTTCATTTATGAACTAGGTCCCATCAGACATCCAGACACATTCTAAGACAGGTATTGCTCATTTCAGGAGATGGCTTTCTCCGCGAACTTGAGATATAGAGAGACATAGAAAGAAACATCAGAGCGGATCCACTCACTGAGGCTATTCCTCGAACGCAATAGTTTCGCAAACGAGCTTTGTGAGACTGACTAGTAGAGGAGTTGGGTGTTCGGTATCACACGGGCTGTGAGTATGCGACATCGCAATAATTAGCCTTGAGTGCAAGTGTGAAATTGTTGGATATAGTGCCTTCAGAGTCAATTATTGGATCACAGGCACGTGATTGCAATGATTGAGGGAGGACCTATGCCGGTAAGACAGTCTTACTCAAGATGATAGTATGCTATCTGGTTTATCTTTATCATCGTGTACTGCTTTAGGTGACATTACTGATCACTATTGCACGTTGATAGAGCCCCTAGGATTCTTGCTTGACTACCAGCAGTATGAGGGCGATCATATACGTGGGAGCTGGGGTCTATAAGCAAATCCTTAAAAGGTCCCTAGTCGAGGGAGTTTCGAGACAGGGCATCGATACTCCAGAGTAGACTAGTGTATACAGTCGAGACCCCGACGAGGGGCGGTGGCCGGTCTCACAAGCCACTGGTGTCAGTTAGTTCACCTAAGATGTATACAGGTGCTCATTGGGTTATGAGTACACCGGACAGGACTCGCCGGGAACCTGCTAGTTGGTATTATACCTGACGTCAGATAGCAGTTCCCTGGTGACATGTGTACAGGTTAGTTCATCGACCTGAGATCGTCATTTGTCTCGTGTGAGTTCCCACTGTGCTTTGATTACTACCCTACCACGCTCAAAGGAGACGTGCAAACAGGTTTTAGTTGGGTACAGTCCCGAGCTACATGGAGGCAGTGAGCGGATCTGCAGGGGTTCGTCTCTCCCGGTATTAGGGGTGAGGTCGCGCTGTGTCTAGGAGAGCCAGTACATGAAAGTCCTTGGCCAAGGCAGGAGATTTACTGGTAGGTATTCCAGTAGTATCTCAGGGTGTTCTGGGCTACACTCCGACACAACTTGTTCCGCTTTTTGGGGTCTGACTTTTACCAACCCCCTAGGCCCGCCATGCGATGCTCATAGACGAACGGACCGGACTGTACGGATATTGTTACCGACAGGCTCAGTAGGGTGTCAGGATGAGTTCGCTCATCGACGTCCCTTTTGGTCAATACCTGGTAGCCCGTTACGTATAGGCTAATACCTCTGACGTGCTAGTGGTTAAATCCACAACCAAAGTATTGACGAGTCTTTAGAGTCCCCCACAGACCGTTTTCTCAAGTTTCGGGCGAAACGCTGTAGAGGCCGTATGGAGATATGGCAGGATTCGATCAGATACGTGCGGTATTGCACGGATCGTGATCGGACAGATAATACTAGCGGGCTTTGGTTTAAACCGGATCCTAGTATTGTACTATGTAGATTTTGTCTCTTTGCATTTGTATTCAGTGGGAATACAAATGCAGGTATGTATATACAGTCGTGGGGTTTTCCTGTAATTTATTGCGGGATCGGATTTCTGAAGTTGCCGGTTTTTATTCCGTTTCGGCCGATTTTCCTTTATTCCTTCACGGCCGGACTTTTCCGATGGAGGGGTTATTTGCAAGTGTGCAAATAAGTTTTGTGGAGGGGTTTTCTTGCATTTTGTGGCATTATGATAAGACTATCATCATTAGATCCCTTTTCCATCTCTTCCCTTGCATTTATGGTGATGGTTATGGAAAGGATGTGGAGTTGATTTGGTTGTGTCTAATTTATCTTTTTATCACTCATTTTCTCCTCTTGATTATTCATTCTTTTTCCCACCACCATGAGGAGAGGGGGCCGGCCACTTTGGGAGAGAGGAGAGGCATCATTTTTGTGTGAGGGAAATTCCATCATATCATTTTTTCATTCTATGCTTGCCACAAAAATCCCTCACCTCTCCAAAATTCATTGTTTATTCCTCCATCATGGCAACTTCTTACCCCATGAGACAAAGCTACTACACTAGCCTACAGCATCCCTTGGGCACATCGGCTCGCCAACTTCATGCCCGGGTTGCCTCGGTCCAGAGGTGGGAACCCGTAAAAGAACCCGGCGATGTGGTGCCCGTTCCGACGAGGAGCTAAAGACCGGAGATTCCGCGAGGAGATCGGAGTCGAGGCGAAGACCGAAGGACACGAATCGTTCGGTATAGCCCTCTACTCTTTTTCTAGTTTGCTAGAGTTAGGTTAATGGCCCGATCCGGGTTTTTAGTGTGCGGTGGTGCCGGTTTCTAGTTCTTAGAAAAGTATCGTTTCCGCATTCTGGCGTCGGATTGACGGCCGGGGTGCCGCCGTGCACTTACAAGTATAAACTCACTCCAATATTTTCAAAAGGGTTTAGATTCCGGGTTTCGGCTTACTTGACCGCGTCGACGTCTTTTGATGTCACGTGATTTAAGTACCGGTCACGTGCCACATTTGGGTCGTGACATCGTCACCCCCAGTATTACCGCACAGAGCCCTGAATTAAGCAACATGCTAGTGTGGATTACCCGTCCCCTTATACACATGGAATTTAGGGATCGCATATCCTGGCGGGCACTTTATTTGGTGGTACCAACCCGGATAGGGTCGTCCAGTCCTGACGATTTGGCCGGTCGCTTCACTTGCCTGATGAGCTCGTATCTGTTGAGCTATATAGTCATCAAGGGTGGCTTTGGAGACGGTTTCTTCCTTGGCTGCTGATAGAGCCAGAAGAGGGTTTGATGTCTCCCCTCTGTCGTCTTCAAAGATTATTGGAGGGTCTTCAGCTGGAGGATCCGGCTGTATCATCATCCCGACCATATCTTAGAACAAAAGCGCCATTTGTTTTATGTTGGCCGCTTGTTCCGCGGCCTCTTTGTCTTTCTTCTCGAGCATTCTTCGGAGGAATTTGGCATCGGTTTCCTGCTCCTGGCGCTGCTCCGACGATGTCTCCGTGATTTCTTTTGGCCAAGTGAGTGCGGCCATCTTTGTCATTGTTCCCCCAATCAGAGCAAGGCTCTGCTTAAATTTTGAAAATTCAAATTTTGAAGCAACACTTCAGTTCCCGTGCGCTGCGCGCAACGCGCCACGTGTCAGAAGTTGACACGGCAGCACAACGCCCAAGGCAGTACGTCCAATCAGAGCAAGGCTCTTTAAAAAACATAAGCAACGTTCAACTGCGCAAGCGCACGGCTGCGCGACACGTGTCTGCGCAGTTGCGCAAGCACAACTGCGCAAGCGCACCGCTGCGCGACACGTGTCAGCGCAGTTGCTTGCGCAAGCGCACCGCTGCGCGACACGTGTCACGTGTCTGCGCAGTTGCGCAAGCGCTGTTGTGCAAGTGCCTCACTGCGCGACACGTGTCTGCGCAGTTGCGCAAGCGCTGTTGCGCAAGTGCCTCACTGCGCGACACGTGTCTGCGCAGTTGCGCAACAGCGTGTCTGCGCAGTTGCGCAAGCACTGTTGCGCAAGCGCTTCACTGCGCGACACGTATCACACGCTGGTGAGTTGCGCAACAACAGAGTGAAGATTTAAGGATATTTTTCTGTTCTTGTTTAAACAAGAAGATTTCTTCTGTAAAACAGGGGCCTTTAGATCAAAGATCCAACGGTGGGGAAAATTCCCCAAATCACTCAGAAAAGATCTTTTTAACAAATTTAACTGATTTTTTAGCACTATAAAAAGGACCCCAGACCCCATTTCAAAGAGATAGACAATTGGATTAAAAAAAAAAGAAGGAGAGAACTTCTTGAGAACAAGAAGAAGAAGGTAAAAACCTTTGAAATAAGAGAAAATTCTCTTAGGAATAGACCATTGATCTTCAATAAATAAATAAATAAATAAATAAATAAATAATGCCTTGCACTTGCTAGAGAACCTCTGGTTCTCTGAGATAGAAAGAAAGAAAAGATTTTTTTTCTTCTCTTTGATCTAAATTTAGATCAAGAAATTAAAAAGTGCTCTGCACTCCTTTCTTTGAATCTAAAAGACTCTTGGTGCTTTGCACAAATGCAATGCATTACTTGAAGGGCCAGGCCCAAATCAAAAAGACCTAGCAGGCCAAAATAAATTGCAAAGCAATAAAAGGGCTGAGCCCAAATAAAATTGATGCTCTGCATCATTCATAAAGAACAGAGCTCAAAACAAATTGATGCCCTGCATCTTTTCTGGGCAAAGCCCAAATAAAAATAAAAGGAAATGCAAAAGCAATGTTGGACATTTTTTTTACTGGACTTAGCCCAATCGTGGCCATAAGTCCTTAAATTAAATTGGCCGAGCAAAATGGCTCTCCTAAATCAATCTACATCCGGTTCGAGGGTACATCTCCGAACTCCTTTGACATCCATCGTTGTAATTCCTCAACGACGTCAAAGAGGTGACGGGTCCCAACGGCCACACACCCAATACTGGACCGAAACGTCCCTAAACTAATATCGGACCGAAACGTCCCTAAACTAACATCGGACCGAAACGTCCTTAAACTAACATCGGACCGAAACGTCCCTAAACTAACATCGGACCGAAACGTCCCTAAACTAATAATGGACCGAAACGTCCCTAAAACTAATATCGGACCGAAACGTCCCTAAACTAATATCGGACCACCACGTCCCTAAACTGGCACAATAGAGCCCAAATGCTCTTTTATCGGATCTAAACGGTCCCGTTAAGTTGATCTTAGTCTCAAACTGGACTAACGTATCCTTAACAAACGTTTAAGTTGATCTTAGCCCCAAACACGGCTAACGTATCCTTAAATATTCAAATGGATTATAAAACTCCCAATCAATTCTGGTTCGAGGGTACATCTCCGAGCTCCTTTGATACATGTCGTTGTAATCCTTCAACGACGTCAAAGAGGTGACGAGTCCCGATGGCCATACATTAAATTAATCACTACGTTGAGTTGATCTTAGTCTAAAACAGGACTAACGTATCCTTGACGAACGTTCAAGTTGATCTTAGCCGCAATGCGACTAATGCATCCTTAAACTGAAAACACCAAACCCAAATCTAAGTAAATACAGATTTGGACTAATCCACGTCCTACGGGCGACGGCATTACTCAGTCTCCGTATACAATCCACGGGCAACCACAAACAAAATGAACACACACGACACGAAGTGAAATTCTGGAGAAGGAGAAAGTTGTTACCGCGATCCGGTAGCGTAATTAACTGCAGGGGCTTGCGCCTGCAGGGAAGAGCGTCCCCATAATCAAAAACCCCTCATCCTGAGGGGGAATCTGACGAAGTCTGCTACATCGGCCGCATCCGTCTAAACCTCCGATGCACGGTGCCATAAATCAACTTGGCATCTTCGGAGAGATAAACGGATAAAACCAAATAGCATCTGCCCCGAACATCAGGCATGGACGCCAAGTCAAGGCCGCCGTTCGGAGGGGAACAGATTCTGGCACGCCCGGTGGGACCTCTTCCTCTTTCTACTCCACACTTCGTGTGTCGTCTTCGCGAACCAATCGCGGTTCATTGAATGGTTGTCTTCGGATTTCAAGTTACTAAGATTCGGTCTTTTACCTGGCGCAGAATTCAAGACTCAATGGCCTCTAGCTGTACCAACTGCTCGAAATGCCGCTGCAACGGACGCTCCACCTCACCAGGAGGTGTAGCATATGGGCCCCAAGCGGCTTCCTTCCTTACTCTGCCGGTAGACCAAGTGACCCAAGCCACCACCGGCTTGTTCTTCGGGACTATGATCCCACCTGCAAGTTTTTCTGCACCAATACCTGCACCGGAAGTGGGTAAAAAGTCGGTCTTCAACCGGCTCACTGTTCCGACAGCCCCTGTCAACGGGTCGCCCGCTACTAAACCGACAGCCTCCGTTTTCACCAGGCTAGGTCAGAACTATAAAGTGGCCGTCCCAAAGAGGGCAACGGCCGCTGCTTCGGAAGTCGTTAAAGCGGCTTCTCCCATCAGAGAGTCGGTCTTCACAAGGTTGACGGTTCCCACCCCTCTCCCAGCTGGTCAAAAGGCATCAGTCTTCGACAGGCTGACATCGGCAGTTACCCCACACTCAAACAAGGGGCAACAAGAAACCATCTCGATTTCCGAGCCAGTCCCAACGGCTCGTCGCGCGCGACGTCGCCATTGGCGACGAGTGAGGAAAGCAGGGGGCAACTCCCCCTCAGGGATAACTCCACCCGCTTCAATGGTGGAAGTCAACGCTGCTGTTCCAACTGGGAACAGCTTTGAACTACTGAGCAGAGTGCGTAAGAACTCTCCAACCGCTACCTTGAAAAGATCTCCTCCACCTGCGGAGAGAGTTCCAGAAACAAAACAAGAACAGCCCCCTCAACGGCTATCGTTAAAGATATACAAGGTTTGGCGGAGGGTTCAAGACTCTGTGATTGACCCAGATCACTTTCATCGCCAGAAAAAGGCAAAGGTGGAGAAGGACAAAACCCGCCCCGTTAAACAGCAGGGGTCAACAATTGCTAGCAGGCCCATTTTAACGGCTCCTTCAACCTCGATGGCCCACAAAAGAAGGAGGCCAGAGAAAGCTCCCGCGTCAGCGGCAAAGTTTAAAGGCGGTGAACCTAAACCTCCAAAGTCAGGGGGCATAACAGTTCATACGGTTTATATGGCTTCTGGAAAGGAAGAAAGCCGCACTTCTACGGGTCACCGACCGCTTACCCGATCAGTGACCAAGGCTCAGGAGCAGCAACAAAAACTCCAGGAGATGATGACCACAATGGCTGCACTCACTGGGCCAAAAGAGAACCCTGAGGCGTCCTTAGATGAGCGCCAGGAGGAAGAGACCGACGCCGAGTTCCTTCGCCGAGTACTGGAAAAGAGGGACAAAGAGGCTGCTGAACAAGCGACCAACATACAGCGGATGGGCCTCCTCTTCCAGGACATGATAGGGATGATGATACAACAAGATCCTCCCGCTGAAGAACCCCTAACCGTCCTTGGAGATGATAATGGAGATACATTAAATCCGCAGCCCGCTCTATTAACAGCTAAAGAGGATACAATCTCTAAGACTGATCTGGACGAATACATAGCCCAGCAAATAAAGGTTCATCATGCGGCCGAAGCAGCCGGCCACGTCATAAAAACGGGGCGACCATATCCAGGCTGGTATGACCAAATCAAGTACCCGCCGGGTTACACAATTCCCAAGTTTCATGTCTACAAAGGGACTGGCAATCCCCATCAGCATGTCGCCCAGTTCAGGGCGCTTTGCGGTAACACCGGCGGCGATGACAAGCTTTTGCTCCGCCAGTTTGTCGGAAGTCTATCAGATACGGCGTTCGAGTGGTACTCTGAACTCCCTAATGATTCTATTAAAACCTTCGCGGAGATGGAGCTGCTGTTTACCCAACGCTTTGCAAGTGCCAGTGAACGTACCCCGATGACGGCACTGATTAACGCTAGGGTAAAACCCGGCGAGACATGGGTTCAGTACGCTATACGGTGGCGTAATCTATGGTCAAAGTGTGAACAACGCATAGAAGAAGCCCCTGCGGTGGGAATGTTTGTTGGAACCCTTGATCCACAGGCAACCATCTCACAGTTTATGATGTTTTTCAAGCCGACTTCCTTCCAGGCTTTGATTGACAAACTAGCGCAAATGGACCAGATGGGTCATAAACCCCCTCTCCCAAAGCCAGATTCCCGAACTGACAAAGGAAAGGGAAAAGCGATCATTGTCGCTAATGCTCAACAACAACCGAACGACTTGAAGCCGGTTGCTCGTCCAAACAATACGCGCCCTTACGTACCCCTTGAGGATAGGATGGGACGTCCTTATTCCTTTCCCCGCGATAAAACGAAGAGGTTATTCGAGCTGGCATTACGCAACAGACTCATAAATCTGCCAGATCCAAAACGTCCGTTGCAACCAAGTGACGTCAACGAACCTAATTACTGCCCCTATCATCGAGTGCTAGGCCATCCGATTGAGGACTGTTACGTTTTCAAAAATTGGCTTGAAAACCAGTATAGACAGGGAAAATTTGCGTTATCTGACAAATGGAAGGTGAATCCCCCGCAGCCCCACACCTCTAAAGGGACGAATACGCCGGGGGCAACATGCTCTGTCATTGAAGAAACTCCGTGGGAGGTTGTATTATCTTAAAAAACGAAGAGAATGCTAAATGATCTTCGGACATGTCCAGCGATCAAGTGGAAGAGCCCATTGGAACCGCAGGTCGTTGAGGGGATGTTAAAGCCACGTCCAACTCCAAAGACCAATGATGGGGGTTCAAGCACTAGTAGCCAGTCGTCAAAGTCTTTGAAGAAAAAGAAGAAGGCCAAGAAACCGGTGAAGCCTAGCGATAGGCGCACGGACTTGCAAAAGCAAATTGACGCGCTGGAAGAGTACAACCAGAAGGCGCGGACTCCCGTCACATTGCAAGAGTTCCTCAACCACGTCTTCCAAACAGAAGATGAGGGAGGCAGTTCGTCAAATGAATCTGAAGAACATGTAGCAAGTTGCCATGTGATTTCCCTTTTGTCCACAAGCGATGAGGAGACTCCTCGCGCTGAAAAGCTGGGGGCAGAGCCTGCACTAAAAATCCTGGAGCCGTCGGATGAAGCGATTGATACATTCCTAAATCAGGCGTTTTTAAAGGGCAAAGCTGATCGGGATAACGAAGCGGTTATATTCGAAAAGGCCAAACGCCAGCGCCTTGGCGAAAGAATTGCGGTACTCCCGCTAGAACAAAATACACCCACCACAGATAAAATCAAGTTCAAGATAAAGAAGAGATTCGCTAAGGCTGTGTCAATGGGTATAAAGCTACCACCCTCCGAGAAAAACATTACGGGTGAAATGGAAAACCACCCCTCCTATTGCTTGTACCATCGGAAGGTGTCGCATCCCACCGAAGAGTGCAAAGCTTTCGGTAAGTGGTGGCAAGGATATGTTACTCATCGGCAACAGTCTAAGCGGGAAAAGCGCAAAGCCCGCCGAGAGCAGAACGGAATAAACAAAGTGCTTGATAAAACTAGCAGGGGTTGTTGCATGATTGACGCCGGGGAATCACAAGTACCTATATTTGGGAGCGATTCTGATGAGGAACTAGAGCTTGGCCCCCTCTTTAAAGAATCCACTTTGGGAAAAGAAGAAGGACCAAAGGCTTGCGAGAATATACAGCTACGCAACCGGACGTTACCCGAAAAGAATCTCGGACCCTTAAATAAGAAAGACAAAGGGAAAGAGAAGGCCTCTGAAGACATCGCCTTGGATGATCGAGTCGCGGAAGAGTTAACCGCCAAGAACCCGCCAAAGAGGAATAAAGTGGATTACAACGTTTTAGCACATCTGAGGAAGCTACCCTCACAACTCAGCATTCTCGATGCCCTGTTGCTATCAAAAGAGGCGAGGGATTCTTTGATTAAAGCCTTACAAGAGCCGGAACAATTCCAAGCATGCCTGGCCGAGGAAAAGATGAAGGATGAGTTGGAGGAAGTACACACGGCTGATGTTACCTTTGGCGATGAGGACCTTCTACTTGGGACTTGCGAACACAATCGCCCTCTCTATGTTTCGGGATACTGCCATGATATAAAGATAGGCAAGATTCTGATCAATAACGGGTCGTCTGTTAACCTACTCAACGTGCGGGTGTTGAAGGAAATCTGCATGAGCATCCAGCACCTTGCTCGGGACAAGATCACCATATCCGGGTTCGACTCCCAATCGTCAAAGACTCTTGGATCTGTGATACTAACACTACGCTTCGGATTACTCGTCACGGACATTAAGTTCCACGTCATAGATGCCAAGACATGCTACAACGCTTTGCTCGGCCGACCATGGTTACATGAGTACAACATCATCCCTTCTACACAATATCAGTGTATGAAGTATTTTAAGGATGGTTGCGAATATACCGTGACGGGAGAACTGAACCCGTTCTCTGTGAACGAGGTCCGCAAATACGAAGATGCCAAATACTTTTTGCCGGATTTCGAAGACACGGAGAAGTGTCACAAGCCGGAGAATAAAACTAACGCCACCATCCCTGTCTTCGGCAGTGATACCGAGGAAGAAGAGGAGATCGTTTATTCGGGTCCGCCCCAACATAACAAGCCAGGACCATCCACTCCTACATTGGTCTTTGGTAGTGACTCGGAGGATGAGGTCCATGTCGTATTCTCTGCTCGACCTTCAATACAAGCTTCCGCTGACGAAAAGCAAAATCTGCAAGTCGCCATGGTGCCGCCTAAACATCATAAAGAACTGAACGCACTTAATATCTACAGTGTAGAAGAGCTGCGGACATTCTATATCCTTTCCAGGCGAGAAAACGAGAAGGCAATCCTATTCTACCGTTCTGAAGAAAACAAGGTGGAAAAAGAAGTTTGGCATGGCGTGGATCCCACGCTCGACAGGCTTCAGCCTATCCGTCTTCCCAGATATTATACCGAAGGTTTGAAGAAACTGCTGAAACGCCAGGGGATATCCTTCAGACAGACCGTTAGAGAGGCCAAATTCTATGACAGGGTCTGGAATGTTCCCGGGACCCAACGCAAACTGCCTAACGGGAGAATGGAAACAAAAGGGCTTGGGTACATCCGGCTAAAGAAGCGAGAGCTAGTAAATAGCTGTTATGTCATGTATGACTTCGATGAAGATGCGGACGCTCAATGGGAGGACGCTAATCCTAAGCCAGTAAAAGTTCCTGATGAAAACGTGCCCGGTCCATCATTTGAAGAACAAATGGACAGGCTTATAAGGGAAGCTGGTCAAAAAGTCCGAGATGACCACAATCGCGAGACGGCCATCTATGAGAAAGCCAAGACACAACGCCTTCTCCGACAGGCCGTGAAGGATGAAAAGGCCGCTCCTTGTCAACCTGCTACAAAAAAGGTTCGACGCGAAAGCAAAAACAAGTCAGAGGACAGAAAAGACGCTCAACAACCACAAGGCAGAGCTAAGAAACCACGTATCCGAAAGTCGAGCGTTACTGACTTAGCCCTCATGAAGAAAATGGGTCGAGCATACTCATTTCCTCGGAACAAAACAAGGAAGATATTTGATCTTGCTCTAAAACATCAAATGCTTACGCTGCCAGAGTCCAAGCACCCCGAGCACGCGGGCGAGGTATTCAACCCAAATTATTGCTTTTACCATCGAGTAGCAGGTCATCCTCTTGAAGATTGCTTCACCTTCAAGA
This sequence comes from Agapanthus africanus, assembly GCA_030015575.1. Lineage (NCBI taxonomy): Eukaryota > Viridiplantae > Streptophyta > Magnoliopsida > Asparagales > Amaryllidaceae > Agapanthus > Agapanthus africanus. Next base: position 100,935,205 of record CM057347.1, on the reverse strand, counting down.
ATTGGGTCGAAGATCAATATCAGCTTGGTAAATTCGCTCTGTCCAACAACTGGAGGGTAGCACCACCACAAAAGCACGAGCCTAAGGCCACGAAAGAAGAACCAGTTCCACATTGGGATTGGCAGAAAATTCGCACCTGTCGTATGATAACGATATTAAAAGAAGAGTCCGAGAATGTGGACAGCCTTCCCTGGTGCTTCGAAAACAGCAATGATGAGGTGATCTCAGAATTTCCCCCAGCTCTGAAAGAACTGGAGGACGGCATACATACCACTGCAGATAACCTCAAGAAAATTGAGTTGGGGACGATAAACGATCCGCGACCGACATTCGTCAGCGAACTGCTGTCCGAGGAAAAGGTGGCTGCATTAAAGGACGTCCTTGTACAGCATAAAGATTGCTTCGCATGGAACTATGCCGAGATGCCGGGACTTGATCCAGAAGTTGCTGTACATAGACTGGCAATATCCCCGAGTGTCAAGCCGGTCAAACAAGCGCCGAGAAGAATGCGGCTTGAGCTCGAAATGAGCATCAACGCGGAAGTCAAAAAGCTGATAGACTCCGGCTTTATCCAAGAGGTTCAATACCCTGAATGGATTGCTAACATCGTCCCAGTGATGAAGAAAAATGGTACGGTGCGCATATGCGTGGACTTTCGGGATCTCAACAAAGCCTGCCCGAAGGATGATTTCCCAGTACCAGTCACCGAACTAATGATAGACAATACGTCCACGCATGAGATTTTCTCATTCATGGACGGCTCATCAGGATATAATCAAATAAAAATGCACCCTGAAGACCAGAAACATACGGCTTTCCGGACTCCTTTGGGAATATTCTGTTACAAGGTGATGCCCTTCGGTTTAAAGAACGCCGGTGCAACCTACCAAAGGGCCATGACGAAGATTTTCGATAACCTTATACACGAAATTGTTGAATGCTATATCGACGACCTCGTTGTTCAAAGCAAATCATATGAGGAACATCTCGAGCATCTGAAGACCGTATTTCAACGTCTTCGACAATACAACTTGAAGATGAACCCTCTGAAGTGTGCATTCGGGGTTTCCTCAGGCAAATTCCTGGGATTCGTCGTTCGACACCGAGGTATCGAGATAGATCCGTCTAAGATCAAGGCAATCATAGGAATGCCTCCGCCGAGAACTCTCAAACAGCTGCGGTCTCTCCAAGGAAAGCTCACGTACATACGACGATTTATAGCCAACCTCTCAGGAAAGTGCCGCCCTTACAGCCACCTGATGAAGAAGGGAACCCCGTTCGTCTGGGATCAAAAGTGCCAAAGCGCACTAGACAAGATCAAACAGTACTTGCAAAACCCTCCAGTGTTGGCTGCTCCAGTGAAGGGAAAGCCTCTCATTCTTTACACGGCCGCCCTTGAAGGTTCTTTGGGCGCATTATGGGCACAAGAGAATGACCAAGGGAAAGAAAGAGCACTTTACTATTTAAGTCGAGTGCTGCTGGGGGCAGAAAGCAATTATTCCCCCATTGAGAAACACTGCCTGGCGTTGATCTTCGCAATAACAAAGCTTAGACATTACGCATTAGCGCATGAAGTCTATCTCATTTCAAAGGTGGACCCTCTCAAATATCTAATGTCAAAGGCCATATTGACAGGACGACTCGCTAAATGGGCCCTGCTCTTAATGGAGTTTTCGATAGCATATCGACCACTCAAAGCAGTAAAAGGCCAGGCCATCGCCGACTTCCTTGCTGAGCACCCGATACCAGCCGACTCTCCTTTAAACTGCGATCTTCCAGACGAACATGCGTTTGATGCGATCGATGGTGATAATACCCGATGGGAGCTTTATTTTGACGGAGCATCTTCCGTGAAGAAGCGCAAACAAAGTACCCCTATAATCAAATCGGGGGTAGGACTCATCTTTATAACTCCACAAGGAGGGATAATGCGCTACGCGTTCTCCCTGACGGAACCGAGGACAAACAACGAAGTCAAATACGAAGCTCTGATAGCAGGCCTCGAGATCGCCATTGACATGGGAATTGAAAACCTCCTCATATACGGAGATTCGCAACTGGTCGTTAGTCAAGTAAACGGCGATTACCAAACATGCAAACCGGAGTTAGTAAAATACGGTGAAAAGGTGCAACAACTGCTAACCCAAATTCCCTCATATACTTTGGAGAGCATACCACGCGCGGATAACAGCAAAGCGGACGCGTTGGCCAAACTCGCTAAGGAAATGGCTGACGAGAACCTCGATGACGTTAGAATCATGGTACAAAGTCGTCAGGTGCTCGCCCCCGCAGAAATACCTTCGGGATCACCCAAAGAGAAGGGAGTGACTAGACAAGCGACCTTACAAATAAAAGGACATGAGAAGGTTGAGGATTGGAGGGAAGTCTTTATAGACTACTTCAAGTCCCACCAAATGCCCGAAGATGCGTCCGCAAGACATCAACTCATAAAACGAGCCCTTTCTTTCGCCTTCGTCAATGATACTCTATACAAGAGGTCATTCGATTCTCTGTGGCTGAGATGCTTAGGACCAGACGAATCGGAAAGAGTCGTTCAGGAAGTTCATGACGGAATCTGCGGTTCACACCAAGCAGGTCCAAGGATGAAGTTGAAGATCAAACGGATGGGCTATTACTGGCCCACGATGATTCAAGACTGCATCGAATATGTGAAGCAATGTCACTCATGCCAGATTCATGGGGATTTCATCCACCAGCACCCAAATCCGCTGCATCCAACGGTAGCTAGCTGGCCATTCGAAATGTGGGGGACTGATATAGTCGGCCCCATCGAGCCAGCATCGTCTAAAGGACATCGTTTCATCCTAGCAACGACTGACTACTTCTCTAAGTGGGCAGAAGCAGTACCATTGAGAGAAGTGAAGACGGAGAATATCCTCCATTTCTTCAAAACGCACGTCATATATCGGTTTGGAACTCCGAGGCGGATCATCTCCGATAACGGGCCAGCCTACCGAAGTCATAAAATCAGCCGCTTCACACAGCAGCATAACATAGACTGGAGATATTCCTCAGTCTATAATCCACGAGCTAACGGTCTCGCCGAGGCCTTCAACAAGAGCTTGACGAAAATTATAAAGAAAACAGTGTCCCGAAATAAGAAAGACTGGCATGAGAGACTGCAAGAAGCTCTTTGGGCATATCGAACCACGTTCAAGACAGCCACAAACACAACGCCATACGCGTTGGTGTTCGGCACGGAAGCAGTACTCCCTCTCGAGATAGAGTTACCCTCTCTACGAGTGGCAGTTCACCACGAGCTAACGGACGAAGAAAATGCTCACCTTCGGCTTGAGGAGCTTGACGCCCTTGATGAAACTAGGCTCATAGCGCAACAAAATCTGGAAGCTTATAAAGCAAAGATGATGCGCTCATACGAAAGATTGACCCGACCGAGGACATTCCACCAAGGCGAACTCGTGCTAGTGGTCAAAAGGCCTATGATCCCCAATCGCGCCAAGCGGGGAAAATTCGAGCCGAACTATGAAGGCCCGTACATCATAGATAAAGTTTACCAGGGTGGGGCCTATCTACTTATGGACATGCATGGTGAAAGGCCTTTCAGGCCGATAAACGGTCGCTTCCTAAAGAAATACTACGCTTAATGAGCCACAGCCTAGGTCAACAATAGATGACGATGACTATGTCCGCTCGCTATCTTCCTAAGCTCAAACTGTATAAGCAGTAGCCAACTTCTTAACAGCGGACCGAAATGTCCCTAAACTAACAGCGGACCGAAATGTCCCTAAACTAACAGCGGACCGAAATGTCCTTAAACTAATAGCAGACCGAAACGTCTTTAAACTACTACCGCAGCATCCTTAGGCTGACGAGATAAAAAATAAAAAATAAAAAATAAAATAAAAATAAAATATGAAAATAAAATAAAATAAAAACGGTATGTCCATAAGCAAAAAAGGGCACGGATGAAAACCCGAAAGGGCTCCGTGAGTAAAAACAGCAGGGCTACCGGCGAGTGTTCGTGAAAACCCGAAAAGGCACGACCTCGTAAAAAAAAGAGAAAAAAGAAATAAAAAGAATAAAAAAAAAACGGTATGTCCATAAGCGAAAAGGGGCACGGATGAAAACCCGAAAGGGCTCCGTGAGTAAAAACAGCAGGACTACCGGCGAGTGTTTGTGAAAACCTGAAAGGGCGCAACCTCGTTAAAGAACACTTACAAGATCCTCTCGACCTTGTAAGGAGAAACCACCCGCGTGAGATCCTTACGACTCACAAGGGAGCAACACACTTAGGGATCCCCACGGTTCCTAAGGAGAAAATACACTTGCGAGATCCTCACGACTCGTAAGGAGAACGCTCTTATGGGACCCTCACGGCTCGTAAGGTTTGAAAGTCTTAAGTTACAGAGACCTAAACCTGTGCTTAAGCAACCCCCACAACTTTCGATATTTCCCTACAAGTGGCTCAATACTGACCCTTGTATACAATCCACGGGCGCGAATAAACATTTCCCTAACCAAGGTCCATCCGTGACTGGGGATATGTTCGCATAACCCTTGTAAATCCTCTCGATTTGCAAAGAGAAAACCCTCCTGTAGGATCCTTACGACTTACAGAGGAACAAAACACTTAGGAACCCTCACGATTCCTAAGGAGAAAATACACCTATAAGATCCTGACGACTTATAGGAAGAAATAACTTTGTGAGACCCTTACGGCTCATATAGTCAAAAGCCTTAGTCGACAGGACCCTAACCCTGGTCGCTAAGCCACCTTCGTTCGATAGCGACAGAGGCAGATGATGATTCGCTCCTGGCGATATCCCAGTTGTAGCGGTGCTGATGCCGAAATCGGTGTCCAGTTTCAGGTTCACGGCGAAAAGCCAGTAGACCGTACATGCATACGAGATAGCCGAAATGATGGGGCAACTTGCAATAAAAAAAAAGCAGCAAGTAAAAATATATGCATGAAGAAATAGCCGAAATGATTGGGCAACTCGCAATAAAAAGCAGCGAGTGGAAATAAAATGAACAGCCGAAATGATTGGGCACCGCGAAAAATAGCTGAAATGATTGGGCGATCGCGACCTTCGCGATATAAAAGCTGAAATGATAGAGCATCGCGGAAATAAAACAAAAAAATAATGATGATAAAATTTTGGCCCTACAGTTAAGATCACATCGATCCCTGTATACAATCCAAGGGCGTAAACAAAGAGGGAGCCATACTCTCCCAACAAATCCCTCGACTCACGGATACAAACACTCCTTGACGAGAGACTCCTGACACGCGTCGACCTGCAAAGCCACCAGTGCCTCCGTGGGAATTCTCGACTCGTTTCAAACCCCAAGGAAACAAATAATCCTTGGCGCTCGGGAAACAAATAATCCCTAGCAGATCCCTCGACTCACGGATACAAACACTCCTTGACGAGAGACTCCTGACACGCGTCGACCTGCAAAGCCACCAGCGCCTCCGTGGGAATCCTCGACTCGTTTCAAACCCCAAGGAAACAAATAATCCTTGGCGCTCGGGAAATAAATAATCCCTAGCAAATCCCTCGACTCACGGATACAAACACTCCTTGACGAGAGCCTCCTGATCCGCGTCGACCTGCAGAGCCACCAGCGCCTCCGTGGGAATCCTCGACTCGTTTCAAACCCCAAGGAAACAATTAATCATTGGCGCTCGGGAAACAAATAATCCCTAGCAAATCCCTCGACTCACGGATACAAACACTCCTTGACGAGAGACTCCTGATTCGCGTCGACCCGCCGAGCCACCAGCGCCTCCGTGGGATTCCTCGACTCGTTTCAAACCCCAAGGAAACAAATAATCCTTGGTGCTCGGGAAACAAATAATCCCTAGCAAACTCCTCGATTCACGGATACAAACACTCCGTGATAAGAGCCTCTTAACTCATGTCAACTCGCAGAGCCATCACCCTCTCCGCGAGCAAATTCCCGATTCGTCTCAATTTGTAAGAAGAAGTCTCAGACAGCAAGGATTGAAAAGCTTGCTTCTTGAGCAATGGGGCCCTGCAAGTCAATCCAAAATGGTCTCTTGCATACTATTCACGGGTCTCACTCTCCGAAGTCGAATTTCGACAAGGAGGGAAACAACCGCTTACGAATTCTCTTGACTCGTAAGAGGGAAAATTCTCTTATAAGATCCCTACGACTTATAAGGGAAAACCACACTTAGGAATCCTCACGATTCCTAAGGAGAAAATCCACCTATGAGATCCTCTCGATCCGTAGGGAGAAAAGCCTCTATGAGACCCTCACGGCTTATAGAATTGAAAAGTCTTAGGCGGTGAACCTGAACCTGCGGCCTAAGCCATCGCTATTTCCTGAGGAAGTCGGAATACTCGTTTTAGACATCCATCAACCATGATTATTAAGACAGCCTATTGACATTAAAAGAAGGAAGATGACAGAAAGAATATCCGTTCTACATTTGATCTGGCACGCGTAACGCATTCATTTATGCATGGACAGAAGACTCAGGATGAGAAATAAGACAAGCTGAAATAGAAAAGGGGAGGGTTTTCATTCATACCGCTAAAAGTTTTTTACAAGCATAAGAATAATGCATAAGAAACATTGTTCAAAATATTACAACGGTATAACCTCGGATCCGGGGCACGGATTGAGGAAATCAAAAGTAAGGCTATCTAGAGTTCTTCTGGCCTTTCTAATTATTCTTATGCGCAGTCTTTCGCGCTCCTCGGTGTCAATATCATCGGCAAGCCCTTCCGGCCTTTGATAAGCAGCAACGATCGTCGTCTGCTGAAACACTTGATGCAGGATGTCAACGAGGTCGTTCCGTCGCTTCTTTGAGATCAGCCCTGTCAGGTGCACTGAATGCACCTTGTCCTCGGCATCATCCAGCGCATTGAGTGGTAGGGCCTCGTGAAGACCCGGAAGTGCCCTCCATATTGCTCCCAGCACGACTTTCAAAAGAGCCGAACGCCGAGGCAACAGCCAACCACCGCTTGCGTTCAGACGACCCATAACTTCTGCACATTCGGCGTCTGTAAACTCCTGGTTTTGTTGACGACCCTGAGCGCGGATATCATCGTAGGTAATGAACTCGTGCAGACTGTATAGATGCACCACCGCCATTATGCCTGGAGAAAATATTACAGGAAGATCAACAATAGAAAAGCAATAATATACATGGATGACTAAATTCCCAGAGAGCAAAACTATGTTCAAAGATGAAACCCACTAGACGAGAGCTCTGCTATTTAAGATTGATCCAAGAATCGATTTTACCTGAAGTTCTTCTTAAAAAACTTTTTAAAAAAAAGGGAGCAAGGCACCGGAGTTCTTAAAGGCAAGAACAAAGCTCTGAAGTCTTCAAAAATGGAAATCTGGAAGATGATAAGTATCTGGAGGGGACCAAGGGTCCTATTTATAGGCCTCAAGTGCCTCTTCGACTCCCAAGAGTCGTCACGGCAGTTTACCCTAATTAGAGCGAATGTCCGTTCGAATTCCGAGACAGGAGATGAAGCAACGCTTCATCCTTCCCCGATTAGAGCAAAGCTCTGTCTTGAAGAAGCGACGCTTCAGCCCGGAAGCGCTAGCGCAGTTGCGTTGCGCTGTGCGCTACACGCCACGTGTCCAGCGCAAACGCATCAGCACAGCACCCCAAAGCAGCGCACCCAGCCAAAGCAGAGCTCTGTTTCAAGCAAAACCAAGGGAAGCAACGCTTCAGCGGCGTATGCGTCGTGCGCTGCATGACATGTGTCGGCATAGATGTGCTAGCGCAGTTGCGCTGCACTGTGTGCTGTGCGACACGCGTCATATCCTGGAGCATTCGCGCTAAACAAAAAGGTTCTGAAGAAATCTTTTCGGATGAAGTCTCAGACAGCAAAGACTAAAAAGCTTGCTTCTTAAGCAATGGGGCCCTGCAAGTCAATTCAAAATGGTCTCTTGCATACTATTCACGGGTCTCACTCTCCGAAGTCAAATTTCGACGAGGAGGGAAACAACCACTTACGAATTCTCTCGACTCGTAAGGGGGAAAATTCTCTTATAAGATCCCTACGACTTATAAGAGAAAACCACACTTAAGAATCCCTACGATTCCTAAGGAGAAAGCCCGCCTACGAGATCCCCTCGATCCGTAGGAAGAAAAGTCTCTATGAGACCCTCACGGCTCATAGAGTTGAAAAGTCCTAGGCGGCAGATCTGAACCTGCAGTCTAGGCCATCGTTATCTTTGGGAGAAATGAAGTTATCTGTCAATAAGGTGTATTAAATATGTCATGCTGAGAAGAATGAAAAAGGCGAAGAAATGACACAAGACGTTACAAAAATGTGTATCTTTTATTCATGAGCATTGACTGGGTACAGGATACATTGTACTAAAGAATAAAAAATATATACATATATTTTACAAGTACAAATGATACAAAGAGAAATTACTGGGAAGGAAGCGTCTTGCATAGATTTAACAATTGCTCGCATACTTCCTTCCACGTCTTCTCTCGATCGGCTACTACTGCCAGCTCTGCCTCCACTAGGGCTCGCTGCTGCAAGACCGACGCAAGCTGCTCCCTGACGACCTGATAGGCAGCTTCCCGACTTGGGGTATTGCGCTCAGCTACGTCAAGCTTCCGCTTCAAGTTTAGCCCATGGGAGATACGCTCCAAGAGACCCTCGAAGATAGTCTTCACTTGGGCAGCATTTGCCTCAACCTCGGCGCGCAGATGGGCCGTTTCGTTCGAGGTCTTTTGGCATTCCCTTAGTCTTGAAGCTGCTTCTTGTTCCAAGTGGCGGAGGTGTGAAGTGCTTTGCTCGAGCCAAGTTGTGCGTTGGGTACTCAGAGCTAAAACTTCGGGAGAAAGGCGCGTCGACTCCAGCCGATATAGACATGCCTCGATCCCCCTGCAGTGGTTAACCCAAGATTCGACGACGCCTTCGTCATGAAAATTTACGAGCGCCGCCAACATCGGGTTAACCTCCGCAGCAAAATCTACGGCAGAAGGGAGAGCGTCCATATTAAGCTCTTCAATGTACCCGCTCAGCATGCCCAAACTCATCACAGCACCCTTGGAAGATGGACGTCTCAAGAAAGGGCCTGCCGGTGAAAGGACGCGAGCCTCAAAGGGGACCGGAGCCGGAACAATAGCTGCAAAACAAAACATGGTTAAACGATGGTTCAGAAGATGTTGAAGGGTTACCAAAAAAAAAAAAGGAAATTTATTATACCAGCTGCAACGGACGGTAAAGCCGGAAGGGCCGGTGGCGCGACAGGTCTTGCATCCCCTCCTTCGATTTGTGGCACTGCAATAAAGAAAAGGAAAAGTCAGAAATTATCCCATTACTAGAAAAAAGGGGGTAAGTAAAGATATTATAGTGAAGGTATACTCACCGGCGCCACCAGAAGGAGAAGCGAGCTCGGATGGGAAAGAGAAGTGTGGGAGCAACACTTGATATAAATGATCGAAGAGCACTCCTGCAAAGGCACAATGGTATAACGTTAGTACAAAGCTACATTTTTGAAAGATTAATGCATAAGTCGTGAATCCATACCTTCCAACATCCGTGATGGTACAAGGGAAGGCGGGGAGGTGACCACCGCCAAAGCAGTAGTCGACGGTGCCCCCTCGAGCAAAGGAGCATCGACACTGGCCGCACCTGCAAAGACAAGCTTGTTAGAAGAGATCGCAAGATATATAAAAAAGGGGGGGAACGCTGGTGACAAAAAATTTTACCTGACGAGCTACCAGCAGAAACTGAAGCAATCCCCTCATCCATCAACATGAGACCACCGCCCATAGCCTCATCACCTGACTCAATGGGAACCGTTGTTATGCTCGCGAGCCTGGGAGACGGCAAGGAACCATACGCGGGGAGGGCTATGATCGGAATATTACCAGATTCCTGAGAAAGAGCGGTTCGCTCCTCCTCAGGAATCGTGGCCGCCTCACCCGATACTCCCTCGGTTTCTGCGGTCACGATTGTCTCGTCCATCGGCACCGTGACGTCTCCAGCCTCAAGCGCCTCGACTTCTACTGCCTTCGGCTCGACAGTCATCTCATCTGCCGCCACTTCAGACGCGGCATCAATGACCTTCTCGGCGGCGGATCCTTCAACTTCTGTTTCAGGCACCGTGGCCCCGACGACGGTGCCCACCGTCGGCTCAGGTTCGGCAGGCGCCGCTTCCGCCGTTTCCTGGGGTCCAACGGTCTCCGCCTCCCCCTCAGTCGGACTTGGTCCTGCAAGATGGAATACATATGAGCCAATGGCTTTATAATAATTCTTACAACAAGGTTCTGAAAGAGATGCTACCTGAAGGGGATTTATTGTTTGCACTTCGGGCCGCGCGCGCCACCTGCCTATAAGCAGTAGACAGGGCGACAGGGGCCTCTCCAGAAGGAGTGTCAGCGCGAGGAATGGTACTGGGACCCGCTCCCGCGGCCAAAGCAGCTCTACGCGCCTTTGCTTCGCGTCTCAACCGCTTCCGCTCCTCCCGAGCCGTTGAGACGGATGCCACTAGAGCTTCCCTAATTGAGGTGTCCTCGTCCGTGAATAGGGAAGCCTCTAAGGTTTTCAGGGCATCCCTCGTCGTTTTGTCAAGCCGAGGCTCTTGCGGCAACTTTGACGAAGCCGGGACTTCAGTAACAGGCTCGGGAAGGATCCCCGCATCAACTGATATAACCCCTGCTAAGAAACGAAAGAAGGTTAGGTTGACCATCATAAAAAGACAACAAACTTTCCTTATAAAAGAGAAAGGGGTGAAACATACCAGCGCCTGCTAAGGCACACTTCTCCTCCTCCTCCTGGAAGGTTTTCAGGGAGGCAGCAATAACCTCTTCAGTAGAGACACCTGTTGAAAATGGAGCAAATGTTAGTTAAAGATAATAATACAAGATGCAATAAAATGACAAATGAAGCGTCTGATGATTACCGGACTCAGCGAGTTTGCTTAGCATCGCTTCGAGCCTAGCCGATCGCTCCGAAGCTGCAATGGCGGCAGCCAGATTGGTGTCCGCAGGATCTACCACGAAACCCTCATTGCTGCCGTATTCACATATGGCCTCGGCGGGAGGAGCCGCAGGCTTTAAGCTGAGGATCGCGTCGAGGGATAGGGTGGACTTCTTCTTCTTCTGCCCGCCAGCTTTAGATCCACCCGGAGCAGCTTTGCGCTTGGCAGTCACTTTAGGGCGGCGAGTCCCGATATCCGCTCCTGCGCCAGACTCTGGCGATACCACTTTAACCGTCTTTGTGGGAGCACGGGGCGCCGGTGGTGCATCCACCGTAGTAGGCAGTGGCAATCCACGCGGGGGGGCCAACACGCGTGGTCGGTCAGCTCCGGCCTCTTTTAGCGGAGGGACGACCGGGAGCCTTGGCTGTAAGGGAGCCTTGCGATCACCACCAGGAGGCGCACCCCTACGGTCAACCAGCAAGCGTTTCTCCATTAAAATGATTGGGCCCATAGCATGCGCATACCAGGCTACATACGGATGGATTATTTTAGGGGCACAGCTAGGCTCACTGATGAAAAAATAAGAGCCTGTATTGAGCCGGGTGAAGTGATGCATAGCATTCCTTATTCCCCCTTGGTTGGCCGCGGGTGTTTCCAGAAAGGCTTCCATCGGGATCCCTTGATTGTAACTCGATTGTCGGGCAAATCGATGTGGATTATACCTCATAAAGAGAGCCGTCTCATTCTGCCTAAATACTAGGTAGCCCGGCCGAATGGAGTAAAGGTGAAGGATTTCCTGAGCCTTCAGTACAGAAACCCCGCCCTTAAAGTCATCACGCAGCGACACCACTGACTTAGTGGTCTCGGAGCCTATGGTGATGACCTTATCCACAAAAGAGGTCTTCGCTCTGACTAGATGTGAACGCAGGAGCAGTCCCCTAGACTCCCGCGGAGGTGCAACCACAATTGAAGCCCCGACCAACCGCATGATTCTTGGGAGTCTATATTTCTCAAAAAACGGAGGAGTCTTATGGGCACCAAACACCCCTCGCACATGCAGCTCCATCCAAGAAGTGAAGTAGTGCATCGGGAAGTTAGCAGGCTGTACCCCAGGCTCATTAGCATCCGCCGCTACGCTAAGTCCATTGTAGAGGTAAGCCAGCCCGGCGATCCCTACTGATAACTATAAACCAGCCGCCATTCGATGCGCCAGGTAAAAGACAGAGGACCGCATGAGGCGTGGGTGCATGGGAAGCGCGAAGCTGCATAGCCATAGACCCAAGAACCCTATGAAAAAAGTCTCCTCGTCCATGCCAGGAACGGCGATCTCTAAGAAAGGGACGCTGGCAGTGCCAGGGAAATAAAAATCCCGCTGGTCATTTTCCAATGAAGGTCGACGGTCCAAGCCGAAACCAAAGGGGTCAGCAAGCTGAGCGAACTTCTTGCCCTGCTCTGATAGGAACTCCGGGCGGATAAAACGAGCAATGAAATCCGTGAAACTGACGCCCCGGTCGCCCGATTCCAAATGGAGTTCCTCATAAATCTCCAACACCTTCACCAAGCCCGGGTGCTGATGCTGAATGGCATTTTCCGGAGTTAAGTCAAATACAAGCTGCTTGGTGGCGAAGACATACTCGTCAGGAGGAAGCAGCTCCTCGTAGTGTTCTCCCCTCATTAGCAGACCTGAAATCTCAGCAAACTCCTCCAGAGAGATGGAGACTTCCCTATCCGCTGTCAGGAAGATATGGGTGGGGATATTCCATTGTTCGATGAAGGCCTTTATCCACCACGTCGGAGGAGAGGGATACTCGAAGAGCGAGACGTAGATAGCTGAGTATAAACCAATCGTCGTCAGGAGAGCCCTCTTCGTCGCCAAAATGTAACGGGCCTATTGCAAATATCCGGCAAGCGGCCGCGGGATCAATCCAATGTTATAAGCCTGTCCCCAAGGGCGTGCTTCACCCTGACAGATTCGCCTCCCCAAGATATCTATAGCCGGCGGCTGCTGCACCGGAATGGCACCGATTGCAGGCTGAAGGAGGTCGTCGGCATTCCAATTTTTAACCTCCACGGCATACTCCACCGGGGGCTTGTCCGCATAAGGGATCGTAACTATGGGCTCAGAAGGCGAAGCGGAGCTGAAGCTGCGACGGCCTTGGATGATTTGGCTGTACCACCTTCCCCACAGGTGAAGTCTCTTGCACTCTGGATCGTGATCTTTAATCAAGGCGAACACCACCCGGTCCACCGGCGCATGGGGGAACCCTCCTTCCGAGCGAACAAAGGGGAAAGATAAGTCGTCAGACATGTTTCCTGTAGAAAGATAAAAATAACCGTTAGTGTTCTGACACTTGGCATTTTGAAATCTTACTCAACACTATGATGTAATGGGTAGGGGACAAAAAGAGGGACCCACAAAATCTGGATGACGGCACATCATTTAATAAGACAACCCCATCATTAGATGAGACTGTCAATTAATGAAAATGTCCCCAAAAGAATATCCTCACTGATGGGAAATCCCTAGAGACAAGGAGAAATATTCTCTTTCAGAGCAAAGCTCTGTCACAGAGTGACATTTGTCAAACTCTGGTCTCAGGGGAACAAGATTCCTTAAAAGAGCATAGCTCTATGGTAATGGTGGAAAGATCCATCAATTTTATCTTTAGAGTTTTGGAATCTTGAAAAATCCATGAAAACTTATAAAACAAAATTTTTCTCCGTTTATCAGATCTAAAAAGATCTACATTTGATCTAAGAGCAATGCTCTGTTCATGGGTTAGAACCCATGGATCAGATCTCTGTAAATCTATAAAAATTTTTGAGAGCAAGGCTCTGTTGAAGAAACCCCAAAGGGGTTTTCCTTTAGATCAAAGATCTATAAGAGCAAGGCTCTGTTAATTAAATTAAATTTAAATTAATTTAATTTAATTAATTTTACCTAGAGTGATTCTAAAACTAGAACTTTGAAGTTCTCACAAGAGCAAGGCTCTGGAAGTTCTTAAGCAAGAGCAAGGCTCTGAAATTCAAATTCTCGAAATTAGTAAAATATTACCAAGGACCAAGGGTCCTATTTATAGGCGCCTGCGCCTTTTCAACTGACCCCCATGATCCAACAGTCATGATCTTGCCACCGCTACAATCACGTGCGCGCCACGTGAGCGCAACGGTGGGGGGGCATTTGTTCCCCCAATCAGAGCAAGGCTCTGCTTAAATTTTGAAAATTCAAATTTTGAAGCAACACTTCAGTTCCCGTGCGCTACGCGCAACGCGCCACGTGTCAGAAGTTGACACGGCAGCACAACGCCCAAGGCAGTACGTCCAATCAGAGCAAGGCTCTTTAAAAAACATAAGCAACGTTCAACTGCGCAAGCGCACGGCAGCGCGACACGTGTCTGCGCAGTTGCGCAAGCACAACTGCGCAAGCGCACGGCTGCGCGACACGTGTCTGCGCAGTTGCGCAAGCGCCTCACTGCGGGACACGTGTCTGCGCAGTTGCGCAAGCGTCTCACTGCGCGACACGTGTCTGTGCAGTTGCGCAAGCGCTGTTGCACAAGCGCCTCACTGCGCGACACGTGTCACACGCTGGTGAGTTGCGCAACAACAGAGTGAAGATTTAAGGATATTTTTCTGTTCTTATTTAAACAAGAAGATTTCTTCTGTAAAACAGGGGCCTTTGGATCAAAGATCCAACGGTGGGGAAAATTCCCCAAATCACTCAGAAAAGATCTTTTTAACAAATTTAACTGATTTTTGAGCACTATAAAAAGGACCCCAGACCCCATTTCAAAGAGATAGACAATTGGATTAAAAAAAAAAGAAGGAGAGAACTTCTTGAGAACAAGAAGAAGAAGGTAAAAACCTTTGAAATAAGAGAAAATTCTCTTAGGAATAGACCATTGATCTTCAATAAATAAATAAATAAAAAATAATAATAATAAAAAAATAGTGCCTTGCACTTGCTAGAGAACCTCTGGTTCTCTGAGATAAAAAGAAAGAAAAGATTTTTTTTCTTCTCTTTGATCTAAATTTAGATCAAGAAATTAAAAAGTGCTCTGCACTCCTTTCTTTGAATCTAAAAGACTCTTGGTGCTTTGCACAAATGCAATGCATTACTTGAAGGGCCAGGCCCAAATCAAAAAGACCTAGCAGGCCAAAATAAATTGCAAAGCAATAAAAGGGCTGAGCCCAAATAAAATTGATGCTCTGCATCATTCATAAAGAACAGAGCTCAAAACAAATTGATGCCCTGCATCTTTTCTGGGCAAAGCCCAAATAAAAATAAAAGGAAATGCAAAAGCAATGCTGGACATTTTTTTTACTGGACTTAGCCCAATCGTGGCCATAAGTCCTTAAATTAAATTGGCCGAGCAAAATGGCTCTCCTAAATCAATCTACATCCGGTTCGAGGGTACATCTCCGAACTCTTTTGACATCCATCGTTGTAATTCCTCAACGACGTCAAAGAGGTGACGGGTCCCAACGGCCACACACCCAATACTGGACCGAAACGTCCCTAAACTAACATCGGACCGAAACGTCCTTAAACTAATATCGGACCGAAACGTCCCTAAACTAACATCGGACCGAAACGTCCCTAAACTAATAATGGACCGAAACGTCCCTAAACTAACATCGGACCGAAACGTCCCTAAACTAACATCGGACCGAAACGTCCCTAAAACTAATATCGGACCGAAACGTCCCTAAACTAATATCGGACCACCACGTCCCTAAACTGGCACAATAGAGCCCAAATGCTCTTTTATCGGATCTAAACGGTCCCGTTAAGTTGATCTTAGTCTCAAACTGGACTAACGTATCCTTAACAAACGTTTAAGTTGATCTTAGCCCCAAACACGGCTAACGTATCCTTAAATATTCAAATGGATTATAAAACTCCCAATCAATTCTGGTTCGAGGGTACATCTCCGAGCTCTTTTGATACATGTCGTTGTAATCCTTCAACGACGTCAAAGAGGTGACGAGTCCCGATGGCCATACATTAAATTAATCACTACGTTGAGTTGATCTTAATCTAAAACAGGACTAACGTATCCTTGACGAACGTTCAAGTTGATCTTAGCCGCAATGCGACTAATGCATCCTTAAACTGAAAACACCAAACCCAAATCTAAGTAAATACGGATTTGGACTAATCCACGTCCTACGGGCGACGGCATTACTCAGTCTCCGTATACAATCCACGGGCAACCACAAACAAAATGAACACACACGACACGAAGTGAAATTCTGGAGAAGGAGAAAGTTGTTACCGCGATCCGGTAGCGTAATTAACTGCAGGGGCTTGCGCCTGCAGGGAAGAGCGTCCCCATAATCAAAAACCCCTCATCCTGAGGGGGAATCTGACGAAGTCTGCTACATCGGCCGCATCCGTCTAAACCTCCGATGCACGGTGCCATAAATCAACTTGGCATCTTCGGAGAGATAAACGGATAAAACCAAATAGCATCTTCCCCGAACATCAGGCATGGACGCCAAGTCAAGGCCGCCGTTCGGAGGGGAACAGTCATCATCTCCTGGAGTTTCTATTGTTGCTCCCAAGCCTTTGTTACAGACCGCGTAAATGGTCGATGACCCGTAGAGATACGGCTATCCTCTTTCTCGGAAGCCATGTAGATGGTGTGCACTACCATGCCTCCTGAGTTGGGGCGTTTGGATTCAGTACCCTTTAGATTTTTCGCAAACACAGGGCTTTTCTCTGGCCTTCTCCTTTCATGGGCGGACGAAGTTGAGGGGGCCGTTGCAGCGGGAACCCATATAGACGATACCATCTATGGTACGACGGGGTGGTCCTTCTCTTGCCGAACCTTCATTTTCTTTGGTCGGCGGGAGTAGTCTTTGTTAATCACGGAGACTTGGACCCTTCGCCAGACCCTGTGGATTTTGGAAGAGTGACGGGCTTTCACACATAAGATTTTAATGATAAGTGGGTTCCAACAATAAGACTCAATCCTTCGTAACATTTTCCACAGGTGGAGGAAATCTTTTTAGCACGGCGATCGGAGAGTTCTTGCGCACCCTCCTGAGCGGCTCAAAGCTGTTCCCAGTTAGAACAGCAGCATCAATTTCCACCATTGGAACTGGTGGAGTCAGTCCAGAGGGAGAGCTACCCCCAGTTTTCCTTACTCGGCGCCAGTGGCGATATCGAGCATGTCGTGCGGATGGGACCGGCTCAGTTACGGGGGTGGTTTCATCATGCCCCTGTTCTGCTGAAGGGTTACTGTTGGTGCCAGCCTATCGAAGACTGATGTCCGCTGAGAAGAAACGTCCAACCTATCGAAGACTGACTTTCGGGTAGGGGAAGCATTTTTAACGACCCCGCCTGCAGCAGGAATTGGAACGGCCAGTCTTGCGAAGACCGATCCCTTAGCAAGAGAATCCCTTTTGACGACTTCGTCCGTCGGAGTTGGAATGGCTATCCGCTTCAGGATAACTCCTTCAGTATTGCAGGCTTCCTTACGGGCCCATTGGAGTTCAGGCTCAGCCTTTCGAAAACTGATATAGTAGACTTCGAATTGGATGGCCCATTGAGAGGGGTCGTGGTAGTTGTAAGCTGATCGAAGACCGACTTCTTCGGAGCTTCCTGTGACGGCATTAGGACGCTGAAGCTTGCCGGTGGGATCATGGTCCCAAAGAATAGTCCAGTGGTGACCTGAGTCACCTGTTCCACTGGCATGGCGAAGATAGAGGCCGCTTGGGGCCCATAGGTCACTCCTCCAGCGAGGACGGAGAGTTGTTGTTGCAGTTAGTGCAGTTGGAAGCCATTCACGCCATCTTCTTTTCTGTACGGAGCAAGACACCAAATCTTAGTACCTCCAATCCAGGGGCAACCATATTAAACCGCGATTTGATCGCGAACATGACACACAAAGTGTGGAGTGGAAAGAGGAAAAGGTCGCACCGGGCGTGCCAGAATCTGTTTACCACCGAAAGACGCGACCGGGATGTTGGGACGTCTGGCCTGAATTTTGGGGGCAGATGCTATTTGGTTTTATCCGTCCACCTCTCCGAAGATGCCAAGTTGATTTATGGCACCGTGTATCGGAGGTTTAGACGGATGCGGCCGTTGTAGCAGGCTTCGTCAGATTACCCCTCAATGTGAGGGGGTTTTGTTCGTGGGGACGCTCTTCCCTGCAGGCGCAAGGCCGTGCAGTCAATTACGTTACCGTGTAGCGATAATCACTTTCTCCTGTTCCAGATGTTCACTTCGTGTCGTGTGTATTTTTTTTATTTTTGATTGCCCGTGGATTGTATATGAAGACTAGTTTGTATTGTCGCCTGTAGGATGGGGATTAGTCCAAATCCGTATTTTCTTAGATTTGGGTTTGGCTTAATTTAAGGATCGTTAACCTCGTTTGAGATTAAGATCAATTTAAATATTTGTTAAGGATAAGTTAATCCGATATTGGACTAAGATCTACTTAACGGAGTTTCGGAATCATTTTTGATCCAATGAAAGAGAATTTGGGCTCTGTCATTTTAGTTTAAGGACATTACGGTCCATGAGCTAGTTTAAGGACATTACAGTCCATAGCTAGTTTAAGGACATTACGGTCCATTGTTAGTTTAAGAATGTTTCGGTCCATTGGATTTAAGGACAAAATAGTCCAAGGGACGTTGCGGTCCATAGGGTTTAAGGACATCATAGTCAATGTAGTTTAGTTTAGGGACGTTGCGATCCATAGTTAGTTTAAAGACATTACGGTCCATTGGATTGTTGGTTGTCGGGATCCGCCGCCTTTCTGAAGACATTGAAGAATTACAACGACATATATCAGAGGTGTGGTGAGATGTACCCTTGAACCAATGTCCAGATTGAGGGGGAGAGATCATGGTAGACCGTCTAAGAATCATTAGTCATTTTTGGGAGACTAAGATTAACTTAGGAGATGTGGAATGAATATCCGTTGGAAGATCATTAGTGAAAGATCATCAGGCTAAGATTGGGTTTCTGTAATACCCAAGAGTGCTAACCACTTAGCTGCATAGAGCGCTCACGTGTATATCACATGAGGCGCTGCAATAGTGCTAAGCACTAACTTTTCCCGGCGCTCACGTGTGTTTCACGTGAGGCGCTGTATAACTTGGCCTTGAGTGCTCACGTGCTTTTCACGTGAAGCGCCGAGTTCTTTTGGAGATTTAATCTCTACTGATGTTTCTCTGTTAATGGTATTTTGATCACCAAGATCATTATTCTGAGGATCTTGAATCGGGTTCTTTAAAGAACTAGGTTCTTGATTGAACTCCATCTTCTCCAGGAGGTTACACCTCTTTTAATGGTGTTTTGACCATTAAGGATCACCAAGATCATTATTTTGATGATCTTGAATCAACTTTGAGTTCTTGATTTGAAGAAACTGCATTCTTGATTTGAACTCCATCTTCTCCGAGATGTTAAATCTCTTACAATGGTGTTTTGACCATTAAAGATCACCAAGATCATTATTTTGAGGATCTTGAATCAACTTTGAGTTCTTAATTTGAAGAAACTACGTTCTTGATTTGAACTCCATCTTCTCCGAGATGTTAAATCTCTTTCAAAGGTGTTTTGACCATTAAGGATCACCAAGATTATTATTTTGAGGATCTTGAGTCGGGTTCTTTAAAGAACTAAGTTCTTGATTTGAAGAAACTAAGTTCTTGATTTGAACTCCATCTTCTTTCTTTTCAAATTCGTTCTTCTATGAATCTTTGATTCTCAAGAACAAGATTTTCCTGATGAGAATTAAATTCTCAACTTATGGGAGATTTGTCTTGCGGATCTCAGATCCATAGAAAGAACTAAGTTCTTTGAGAAGAGTTAAACTCTTGGTTTGAGAATTAAATTCACATTTGTGGGAGCTTTTGGGAGGCTTCTGTATATTTTTTTAAAAGCTTATGGGATGGTCTCATCCTCTTTTTCTTTTTTGGAAAGAAAGATCATTGGTCATTGGGACCCACGACCTCTCCGACGACACTGAGAGCTTAAAACACCATATATCGAAGGTCTGGAGGGATATACCCTTTGAACCATGTCCCACTCATCAGGGGGGAAGAACGGGTTGGAGCTTAAACTTCTCGTTGCTTAAAAAGGCTTCTTTGCGTTCGTGCACGTGCGTCGCACGTGTTGGGCGCACGTGCGTCGCATGTGGCGGCCGCACATGTTTCGCACGGCGTGGGCGCGTGTACGTCGCACGTGTTGAGCACGTGGCGGGCGCACGTGCGTCGTACGTAGCGCTTGCGCATCATGGGGGCAGCTAAGGCCCTAACTTGGAAAACTAAGCTCTTTTGAGGATTGAATCCTCGCACGTGGTGCGCACGTGGCGGGCGCACGTGTGTTGCACGTAGCACACATGGTGCTTGCACATATATGCATTATGTGGGGGCAGCTATGGCCCTAAGTTGGAGAACTAAGCTCCTATGGAGAACTAAACTCCTTTGAGAATCAATTCTCAAAGAAGCTTAGTTCTCCAAGTTAGGGCCATAGCTGCCCCCATAATGCGTATATGAGCAAGCGCTACATGTAATGCACGTGCGTCCGCTATGTGCGCACCACGTACAACGCACGTGTGTCCGCCACGTGAGCACCACGTGCGCCCGCCACGTGTGCACCACGTGCGAGAATTCAATTCTCAAAGGAGCTTAGTTCTCCATAGGAGCTTAGTTCTCCAAGTTAGGGCCATAGCTGCCCCCCCATAATGCGCATATGCACAAGCGCCATGTGCGCTACGTGCAACGCACGTGCGCCCGCCACGTGCGCACCACGTGTGAGGATTCAATCCTCAAAGGAGCTTAGTTCTCCAAGTTAGGGCCTTAGCTGCCCCTCCATGATGTGCAAGCGCCACGTGCGACGCAAGTGCGCCTGCCACGTGCGCCCATGCCGTGGGAAACATGTGCAGCCGCCACGTGCAACGCATGTGGGCCCAACACGTGTGACGTACGTGCATGAACGCAAAGAAGCCTTTTTCAGCAACGAGAAGTTTAAGCTCCAACCTGTTCTTCCCCCCTGATGAGTGGGATATGGTTCAAAGGGTGCATCCCTCCACACCTTCGATATATGGCGCTGTAGTCTCTCAGTGTCGTCGGAAAGGTGGTAGGTCCCAACGACCAATGATCCTTCTTTCCGAAAAAGAAAAAGAGAAGGAGACCATCCCATAAGCTTTTAAAAAAATATACAGAAGCCTCCAAAAAGCTCCCACAAAAGAGAATTTAATTCTCAAACCAAGAGTTTAACTCTTCTCAAAGAACTTAGTTCTTTCTATAGATCTGAGATCCACAAGACAAATCTCCCACAAGTTGAGAATTTAATTCTCATCGGGAAGATCTTGTTCTTGAGAATCAAAGATTCATGGAAGAACAAATTTGAAAAGAAAGAAGATGGAGTTCAAATCAAGAACTTAGTTTTTTCAAATCAAGAATTTAGTTCTTTAAAGAACCCGACTCAAGATCCTCAAAATAATAATCTTGGTGATCCTTAATAGTCAAAATACCATTGAAAGAGAACGTCTCGGAGAAGATGGAGTTCAAATCAACAACGTAGTTTCTTCAAATCAAGAACTCAAAGTTGATTCAAGATCTTCAAAATAATGATCTTGATGATCCTTAACAGTCAAAACACCATTGAAAGAGATTTAACATCTCGGAGAAGATGGAGTTCAAATCAAGAACGTAGTTTCTTCAAATCAAGAACTCAAAGTTGATTCATGATCCTCAAAATAATGATCTAGGTGATCCTTAATGGTCAAAACACCATTAAAAGATGTGTAACCTCCCGGAGAAGATGGAGTTCAAATCAAGAACCCAGTTCTTTAAAGAATCCGATTCAAGATCCTTAAAATAATGATCTTGGTGATCAAAATACCATTAACAGAGAAACATCGGTAGAGATTAAATCTCAAAAAGAACTCGGCGCTTCACGTGAAAAGCACGTGAGCACTCAAGGCCAAGTTATACAGCGCCTCACGTAAAACACACGTGAGCGCCGAGAAAAGTTAGTGCTTAGCACTATTGCAGCGCCTCATGTGATATACACGTGAGCGCTCTATGCAGCTAAGTGCTTAGCACTCCTGGGTATTACAGAAACCCAATCTTAGCCTGATGATCTTTCACTAATGATCTTCCAACGGATATTCATTCCACATCTCCTAAGTTAATCTTAGTCTCCCAAAAATGACTAATGATTCTTAGACGGTCTACCATGATCTCTCCCCCTCAATCTGGACATTGGTTCAAGGGTACATCTCACCACACCTCTGATATATGTCGTTGTAATTCTTCAATGTCTTCATAAATGTGGCGGGTCCCGACAACTAACAATCCAATGGACCATAATGTCTTTAAACTAACTATGGACCGCAACGTCCCTAAACTAAACTACATGAACTATGATATCCTTAAACCCTATGTACCGCAACGTCCCATGGATTATGATGTCCTTAAACCCAATGGACCGAAACGTCCTTAAACTAGCAATGGACCGTAATGTCCTTAAACTAGCTATGGACCGTAGTGTCCTTAAACTAGCTCATGGACCATAATGTCCTTAAACTAAAACGACAGAGCCCAAATTCTCTTTCATTGGATCAAAAATGATTCTGAAACCCCGTTAAGTAGATCTTAGTCCAATATCGGATTAACGTATCCTTAACAAATATTTAAGTTGATCTTAATCTAAAACGTGGTTAACGATCCTTAAATTAAGCCAAACCCAAATCTAAGAAAATACAGATTTGGACTAATCCCCGTTCTACGGGCGACACCACAAATTAGTCTCCGTATACAATCCACGGGCAATCGAAAATAAAACAAATACACACAACACGAAGTGAACATCTGGAGCAGGAGAAAGTGGTTATCGCTACGTGGTAACGTAATTAACTGCAGGGGCTTGCGCCTGCAGAGAAGAGCGTCCTCACAATCAAAAACCCCTCACAATGAGAGAGAATCCGACGAAGTAGCCAACATGGGCGCTGAGGAAATACAAAGCGCTCTGTAAATAAAACCCCAGCGCCATGAAGAGTGTTCCACACTCAATAAAAAAACAAAAAGAAAGAGGGGAGCGCTCTGTACGTAGACCTCAGCGCCATAAAAGGTGTTCAACACTCAATAAAAAAACAAAAAGAAAAAGGGTTGTCAGAACCCTAAATCAATGCTCAGTGTTATTGAACAAAAAGGGGGTTAAGCCCAAACAAATGTTCAACATTTTATTCAAAACTGAGTGGACTGAGCCCAAACAAGTGTTCAACACTTCATTCAAAACTGAGTGGACTGAGTCCAAGTTGGCCACAAGTCCCTAATTCAGATCAACCGAGCCCATGTGCTCACAATTTTTTTAATTGGTCTTAGTCCCAAACTTGACTATAGATCTCCCAACCAACATTAGTTCAAGGGTACATCTCTTCATACTTCTGATATATGTCGTTGTAATTCGTCAACGTCTTCAGAGAGATAGAGAGTCCCAATAACCAATAACTTTTGGTGCATCCCCAAACGGTTAAACCAAAATCTTACAGACTATGATGTCTTTAAACCATACAGACTACGATGTCGTTAAACCTTACGGACTATGAGGTCTTTAAACTCATGGACTATGATGTCCTTAAACCCAAGGGACCGCAACGTCCTTAAACTAAAACGATAGAGTCCAAATACTCTTTCGTTGGATCTAAATGATCCCAAAATCTTGTTAAGTAGATCTTAGTCTAAAATTAGACTAACGTATCCTTAACAAGCATTTAAGTTGATCTTAATCTCAAATGAAGTTAACGATCTTTAAAACAAACCCAAACCTAAATCTAAGAAAATACGAATTTGGACTAATCCACGCCCTACGGGCGACAACATAAATTAGTCTCCGTATACGATCCACGGGCAACCAAAAATAAAACACACACACGACACAAAGTGACCATCTGGAGAAAGAGAAAGTGGTTATCACTACACGGTAACGTAATTAACTGCAAGGGTTTGCGCCTGCAGGGAAGAGCGTCCCCACAATCAAAAACCCTCACAATGAGGGGGAATCTGACGAAGTCTGCTACAACGGCCGCATCCATCTAAACATCCGATACACGGTGCCATAAATCAACTTGGCATCTTTGGAGAGGTGGATGGATAAAACCAAATAGCATCTACCCCCAAAATTTAGGCCAGACATCCCAACGTCCCGGTCGCGTCTTTCGGCGGCAAACAGATTCAGTTTGAAATGTTGTCGACAAAGGGGAACTGCTCCCAGCTTTCCTCACTCGGCGCTAGTAGCGACGTCGAGCGTGCCGTGTAGCCGGGATCACCTCTATCATTAGAGTAGCTTCGTCATGCCCCCTGCTTTGAGAAGAGGCTGTTATTGGTGCCAGCCTGTCAAAGACTGACATCCGCTGGGGAAGAATAGTCAACCTGTCGAAGGCCGACTTTCGAGTAGGGGAAGTAGTTTGGACGAATTCACCTGCAGCAGGAGTTTGGACAACCTTCTTCGGTATTACGAGCCACTTCGCGGGCCCATTAGAGCTTAGGCTCAACCTGTCGAAGACTGGGGTAGTAGACTTGGACGACCCGTTAAGAGGGGCCGCGGCAGTTGCAAGCCGATCGAAGACCGACTTCTTTGAAGCTTCCTGTGACGGCATTGGGACGCTGAAGGTTGTTGGCGGGATCATGGTCCCGAAGAACAACCCAGTGGTCGCTTGTGTCACCTGTTCCACCGGCATTGCGAAGATGGAGGCCGCTTGGGGCCCGTAAGTTACTCCTTCAGACGGGACGGAGCGGGAGTTGTTGTTGCAGTTGGTGCAGCTGGAAGCCATTAATCTTCTTTTCTCTGCACGGGAGCAAGACACCAAATCTTAGTGCCTCGAATCCACAGGCAACCATAGCAGACCGCGATTTGTTCATGAAACACGACACACAAAGTATGGAGTGGAAAGAGGAAAAGGTCCCACCGGGCATGCCAGAATCTGTCCACCGTCGAAAACCGGCAAAGACAAACATCTTGCCTGAATTTGGGGGCAGATACTATTTGGATTTATCCGTCCACCTCTCCGAAGATGCCAAGTTGATTTATGACATCATGTATCGAAGGTCTGAACGGATGCGGCCGTTGTAGTAGATTTCGTCAGATTCCCCCTCGTTTGTGAGGGGTTTTTTTTATTGTGGGGAAGCTCTTCCCTGCAGGCGCAAGCCCCTGCAGTTAATTACGTTACCGCATCGCGGTAACCACTTTCTCCTGCTCCATAAGTTCACTTCGTGTCGTGTGTGTTTGTTTTATTTTTGGTTGCCCGTGGATTGTATACGGAGACTAATTTATGTTGTCGCCCGTAGGGCGGGGATTAGTCCAAATCCGTATTTTCTTAGATTTGAGTTTGTTTGGATTTAAGGATCGTTAACCTCGTTTGAGATCAAGATCGACTTAAATATTTGTCAAGGATACGTTAATCCGATGTTGGACTAAGATCTACTTAACGGGAGTTCAGAATCATTTTTTTATCCAACAAAAGAGCATTTGGGCTCTATGGTTTTAGTTTAGGGACATTACGGTCCATAGAGTTTAAGGACATCATAGTCCATAGAGTTTAGTTTAGGGACATTGCGGTCCATTGGGTTTAAGGACATCATAGTCCATAGAGTTTAGTTTAGGGACATTACGGTCCATAGAGTTTAGTTTAGGGACGTTGCGGTCCATTAGGTTTAAGAGCATCATAGTCCGTAAAGTTTAGTTTAGGGACGTTGCGGTCCGTTAGGTTTAAGGACATCATAGTCCGTAGAGTTTAGTTTAGGGACGTTTTAGTCCGTTGGGTTTGTTGATTGTTAGGACCCGCCACCTCTCCGAAGACGTTGAAGAATTACAACGACATATATCAGAGGTGTGGGGAGATGTACCCTTGAACCAATGTCAGTTGAGAGATCTGTAGTTGGGTTTAGGACTAAGATCAAATTTAGAGAAGTTATAAGCCCATGGGCTCGGTTGATCTGAATTAGGGACTTTTGGTCAGCTTGGACTCAACCCACTCAATTTTTGAATAAAGTGTTAAACACTTGTTTGGGCTCAGTCCCTTTAGTTCAACAATGCTGAGTATTGATATGGGCTTTGATGCTCACTCCCTTTTATTCATTGAGTGTTAAACACTCTTTATGGCATTGGGCTCTACTTACAGAGCGCTTTATATTAAACGGCGCCCACGTGAGAAGCACGTAGGGCGCTCGGCGCTGAGCGCCAACCATTGAGTGCAGAGCACTCTTTATTTTATCAGCGCCCATGTGAGGGGCACGTAGAGCGCTTGGCGCTGGGCGCCAACTACTGAGTGCTAAGAACTCTTTATTTTAGCAGTGTCCATGTGAGTGGCACGTAGAACGCTTGGCGCTGGGCGCCAACCACTGAGTGCTAAGCACTCTTTATTTTAGCAGCGCCCACGTGAGTGGCATGTGGAGCGCTGAGCGCCAACTACTGAGTGCTAAGCACTCTTTATTTTAATAGCGCCCACATGAGTGGCACGTGGGGCAGTCGGTGCTGTTTCTCTCTTTGTGCATTTTTCTGAAGAGTTCAATTCTTTGTTCCCCCTGGATCTTCAATCCCCAAGAACAAATTCATCCCTACGAGAATTAAATTCTCATTTGTGGGAGATTTGCCTCATGAACCTCATATCCAGGGAAAGAACTATGTTCTTTTTTAGGGTTAAACCCTTGGGTATGCAGATGAGATACTATGATCTCTATTTACCTTGAAGAAAATTCTTCTTCTTTCCTCTCTGTTTTTAAAGCTTTTTTTGCTTGCTCCTTTTTTTTAACCTGAAGTTTATGGGGGGGTTCCTCTGTACAAGACTTAAAGTCTTGAGCCCTTTATATAGGGGAGGCTGATTTGTTGATTCAGTTAAGAAAATCTCTTATTGAGAGATTTCTTAATTGATTTGGGGAATTTATCCACCGCCGGATGTTTGATCCAAGGACTTCTATTTTACAGAAGACATTTTTCTTTTTTTTAACAAGATTGGAAAATATTTTCCCATACAGAACTTATTCCGTATCTTGGTGATTTTTAAGCACTATTGGATCTTTGATCCAACGGCAATCCTTCTTGTTTAGAAAGATTGGAAAGATATTTTCCCCTACAGAGCTTATTCTGTAGCCTGTGATTTTTAATCACCATTGGATCTTTGATCCAACGGTGCTCTGATTTACAAAGCACAATCTTTCTTGTTTAGAAAGATTTGAGGAGTATTTTCTCAATCAGAATTTAATTCTGTGCTCTGATAATTTATCATCTCCGTTGGATCTTTGATCCAAGGGTGGAGAACTTTTAGTTCTGGCGCTGGCGCTCTCGTGCTTTGCACGTGAGGCGCTGCCTCAAAGTTTTTAACTCTTGGCGCTGGCGCCCTCGTGCTTTGCATGTAAGGCGCTGCCTCAGAGTTTTTAACTCTTGGTGCTAGCGCTCTCGTTCCTTGCACGTGAGGCGCTGCCTCAGTTCAAATTTTGAACAGAGCCTTGCTCTCTTATTGGGGGGAAACACGGTTACTAGATCTATGATTTTAGATCTAGATTTGGGAAGTGTCCCAATTTGGGTGCTTGACACTATTCTAAAGTGTTTTAGAATGGACGACTCCTAACATGGTGGTGTACCTGCAGGTGATGGAGTCACCCTCTCTAAAGGTGTCTTACAGACTATAAAGGGGAGAGGGATCTGCATGATTAGCATATCACTTGCTTAGGCAATTGAGTTAATCATGAAATGCCAAGTACCACACCAGATGTTGTTTTTGCACTAACTGCAATAAACATATATTAATCCAATCCTGTAGAAATGTACGGAAGCAGTTTATGAACATAAATGGATGTTCTAGGGATATGGTAACGGCAGCCTCCTTAAGGAGACAGTTATCATTTCAGGCTTCCAAGGTGACCTGGAAGACAGAGTGTTAGTTATATATATGCCCTAGAGGCCATTACTGTACATGAGATGTATATTGTAGTGGATGCTTGTACATATATAGGGAGGAATTTCTTGCTCGACATGATAGTATGCTATCTGGTTACTCTTTACCTTAACATGTACACTGATTGTCTCTCTGTTACATGTTGGTAAAGCCCTTAGGATGTGTACTTGACTACCAGGACTATGATGCAGATCATACTAGTGGGGCCATTGTAGTCCATAAGTTCATCCTTCAATGTTCCTAGTCGTGGGTGTATCGAGACAAGGCATCGATATACCATAGTAGACTAGCGTATACGCTTCTCGACCCATGAGATAGGCGATGGACGATCCCATATCCATTGGTGTTTGACATCAGAGATGGTATACGGGTGCTCAGTGGAGACAGGGTACACTGGACGGACTCGCCGAGAACTCCCAGATGGTATTATACCTCACGTCGGATGGCAGTTCTCTGGTGACACTAGTACAGGTTAGTCTGTAGACCCGAGATCGTCATAGAGTCTTGTATGATTCCCACTGTGCTTTGATTTCCACCTTACCACTTCCAAGAGGGCATGCAAAACGGTAGTTTTTAGGTACAATCCCGAGTCACATAGAGGCAATGAGCGATAGGAGGGGTTTCGTCTCTCCCGGTATTGGGAGTTGATGTTGCGCTGTGCTCAATTGGCCATAACAGGGAAGTCCCTGGCCAGGGCTGATTTAGAGATTTACTGGTAAGTGTTACCAGTAGTTTCTCGACCCGTTATAAGCCTCATATCGGCATAACTTATCGGTTATTGGAGTCTCACGTTTACCACCCCTAGACTTGAAATGCGACATATCAGACAAGAAGACCGGACTGTACGGAAAGTGTTACCGTCGGGCTTTTGCAGGAGTTGGAGCGGGCTTGCTTGCTGATCTCCTGATCGCTCAATACCCGGGTAGCTGTTACGTCCAGCTAGTACCGCTGACGGCTTGTGGGTGCTTGATGTGATCATCACCTACTGCCGGCGTATTGATGAGTCTTTAGAGTCCTACATAGTGGTTTTACTGGCTTAGGCAAAACGAAATAAGAGCATATATGTGATATGTGTGGGACCGAGAATAATGCGTGTATGTGATACCGTATTTTATTCTCGCGACTTTTGTATCGGTCGCTTATATGAGATATAGCCAGGTTATCGAATCAAGTGTTGATTCGATAAGTTGGTACATTTAGTGTTAGTCGGTTATATGAGATACAGCCGGATTATTAAATCAAGTGTTGATTTGATAATTTAGTGTATAATTGTATATTTGAGATACTAATTTACATTAACTAACATTGGCTCACTTAAGCATTCTTTTCTCATTTGTGTGTACATGCAATATATATGTGATATATATTGATGTGCATTGTTTATTTGTGTGTGTCATGGTTGTTGATACACAATACATGGGTGTATGAGACATACACCATACCAATTATAATGGTGGGCTTTTAATATTTAAGATAAATCCAAATTAGTGGAAACTAAATCAAATGCATGAAGCTTGTGAGTGCATTTGACCAAGTCCACTAGTTTTGTTTTATTTTAGATATTTATTAATCTAACCATTTTAATTAGCCATGGTTATGTCTCTACATGAGTTAGTATATGATAAACACTCACCCATGGTTTATTCACTCGATCATTTTCATTCTCTTCTCATTTTTTCATCTTCTTCCTCAACCCAAAAGAGCTCTCTACGGTTTAATAAAAGTGAGAAAATATTATGAGAAAAATAATTCTAAAGTGAGCCCACTTCCTATTTCATCATCCTCTACTAGATTAACACTTTAGTATAGGGTGTTAGCTTCACTGATCCTTTAGTTAGTGAAGTAGTAGCTTGAGTTAGTATCCCCTCGACGTAGATCATCTTCGGCCTCGAAAACTTTAAGCAAGATCGCTCTTTTCACCTTGAGAAGCCATGCATGAGTCCGGGAGTACTTTGATCGCAGGGAAAGGACTACTATAAGGAGCTATTGAAGCGAAGGACCGATATACAAAGGTTGTATTTCTAGTTCACTCAGATGTAAACGAATTTACATTTGTTTCCGTATTATTTTCTAGTTATCGATTCTAGTTTAGGGTTCTTTAAAACGGCAATTTTTGAAAAACAGTATGGTCGATGACTCCCAAAACCTTGCTGCCGTCGATGGGAACCCTACAGTGGTATCAGAGCCTAGCTAGAAAATTAGACGGATAATTTTAGATTACGAAACCAAAACAAATTCTGAAACTTGAAATACCAAATCCATGTTTCTGTCGATTTTCAAATGAGCTCCAAAATTTTTTCAAACAAGTGCAGAATCATACTTGAGCTAAAGTTGAACATGGGAAAAACTTGGGACCCTGTGCTCGGATTTGGACCGAGCACATGGGCACATTTTCCGAGGAGGTCGGCCCCAGTGGGGAATTTTGGTCCCAAATTTTTTTCATGTTTTTCTCTCTGGGTTTTGGGTTTTCCGGTGTTGTTTATTTTTGCTACTTTTTCATATGATGATTAACTCAATGCAAAGGCAATTCGGAGTGTTTCGTAGTTGTAATTCTAACTGTTTTCGGGTTACTTTAGACGGTGTTAAAAAGTTCGAACGGATATCAAATACCCACTTTTTCCCTTACCGGAAAATTATCCAAGTGTTGGATTTTTTCCGTAGCTAAAAAGCATTCAAACATCATGCAAGTTATGCGATGGACCCTCTAGAAGAACAAAACCTTAACTCGATTATGTGACCGTCAGAACCGTCACTAAACCCTCGGGTTTGTGGTGGTTCAGCAGTGCCACATGTGAGGTGTTGGTTGACCCTTCTACGGCTGGTCCATTGGTACTGTGTCATGTGCTGAATAATTTTAAACTACGCTCAAGTGTTGAGCTTTCTGGATAATTGTGGGTGTTTGTTGATTCGATCGGAATGTTTAACATCGTCTAGTTTTTTTTTCCTGCGACCGTAAGTGTAATATGTGGTGTATCACCGGTTTTGTTGCTATATGTCAACGATAATTGGGATACGCATATTTACTTACGTTGATGACATGTGATGTTATGTGTTGTTGTGATATGTTATATTGGATCATCGTGTTTTGAATAGCTGAGGGTTTTATGTGAGATGAGAGTTTTTATTTTCATTCATGTAAAATTCATTGTATATAATATTCTTTTATTAGGGTACTTCCGGGTTGAGGATGATGTCACCATTGTTGTATATTATTTACTTTTCCGCATTAGGATGGACCCAAGGAGGGGAGCACAAGTAACCGGGTTCTAGAGTCCAGTGGGAGACCAACTCGAGGAGTCGAGTCCGGGTCTCCTAACTCTAGAATTGGTAGGGTTGCTTGCCGCTCTCGTAGGGGTTTAGGGATGTGGGTTTGGCTATTCATCGTGACCGTGGAATCCGTGTTTTATACAGGCTCAAAATAAAACACAGACCTCCTAGTATATCCAGTATTTCATATGTTTCTTCTGCTGCTTTGTGATGTGATCACTGTGGATTCTGAGACGAATGGATATACATTATATATGAGATATATAGTAGACGTTGCTAATGTTTTGCACCCGCGCTAGTCCCGTCCTGGTATGCCGTTAGTTAAGTAACCTAACGGTGCATAACGGGACACTGTGGCGAATGAGGATGGCATAAGCGTACGTTGTTTCTGTGAAGCTTAGGAAGCTTAAATGATGGAACTTCATTAATATGATTAATGAAAGAAAAGAAACCTAAAAGATGTTGTAGAATAAAATTTTCAAAAAGGGTAGCTACAGTTATTGCTTTGCATAGTGATATATGTGATATATCCCGCACCTTATTCGATAAGGAAAGAGCCGAGATCCCTTCATCGGGAGTGACCTCTTTAGCAATAACTGGCAGATGCTACAACACTCGGTTTGTTTTTTATTGCTTTTAGAGTTTCTTACTTTGCATAGTGATATATGAGATATATCCCGCACCTTATTCGATGAGGAAAGAGCCGAGATCCCTTCACCGGGAGTGACCTCTTTAGCAAAACTAGGAAAAGCCTAAAAAACACTCCTTTTCAAAATTCATTCGATTCTACAACGATATCAAGTTCATTACGCAAAAGGTTTTCTAAAAAACCTGTCGTAGCCCTCCGTCATTTCAGATAAGTCCTACTTAGTATTCGTGCTATGTTTGTTGACCTCCGTGAAGACGTAGTGTGCGGTAACTGACTAGTATTTATCTGCTTATGCATATGATGCAGATTGGATTAGGGTAGTCGTACGACCTTATTGACCTCCGTCAAGGGTCGTGCGGGTGGGTTTAATTCAATCAAGAAATGACGGGTTGAACTTGACTAGCAGCCTATGATTTGTTGACCTCCGTCAAGGTCATAGGACGCTAGGGGCAAAATATTATCGGGAATTTTAAGTGTTGAAATTTGCAATGAGATTGCATACCTTCTATGTGATAGTTGGATCCCGATACCCACTGCAAGTAAGGGTTACTCCTGCGAGAGTTTTACACAGGACAATTAGCCGATCAAGTAGGTGTCTAGAAATGTGTCAACGGGGTTATGCCTATGGGAAAACGAGGTTTATTTTAATTAGGTCCGTACGAAAGCACGGGGAACCTCCCTCAAAGTACCAGCACTGGCCTGGCTGAAAGATTGGCGAAATTGTAGGGTGTAATTATGTAAGTTCACGGCGGCGCCCCGGCCGTCAATCCGACGCCGGAAAGCGGAAGCGGTGAATAACTTAAATTTTGCGGACTTAGCAAACCAGCACCACCGCGCACTATAACCCGGATCGAAAACCATTAACTAGTCTAAGCTACTTAACAAGATGGGTTAGAGATATACCGACGATCCAAGTCCTCCGGTCTTCTCGTCATGGTCCCGATCTCCTGCGGAAAAGTCCTGTCTCCTCCTCGTCGCCGGAAGTGCACCACATCGCCTTCTTCGTTTACGGGCTCCCACCTCAATGCCGAGGCAACTCGGGCACGAAGACGGCTACTCGACGTGCCCAAGAATTGCTGTAGAATGTTTGGTAGAGCTTGTGTCTCACTTTTGGGGTTGTGGAATTGCCATTTTGTGGAGGAAAAGAGAGGAACTTTTGGAGAGGGTTCTAGTGTGATTTTTGGAGAATGAAGAGAACCAAAAATTGCCACACCAAAAACAATCACCCCACTCCTTAAGAATGGCCGGCCCTCTTTGTGAATGGGGAGAGAGTGTGAGTGAGGAGAGAGCCAAGGATTAATCAATCACCACCATAATGCAAGGGAGAGAGAAAAGCTCATGATATCAAGAAATGATTGCAAGTAAAACCAACACTCATCCAACCATCATCACCAAACTCATCATCAACAACCATGATGATCACTAAAAGTCAAGCAATCATGAAGCTAGAAGTCAAGGTCAATGAGAGGCTATCATGATAAAACAAAGATGCAAAGACCCCCTCCACAAATGCCTATTTGCAACAATGCAAATAAGCCCTCCTCCACCAATCTTCGGCCAATGAACGGAACAATGGAAATTGGCCGAAACGGAAAGCAAACTGGCAACTCCAGAAAACTGGTCCCGTAATAAATTACAGGAAAACCCCGATACTGTGCATACACACCCGCATTTGTATTCCGACCGAAATACAAATGCAATGAGACAAAATCTCCACTGTACTATACTAGGATCCGGCTTATACCAAAGCCGGCTAGTAATATCCGTTCGATCCTGATCCGTGCAATACCGCACGTATCTGATCGAACCCTGCCATATAACCATACGGCCTATAGTACAGACTGTCCGATCCTGATCCGTGCAATACCGCACGTATCTGATCGGACCCTGCCATATCTCCATACGGCCTCTACAACCTTTCGCCCGAAAGCTGAGTAACTGAATGTGGGGGACTCTAAAGACTCGTCAATACTATGGCTGTGGATTTAACCACTAGCACGTCAGAGGTATATGCCAATACGTGACGGGCCACCAGCTATTGACCAAAAGGGACGTCGATGAGGAAGCTCACCCCGACACCCAACTGAGCCTGTCAGTGACAATATCCGTGCAGTCCGGTCCGTTCGTCTATGAGTATCGCATGGCGGGCCTAGGGGGTTGGTAAAAGTCAGACCCCCAAAAGCGGTACAAGTCGTGTCGGAGTGTAGCCCAGAACACCCTGAGATACTACTGGAATACCTACCAGTAAATCTCCTTGCCTTGGCCAAGGACTTTGTGTAATGGCTCTCCTAGACACAGCACGACCTCACCCCCAATACCGGGAGAGACGAACCCCTGAAGATACGCTCACTGCCTCCATGTGGCTCGGGACTGTACCCAACTAAAACCTGTTTGCACGACTCCTTTGAGCCGTGGTAGGGTAGTAATCAAAGTACAGTGGGAACTCACACGAGACAAATGACGATCCCCAGGTCGATGAACTAACCTGCACACATGTCACCAGGGAACTGCCATCTGACGTCTGGTATATGACCAACTAGCATGTTCCCGGCGAGTCCTGTCCGGTGTACTCATAACCCAATGAGCACCTGTATACATCTTAGGTGATCCAACTGACACCAGTGGCTTGTGAGACCGGCCACCGCCCCTCGTCGGGGTCTCGACTGTATACACTAGTCTACTAATGGAGTATCGATGCCCAGTCTCGAAACTCCCACGACTAGGGACCTTTTAAGGATAAGCTTATAGACCCCCAGCTCCCACTTATATGATCGCCCTCATACTGCTGGTGGTCAAGCAAGAATCCTAGGGGCTCTATCAACGTGTAATAGCGACGTGTCATGTCACCTAAAGCAGTACACGATGATAAAGGTAAACCAGATAGCATACTATCATCTCGAGTAAGACTGTCCTACCGGGATAGGTCCTCCCTCAATCATTACAATCACGTACCTGTGACCTAATAATTGACTCTGAGGGCACTATCCCCAACAATCTCCCACTTGCACTCAAGGCTAATTATTGCGATGTCGCATACTCACAGCCCGTGTGATACCGAACATCCAACTCCTCTACTAGTCAGTCTCACAAAGCTCGTTTGCGGAACTATTGCGTTCGAGGAATAGCCTCAGTGTGTGGATCCGCTTGGATGTTTCTTTCTATGTCTCTCTATGTCTCAAGTTCGCGGAGAAGCCCATCTCCCGAAAAGAGCAATACCTGTCTTAGAATGTGTCTGGATGTCTGATGGGACATAGCTCATAAATGAGCTCCAAATCCAAACTTCTTAGACTGTATCGTCAACTGAACTTAATCAGTATCCAGCGCGCCATGCCTCCCTCAGTATTGCCTTGGACCACCTGTCCAAAATACTGCCCCTCATCAGAAGGAAAACTATAACTCTGACAACCTCCTTGTCGTCCATGTCACCTTGGAAGCCTGGAATGATAACTGTCTCCTGAATGAGGCTGTCGTTATCATATCCCTAGAACATCCACTTATGTTCTAAAACTGCTTCCAACTGTTTCTCCAGGATTGGATTAATGTCAACTTATTGCATCTAGTGCAAGAACAACATCTGGTGTGGTACTTGACATCTCACGATTGACTCAATTGCCTGAGCAAGTGATCTGCCAATCATGCCCGTCCCTCTCCCCTTTAGTCTGTAAGACACCTTTGGAGAGGGTGACTCCATTACCTGCAGGTACACTACCGTGCCAGGAATCGTCCATCCTAAATACTCTTAGAATGCTGTCAAGTACCCTGATTGGGAAACCACCCAAATCTAGATCTAAGACCATAGATCTAGTAACCAGTATGTCTGATTAAAATCCATTTCCTTTGTGGAGAAACAACTGTGTGACGACCAAAGTATAACCGATCGTAGTGTAGGAGTTTCTTTTCCTACTCTATGTATATCATCCAAATACCAGGATATCACACCTTACTACCTTCTCAACAGATCCATCCCCTATTCTGATGAAGTCAAACCCATGACTGTCACGTCAGAAATAGATGATCTATCTCCGCTACATCTGCTCTAGTCTATAAATAGACATAAGCAACCTGTCCACCAATGCTTCCGCTGCTCCCACTGACTACAACAACCCTCTGGCAGAGTCATATAGACGTACACTTCTAAAACTGGTTTAGAACGACGCTATACTCATCCTCCCGCCGGGTCTCGTAACCTGGAACAACAGCAATGGCAATTTTGGGTAAACAAGAACTTCCCTGTCACCGTCCTTGAGGCTACCGGAGTACCTCTCGGGTGCCTGAAGTTACCCACCTTATCTGCGGAGTGGCCAATGGAATGTCAATCCAGATTGAATCTTTAGGTTCCTTATCAAATCTTCAGTAATCGTTTGTGGTTCTGGAATCACTTCCAGTTCTACCATACCCCCACTACTGTTTTCTGAAAAAATCCATTTTTAATTTAAAACTGTGGCGAGTCAAGAACAATATTGCTATTGATCTTCCAGATGGTAGAAAGTCAACCCGCGTCATAGCCTGGGTCAACCCACAAACAGCCATTACAGAAACGTGCCTTGAGTTGTCCAGTGTCTGGTTTTAATCATAAACCGGACAACTCCCCGTACCTTAACATCGTTAAGATATGAACTGTTCTATATCCAATATAGAAACAGAGGTACTGATTTAATTGAACCAGATTCAAATCATGCAGCTGTCCCCAGCGCATGTCAACTAAATGGAAGGAGGCCGATCAGCGTTACTCAACTTAGGAATACTTCCAATTATGAGTAACCTGAAAGAGAAGCAAGATCTCTTTATCATTACTATCAACTGAATACCATACACAAGTATCTACATCTTCGATCTCTTTGAAGAATCCCGATACTTGCTATACCTGGTTCTCTACTCTATTCAAATACCTATAACTTCTCAAAATTCGGACCCTGTGTTTCCACGAAACACCTGTCTAAAAACTAGAGAAGTCATAAGTAAACCGAATATAGTACGAGGACCATCCCCTCAGTCCTGATGGACCCTGGACAACATACAATACTCTGTATAAGTCCCTTTGAGTCTGATAACTCATTCACTGTGTGTCGTAGGTTGAAAACTGTACTTATGGTTAAGAAGAATTACACCGCTGTTTAATGCTCCTTACCTAACCATCCACTGATATAGGTAAATGTCGTAGACATAATTTCAGAAGGTATATCTCACTCTATGAAAATAGACGTACAGATATATCAATTTGAAATTGGTGCATAAAAGCGGATATTCAAAACCAAATATTTGCCGACCGGCAAACAACCCAGGTGATTTCCTCAAATATCACTGATTACCATGAATCCCGATATAATGAGGATGATCACCCAATTCCCAATAACCTACTCACACTCATCATCTGTAAAACCATACAGATGTGAGAATCAAACCTGGTAAATACATACCCTGGAGCAAGTATCTAATCGGGAAATCAGTTTTCCATTAACAGTACACAGTTGAACTGAAACATTGAAATGTTTCGATGGGGTATCCTGGTATTCCTAGTAATGCCCTTTCCATTATCCAGATTCACAACTGTAACCGTATAATTCTTTGCCACCTCTCCAAATCCCTTCATATGTCTTTAGTCATTATCTTCTGCACACCCCTTTAGGCCAAATGGTTTTCTTCCTTCCCTACCGTTCGGCACCGGCCTATGGTTTGGAAGAAGACTATCCAATAAGCATAATGGGTGTACTGTCCTAATCCTAGGAATACTCGCAATGCGAGAGAAGGTGAGGATAAAAGACAACCGAATGAACTTAATTCCTATTTCTCCTGAACCAGAATCCATCCCCGAACTGGAACAAGTTCCTTTCGAGTTCGTATATAACCATACGATGGAGTATCCAAATAAACTGTGGATCTTCGTAGTGATACGGAGTGTCCTGGAGAAATACAAAGGTGATTTTAGGATTGGCGAAGAAATACCTGGTTTGGTCGTGAATATCTGTTGCAATTTACTTTGCCCTCTTACTAATCCCTTGCTTTGTCTTAACCTAATACATTCTGCACACTATCGTTATGCTAATTGGTTTTCTTCATTCCCTACCGGTCGGCACCTGCCTATGGTTTGGAAGAAGACTATCCAATTTGCGTAATAGGTGTACTATCTCCTAAACCAAGGAGTACTCACAACTTGAGAGAAGGTAAAAGGAAAAGACAACTGAATAATCCTATCCGTTTTCTCCAGAACCGGAAACCATCCTCGAATAAATTCTTTCGAGTTCATATCTAACCATACGATGGTTTTGTCCAATGGAAGTGGACGTTCGTAGTAAAACGGGGTGTCCTGGAGAAAAGGGTAAAAGTAGGAGTGGCAATGAGGTTTGCAACTTTGACAATTCAAAAGCCGGTGTTTAAGAAGGTTCGGTCAACTTGGTCACTGAGTCAAAGTCTTAGGGTCGGGTCAATGGTCGCTGCCAAAGAGAGAGAGAAAAGAAACACTCAGCGTGCACTCTAACCTAGATCAGAATGGTTACCAATTTATCTAATCTGGAATCCTCCCACTGTACCTCAAATTCTCCTCCAAACCTGAAAGAAGAATTAGTCGGGAACACCCGAGGAGTAAAACTAACTCATCAGTGGGAATCGGGATCCAACTATCATCGCATGATAACGTGACGGAATCCGCTCACGTCAACACACTCCAGAAGGTATGCGCATATCTGGCAAGTTTCAGTTCTTTTGAAACTCCCGATGTGATTTCTGCCCCATGCTCTTATGACCTTGGCGAAGGTCAACAAATCATAAGTCACATGTCAAGTTCTACCCGTCATTATCCAGGTTAATTTGAATCCACCCGTACAAGCCCTTGACGAAGGTCAACAAGGCTATACGACTGTCCCAAACCAACGCATCTATCTATGCAGCAGAAAAATAACAAGCAGCTACCATACACTATGCCTTGACGAAGGTCAACAAACATAGCATGAATACTACGTGCTACCCATCTGAAATGACGGAGGGCTACGAATGGTTTCTGGCGAAAACCTTTAACGTAATGAACTTGATATCGTTGAAGGAACGGATAGCTTTTTGAAAATATAGTGACGAAAACCGTTGCTAAAGAGGTCACTCCCGGTGAAGGGATCTCGGCTCTTTCCCCGTAGAATGGGGTGCAGGATATTCCAAATGAATACCACGGTGCAAAGCAAAAGTAATCGGCTATAGTGAAGTTAATGCCCTGACGCAAACTTCTGTCCAAGGGGTCACTCCCGGTGAAGGGATCTCGGCCCTTGCCTCGTCGACTGAGGAGCAGGATATTCCAATGAATACCACGATGCAAAACAAAAGTAAACGTCCTTGCAATAACAGCCTTTTGAAAAGTGTTCCAACAACATCAGATTAGGTTTGTTTTAACTTGCATTGATTCGAATCAATGCAGTCCCATCAATTGATCACACCAAAAAGAACGAAAATATACTGATGTACGTATATGCCATCCGCATTCGCCACTGGGTCCCGTCATTACCCGTTAGGTTAGCTTACTAACGACAGAGCGGGGACTGGACTAGCGCGGATGCAAAACATATGCAACATCTACTAATATATATACCAATATATTATATTTCGCTCAAGGCGTGAAAGAAATGCAACATCACAGAGAATGAACAGCATCACAGAAACAATACAGATATCTGGGATCCCCGGGTTTCACAGAGCCGCTGAAACCCGACGTTCCCCTGGTCGTGTGGATAGCCTGTGCAATGAAATCCTAGACCCCTACGGGCGCGGCAAGTCACCCGCCAAAACCTGAAGCGAGGCAGACCCCTTCAGCGCCGTGAATGGACCACCCAGCACTTCACGGAATCCGGCAACTTGGGCACCCCTCCTGGGTCAACCTGTACCCCCTACGAGTGCGACGAATAGCCCGCCAATCCTAGAGTGAAGCCCCCTCCGTCTCAATGCCATGAGATGCGGGCTTGTTGCCCTCCAGAACCCGGCTATCCGTGCACCCCTCCGCGGGGCAACCTAGTACAGAAAATAAAATATACATACACCGGGTACATCGACCGCAACCAGGTCGTGCCCCAAAATAATAATACAAACAGGCAGTGACGGCAGTCCACATGTCGGACGCTCGCCCCGCAATATCAAATATACATAATACAACAAAACTGTACTAGCATTGCATCCAGGCTATCCCTACGACCGATCCGCAACAACACAGCAAATACATAGAACATCAACGTGAAAGTCACGTTCGCAAATCCGTCTAACCGGGCTATAGCAGTTAGACAGGATTTACCGATCGAGTGACATTCACGGTCGCAGATATAATGTAAATACTGTGAAAAATGTGTTTAAAATTTTCCGATTGACCAAAAATTAACAAGTGGGCCCCAAACCAATACTGCAGCACTCACAGAAATAATTGGCCCAATTTTAATATTCCAAAACCCCAGAAATTAACCCAGAAAGAAACTGGAAAAATATGATAACATGATGAAGCTACAGTGCGGCGGAAGAGCGGCGGGAAGTGTGTTTTCGCGGCGCTTCCGCGCTCCTGTAGATGAATCACTATATCGTATTTTTGCAGAATTCTTATATCTTTTGGTAGATCACTTTTCTGTCACCTGAAAAATTTTTAGACACCAAAAAATCTCAACAGAAAACTGATGTGAACACAAATTGGGTTTTCGGAATTTTGGTCGAT
Organism: Agapanthus africanus; assembly: GCA_030015575.1. Lineage (NCBI taxonomy): Eukaryota > Viridiplantae > Streptophyta > Magnoliopsida > Asparagales > Amaryllidaceae > Agapanthus > Agapanthus africanus. Next base: position 100,894,779 of record CM057347.1, on the reverse strand, counting down.
CGGAACTGAAAAACACATCAAACGAAGCTAGACGAAGTTAATGGCGAGGCTCTGATACCAATGTAAGTTCACGGCGGCGCCCCGGCCGTCAATCCGACGCCGGAAAGCGGAAGCGGTGAATAACTTAAATTTTGCGGACTTAGCAAACCGGCACCACCGCGCACTATAACCCGGATCGAAAACCATTAACTAGTCTAAGCTACTTAACAAGATGGGTTAGAGATATACCGACGATCCAAGTCCTCCGGTCTTCTCGTCATGGTCCCGATCTCCTGCGGAAAAGTCCCGTCTCCTCCTCGTCGCCGGAAGTGCACCACATCGCCTTCTTCGTTTACGGGCTCCCACCTCAATGCCGAGGCAACTCGGGCACGAAGCCGGCTACTCGACGTGCCCAAGAATTGCTGTAGAATGTTTGGTAGAGCTTGTGTCTCACTTTTGGGGTTGTGGAATTGCCATTTTGTGGAGGAAAAGAGAGGAACTTTTGGAGAGGGTTCTAATGTGATTTTTGGAGAATGAAGAGAACCAAAAATTGCCACACCAAAAACAATCACCCCACTCCTTAAGAATGGCCGGCCCTCTTTGTGAATGGGGAGAGAGTGTGAGTGAAGAGAGAGCCAAGGATTAATCAATCACCACCATAATGCAAGGGAGAAAGAAAAGCTCATGATATCAAGAAATGATTGCAAGTAAAACCAACACTCGTCCAACCATCATCACCAAACTCATCATCAACAACCATGATGATCACTAAAAGTCAAGCAATCATGAAGCTAGAAGTCAAGGTCAATGAGAGGCTATCATGATAAAACAAAGATGCAAAGACCCCCTCCACAAATGCCTATTTGCAACAATGCAAATAAGCCCTCCTCCACCAATCTTCGGCCAATGAACGGAACAATGGAAATTGGCCGAAACGGAAAGCAAACTGGCAACTCCAGAAAACTGGTCCCGTAATAAATTACAGGAAAACCCCGATACTGTGCATACACACCCGCATTTGTATTCCGACCGAAATACAAATGCAATGAGACAAAATCTCCACTGTACTATACTAGGATCCGGCTTATACCAAAGCCGGCTAGTAATATCCGTTCGATCCTGATCCGTGCAATACCGCACGTATCTGATCGAACCCTGCCATATAACCATACGGCCTATAGTACAGACTGTCCGATCCTGATCCGTGCAATACCGCACGTATCTGATCGGACCCTGCCATATCTCCATACGGCCTCTACAACCTTTCGCCCGAAAGCTGAGTAACTGAATGTGGGGGACTCTAAAGACTCGTCAATACTATGGCTGTGGATTTAACCACTAGCACGTCAGAGGTATATGCCAATACGTGACGGGCCACCAGCTATTGACCAAAAGGGACGTCGATGAGGAAGCTCACCCCGACACCCAACTGAGCCTGTCAGTGACAATATCCGTGCAGTCCGGTCCGTTCGTCTATGAGTATCGCATGGCGGGCCTAGGGGGTTGGTAAAAGTCAGACCCCCAAAAGCGGTACAAGTCGTGTCGGAGTGTAGCCCAGAACACCCTGAGATACTACTGGAATACCTACCAGTAAATCTCCTTGCCTTGGCCAAGGACTTTGTGTAATGGCTCTCCTAGACACAGCACGACCTCACCCCCAATACCGGGAGAGACGAACCCCTGAAGATACGCTCACTGCCTCCATGTGGCTCGGGACTGTACCCAACTAAAACCTGTTTGCACGACTCCTTTGAGCCGTGGTAGGGTAGTAATCAAAGTACAGTGGGAACTCACACGAGACAAATGACGATCCCCAGGTCGATGAACTAACCTGCACACATGTCACCAGGGAACTGCCATCTGACGTCTGGTATATGACCAACTAGCATGTTCCCGGCGAGTCCTGTCCGGTGTACTCATAACCCAATGAGCACCTGTATACATCTTAGGTGATCCAACTGACACCAGTGGCTTGTGAGACCGGCCACCGCCCCTCGTCGGGGTCTCGACTGTATACACTAGTCTACTAATGGAGTATCGATGCCCAGTCTCGAAACTCCCACGACTAGGGACCTTTTAAGGATAAGCTTATAGACCCCCAGCTCCCACTTATATGATCGCCCTCATACTGCTGGTGGTCAAGCAAGAATCCTAGGGGCTCTATCAACGTGTAATAGCGACGTGTCATGTCACCTAAAGCAGTACACGATGATAAAGGTAAACCAGATAGCATACCATCATCTCGAGTAAGACTGTCCTACCGGGATAGGTCCTCCCTCAATCATTACAATCACGTACCTGTGACCTAATAATTGACTCTGAGGGCACTATCCCCAACAAATTAATCCCGGCTAGTCATTCCTTTTAGGGTTTGAAGGAAGATTTGATAAAAACAGTGGGAGCCATCCTGATTAGATAAAATAATAACCAATCTGATCTTGGAAGAGCATACACTGAGTGTTTTCTTCTCTCTCTCTCTAGGCAGCGACCATATCATGCCTTAATCAAGATGATAATATGGATGTATTGACCGAACCCGCATGTTATACTGTGCTGGGGAACGTTGGTTCCATTCTTTCTTATAAGAGTTATAAGACTGAACAGGATATAGGGGAATACCAGGATTCCCATGCCACCCGAACGAAGAAAGTGCATGATGATGCATCTTCTTCGAGTGTGTTCATTACCAAGAACTGTTTCTTAGTATCCTTTACGTCCTGGGTATGAGATACCGGATCGGGATCCCACATATGTAATCTGTTACATGGGCTACAGAAAGGTAGAGAGCTGAGAACGGGTGATAAAATTTCAAGAGTTGGAAACGGTGCAATTGTTGCAGCCATGTTGTTGGCAGTTATCACCCTATATTATCAAGTACATTGATTCTGAATGAATGTTATTAGATACCGAACCTGATATACAATATCATATCAGTCTCTTTATTTAGTAAAGAAGGATATAATTTTGTATTGTTGGATAATGCTTTGATCATTTCCTATATCAAGAGTTGATCGGTTCAGGCACGTTATCTAAAAGCATATACGTTCTAAATCAAACTACAGTTCTCAACGTACAGAACACGCACAAGAGGAAGAGTTCAGAAATGAACGAATCTTTCTTGAGGCATTATAGACTAGGTCATATCAATGCGACCCGACTAGCTAAGTTACATTAAGATGCATATTTAAATCAGTTTGAATTTACATCTTGTGAAACTTGCCAGTCATGTCACAAAGATAAGATGACCATAGCTCCGTTTATTGGAAACGGAGAAAGAACTCTTGGGATTGATACATGATGATGTATGTAAGTCTCATGTCTACACATGCCAGTACTGGTTCTTTATACTTTATTACATTCACTGATGATCTCTTAAGATTCGGACATATGTTCCTGTTGGAACACAAGTCTGAAACTTTTGAGATATTCAAGGAATGTAAATTAGAAGTAGAGAACCAAAACGGGTATAAGTATTATGTCCTTTGATGTGATCAGGGAGGAGAATACTTGAGCACCAAATTCCTGGACTATTCTAAAGAAGAATGAGATTCTCTCTCAGCATTACTCCTCTGTATACACCACAGCACGACGGTGTAATGGGGCGGAGCAATCGTACCCTATTAGATATGGTGCGCTCTATGATGAGTACTACTGAGTTGCCTATTTCCTTTTGGGGGTTATACACTTGTGAAGCTGCATACCTATTGAATTGGGTTCCAACCAAATTAGGTGCCTACCACTCCATATATGATATGGTATGGGAAGAGCCCATGTCTTAAGTGAGTTAAGATTTGGGGTTGTCTGGCCTATGTCTAAAAGCAAAATTCCGACAAGCTCGAGGCAAGGTCAGTTCTGTGGAAGTTTGTTGGATATCCTAAGCATTTGCAAGGGAATATCTTCTACCGCACCGAGCAAAAAAAGGTGTTTTATTTCTCGGCATCCCACCTTTTTAGAAAAGGAATTTATTTTGGAAAAGAAATTAGTGATCATGAGGTAGAACTGGAAGGAGTTCCAGCTATACAAACTACAGCTGACGATTTGGTAGAACCGGAGGATTTAATAGTTCCCGACGAACCTCAGCCTCTCCGCCGATCTGGTAGGGTTCCTCATCCACCTAAGAGATAGTTCGATTTTCTCAATGACAGTGGGAGTGAGGATTGCATCATGAGATGATGACCTAACTAGTTTCGAGCAAGCCATCGGGAGTTGTGACTCTGTAAGAATGGTTGGATGCTAAGCGATCTGAGATGGAATCCATATACACCAACAAAGTATGAACTTTGGTTGCTTTATCTGAAGGGTTAAATCCCTATCAGGAGCAAGTATATCTTGAGAAGATTACTTGGTGTAGATGGAAAAGTTGAGACTTTCAAAGCTAGACTTGTTGTAAAAGGTTCTCGCCATTAACCAGGTATGGTTTTTGATGAAACCTTTTCTCCAGTACCTATGCTTAAGTCTATCCGAATCCTACTTGCCATTGCTACATACCATGACTACGATATCTGGCGGTTGGGTGTCATGACTGCTTTTCTAAATAGTAATTTAGAAGAGAGCGTCTATAAGTACACAGCCAGAGGGCTTCGTAGACAGTGGGAGCAGCGAAAACGTGTGCAAGTTGCTTTATGGGTTAAAGCAGGCATCGCGGAGTTGGAACATCTGTTTTGATATGGTAGTCAAAGAGTTTGACTTCATCAAAATGGTAGATGAACCTTGTATATACAAAAAGGTAGTAGGGAGTATGGTTGCGATCCTCGTATTATACGTGGATGACATACTCTTGATAGGAAAGGAGTTTCCTGTGCTACGCTCGGTCAATCTCCTCTTATCATAAGGATTCTCCATATAGGATCAAGGTGATACCTCCTAAATCCAGAGTTTTGGATCTATGAGATGGATCTAAGTGGATATTAGGATTCTCACTAGGTGTAGTGAGATGGTATCAATCGATCCTGGGGAGAATCACTGGAAGGCTTCCAGGGTGGTAAGGTCGACTGAATGTCAGTCACAGGCATTATCTTTACCCTCAGTGGAGGGACGGTATGTTGGAAGAGTTCCAAACCAAATACCATGACAAACTAGACGATAAAGGCTGGATACATCGCTACCAAAGATGCTACCAAAGAGGAAGTCTGGGTGTATATTAGTTCATGAGATGAACTTCGATCCTACCATTGTGTGACAATGGAGTTGTAGCTTAGGCCTAGGAACCCCCATCCCATCAGTGATCCAGACATATTCTAAGGCAGTATCACTTGATCATGGAGATGGTTGATCTTCAGGGGATCGAGGTTAGGAGAGTAGACTCAGAGGACAACACGGCGGATCCACTCACGAAGGCCATTTCTCAGAGAGAGACTTTTATGGGATAGTTGAGTATGAGATACTACAACCACTGCTATATGATGGCCCTGGTGCAAGTGGGAGATTGTTAATTATATGTATGCCCTAGAGGCCATTACTGTACATGAGATGTATATTGTAGTGGATGCTTGGACATATATAGGGAGGACTTTCTTGCTCGACATGATAGTATGCTATCTGGTTACTCTTTACCTTAACATGTACACTGATTGTCTCTCTGTTACATATTGGTAAAGCTCTTAGGATGTGTACTTGACTATCAGAACTATGATGCACATCATACTAGTGGGGCCATGGTAGTCCATAAGTTCATCCTTCAATGTTCCTAGTCATAGGTGTATCGAGACAGGGTATCGATATACCAGAGTAGACTAGCGTATACGCTTCTCGACCCATGAGATAGGCGATGGATGATCCCATATCCATTGGTGTTTGACATCAGAGATGGTATATGGGTGCTCAGTGGAGACTGGGTACACTGGACGGACTCGCCGAGAACTCCCAGATGGTTTTATACCTCACGTCAGATGGCAGTTCTCTGGTGACACTAGTACAGGTTAGTCTGTAGACCCGAGATCGTCATAGAGTCTTGTGTGATTCCCACTGTGCTTTGATTTCCACCTTACCACGTCCAAGAGGGCATGCAAAACGGTGGTTTTTGGGTACAGTCCCGAGTCACATGGAGGCAATGAGCGATAGGAGGGGTTTCGTCTCTCCCGGTATTGGGAGTTGATGTTGCGCTGTGCTCGATTGGCTATAACAAGGAAGTCCCTGGCCAGGGCTGATTTAGAGATTTACTGGTAAGTGTTACCAGTAGTTTCTTGACCCGTTATGAGCCTCATATCGGCATGACTTATCGGTTATTGGGGTCTGACGTTTACCACCCCTAGACTTGATATGCGACATATCAGACGAGGAGACCGGACTGTACGGCAAGTGTTACCGTCAGGCTTTTGCAGGACTTGGAGCAGGCTTGCTTGCTGATCTTCTGATCGCTCAATACCCGGGTAGCTGTTACGTCCAGCTAGTACCGCTGACGGCTTGTGGGTGCTTGATGTGATCATCACCTACTGCCGGCGTATTGATGAGTCTTTAGAGTCCTACATAGTGGTTTTACTGGCTTAGGCAAAACGAAATAAGAGCATATATGTGATATGTGTGGGACCGAGAATAATGCGTGTATGTGATACCGTATTTTATTCTCGCGACTTTTGTATCGGTCGCTTATATGAGATATAGCCAGGTTATCGAATCAAGTGTTGATTCGATAAGTTGGTACATTTAGTGTTAGTCGGTTATATGAGATACAGCCGGATTATTAAATCAAGTGTTGATTTGATAATTTAGTGTATAATTGTATATTTGAGATACTAATTTACATTAACTAACATTGGCTCACTTAAGCATTCTTTTCTCATTTGTGTGTACATGCAATATATATGTGATATATATTGATGTGCATTGTTTATTTGTGTGTGTCATGGTTGTTGATACACAATACATGGGTGTATGAGACATACACCATACCAATTATAATGGTGGGCTTTTAATATTTAAGATAAATCCAAATTAGTGGAAACTAAATCAAATGCATGAAGCTTGTGAGTGCATTTGACCAAGTCCACTAGTTTTGTTTTATTTTAGATATTTATTAATCTAACCATTTTAATTAGCCATGGTTATGTCTCTACATGAGTTAGTATATGATAAACACTCACCCATGGTTTATTCACTCACTTGATCATTTTCATTCTCTTCTCATTTCTTCATCTTCGTCCTCAACCCAAAAGAGCTCTCTAGGGTTTGATAAAAGTGAGAAAATATTGTGATAAAAATAATTCTAAAGTGAGCTCACTTCCTATTTCATCATCCCCTACTAGATTAGCACTTTAGTATAGGGTGTTAGATTCACTAATCCTTTAGTTAGTGAAGTAGTAGCTTGAGTTAGTATCCCTTCGACGTAGATCATCTTCGGCCTCGAAGACTTTAAGCAAGATCGCTCTTTTCACCTTGAGAAGCCATGCATGAGTCCAGGAGTACCTTGATCACAGCGAAGGGACTACTACAAGGAGCTATTGAAGCGAAGGACCGATCTACAAAGGTTGTATTTCTAGTTCACTTAGATGTAAAAGAGTTTACATTTGTTCCGTATTATTTTATAGTTATCGATTCTAGTTTAGGGTTCCTTAAAACGACAATTTTTGAAAAACGGCATGGACGATGCCTCCCGAAACCTTGCTGCCGTCGATGGGAACCCTACACAGAGTGGCTGTCTGAGTTTTAGTTTTCCCTCTTCTGAGGGACAGTATGTTGGACAGATGGTCCAAGCGGATACTGAGGAAGGCATAGCGCAGGATACTGATTAAATTCAGTGGATGATACAGTCTAAGAAGTTTGCTGGATTTGGAGTTCATTTGTGAACTGGGTCCCATCATATATCTAGACAAATTTTAAGACAAAGTATTGCTCATTTCGGGAGATAGTTATTCTCCGCGGAGTTGAGATATAGAGAGATAAAGAAAGAAACACTGGAGCGGATCCACTCACTGAGGCTATTTCTCGAACACAATAGTTTCACAACAGGATTTGTGAGACTGATTAGTAGAGAAGTTGGGTGTTCGGTATCACACGGGCTGTGAGTATGCGACATCGCAATAATTGGCCTCAAGTGCAAGTGGGAGATTGTTTCCTATAGTGCCCTCAAGGCAATTATCGTAGTCGCAGGCAGGTGATTATGATGATTGAGGGAGGACCTATACCGGTAGAACAGTCTTACTCGAGATGATAGTATGCTATCTGGTTTGTCTTTATCATCACTATTACATGTTGATAGAGTCCAGAGGATTCTTGCTTGACTACCAGTATTATGATGGCGATCATATACGTGGGAGATGGTGGTCTATAAGCACATCCTTAAATATCCCTAGTCATGCGAGTTTCGAGACTGGGCATCGATACTCCAGAATAGACTAGTGTATACTGATCGAGACCCCGACCAGGGACGGTGGCCCGGTCTCACAAGCCATTGGTGTTAGTTTGTTCACCTAAGATAGTATACAGGTGCTCATTGGGTTATGAGTACACTGGACGGACTCGCCGGGAACCTGCTAGTTGGTACTATACCTATTGCCAGATAGCAGTTCCCAGGTGACATGTGTACAGGTTAGTCTGTCGACCTGAGATCGTCATTTGTCTCGTGTGAGTTCCCACTTGTTAGTGTATATGCCCTAGATGCCATTACTGTATCATACTAGTATGTATATTACTTGATGGAAGCTTGGAATAGTCATAGTTGTATATACAATCTTGCTCGAAATGGTAGTATGCTACTTGGTTTGTCTCTGCTTTAATGTGTACATGTGTTTCTTTTATTATATCACATATACGCATTAGTGGAGCCCTTAGGATCTTTGCTTGATTACCAGCGTTGTGATGGCGCTCACACTCGTGGGGGCTGGGTAATCCATAAGCACATCCTTATACAGGTCCCTAGTCGTAGGACTATCGAGACAGGGCATCGATACTCCGGAGTAGACTAGCGTATGCGCTTCTCATCCCAGCGTGGGAGACGGTCTGTCCCACTGCCGTCAGTACGTCGTACTTGAGATAGTATGCGGGTGCTCGTTAGGTTACGAGTACACTGGACAGGACTCGTCGGGAACTGTTGGTTGGTATTATACCTATCGTCGGTTATCAGTTCCCGGATGACATGAGTACAGCTTAGTCCGCTGACTTGACACTGTCACTTCGCCTCGAGTGTGTTCCCACTGTACTTTGATTACTACCCTACCACGGCTCAAAGGAGTCATGCAAACAGGTAGTAGTTGGGTGCAGTCCCGAAGCACTTGGAGGCAGTACCGGTTAGACAGGATTCGTCTCTCCCGGTATTGGGGGTTGACATCGCGCTGTGTCCAGGAGAGCCATTACACAAGTAGTCCCTGGCCAGGGCAAGCGAGATATACTGGTAGGTTTCCAGTGTTATCTCAGGGTGTTCTGGGCTACACTCCGACACGACTTGTACCGCTATTAGGGGACTGACGTTCACCGCCCCCCTAGGCCTGCCATGCGATGTATCAGACGAACAGACCGGACTGTACGGAGACTGTCACATACAGGCTCAGTAGGAGTTCAGATGGGGTCACCTCGTCAGTCTTCTTATCGGCATCTACCTGGGGACCGTTACGTACAGCTAGTGCCGCTTGCGGTCTGTGGTTAAACCCACTGCCAGCGTAGTGTCGAGTCTTTAGAGTCCCACACAGAGAGCTGTTCGCCTTTAGGCAAAATGAGTAGAGGTCGCATGGTTTTGCGACAGGGTTCGTTCACATCCGCGCACTTGTGCACGTTTGCTGTCCGGACAGCTTATACTAGCGGGCTTTAGTTTAAGCCAGATCCTAGTATATGATTTGGGATTGGTTTTATCTCATTGTATTCGTGTTCCTCGGATCACGAATACGGGTGCGTATGCACAGTTGACTGAGACAGAGGCAGAGGACTTTGATTAGGGTTAAGGACCATTGTCATTTTGTTAACCCTAATGCTTATGTGTGTATTATGATTAATTGATATTAGTTATATATAATTGTGCATGGTTAGGGTTGTTGACATTTTGACCATACTTGACTTGTTGACCTTGGTCGACATGTTGACCATCATCATTCCATATGAAAGATGCTCTTTGATCCTTGCAATTTTCATTTAATGTGAAATGATAATGGTCAAGTCTTGATTAAACCATGACAATTATCTTGCTAATTATCTTTTTACATAATTCACACATATATGTGAGAATGGTTCTATTATTCTCTCATTCTATCATATTGATTCTCTCTCCACCTCTTCCTCTCTCTCAAGCTCTTCCCTCTCATGTGTTGAGAAACACTTGAGCTTGAGTTAAACCTCTCCAAAGTAATCTCTACTCTCATCTAAGGTTCTAGGATTAGCACTTCTAGCATCTTAGTTACTTCTAGCTTGAAGTTGAAGCCAAAGGTTGAGGCACTCGGGTGGATCCTTCTTCGACTAGAGAAGGCGACAAGGTGATCTCTTTTTTCCACTCCAAGGAGCAAGGAGAGAAGGACATAAAGCCCAAGGTATAACCTTTCTTCCATATAGCTAAATCTAGTTAGCTTTTAGTTAGTTTTTGTTTAGCAAAGATCCTCCTTAAGCTAGTCCATGTTGCCTAGTTCGATAAAAATCCGATTTTTAATCCGTTTTCCGCCTCCCCGCAAGCACCGGGATGGGCAACGTGGACTTACAGTGGTATCAGAGCCTAACTAAACATAAACTAGCTAGTTAGTAAAGTGTATGGAAGTTCGATCGGAAAAATCGCAAAATTAAAACATCAAAACCCTAAGTTTCTGTTTTTTTTTTGGTTTATTTCTGCCCAGATTTTCCAGAAAAGAAATTTGTATTTGGGGTACCTATAAATCCGTATTTTTGATCGAACTTCACTACACTTTGACTAATGGGTTATATCTGTGATGTTTATATGTATTGAACATCTGCTAATCGCTATACGTCGATTAGTGGGGGTTATACATATCTGTGATCTGTGTTTGTTGATGGTATGTGTATATGAATGCGTTGGATTGTCGCGGGTGAATAGCCGGGGGGTTTTGTGAGACGAGAGTTTTCTTTTCTTTCAATTCATGTAACATGTAAATTGATGTAATATTATTTATATGGCCGCACAACCGGGTCGGGGTTGTAGCCGTCATTGTATAATTCTTTTTACTGTTTTTGCTCCTAGGATAGACCCATGGAGGGGGTGCACAAACTACCGGGTATCTCGAAGTGCCGAGTGGCCTACTCACGGAGTTGAGGGAGGTTGCTTCGCTTCGGGTACTTGGCGGGTAGTTTTCCGCACCCGTAGGGGTCTTGGGTGGGGTATTGGCTATTCACCGCGACCGTGTAATCCGTTTTTCGTTGCAGGCTCGAACGGATTGCGGGTTCCTAGTATATCCAATATATTCATCTGTGATCTGTAATGTCTATCATTGCTACATATTTATATATGATAACTATTTAGGTGTTGCGTATGTTTTGCATCCGCGCTAATCCAGCCCCCGCTCTGTCGTTAGTTAAGTAACCTAAAGGGTGATGACGGGACCCCGTGGCGAATGCGGATGGCATAAGCGTACACCATATTTTGGTTGTTTTCTGCAATGATAGGATTAAATGATGGGACGCATTAAAAGAACTAATGCAAGAAAATAAACCAAATAAAAGTCGATTGGAACACTTTGAAAACCACTCGATTCTTTTCAAAACCAAACTTTTAAATGCGGAGCTTGAACCACTCCTTTTAAAAGCTATCTCGTTCCATCGATTATATCAAGTTCACTACGTTCACGGTTTCGCCAAAACCATTCGTAGCCCTCCGTCATTCCACATGAATGGTCAAAAAGTATTCAAGCTATGTATTTTGGCCAAAGTCAAGGCATAGTGATTGGTAGCTATTGGGTATTCATGTGCAGCATAGGTAGATGCGTTGGTTTGGGACAGTCGTGCTGCCATTTTGGCCAAAGTCAAAGGTAGGTACGGGTGGGTCCAAATTAACCAGGAGAATGACGGGTAGAACTTGACATGTGACTTATGATATTTTGGCCAAAGTCAAGGTCATAAGAGCATGGGGCAAAAATCCACATCGGGAGTTTCATAAGTACTGAAACTTTCTAGCGCTGCATACCATTTGGAGTGTGATGATTCTGGTAGGATTCCTTCGGTTTTATCACGCGATGATATTTGGATCCCGATCCTACTGTGAGTATATGCTACTCCTCGGGAAAACTCTCACTTAACGATCAATGCTATAAACCTAGTAGGTGTCTAGAAAGGTGTTAGCGGGGCTACGCCCACAGGGAAAAGAGGTTACTTAATTAAGGAACTTCGCGAAAGCGTTGGAAAACCTCCCTCGAAGTACCGACACTGGCCTGGCTGAACGGTTAAGCAAGTATTGTACGGTGAGATTGATCCCGACTAATTCTTTCTTTATGGTTTGAGATGGGATTCGAGAGACAGTGGGAGCCATCCTGTTTAGACAAAATAAAAACCACTCTAAACTTGCAAGAGCATCATGCTAAAGTGTTTCTTTTCTCTCCCCTAATTGCAGCGACCAATCAAGATGACCGGACTTAAGTTATTACTAGATAAAAACATACTGACAGGGCCAAACTACAAAGATTGGCTCAGGAATGTCAAGATGGCAATCACTTACGACAAGTTGGGGTATCTCCTTACCACCAAAGCTCCCCCTGTCCCAGGTCCCAAAACCAGTGTCGTAGATAGGGAAATCTATAAGACCTGGGAAATAGATTGTGCGAAGGCCAAATGCCTCGTGCTTGGCTCGATGGACAACGAACATCAGAGGAGGCACGAGAATATGGACCTAGAGTCCATATTTCTTCATACAAAAGAACTGTATGGAGAGCGGTCTCGTATCGCCAGATACGAAGTGTCGAAGAAGTTGTTTTCGGCAAGGTTGGCCGTCGGATCATCGGTAGCGGAACACGTGCTTAAGATGATTGGCTACATAGAGGAGCTCGCGGAACTTGGGACCACGTTGGAGAATGAGCTCTATACGGACTTGATTCTCCAGTCCCTTCCTTCCACTTACGCCCAGTTCATCCTGAACTTCAACTTACAGGAAAAGGAAGTTAACTTTCAGAGCTCCTCAACATGCTGAGGAGTGCAGAGGGCACCCTACAGAAAGGTAGGGAAACATCCACTTTGTTTGTAGGAGGATCTTCCTCTTCTAAGTCCAGGGCGAAAGCCAAGGGAAAGAAGAAGAAAGGCCCCGCCAAACCAAGGGGCGGTGTTAGTAAAGTGGATACGAAGGGAAAGGCAAAAGCAACAAAGGTAGCGGGGAAGCTTGTGGGGAAAGAAGAGTGCTTTTACTGTCACAAAAGTGGACACTGGAAACAGGATTGCAAGGCTTGGAAGGCCAGAACCCAGAATCTGAAGCGAGTTGCGGCTTCAGCTTCAGGTGTGTATGTTATTGAAAACTGTCTATCAATAAACTCTACTTCCTGGGTATTGAATACCGGATCAGGATCTCATATCTGTAATTCTTTGCAGGCGTTGAGAAAGCGTAGGTTTTTGAAGGCAGGTGACATGACCCTCAGAGTTGCAAACGGAGCTAGCATGGATGCTGAGGCCGTGGGGGACTATCACCTGGGAATATCAGATGGACACTTTTTAGTTTTGCGTAGTTGTTATTTTGTACCAAATGCAACCTGTAATATCATTTCTGTATCTTTATTATCTAAAGAAGGTTATGAATTTGCATTTGTAAGTAATGTAGTGAACATTCACCTTAATCAAGTTTTGATTGGGTCAGGTACATTAAACAACGGTATATACGTATTAAACCAACCACAGATTTTCAATGTCCAGAATACACACAAAAGAAAGTCTCCAGAAATCAATAAAACTTTCTTATGGCATTGTAGACTGGGTCACATCAATGAGAGAAGGTTGACTAAGTTACATACAGAAGGATATTTGGATCCATTCGAATATCAGTCATATGCAACTTGTCAATCCTGTCTCAATGGAAAGATGACAAAGACTCCGTTCACTGGACACGGAGTAAGAGCGAGCGAGCTCTTGGGACTCGTACACAGCGACGTGTGCGGTCCAATGTCTACGCATGCACGAAGCGGTTATTCTTATTTCATTACTTTTACGGATGACTTTTCAAGGTACGGTTATATCTTCTTAATAAAACATAAATCCGAGGCTTTTGAAAAATTCCAGGAATATAAGAATGAAGTAGAAAAACAAACAGGCAAAAGTATCAAGGCACTGAGATCTGATCGAGGTGGTGACTACTTGAGTGCCGAGTTCCTGGGTTACTTGAAAGAGAATGGAATTCTCTCTCAGCTTACTCCTCCATACACTCCGCAACATAACGGTGTATCGGAGAGACGGAACCGAACCCTATTGGATATGGTACGGTCCATGATGAGTAACGCTGAGTTGCCGCGATCGTTCTGGGGATATGCGCTAGAATCAGCTGCATACCTTTTGAACCGAGTTCCTACTAAGACTGTGCCTACTACACCATATCAGATGTGGTGTGGGAAGAGACCCTATCTTAATCACATTAAGACATGGGAATGTCCATCTTTTGTCAAAAAGCAGCATGCAGACAAGCTCGAGGTACGCTCAGTACAGTGCAAGTTTGTGGGATATCCAAAGAACTCCAAGGGATATTTTTTCTATTGCGAAGAGGAACAAAAGGTTTTTGTTTCTCGCCATGCCCACTTTCTAGAACACCAGTTCATAGAAAAAGAAATAAGTGGGAGCGCAATAGAACTAGAAGAAATTCCAGAACCACGAGCTATTACTGAAAGCTTAATAGAACCAGAGGGTTCGAAAGATCAGGACATTCCCACGCCACTCCGCAGGAGTAGTAGGCAGTCTCATCCGCCCGAGAGATACTACGGTTTTCTCATTGACGGGGATAGAGAGGATTGCATCATAGATTGTGATGAGCCTACTAGCTTCCAGCAAGCCATTCAGAGCGTCGACTCGGTAAAATGGTTGGATGCAATGCGGACCAAAATGGAGTCCATGTACACCAACAAAGTATGGACGTTGGACATTGCTCCAGATGGGATAAAACCCGTAGGATGCAAGTGGATCTTCAAAAGGAAGATTGGTGTAGATGGACAGGTTGAGACCTATAAAGCTAGACTGGTTGCAAAGGGTTTTCGTCAGCGACCTGGTTTGGACTATGACGAAACCTTTTCTCCAGTAGCTATGCTGAAATCCATTCAGATCCTTCTTGCCATTGATGCCTTCCACGATTATGAGATTTGGCAGATGGACGTAAAGACCGCTTTTCTAAATGGACATTTAGAGGAGTGTGTCTATATGGACCAGCCAGAGGGTTCCATTCAGAGTGGGAGCAGCGGAAAGGTGTGCAAGTTGCTCAAGTCCATTTATGGACTAAAGCAGGCATCGCGGAGTTGGAACATCTGTTTTGATGAGACGGTCAAGGAATTTGGCTTTATCAAAAATCCAGATGAACCATGCATCTATTGTAGATTTGTAGCGAGAACTGTAGTATTCCTCGTTTTATACGTAGATGACATTCTCTTAATAGGAAATGACATTCCTATGCTACAATCTGTCAAGAGGTTCTTGTCACACAGGTTCTCCATGAAAGACCTGGGTGATGCCTCATACATTCTGGGGATCCGGATCTACCGTGACAAATCCAAGAGGATTTTAGGACTCTCACAGTCCAGGTACATCGACACCATACTGAAAAGATTTAGTATGGAAGATTCCAAGCGCGGTAATCTACCGGCTTGTCACATGATCACCCCCTCCAAAGAGATGTCTCCCAAGACTGATTTGGAGAGGGATCGCATGTCTATTATACCCTACGCTTCTGCGGTAGGCTCTATAATGTATGCGATGTTGTGTACCAGACCAGATGTGTCTTATGCACTGAGTGTGGTAAGCAGGTATCAGTCAAACCCTGGGGAGATACATTGGATAGCGGTAAAGAACATTCTCAAGTACATGAGAAGGACTAAGGAGATGTTCTTGGTGTATGGCGGAAAAGACCTCCAGATTGAGGCCTTTGCTGACTCCAGCTTCCAGAGTGACAAGGATGATTCCAAGTCCATATCGGGTTTTGTCTTTACCCTCAATAGAGGGACGGTGTGTTGGAAGAGCTCCAAACAGGAAACCGTTGCTGACTCGACTATGGAAGTGGAATACATCGCTGCATCTGATGCCGCAAAAGAAGCTGTCTGGATGAGGAAGTTCTTGAAAGAACTTCAGGTGGTTCCGTCCATTGTTGATCCAATACCTCTGTATTGCGACAACAACAGGGCTATAGCTTTAGCGAAGGAACCCAGGTCCCATCAGAAATCCAGACACATCTTGAGGCGGTATCACCTGATCAGGGAGATCGTGGATCGCCAGGAGATCGACGTTCGGAGGGTTGCTTCAGAAGATAACACTGCAGATCCATTCACGAAGGCCTTACCCCAGACTCAGTTCGAGCGGCTGATCGAGATGATAGGTCTTCGATACGCCAGTATATGGCCTTAGTGCAAGTGGGAGATTGTTAGTGTATATGCCCTAGAGGCCATTACTGTATCATACTAGTATGTATATTACTTGATGGAAGCTTGGGATATTCACAGTTGTATATACAATCTTGCTCGAAATGGTAGTATGCTACTTGGTTTGTCTCTGCTTTAATGTGTACATGTGTTTCTTTTATTATATCACCTATACGCATTAGTGGAGCCCTTAGGATCTTTGCTTGATTACCAGCATTGTGATGGCGCTCACACTCGTGGGGGCTGGGTAATCCATAAGCACATCCTTATACAGGTCCCTAGTCGTAGGACTATCGAGACAGGGCATCGATACTCCGGAGTAGACTAGCGTATGCGCTTCTCATCCCAGCATGGGAGACGGTCTGTCCCACTGCGGTTAGTACGTCGTACTTGAGATAGTATGCGGGTGCTCGTTAGGTTACGAGTACACTGGACAGGACTCGTCGGGAACTGTTGGTTGGTATTATACCTATCGTCAGTTATCAGTTCCCGGGTGACATGAGTACAGCTTAGTCCGCTGACTTGACACTGTCACTTCGCCTCGAGTGTGTTCCCACTGTACTTTGATTACTACCCTACCACGGCTCAAAGGAGTCATGCAAACAGGTAGTAGTTGGGTGCAGTCCCGAAGCACTTGGAGGCAGTGACGGTTAGACAGGATTCGTCTCTCCCGGTATTGGGGGTTGACATCACGCTGTGTCCAGGAGAGCCATTACACAAGTAGTCCCTGGCAAGGGCAAGCGAGATATACTGGTAGGTTTCCAGTGTTATCTCAGGGTGTTCTGGGCTACACTCCGACACGACTTGTACCGCTATTAGGGGACTGACGTTCACCGCCCCACTAGGCCCGCCATGCGATGTATCGGACGAACAGACCGGACTGTACGGAGACTGTCACATACAGGCTCAGTAAGAGTTCAGATGGGGTCACCTCGTCAGTCTTCTTATCGGCATCTACCTGGGGACCGTTATGTACAGCTAGTGCCGCTTGCGGTCTGTGGTTAAACCCACTGCCAGCGTAATGTCGAGTCTTTAGAGTCCCACACAGAGAGCTATTCGCCTTTAGGCAAAATGAGTAGAGGTCGCATGGTTTTGCGACAGGGTTCGTTCACATCCGCGCACTTGTGCACGTTTGCTGTCCGGACAGCTTATACTAGCGGGCTTTGGTTTAAGCCAGATCCTAGTATATGATTTGGGATTGGTTTTATCTCATTGTATTCGTGTTCCTCGGATCACGAATACGGGTGCGTATGCACAGTTGACTGAGACAGAGGCAGAGGACTTTGATTAGGGTTAATGACCATTGTCATTTTGTTAACCCTAATGCTTATGTGTGTATTATGATTAATTGATATTAGTTATATATAATTGTGCATGGTTAGGATTGTTGACATTTTGACCATACTTGACTTGTTGACCTTGGTTGACATGTTGACCATCATCATTCCATATGAAAGATGCTCTTTGATCCTTGCAATTTTCATTTAATGTGAAATGATAATGGTCAAATCTTGATTAAACCATGACAATTATCTTGCTAATTATCTTTTTACATAATTCACACATATATGTGAGAATGGTTCTATTATTCTCTCATTCTATCATATTGATTCTCTCTCCTCCTCTTCCTCTCTCTCAAGCTCTTCCCTCTCATGTGTTGAGAAACACTTAAGCTTGAGTTAAACCTCTCCAAAGTAATCTCTACTCTCATCTAAGGTTCTAGGATTAGCACTTCTAGCACCTTAGTTACTTCTAGCTTGAAGTTGAAGCCAAAGGTTGAGGCTCTCGGGTGGATCCTTCTTCGACTAGAGAAGGCGACAAGGTGATCTCTTTCTTCCACTCCAAGGAGTAAGGAGAGAAAGACATAAAGCCTAAGGTATAACCTTTCTTCCATATAGCTAAATCTAGTTAGCTTTTAGTTAGTTTTTGTTTAGCAAAGATCCTCCTTAGGCTAGTCCATGTTGCCTAGTTCGATAAAAATCCGATTTTTATTCCGTTTTCCGCCTCCCCGCAAGCACCGGGGTGGGCAACGTGGACTTACACCACCGTGCTTTGATTACTACCCTACCACGGCTCAAAGGAGTCATGCAAACAGGTTTTAGTTGAATACAGTCCCGAGCCACATGGAAGCAGTGAGCGGATTGTCAGGGATTCGTCTCTCCCGGTATTGGGGTTGATGTCGCGCAGTGCACGGGTGGCCATCACCAGAAATCCTTGACCAAGGTAGTCGAGAATTACTGATCTAGGATCGGTAGTTTCTCATATGGTGATGGGTTTCATATCGACACGAATTATCGCGTTATTAGGGGTCTGACTTTATCCACCCCCTAGACTCAATATGCAATACTCTTAGACGAACAGACCGGACTGTACGGATATTGTCACTGTCAGGCTCAGTAGGGGTTCAGAATGAGTTTGCTCGTCGGCCTCCCTTTCGCTCAATACCTGGGTAGCCATTACGTACAGCTAGTGCCGCTGACGTGCTTGTTATTAAACCCACTGCCAGCGTATTGACGAATCTTCAGAGTCCCACACAGAGGGTTTCCATGGTTCTGGCGAAATGATGTAGTAGCCGTATTGGATACGTGAAGGGTTCCGATCGATTGATGTACTTTATACCCAGACTTTCGATCGGACAGTTGATAATACTAGCTGGCTCGGGATTGAGCTATATTATTGAATCAAGTATTGATTTAATAATTTACGTATATGTATTTCGATACGTATATTCTAGTATTATGTTCCTTATGTTATTCTATCTCTTTAGGTATTCATATTTTGGTACAAATGCAGGTATGTATAAACAGTAGAATGTAATCCGTATTTTATTCGGAAAACATTCTAGAAGGTGGCCATCTCATTTTTGGATTTGACCATTTTTTAGAAAATGGTAAATGAGGTGGAAATTGGAAAATGGGGAGTATGGTGATGACCATGCTTGTATAGTGTACACAAATTAATTATTAATTCATTTGTGTATACTATTCAAGTATGGGTGGATTTTAAAATGAAAAGAAAAGGCTTTACAAAACCAAGCATGCTCAATTTCTCTTTCATGGTTAGCTTCATTATTTTTGAGCATGAGTTTTTTCTTGAGCTCTTCATCGCCCTTTGTGCTTCACTCCTCTCTTGATTTTCCATGATTGCCTCCACCTTCATTCACCATCTCCTCTCAACCCTCTCATGTGTTGAGAATCATGAGAGGGGGTGAGATGAGATGGACCAACACTTAGATTACAAACACTACATCCTAGGCTTTCTAGAGTAGCATCCTAGAAACTCTAGTTGCTTCACTTGCATCCATTATGTGAAGCTAGAGCCACAACTACATCTTTCGGGTGGATCATCATCGATAGAGGGTGACCGACGACCAAGCTTGATCAAGGAGCCTCTAGGAGCTTAGGAAGATGGTTGAAGACCGAAGGACACGGATCAACTCGGTATAACCATTCCTAACTCCTTTTATTTGCTTGCTAGTATAGGGTTTAGGGTAGATCTGGGCATCGGGTAATGGTAGCGCCAGTTTAGTAAATTTTTGTTCCGTATTTGGCCACGGTTTGATGGCCGGGACGCTGCCGTAACCCAACACGTCATCATAAGTTAGAGCCAAACCGATGTTCCCCAGCCCCGAATAAGAATTCAGATCGGTCAAGCGATACATTTTATTATCTTGATTAGGGCGTGAAATGGTTGCTTCCTGGAGAGGGAGAAAAGAAACACTTAGCATACGCTCTTGCAAGATTAGATTGGTTATTAATTTATCTAACCAGGATGGCTCCCACTGTATCCTCAAATTCTTCTTCAAATCTTAAAAGAAGAACTAGTCAGGATTAATCGCACGTCACAATACTTGCTTAATCTTTTAGCCAGGCTAGTGTTGGTACTTCGAGGGATGTTTTCCAATGCTTTCGCGAAGTTCCTTAATTATGTAACCTCTTTTCCCAGGAGGCGTAGCCCCGCTAACACCGTTCTAGACACCTATTTGGTTTATAGTATTGATTGTTAAGTGAAATAATCTCCCGAGAGTAATCCTACTCATCAGTAGGATCGGGATCCAACTATCATTATGTGATGACCTAGATGGAATCCACTATAGTCACTAAACTCTAGAAGGTATGCTAAATCTGCAAGTTTCCTGTATATTTGAAACCCCCGATGTAGTTTTTTCCCCTAGGACCCAAGTGACCTTGATGAATAATCAACAAATCAAAAGGTCCTAGTCAAGTTCAACCCGTCGTTATCCTGATTGCATTAGACCCACCCGCATGATCCTTGACGAGTAATCAACAAAATCATGTGACCGTCCTAACCAATCACATCTATCTATGCAACAAAAAATCATTACTCAGCTACTGTTCACTGTGCCTTGACGAATAATCAACAAACACAGCACGAATACTAAGTAATAATTTTCTGAAACGACGGAGGGCTGCGGCTGTTAGTTATATGTATGCCCTAGAGGCCATATTGTGCATATGATGTATATTATAGTGGATGCTTGGACATACATAGGGAGGACTTTCTTGCTCGACATGATAGTATGCTATCTGGTTACTCTTTATCTTAACATGTACACTGATTGTCTCTCTGTTACATGTTGATAAAGCCCTTAGGATGTGTACTTGACTACCTAGATTATGATGCGGATCATACTAGTGGGACAAAGGTAGTCCGAGAGTACATCCTTTAATGTTCCTAGTCTTGGGTGTATCGAGACAGGGTATCGATATACCAGAGTAGACTAGCATATACCTTCTCAACCCATGTAGATGGGAGATGAATGATCCCATATCCATTGGTGTTTAACATCAGAGATGGTATATGGGTGCTCAGTGGAGACTGGGTACACTGGACGGACTTGCCGAGAACTCCTAGATGGTATTATACCTCACGTCAGATGGCAGTTCTCTGGTGACACTGGTACAGGGTAGTCTGTTGACCCGAGATCGTCATAGAGTCTTGTGTGATTCCCACTGTGCTTTGATTTTCACCTTACCATGTTCAAGAGAACGTGCAAAACGGTGGTTTTTGGGTACAGTCCCGAGTCACATGGAGGCAATGAGCGATAGGATGGAATTCATCTATCCCAGTATAGGGAGTTGATGTTACGCTGTGCTCGATTAGCTATAACAGGAAGTCCCTGGTCAGGGCTGATTCTGAGATATACTGGTAAGTGTTATCAGTAATTTCTCGACCCGTTATGAGCCTCATATCGGCACGACTTATCGAATTACTGGGGTCTGACGTTTACCACCCCTAGACGAGATATGCGACATATCAGACGAAGAGACCGGACTGTAGGTAGTGTCAATGCGACCCGACTAGCTAAGTTACATTAAGATGCATATTTAAATCAGTTTGAATCTACATCTTGTGAAACTTGCCAGTCATGTCACAAAGATAAAATGACCATAGCTCCGTTTATTGGAAACAGAAAAAGAGTTAGTGAACTCTTGGGATTGATACATGATGATGTATGGAGGTCCCTTGTCTACACATGCCAGGACTGGTTCTTTGTAACTTCATTACATTCACTGATGATCTCTCAAGATTCGGACATATGTTCCTGTTGAAACACAAGTCTGAAGCTTTTGAGAAATTCAAAGAATATAAGTCAGAAGTAGAGAACCAAAACGGGTATAGGTATTATGTCCTTTGATGTGATCAGGGAGGAGAATACTTGAGCATGGAATTCCTGGACTATTCAAAAAGAGAATGAGATTCTCTCTCAGCATTACTCCTCCGTATACACCACAGCACAATGGTGTATCGGGGCGAAGCAATCGCACCCTATTAGATATAGTGCACTCTATGATGAGTACTACTGAGTTGCCTATTTCCTTTAGGGTTTATGCACTTGAGAAGTTGCATACCTATTGAATAGGATTCCAACCAAATCAGGTGACTACCACTCCATATGTGATATGGTATGAGAAGAGCCCATGTCTTAAGTAAGTTAAGATTTGTGGTTGTCCGACCTATGTTTAAAAGCAAAATCCGGACAAGCTCGAGGCAAAGTCAATTCTGTGGAAATTTGTTGGATATCCCAAGCATTCGCAGGGGAATATTTTCTACCACACCGAGGAACAAAGGTGTTTTATTTCTCGGCATGCCACCTTTTTTAGAAAAGGAATTTATTTTGGAAAGAAATTTGTGGTCATGAGGTAGATCTGGAATAAGTTCCAGCTATACAAACTACAGCTGATGATTTGGTAGAACCGGAGGATTCAATAGCTCCCGACGAACCTCAGCCTCTCCGCCGATCTGGTAGGGTTCCTCATCCGCCTGAGAGATACTTCAGTTTTCTCAATGACAGTGGGAGCAAGGATTGCATCATGAGATGATGACCCAACTAGTTTCGAGTATGCCATCAGGAGTGGTGACTCTGTAAGAATGACTGGATGCTAAGTGATCTGAGTTGGAATCCATATACACCAAAAAAGTAGGGACTTTGGTTGCTTTATCTGAAGGGTTAAATTCCCATCAGAAGTAAGTACATCTTGAGAAGATTACTTGGTGTAGATGGAAAAGTTGAGACTTTCGAAACTAGACATGTTGTAAAAGGTTCTCGTCATCGACCAGGTGTGGATTATGATGAAACCTTTTCTAGTGGCTGTGCTTAAGTCCATCCAGATCCTATTTTCCATTGCTACATACCATGACTACAATATCTGGTGGTTGGGTATCATGATCGCTTTTCTAAATACCGATTTAGAAGAAAGCGTCTATAAGTACACAGCCAGAGGACTTCATAGACAGTGGGAGCAACGGAAATGTGTGCAAGTTGCTTTACAGGTTAAAGCAGCCATCGCGGAGTTGGAACATCTGTTTTGATGTGGTAGTCAAAGCGTTTGACTTCATCAAAATGGTAGATGAACCTTGTATATATAAAAGGGTAGTAAAGAGTATGGTGTCCTTCCTCATAAAGTATGTGGATGACATACTCTTGATAGGAAAGGAGTTTCCTATGCTACATTCGGTCAATCTCCTCTTATCACATTGATTCTCCATATAGGATCAAGGTGATACCTCCTAAATCCTGGGTATTGGATCTATGAGATAGATCTAAATGGATGTTAAGATTCTCACTAGGTGTAGTGAGATGGTATCAATAGATCCTGGGGAGAATCACTGGATAGCTTCCAGGGTGGTAAGGTCGACTGAATGTCAGTCACAGGCATTATCTTTACCTTCAGTGGAAGGACGGTATGTTGGAAGAGTTCCAAGCAATATATCGTGGCAAACTAGACGATAGAGGCTGGATACATCGCTACCAACGATACTACCAAAGAAGGATTCTGGGTGTATATAAGTTCATGAGATGAACTTCGTTCCTACTATTGTGTGACAATGGAGTTGTGGCATAGGCCTAGGAACCCCCGTCCCATCAGTGACCCAGACATATTCTAAGGCAGTATCACCTGATCATGGAGATCGTTGATCTCCAGGGAGATCGAGGTGAGGAGAGTAGACACAGAGGACAACATGGCGGATCCACTCACAAAGGCCTTTTTCCCAAGAGAGACTTTTATGGGATGGTTGAGTATGGGATACTACAACCACTGTTGATTGTTGGGTATTGGATACTACAACATATGGCCTTAGTGCAAGTGGGAGATTGTTAGTTATATGTATGCCCTAGAGGCCATTATTGTGCATATGATGTATATTATAGTGGATCCTTGGACATACATAGGGAGGACTTTCTTGCTCGACATGATAGTATTTTATCTGGTTACTCTTTATCTTAACATGTACACCGATTGTCTCTCTGTTACATGTTGATAAAGCCCTTAGGATGTGTACTTGACTACCTAGATTATGATGCGGATCATACTAGTGGGACAAAGGTAGTCCGAGAGTACATCCTTTAATGTTCCTAGTCATGGGTGTATCGAGACAGGGCATCGATATACCAGAGTAGACTAGAGTATACCTTCTCGACCCATGTAGATGGGTGATGGATGATCCCATATCCATTGGTGTTTGACATCAGAGATGATATACGGGTGCTCAGTGGAGACTGGGTACACTAGACGGACTCGCCGAGAACTCCTAGATGGTATTATACCTCACGTCAGATGGCAGTTCTCTGGTGACACTGGTACAGGGTAGTCTGTCGACTCGAGATCGTCATAGAGTCTTGTGTGATTCCCACTGTGCTTTGATTTCCACCTTACCATGTTCAAGAGAACGTGCAAAACGGTGGTTTTTGGGTACAGTCCCGAGTCGCATGGAGGCAATGAGCGATAGGAGCGGATTCGTCTCTCCCGGTATAGGGAGTTGATATTGCGCTGTGCTCGATTGGCTATAACAGGAAGTCCCTGACCAGGGATGATTCTGAGATATACCGGTAAGTGTTATCAGTAGTTTCTTGACCCGTTATGAGCCTCATATCGGCATGACTTATCGAGTTACTAGGGTCTAACGTTTACCACCCCTAGACGAGATATGCGACATATCAGAAGAAGAGACCGGACTGTACGATAGTGTTACTAATTGGATTCGTAGGAGAATGGGTAGGCTTGCTTGTTGATCTTCTGATTGCTCAATACCCGGATGGCCGTTACGTTTAGCAGACCGCTTGCGGCTTGTGGGTGTTTGATATGATCATCACCTACTGCCGGCATATTGACTAGTCTTTAAAGTCCTACACAGAGGTTTCCTGGCTCAAGCGAAACGGAGTAGGAGCACATATGTGATATGTGCAGGACCAAGATTAATACGATATGAGATACCGTATTCTATTCTCGCGATTTGTGTTATCGGTTGGTTATATGAGATATAGCCGGGTTGTCGAATCAAGTATTGATTCGATAAGTTGATACACATGATATTGGTCGGTTATATGTGATATAGCCGAATTATTAAATCAAGTGTTGATTTGATAATCAAATGTATAATTATATATTTGATATATTAACATACATTAACTAATATTGTTTCACTTAAGATTTCTTTTCTCACTTGTTTTGTGCACATTCTATATATGTGATATACATTTGTGTACATGTTTTGTGTCATGCTTGATGATACATGCTTCAAGGGTGGGTGGGTGTGACTTACACCATGCTAGATATAATTTAGGGTTTTTAATTTTCTAGGTAATTCAAAATTGGTTGGAAATTGATTAATGGATGAAGCTTTGAGAAGCTTGGCTTTCCATTGACTAACTCAATTAGTTTTGTTTTGTCTAAGATATTTATAAACCCAACCATTATAATTAGCCATAGTTAAATCTCTACAAAGGTTAGTATATGATACTAACTCACCTTAGGTTGCCATTCTCTACTTGATTTTTATCATGAGAGATTTCTTCATCTCCTTCCTTAAAGTTCACTAGCTTTGGGGAGATGATGAAATTGAGTGAGAAAATTATTTCTAAAGTGAGCAAAATTTCTACTTCATCATCATCTACTACTATCCATTTAGTATAGTGTGTTTGCTTCACTAATTCCATAGTTAGTGAAGGGGTAGCTTCGGTTAGTGTCTCCTCGACGTAAATCATCTTCGGCCTCGAAGACTTCATGCAAGTTTGCTCATTTCTTTAGGAGAACCCTTTCTAGAGGTCGGGTGTTCATGATTTGCAGCGAAGGGACTACTACACGGAGCATTAGAAGTGAAGGACCGGTCTACAAAGGTTGTATTCCTCATTCACTTAGATGTAAAGGTGTTTACATTTCGTATCGTCGGATTTTCTAGTTACAATTCTAGGTTTAGGGTTAGCTAGAACGGTAAATTTTTTAAATTGGTATGGACGATGCCTCCCGAAACCTTGCTGTTGTGCTAGACAACCCTGCAATGGCTGGGTTTTTGGCGAAAAACCCATTAACGTAATGAACTTGATATCGTTGAAGGAACCTGATAGCTTTGAAAAGGAGTGGTTTAAGCTCCCCCTTTTGAAAATTTCTGGTTTTGAAAAAAAAACCAAGTAATCTATAGTATAGTCTTTTGCTCAAGAGCTCACTCCCCGTGAAGGGATCTCGGCTCTTGCCTCGTGGAATGAGGTGCAGGATATCCATGACCGAATACCACTATGCAAAGCGAAAGAACATAACTGTAGTTTTTCGAAATTTGTTCCAACAATATCTTTTAGGTTTCTTTTCTTACATTAATCAAAATTAATGCGGTCCCCATCAATTAAACTATCACAACAGAAAATAACAAAAATATGATGTGCGTATATGCCATCCGCATTCGCCACTGGGCCCCGTCATTACCCGTTAGGTTACTTAACTAACGACAGAGCGAGGGCTGGACTAGCGCGGGTACAAAACATATACAACATCTACTAGTATATATATATAAGTATATACAATATTCATCCCAGACATGATAGTAAGCAACATCACAGAATCTAAGCCAATAATACAGAATAGTGGAT
Organism: Agapanthus africanus; assembly: GCA_030015575.1. NCBI lineage: Eukaryota > Viridiplantae > Streptophyta > Magnoliopsida > Asparagales > Amaryllidaceae > Agapanthus > Agapanthus africanus. Next base: position 100,867,971 of record CM057347.1, on the reverse strand, counting down.
AATCTTGAAGCCCCGGGTTTCATTTGAGCCGCAAATAAAACCCAATGTTCCTGGTCGTGTGGATAGCCTGTGCAATGAAAACCTGGACCCCTACGAGCGCGGCAAATTACCCGCCAATCCCAGAAGTGAGGCAGCCCCCTTCATCAATGTGAATGGGCCACCCTGCACTTCACGAAATCCGGTAACTTGGGCACCCCACCTTGGGTCAATCTATACCCCCGACGAGTGCGGCGAATAGCCCGCCAATTCTAGAATGAAACCCCCTCCGCCTCAACGCCATGAAATGCGGGTTTGTTACCTTATAGAACCCGGCTATTCGTGCACTCCTCCGTGGGGTAATCCTGGTACAGAAAATGAAATATGTACAATGATGACATCGACCTCAACCCGGTCGTGCCCTAAACAAATAATATACAGCTCGGCAAAGACGGCAGTCCACATGTCGGACGCTCGCCCCGCAAAATCAAATGTACAAATAAATCTTAACTGTACTTCTATCATAGCACCACAAGTTATCCATCAAGACTATCCAACCACAACCATAGCACAAATACAGAACATCAACACGAATGTCATGTTCGCAAACCCGTCTAAAATAACATATAGCAATTAGACGAGTTATACCGCTCTAATGGCATTCACGTCGCAGATAGTAATGTAGGCACTAAAACTTAACGCATTTAAAAATTTCGATCGACGAAAACTTCCGCATTAGCCCCCAAGTGCAATCCAGAACTCGAACAAATCTGGACCAGAAACTAAATGTTCCAGAAATCACTTCCCCAAAAACTAGAACACCATGAGAAATTTTGTGCACTAATTCTCTAAGTTGACCGCGGAACCGCCGCAAACAAGGGTGTTCTGCCGCGGTTCCGTGGCCTTATTATGGTGACTGTTGGGGTCAAAATTTGCATCCCGGTTGAATGAGTCAAAGTCAGGGTCAACCCCAGGCCAGGTGGGCCCAAGCCCAGGTCAGGCGGGCCCATGCCCAAGTCGAGCCTGCGGCCAGCCTCCTCCATGCCAAAATATAGATCATGTAATAAATAATTTTTATGTAATTCTTTTTATGCATGAATGTATACAAAATGGGCATAAAGCTAAATTTTTGTAAAGCCCATGGCTTATGTGCAAAAAAAATGGCACATGAGCCATGGGATGGGCAAAATGCCATTTTGTAAAGCCCAAGGGGCTACATGCAAATATGTAAGCCTATATAAGGCAACATGATGAAAATATCTAATATACTTTTCATTCCTCACAAAAAGATAAGGGTTTTTGTGCCTCCTTCTTCTTCCCCAAGGTTCCAAACCTTCTTCTTCTTTAAGAATTAAATCAAGAGTTTAACTCTTCCTTTTCCAAAACTAAATAGTTTTTCACCATAAAACCCACAAAGGGAAACTTAGATCTTCCATCAGATCTCAGAAAGGAGAGATTTTTTTTTTTAAATCTCATATTTCTTGATCTTCAAGATCCGGCCAACAAAGGAAGAAGAAGGAGACCCATCTCCAGAAACCCCACTTTGGGGAAGATCCAGGGCTCAAGGGGAGAAGCCCCTTTATCAGCTTCAAATTATCCTAGGAGTTTAACTCCTCATATATATATATATATATATATATATATATATATATATATATATATATATAATAAGTGTTCCTTTCTGGGAGTATAACTCCCATTGCAGGGACCAAGTCCCTTTTGCCCCCTAGCGCTCAAAGCGCTAGCGCCCTAGCACTCAAAGCGCTAGCGCCCTTGCGCTAAGGGCGTTAGCATCCGAGCGCCCACATGCCTGACACGTAGGGCGCTAGTGCTTAAAGCGCTAGTGCTCTTGCGCAAAGCGCTAGCGTCCGAGCGCCCACGTGTCCGACACATGGGGCGCTAGTGCTCAAAGCGCTCTTACGCTCTTGCGCTAGCGCCCACGTGTCCGACACGTGGGGTGCTAGTTCTCTTGCGCTCTTGCGTTAGCGCCCAAAGTATTAGCGCCCCAGCGCCCACATGCCTGGCACGTGTGGTGCTAGCGCCCAAAGGCGCTAGCACCAGAGCGCTCGCGCCCAAAGGCGCTAGCACCAGAGCGCTTCCTCTCACGCATCCTTTGGATGCCCTTTTCCCTTATATACACACACACACACACACACTTTAGAACACTGTCCCTCTTAGAAAAAGAAATTTGGGCCGGGGCGCTACTTCGCACCCCGTAAGGGGGCGCTAGCCCCCTTGACCCCCAGCCCGCTATCCGGATAGCGGGACCCCCGTAAAAACTCTGCGGGGCCCCCGATATATCCAAGACCCCTTCAAAACACGATAATGCACATTGAGTTCGCATGACCAGTTTAACCCGTCAATCGGAGGTTCTCTCGCTCCAAAGGCGAGAGGTGATTAATAGCAGCTTAGTCCGCGGCTGCCGAATATTCGGATCCCCACAATCATTAAACCCCGGCCTACCCTATGCAGGGGAATCTGTAGTACACCTGACAAGCGCATGCGTATTCCCATCTTAATGGGGTGACGAAAAACACCCTACAGATTCTGGCACGCCCGGTGGGATCTATCTCTCCTCCCATATTTCGGGTTAAACGTTCATACGAACTCAATCAATATACATATCTATATTTATACTAAAATAATGCTCTATCATGCAGGTTTTCAAGCAATCACCTTTCAACAATGTCTCCAAAGATGAACTCAGCTCCCATCTTCTATATGATGAAGATGGACTCCAGGACGGTCCTTCCAGCCAGTCTCGGGCGACAATGGGAGGAGCCGCCGCTACCATTTGGCTCTATTCTGTTCGTGTCAGCTAACGCCATCCCAGCTCCTCAAGCCCCGGTGACAGACAAACCGGTCTCAAAGGCAAGAGGCCAAATGTGGTGGTCTCGAAGACGCCCCAACTCAAACGCAAGTCGGTGTTTGAACGGCTCTCCTGGGCCCCAGCTGGGGGCAAGGCCATCAACACCAACAAAGCAACAGGGCGTCTCGAGCAAGCTCCGACGATAACCCTGACAACTGCTCAATTGGGTATCTTCTCTAAGCTCCCCATCACTCAGCCTATGGCGGCTTCCCGGAGAGCAGAAGCCTGCCAAGCACTCAAGGCAGAGAAGCTGAGGTAGAAGCGGCTCAGATACAGAGCCAACAAAAGGGCTAGGGCTCCGGCCATGTTAAAATTTGTGAATTTCCAAAGTACGGACCGCTCCGCGAAACCAGCTGCCGGTGATGAAAGGATGGCTGAATATATGGTCCAAACTGTCTATATAGTGGGCATGAGCAACAAGAGCAAGGACGGGGCCACCACATCTTAAATCCAATCTGATTTGAATGTGGTTGCCGCTTCCTAAGAACAGCCGCCTCCGCTGGATGATGAAAACCCTCTCGATGAGGATGATAGGCAGAAAGACCCTTCGGTCCATGAGGAGTCGGGCTCAGAAAGCGAAGATGAGCCAATCTTCCGTCCCAAGAACGCAGAGCAGCAACTTCTCCAAGAGCTCCGAAAACAGCTCAGAAGCAAAGACAAGGAGATGGCCAAACTCTACTCAAAAATTGACGACTTGACAAACGTCGTCTTACAGCTCACGGCCCAACTTGCCTCTCAGCCGCCCAATCAGGCGCAGGGCTCTCATGAACCGGGAAATGTGTCCCGAAACAGCCGACGCCCGTTCCCTCAAATCCAAAAGTGGGCGGACTACATGAAAATCAGTCGCATCCTATCTCGGGAAATGTCTTGGCTGCCGATGACAGTAGCCCGCTAACTCAAGATCAAATCATGGATTTGGTTGCCAACAAAGTTAAAATATTGGTAGCCGAAGCCGAAGCGCAAAAAGATATCAGCAGTAGTGGGAGACCATATCCTGTTCAGTATGATCTGGTAGAATTTCCTTGCGGCTATGTCATCCCTAAACTCGGAAGATTCGATGGGACGGGAAATGCGAATCAACACATCGCCCACTTTAAAGCCTCATGCGGGAATACTGGGGGCAATGATGCGCTTCTCCTCCGCCAGTTTGTTAATAGCCTGGCCGATGTTGCTTTCGACTGGCATGCAAGCATACCGGATAGCTCCGTCACAACTTTCGTCCAAATGGAGTCTCTGTTTCGGCAGAGGTTCATGAACGTCAGCGATAAGATCACCATTGCCGAGCTCATAAGGACCAAGCCAAAGAACAACAAAAGCAGCACGGATTTTATAACCCGATGGCGCAATCTCTCCGTCAAATGCGAACCGCCGATAGAGCAGGACCAATCTGTCAGTCTCCTCGTCGGAAATCTCAACAATTGGATGGCCCCGTTTTTATGCACCGCGGGTCTCAAAACATTCCAAGAGCTGACCAGGAAAGTCTAGACGTTAGAACGCTCAAAGCAGGAGTTCTCTTCTGACTCCCAAAATAACAATAGGTCCTGGAGAAACCGAAAGGACGAAAATCGCAAAGACGGAAATTCCGACGATACTGAATCTTTCAATGCCTCGGCTAACCGAAATAAGCAAGGGTCAAGCAGGCCTAATGCCAACCAGCTTCGGAAGCCAATGTTCGGAGAGGGAGGAGAATCTCCACTGAAAGAGAAGCTGGACAAGGTCTATTCCTTCAGAAGGGACAAAATCCGTAAAATATTCAAAGACGCCCTGAGGAATGGTCTATAACTGCCAGAGTCAAAAAGACCGCAGGAAGCGAATAGGATCGACGACCCCAAATACTGCCCCTATCACAGAGTGATAGGTCATGCCATTGAGGACTGCTTCGTCTTCAAAGATTGGGTCGAAAAGCAATACAAGGCAGGAGGGATAGAACTGTCCAAAGGCGTGTTAACAAACAGTCAAGCTGCAACCGCCAATTTCATACAAACGGAGACCGAAGTTCTTCACGGAACCGGTTCTCTCATACGTCTTCCTTTCTATGAAAACAATCGACCACCACGTCATTAAACTGGGAACAATCGACCTCTAAGTCGTTAAACTGGGAATGTAAAAAAAATGTGTAAAAAAATATGTGTAAATAAAAAGGAAAAAAAGAAAGAAAAGCAGAAATGATGGGGCAACTCGCAATAAAAATCAGCGAATAAAATAAAGATGAAAAATAAAGCCGAAATGATAGGGCAACCGCGAATAAATAGCCGAAATGATAGGGCAATCGCGGCCTTCGCGATAAGAAAAGCTGAAATGATAGAGCAATCGCGGTAAAAAAAACAAAAAAAAACAACGGCGAATGATGAGTCGCTCCTGGTACCATATTCCAGTGCAGCGATGCAGACGCCAACAAAAATCCAATTTCCCAAAATTCTTTTAGCCCTACGGCCAGTCCCCAAATTGACTACCGTATACAATCCACGGGCTCAAATAATTCTCAGCATACCTATGCCCCACCAAAATCACCAGTTACGCGGCTGGTCTCCGCCCTTGGAATTATACTCCATTGGGAAGGCCCACTCATGTGTCCTCACGATGCATGAGGAGAACAAACCTTTGTGGGATCCTTACGACTCACAAAGGAAAAACACACTTGGAAGTCCTCACAACTCCTAAAGAGAAAATGCACCTACGGGATCCTTACGACTCGTAGGGAGAAAATGCTTTTATGGGACCCTTACAGCCTATAAAATTGAAAAGTCTTAGGTGATAGGGATCTAAACCTGTCTCCTAAGCCATCGCTTCCCAATATGCAACGGCGAATGATGAGTCGCTCCTGATACCATATTCCAGTGCAGCGATGCAGACGCCAACCAAACCCAAACTCTCAAATGGCGAATGATGAGTCGCTCCTGGTACCATATTCTAGTGTAGTGATGCAGACGCCAACCAAATTCCAAATCCAAATCCCCAAGTGGCAAATGATGAGTCGTTCCTGGTACCATATTCCAGTACAGCGATACAGACGCCAACCAAATTCCAACTCCCATACCCCAATGGCGAATGATGAGTCGCTCTTGGTACCATATTTCAGTGCAGCGATGCAGACGCCAACAAAATTCCAAATCCCATACCCCAACGGCGAATGATGAGTCGCTCCTTGTTTACCCCAATCAGAGCAAAGCTCTGTTCAAATTCCAAGGCGGGAAACGAAGCAACGCTTCTGTTTCCCCCAATCAAAGCAAAGCTCTGCTTTGAAAATTAAAGTAAAAATTAAAAGTTAAAATAAATGAAGCAACGCTTCAGATTCCTTGCGCTGCGTGCAGCGCGCCACGTGTCAAAATAAGACACGCCAGTGCAAGGAGCGCAGCGCCCAATCAGAGCAAGACTCTATTTAAAACAAAAACTAAAGAAGCAACACTTCAGACGACTTGCACTCTGCGCTGCGCAACACGTGGCAGCGCAGTTGCGCTGCGCTCTGCGCTGTGCGCCACGTGGCAGCACAGTTGCGCAAGCGCGGTTGCGCTGCGTTCTGCGCTGCGCGCCACGTGGCAGCACAGTTGCGCTGCGCTGCGCGACACGTGTCAGCGTAGTTGCGCTGCACTGTGCGCTGCTTGACATGTGTCACGCGCTGGGGCATTTGCGCAAAACAGAATGAAGATTTTAAAGAAATCTTTTTGTTCTTGTTAAAACAAGAAGATTTTCTTCTGTAAAACAGAAGCCCTTGGATCAAAGATCCAACGGTGGGGAAAATTCCCCAAATCACTCAGAAAGATCTTTTTAACAAATTTAACTAATTTATGGGCACTATAAAAAGGACCCTAGACCTCAATTCAAAGGAATGAACATTGGTGAGCAATCAAGAACTTCAAACAGAGAAAACTCTGAAGAAATTTCAAGAAAAAGGTATAAAAAAAACCTTCATAAAATAGAAGAAATTTCTTCTAATAGATCATTGATCTAAGAACAAGATCAATGATCTTCACATAATAAACAGTGCTTTGCACTTCTTATGAACCACTGGTTCTTTAAAACAAGAAAAACAAGAAATACTTGTTTTCTTTGATTCTAATTAGATCAAAGAAAACAAATAGTGGTTTGCAATTTGTCATGAACCATTGGTTCTAAAAGATTCTCAAATTATAGTGCCTTGCACTTTGCAAACTGTGCTGTTGCGCTCCTGGATTGGCGCAAGCCACCAGAGAGCGCCACGTGTCAGCATCTGAACCATCTGCGCTATGCGCTTTTGAAATAGAGCCTTGCTCTATGGAATTGGCGCAACTCACCAGAGCGCGCCACGTGTCAGCAACGTAAGCGCAGCGCATTGGCGCAGCGCACTGCGCTTGCGTGACACGTGTCAACACCACAAGCGTTTGCGCTCTCTGATTGGCGCAAAGCGTCTGACAAATGCAATGCATTTCCTAAAGGGCCAGGCCCAAATCAAAAAGACCTAGTAGGCCTAATTAAATTGCAATGCAATAAAAAGGGCAGAGCCTAAACAAAGTAGATGCTCTGCATCATTTATAAAAGGGGCAGAGCCCAACCAAAACAAAGAAAATAATGCAGTGCATTACTTAAAAGGCGCAAAGCCCTAGCACAGGTCTAATAGGCCAAAGACAAAAAAATATTGAAACTGGACTTAGTTCAATCGTGGCCGTAAGTCCTCAAATTAAATTGACTAAGCACGGCTGCTCTCTAAATCAATTTACCTCCGGTTCGAGGGCACATCTCCGAACTCCTCTGACACCTATCGTTGTAATCCTTCAGCGACGTCAGAGAGGTGACGGGTCCCGACGACCACACATTAATATGGACTGCGGGGTCCTTAAACTCGTGGACCGCAATGTCCTTAAACTACCTATAGACCACCATGTCCCTAAACTGGCAACGGACCACTACGTCTCTAAACTGGAACAATAGAGCCCCTAAATGCTCTTTTGTCGGATCTAAACGATCCCGTTTAAGTTGATCTTAGCCTCAAAAATGGCTAACGTATCCTTAAACCTTCAAACAGACTTTAGTCCCAAATTGGACTATAAGACCCCCAATCAACTTTGGTTCAAGGGTACATCTCCGAACTCCTCTGACACAGGACGTTGTAATCCTTCAACGTCGTCAGAGAGGTGACGGGTCCCGACGGCCATATATTAAATGGACCACCATGTCCCTAAACTGGCAACGGACCACTATGTCCCTAAACTGAAACAATAGAGCCCCCAAATGCTCTTTTGTCGGATCCAAACAATCCCGTTAAGTTGATCTTAGTTTCAAATCAAACTAACGTATCCTTAACAAACGTTTAAGTCGATCTTAGCCTAAATATGGCTAACGTATTCTTAAACTAAAACACCAAACCCAAATCTAAGAAAATACGGATTTGGACTAATCCACGTCCTACGGACGACGGCTTAACTTAGTCTCCGTATACAATCCACGGGCAACCACAAACAAAACAAACACCCACGACACGAAGTGAAATTCTGGAGAAGGAGAAAGTTGTTACCGCGATGCGGTAGCGTAATTAACTGCAGGGGCTTGCGCCTGCAGGCCATAATCAAAAACCCCTCAAGTGAGGGGGAATCTGACGAAGTCTGCTACATCGGCCGCATCCGTCCAAACCTCCGATACACGGTGCCATAAATCAACTTGGTATCTTCGGAGAGGTGGACGGATAAAACCATATAGCATCTGCCCCGAATCTCAGGCAAGACGTTCTCACGTCGTCTCCGCCGCCATTCGGAGGGGAACACTCCTGGTACCATATTTCAGTGCAGCGATGCAGATGCCAACCAAATTCCAAATCCCATACCCCAACGGCGAATGATGAGTCGCTCCTGGGACCATATTCCAGTGCAGCGATGTAGACGCTAACAAAGTCCTAAAATTTTTCCGGCCCTACGGTCTGGATCATACATCCTGCAGATCCGTATACAATCTACGGGCATAAAACGATCCCAATCCCTCCCAAGTCCTGCCGGTGAGACCACATTCAAAGTCCCACCGGCGGTGAAGATTCAAAAAAAAAAGGGTATGTCCACAAACAAAATGGGCACGGATGAAAACCCGAAAGGGCTTCGTGAGTAAAAACAGCAGGACTGCCGGCGAGTTTGTGAAAACTCGAAAGAGCGCAAACTCATGAAAAAGAGATGAAATGTACTCACAAAGTCCTCTCGACTTTGTGAGGAAAAAATTCCCGCGTGAGATCCTTACGACTCACAAAGGAGCAACACACTTAGGAGTCCCCATGACTCCTAAGGAGAAAATACACCTACGGGATCCTTACGACCCGTAGGGAGAAAATGCTTTGTGAGATCCTTACGGCTCACAAAATTGAAAAGTCTTAGGTGATAGGGACCTAAAACCTGTCTCCTAAGCCATCGCTTCCTGATAAGCAAGCCCAAATGATGATTCGCTCCTGGTACCATATTCCAGTGTAGCGATTCTGATGCCAAGCAAAAACCAATTCCCAAATCCTCCCGGGGCAAATGATGACTCCTGGCATTATTCCAATGCAGCAATACAGATGCCAAACCAAAACCAATTCCCAAATCCTCTCATGACAAATGATGATTCGCTTCTGGTACCATATTCCAGTATAGCGATGCTGATGTCAACCCAAATCAAATCAAACCAACAACCTCTGTGGCGGAATCATGCTCCGTCCCAGAATTCACCCCGTGTCGAAATCATGCTTCGCCTCGGGATATCTACCTTCCCTGCCGGAATTATGCTCCGCCTCGGAATCAAGTCAACCAGCAAGCTCTGCGTCGGAATCATGCTTCGTCTCAGAATGTGCACCCCATGTCGAAATTATGCTTCGCCTCGGTGTATCTGCCTTCCCTGTCGAAATTATGCTTCGTCTCGGAATCAAGTCGACCAACAAGCTTTGCGCCGGAATCATGCTCCGTCTCAGAATGTACCCCGTGTCGAAATCATGCTTCGCCTCGGAGTATTTGCCTTCCCTGTCGGAATTATGTTTCGCCTGGGAATCAACCTCTGCATCGAAATTATGCTTCGGTCAGAATGTCTGACGCTCGTCAGAATTATGCTTCGACCCCCCTTGGAATCATGCTCCGCTTTTCGGAATGATGCTCCGATCCCTTTGGAATCATGCTCCGCTCTTCGGAATGATGCTCTGATCCCTGGAATCATGCTCCGCTCTTCGGAATGATACTCCGATCATTGGAATCATGCTCCGCCCTTCAGAATGATGCTCCGATCCCTGGAATCATGCTCCGCTCTTCAGAATGATGCTCCGATCTCTGGAATCATGCTCCGCCCTTCGGAATGATGCTTCGATCCCTGGAATTATGCTCCGCAAATTGGAATTATGCTCCGGCTCTTCGGAATAATGCTCTGAACCCTGGAATCATGCTCCGCTCTTCGGAATGATACTCTGATCCCTGGAATCATGCTCCGCTCTTCGGAATGATGCTCCGATTATTGGAATCATGCTCTGCCTTTCAGAATGATGCTCCGATCCCTGGAATTATGCTCCGCAAAATGGAATTATGCTCCGGCTCTTCAGAATGATGCTCCAAACCCTGGAATCATGCTCCGCTCTTCGGAATGATGCTCCGATCCCTAGAATCATGCTCCGCTCTTCGGAATGATGCTCCGATTATTGGAATCATGCTCCGCCCTTCGGAATGATGCTCTGATCCCTGGAATTATGCTCCGACTCTTCGGAATGATACCCCGCCCCCAGAATTATGCTCCGATCCCCGGAATTATGCTCCTGAGATGATGCTCCGCCTCCGGACTGATGTTCCCCCTCGAAGTCCAGCTTTAAGATCAATCAATTTCATGCACACAACTCAAATGTGCGGTGTGCATTTATTGATGGGAGGTTCTTTGTTGGGGTCAAAATTTGCACCCCGGTTGACCAAGTCAAAGTCAGGGCCAACCCCAGTCCAGGTGGGCCCAAGCCCAGGTCAGGCGGGCCCATGCCCAAGTCGAGCCTGCGGCCAGCCTCCTCCATGCCAAAATATAGATCATGTAATAAATAATTTTTATGTAATTTTTTTTATGCATGAATGTATGCAAAATGGGCATAAAGCCAAATTTTTGTAAAGCCCATGGCTTATGTGCAAAAAAAATGGCACATGAGCCATAGGATGGGCAAAATGCCATTTTGTAAAGCCCAATGAGCTACATGTAAATATGTAAGCCTATATAAGGCAACATAATAAAAATATCTAATATACTTTTCATTCCTCACAAAAAGATTAGGGTTTTTGTGCCTCCTTCTTCTTCCCCAAGGTTCCAAACCTTCTTCTTCTTCAAAAATTAAATCAAGAGTTTAACTCTTTCTTTTCCAAAACTAAATAGTTTTTCACCACAAAACCCATAAAGGGGAACTCAGATTTTCCATCAGATCTCAGAAAGGAGAGATTTTTTTTTAAATCTCATATTTCTTGATCTTCAAGATCCGGCCGACAAAGGAAGAAGAAGGAGACCCATCTCCAGAAACCCCACTTTGGGGAAGATCCAGGGCTCAAGGGGAGAAGCCCCTTTATCAGCTTCAAATTATCCTAGGAGTTTAACTCCTCATATATATATATATATATATATATATATATATATATATATATATACAAAAAAATAATAATAAGTGCTCCTTTCTGGAAGTATAACTCCCATTGCAGGGACCAAGTCCCTTTTTTCCCTAGCGCTCAAAGCACTAGCGCCCTTGCGCTCAGAGCGCTAGCGCCCACGTGCCCGACACATGGGGCGCTAGCGCCCAAGCACCCACGTGTCCGACACGTAGGGCGCTAGCGCTCTTGCGCTCTTGCGTTAGCGCCCAAAGTGCTAGCGCCCACATGCCTGGCACGTGTGGCGCTAGCGCCCAAAGCTCTAGCACCCTAGCGTCCAAAGGCGCTAGCGTCCAAAGGCTTCCTCCCACACATCCTTTAGATGCCCTTTTCTCTTATACACACACACACACACACACACACTCTAGAACACTGTCCCTCTCAGAAAAAAAATTTGGGCCGGGCGCTGCCCCGCACCCCGCAAGGGGGCTGCTAGCCCCCATTAACCCCCAGCCCGCTATCCGGGTAGTGGGACCCCCGTAAAAACTCTGCGGGACCCCCGATACATCCAAGACCCCTTCAAAACACGATAGTGCACATTGAGTTCGCATGACCAGTTTAACCCGTCAATCAGAGGTTCTCTCGCTCCAAAGGCGAGGGGTAATTAACGGCAGCTTAGTCCGCGGCTGCCGGAGATTCGGATCCCCACAATCATTAAACCCCGGCCTACCCTAGGTAGGAGGAATCTGTAGTCCGCCTGACAAGCGCGTGCGTATTCCTATCTCAATGGGGTGACGAAAAACACCCTACAGTGACACATGCCCAAATTTCACATGGTGTCCTAAAATACCCTGCACGAATTTCTAAGATACAGAAAAATAATTTTTGAACCCATTTAAAAATCGGCAAAGCACCCAAGTTTGAAAATGTGATTTCGGAAAGTTTTTTCGATCGATCTTTTAAGCACGTTAGAACTAGCTAGTTTAGGTTTTATGGGTTGGCTCTGATACCATGAAAGGTTATGCTAACACCCTAGCCATCTCCCGTGGCCGATTGCGGAACAAAAATTTTTCATAACGATTAAAACTTGGCGTTAGTGTAACCCTAAACCAGATCTTTACCATAAACCTAACTAGCAATTTGAAGTTCTATCTACTATGATAGAAAGTATACCTAAAGAAACCAAGTCCTTCGGGTCTTCGATCCTCTCTTTTGGCCCCTCAAGTGATGCACGGATCGTGCTTGAACTTCGGCCTCATCGCGTCAAAGACGATCCACCCGAGAGTGCCTACAAAGAGCTCCTACCTCAAATATGAGGTAACTAGAATACTTAGCTTGCTAATCTAAGTAGACTAGAGTGTATAGAGAGTGGTGATGGATTAGTTTGTCTCTTGAAACCTTAGGTTTCTCAACTCATGAGACTTTTAGGGTTTAAAGGAAAAAGAAGAAGCTTGAGGAAAAAGCTAGTGAATGAAAAAAAATGAGCTTGGAAAAAGAATGGCTCATGTTTAGAATAATGAAGCATCTAAATAATTGAGAGATAAAAATATCTCCCAAATATCGACCATGCTTCAAAATATCTAAGTGGTGAGTCATGCTTGATCTTTTGTCAACCTCCACCTCATTTCCTCCACCTCATTTAAGTTTAAATCAAAAAGAAAATAAACCCTAATGAGATGTCTCCTTCTAGAAGCTTTCTCGAGTGAATTACGAGAACGCCCATCATCCGTACATACATACCCATATCCGTAATCCGAAGAATATGAATACAATGAGACAAGAATAATCCATCAATATAATACTAGGATCCGGTTTAAACCAAAGCCCACTAGTATTATCTGCCCGAACATCACATGTGCACAAGCACATGTATGTGATCGAAGCCCTACCGTAAAACCATGCGGCCTCTATATCGTTTCGTCCAAAGCAGGGAAACTCTCTGTGTGGGACTCTAAAGACTCGACAGTACACTGGAAGTGGGTTTAACTACAAGCACGTCAGCGGCACTAGCTGTACATAACGGCTATCCAGGTACCTGTCGAAAAGGAAGGCCGGCGAGCAAACTCGTCCGAACTCCTGCTGAGCCTATCCGTGACAATATCCGCACAGTCCGGTCTCTTCGTAAAAGAGTATCGCATACCGGGTCTGGGGGGTGGTAAACGTCAGACCCTAATAACCCGATAAGTCGTGCTGATGTGGCTCAGGACCAATCCGGGAAACTACTGATCAACCTACCAGTAAATCCTAACTACCTTGGCCAAGGTCTTATGGTCCTGACCAATCGAACACTGTGCGATATCGACTCTCAATACCGAGAGAGAAGAATCTCCAACAATCGCTCACTGCTTCCATGTGGCTTGGGATGTACCCAACCAGAACCTGTTTGCACGACTCAGTAGAGCCGTGGTAGGGTAGTGATTAAAGCACAGTGGGAACTCACACGAGATAAATGACAATCTCAGGTCCGAAGACTACCCCGTACACATGTCACATGAGAACTTCCATCTGAAGATAGGTATAGTACCATCTGGATGTTCTCCGCGTGTCCGTCCAGTGTACTCACACCCAGTGAGCACCTATATACGATCTTAGTTGCATCTGACCAATAGCTGCGGGACCAACCATTACCCCTTGTCGGGGCTAGAATCGTATACACTAGTCTACTCTGGAGTATCAATGCCCGGTCTTGATACTCTCGCGACTAGGGACTATTTAAGGATGTGCTTATGGACTACCCTGCTCCCACAAGTATGATCGTCATCACAACGCAGGTAGTCAAGTAAAATCCTACGGGCTTTATCAACATGTGGTCGACATATATGTAACATATGCACATGTTAAGATAAAGACAAACCATAATAGTATACTACTGTATCGAGTCTTTATCAATATGTGCAAGCTGGATAAAATATCAATTGAAATAAATACACATATCCTGACAAAGACATCTTAAATAATATACCATATAACTGAGCAAGATTGTTCTGTGCATACATATCCCCAGCATCCATATGTATATATATACAATACTGACTTCTAGGGCATACATATCCAACACCCTTCATACTTCATATTTGCTTAAAAGACCCTCTATACATGTAAATTGCATTAAAAAGCCTCCTAACATGCCAAAAAGGCAATCCTTTTAGCGTATTCCATTACTATGTTAGGAGGGTAACCGTGAGTATCGAGTTAGGGTTTTAAAACATTCACAACCCTTTTTATTTTCCCAAAATTCCTAAATTTTCTATCAAATTAGCTTTAGGATTAGTGTTTCGATCAATAATCATTCAAATTAATCATAGAACCAGCTCATTTTTTCAACCTTCTCCAACAATGAGCTTGTCGAGTATCGTTGTTCCTTCAATTGCAGATTTCGAGTTCGTGGACAGTCTCATTTGAAAGGAGAACGATTTTTTAGTTGCCTTAAATCTTAATTTTCAACTAAGCGAGAATGTAGGCTCTTTTTATGAGAGAAAGATCTTCCTAATAGATACATAGAAAGTAAGAGAACAACTCAGATACAAGTTTCGGCTCCATCTTCTCAATAGGACGCTAACTTTTGATGGAAGACGAGTGATGGGATTTTTTTTAGTGCAATTTAAACATATAGAAGGTTTTTTAAGTAAATACAAGGAATATTGGAGATTTTTAATAATTAGGAAAGTATGAATGAGCATTTTAGTAATGAGCCCAAATATAATCGCTTAATTTTAAGAGAGGGGGCAGGAGAGAGTCCCTCTTCCTATATTAATAAAGAAAATCAGTTTTCCATTACATTTTTTCATAATCTCCATCTTACATCTAATCTTCATGACTTAATGCATATATACGCCCAATTTCCATATTATTCTTAATACTTTTGACCGTTGAATTTAAAATGCTTTAAAAATGCATTCATAACCTCTTGCTGTCTCAAGAAAACAGATAGAGTCACATTTTTTAAATAAGTTTCCCCCAAAAAGGAAAGAAAGAAATAAAAAAATCTGCCATCTTATATGTTCCAAGGCCTGCTTGGTTGCACAACTAGAAAAAATGGTGGGAAATGGGTCTGGATGTCAGAAACAGAAATACTCCATAAACAAAAATATCCAGTAAAAAACTCCCTAGATCCAAAGAATTATACGTTTAAGTCTCCAGGGTATAACCAACTACTTTTTACTTTTTAATATTCAATATTAACCCATCAAATTCTGGCAGATAACTGCTATATCTGATAAATATAGCAGTTAATGTAAATTGCTATATCTGATAAATGCAGCAGTTATCTGCTAACACTACTACAAATAAGGGTTGCCCCTATGGATTTATCCGTAGGGGCAACCCACTGCCCCTACGGATATGTGCGTAGGGGCGAAAAATACCCCGTAGGTGCAAAGGCCGCAGGTGCAAGTTGAAGCCCTGAACTTGCCCCTACGGGCAAATTATTGCCCCTACGGATTTCTGTGTAGGTCCTGTTGCCCCTACGGAGTAGGCCGTAGGGTAAAAAAAGTTATATTATTTACGGTTTTTTTAATATATTAAATGTACCTACGGACATAACCGTAGGGCCATGTTCTACCCCCTACGGATATCTGCGTAGGTACCTATCCGTAGGGGCAAAATATCAGGAATCCTGATATTTTGCCCCTACGGATAACGCCGTATGGGCGAGGCTGTGGCCTCTACGGATATGTCCGTAGGGGCACTCCCAACCCCCTGGTACTGAGATCAGGGGGAAATATCAGTTACTGCTGATATTTTGCCCCTACGGTTATAACCGTAGGGGCAACATTTGTACCTACGGATTAATCCGTAGGTACACATTATCTGTATTTTTTTTTAAAAAAGGGCTGCCTGATTTTTTCCCGCCCTGTGCACAATAATATATAAAACAATAAAATATAAAATTAATCATCACACGACATATATCGCAGTATTCATAATCACATCTCACGCATATAATATACAAAAGAAACAAAAAAAACTGAATATGATATAAATATAAACCAATATCAATATCGCCAAAAATGTTTCAAAATGTAGTACAATATGTATCATATAAATAAATACATGTTTCAAAAAATAAGAATCAAAAAGCTAGCCTAGCTCAGTCCAGCTCCACCTCTGATAAACGCTAGAATCTGGCGCCCCTGCTCCTCGGTCAATAAACCATGCAATTCGGCGCCTGCGGGAGTCTGAGCGGGCTGTGGAGCTGGCGATGTGGTCTGCGCAGCCGCCGTCGAGGTAGTGGCTTGCGGAGCCACGGCTGCGGGAGTCTGAGCGGGCGGTGGAGCTATAGGAGCTGTCTGGGGAACCGCAGCCGATGTAGTGGCTTGCGGAGCCGCAGACGAAGGAGATGCATGTGGAGGCTCGGCCGATGTACCCCGTCGCGTCTGGACCTAACGTGTGCAATAAGCGTGTAAGAACTGTGTATTATTCGAATTCTTATCATTATCGAGTTATTTCGAAACCCCATTTGGATATCTAGTTTGGAAAACCGTAGTTTATTTTAATTAGATATGTACATGTATGATTAATCAAACCTAAGTCTACAACCAAATAAACTCAGGATACGTACTGATATTGGATATGTTGATATCTATAATATGACATGATATTTTACTATTAAGTAGTATACATACCGGCATCTCCTTCAACTCCTGAACGGTGGCCTTCAAGCTCTCCAGTTCCTGCTGGATACGTCGCTCACTGGAGACGGAGGAAGTAACCGCCGGGGTGGAGTCCAACCTCATATGGGCCCTGCTAGGGCCCAGTCCTCGGCCTCTCTCCCAACCTCCGTGGTGCCGTCCGTGTGCGGCGTTCAGGACTAGGGTCAGCAGCCTCGAATGCTGCCTTCCTCCTAGCAACTGTCAGAACATTATATTTAGCACATACTGGTCTATAAAATTGACAAGAAATACCAAAATCAACAAATTCAAAGCCTTACCTACAGAGATAGAAGATGTGCTCCTCTGGTATCTACATGTATCAAAATTTGAATAATATTAATTAATTTCAGTACATACATATTAACAAGGTAAACTCGCATATAGCGCTGCTTACACATAAGACAGGGAGTGAACAAGCTCTTGTAGATCATCAGGCGCAAATCTAATCTCATCAAGCAGCCCATGATAATGAGTTGGACGACTAAACAAGGTCCACGACTTACAATCATTCCCGCATGCGAGCACATATAAAAATCAAAGTTTCTAGGATGACAAATTTTATTGTCAACTACTGTCACCACCTACAGCTAGACAATAATAAAAATTACTATCTAAGTAAGAGCAAAAGGAATGTGTGTATATTTATGATATAGCATTCTAAATCAATATACATGCACTATATGATATATAAACATACCTAGAGGAACGGGAGTGGCCTCTGTCCCTGATATGGACGCATCACCAACAACTAGACAATCAAACATTGACAATATAAGTAATTTTGATATAAACAGGCATGAATATTTATAATATTACATTCAAAATGGATATTAGAGAGCGCACCTGCAGTGAGAAGTGATAAAAGTATCACCCAACAAGGGTGTAATTTACAGAATCAGTTGAAACTCTTGAAAGTCATAGAAGAACCTGACCTGTACAAATCTGATGTATGCTTTCCATTGGACACTAAGAAGTCTCTAAAAGGAAAAGCCAATGTGAAAGTCATCATTAGTTCATATCAGAAAATTGATGCTGAAACAGAGAACAATGAATGTCATTTTCTTCTTCTTCTGCCACATTACTATCTTCTCCTTCTTCTTCTGCCACATTACTGTCTTCTCCTTCTTATTATGTGCGCGTGCAAATTCAATGAAAGCAGAAACTCCAGTGACAAACTTAGGTTGCATACGTTGTTGCCAATTCACATACATCCAGTCATTAACCCTGACATACTCATGGGCCATGCTAGACTGTATCATATAAATTGTAGGTTATAATGACTATATTGAGAATATGGATTAATAGTGGGTAGGAAAAGTATTTCTCAAATGGATTTTGCATCTAAAAACCATAAACTACTAAGTAATAGCATATATAATGTTTTTAGTATAAAGGTTGTTATTTTAAGTTTTCCCTTATAGTGATATGATTTAACTTCCTTTATAAACTACAAGTGTACAGAAAATTATGATAAGAAACCATAAGAAAGGGTCGTATCCATGCATAACCTTGAATCTACATACCAAATCTGCTTGGTAAATTTATTCGGAACCGGCTGCGAATCATTAAAAGACATGCATAAGAAAGGAAGCTAAAATACAGATATATAGCATACCGATACATCGAAACTTCAAAGTTGCGATGACAATCCAGAGATATTTATTTCTACACACGTGGTGCGCGTGCGAATGCGTCAGGCATCATGGACAAATATTTGAGAACATGGAAAGTATTATTAGTATAAAGTAATTAAAGCTTTTAAATATCTTGGGTAAATATTTTCTTAGTTGATGCAATCATATCATGAGGACTAAATTTAAGCTATTATACATATGCATATGTATTTTTCTAATCTAATATACCACACACACACACACACACACAGAGAGAGAGAGAACACCAGTTTGGTAGAGAAATCAGGTAGCAGGACCCTGAAAAAATGGAGTCCATAGCATTGCTCATCATCATCATCCATGATTCTTCAAAGGGATCATGGATGATGATGATGAGCAATGCTATGGACTCCATTTCTTCAGGGTCCTGCTACCTGATTTCTCTACCAAACTGGTGTTCTCTGTGTGTGTGTGTGTGATATATTAGATTAGAAAAATACATATGCATATGTATAATAGCTTAAATTTAGTCCTTATGATATGATTGCATCAACTAAGAAAATATCTACCCAATGTGTTTAAAAGTTTTAATTACTTTATACTAATAATACTTTCCATGTTCTCAAATATTTGTCCATGATGCCTGACGCATTCACACGTGCACCACGTGTGCAGAAATAAATATCTCTGGGTTATCATCGCAACTTTGAAGTTTCGATGTATCGGTATGCTATATATCTGTATTTTAGCTTTCTTTCTTATGCATGTCATATAATGATTCGCAGCCGGTTCCGAATAAATTTACCAAGCAGATTAGCAAGATGGTTAAGAGAAGAGAAAAGGCTAACCTAGTGAGCCACAATGGCAAAATATGGCATGTTGATCTTCACATCGAGAACAAAGTTGCTTCCACGAGTGGAGATGGGTGGCATGAATTTACAGTAGCCAATAATCTGCAAACTGGGCATTTTTTGGTTTTCAAATACAAAGGCAATATGGTGTTTAGCTTCAAAGCTTTTGATCAAAGCACTTGCCAGAAAACAAAATTCTCTGCTTCTAAAAGATCTTTGAAGAAAAAGAAGAAGGCCCAGGATTCATATGTGGAGATTCTTGAAGACTCTGGTAGGCTATAAATTTCTTTGATTTTGTTGTTGCTATTTGATTTTAATTTTTGATTTTATTTGGTTTAATTAAATTTAATTGCAGATTCAGATGGATTAGACGAAGATAATGAGAATACGGCATCGAAGAAGAGGAAAAGGATGTATGGATGCTGCAAAAATACATGTCTCGGCAAATGGTAAGTAATTTATTGATCACGACATTTACCCATTTTGTATATAGGTCGCTGTTTTTCTTTTGTTTTAAAAAAAATTGGGATAATTACCCGTCCAAATTCATTAAAAAAGGAGTCGTTGTTTTTCTTAAGGTTATGCAATTGTATTATTTTCAATAAAAACATGCAATTTCAGTAAAATGGTAGAAAATAGAATATGTTTCCTCAAATACCCAAGTGGTGAAACATAACAAATTAACCGTTATGAAAAATAGAGTAAAGATGCAAAATTTGAGGAATGAAATTTCCTAGCATTTGCAGAAAATAAATCATGTTTCGGGATTACTACAAAGTTGCGAAACCATAAATTAGTGGCGATTAAAGTTGAGGGCAATGTGCAACTTCAAGCCCGGCGCAGTTATTATGTTGTATGAAATTTAGCCAGCCAGCCGCCGGACAGAAAAGGATATTTTGCGAATAAAATTGAGACACATTGGTAATTAAAAAAAATGGTAAGCATAAAGATCAAAGTGCAATTTTTGAAATGAGTGTACTATTCTGCTGTCTATCATTTATATTTTCTTCTCTCTATTTCTTTTATAATCAATCTCCATGACTACTAATTCATCCGGAGGCTTCCACCTGAATTCATAAATATCTGCGGCGACAAAAAGAATAGTGAAGAGGTAATTATCGAGAATTCAAAGGGTCGTACTTGGGTTGTGGGCCTCATACGTTGCGATGGCCAAGTTAAAATGTGCAGAGGATGGCCGAAATAAGCTCATCAAAGGGATCATGGATGATGATGATGATGACCAATGCTATGGACTCCGTTTCTTCAAATTGGGATAATTACCCCCTCCAAATTAATTTAAAAAAAGGGTCATTGTTTTTCTTAAGGTTATGTTATTGTCTTATTTTCAACCGTATCAATCTTGACGTATAAAACGTGCGATTTCAGTAAAATACTAGAAAATAAAAGATGTTTCCTCAAATACCCAAATTGTGAAACATAACACATTAACCGTTGTGAAACATAGAGTAAATATACAAAATTTGAGGAGTGAAATTTCCTAGCATTTGCAGAAAATAAATCATGTTTCAGGATTACTACAAAGTTGCGAAACCATAAATTAGTGGCGATTAAAGTTGAGAGCAATGTGCAACTTCAAGCCCGGCGCAGTATGTTAACCGATAGACGGGGACTAAGTGGCGCTTTTAGTTTCATATATGAGTATCGATGGGAATACGAAGGTTTCATATTATCATCGAGTATTATATATTGGTTTTAACTTGAACATTTAACATGAATAGTTTTTACGTTTACGTTTCGTTATTAAGGGTTCAAAATTTTAAGTTTAGGGTAAATTTTTCTTGCGTTTACGGTAAAGTTGTACATTTACGTTATCATCGAGTATCCTACTGCAATGAACTATTGTATCCTACTTAATAGTGCACCATAAACCAAAATAATCCAAATTAACCTAATTAACCACAATTAACCATAATCGTTACCCAAACACAAATTATCTCTAATTAACCTAAACTTAACCCAATTTACCCAAATTAACCTAATTAACCCTAATCAACCCAAACTTAACCAAATTAAACCTAATCAACACCATAACCCTTTCAAATTATCACTAATTAACCCAAATTAACCCTACCCTTTAATTAACCCAAATTAACCCTAACCTTTAAGAGGAAAAATTATAAACAAATGCATTTACTGTTTAATATATATTTACTCTGAATTTCTTAAAATTATTTCTCAAAAGTTTAGTTAAAATATTTAATTTGTATGCATTTTTATTTAGCTATTATACCAAATAACTTGATGTTGATTGTTATGTTAAACATTCTAGAGTTGGATTTTCTGGCTTTTAAATTAGAGAAGAAAAGAGGCATACACCTTTTTATGGGTGAATCCAAGTTGTAGATGATGACTAGGGGTTTTTAGTCATTCTTAATTCTTATCTGCAGTCTACTTTTCATTTTTGCTGGACTTTAATACTTATGATCTATGTGTTTATAAATAAATTTTTTATTTAATACTCACTCCATTCACAGTTACTTGTTCTTTTAAACTTTTTGCACGGCAATTAAGGTATGATTTAAAGCCTAATTGAAAATAGAAATTATAATATTTCCATCCCACTAAATTACCCTCATATTAAAGGAATGTTATCTTCTTAAAAATATTGATGTTAGTTTAGATATTTTACAAAAACAAAATAATAAATTTGGTGAGAAATTCTATACCATCCATCACTATTTTATAAAAGGACAAGTGATTGTGAACGGATGGAGTACAATTTTTCTTGTAGACACTTTCATATTTTTTTAGTTGAAAAAATGACTAGATGGCGAAACATAATACTTTAATTAATTTAAATTAATAAGAACCTGAAAATTGAAAACTGAGATAAAAAAAATGGCTCAAGGATAATATTTATTTATAATGATCATTCAAAAGTAAACAATCAACATAGAACATAGCTTTTGAATTTAGCTGAAAATGTTTAGATAATAATTTTAGGAGTGCTAATATATTCCCAGCCCTTAAGAACCCAACCCCAATTCTGAACCCTAACTCTAACCCTAACCCCAATTCCGAACCCTAACCCTAACCCCAACCCTAAACCCAACCCCAACCGCAACAGAACCCTAATCCCAACCCCAACCGACCCCTAACCTTAACCCTAAACGTAACCCTAACTGAAACTGACCCGATGCCTAACCCTAACCCTAACCCGTACTCGTACCCTGCCCTGAACCTAACATCATCAAAAGAGGAAAATAAAAGCATTAAATTAGAATTAGAAATTGGAAATTTACTAACCTTTTTCGCGGTGGAAGAGACGACGGAGGAGGCGACGAGGAAGTCGACGAGGCTCGGGATCGAGGCGCTGGAGGAAGTCAACAAGGTTGTTATGAGGAGGCGACGTAGGAGGTGACGAGGAAGTCGACGAGCCGGCACGGGAGGAAATCGATCGCGAGGCGCGGGAAGATGAAAAAGATTTTTGGGAACGGAGGGATTTTCTGTGCCATTTTTTTATTATTTATTAACCCATATACATGCCCCTACGGACTAATCCGTAGGTCTTTTGTTTGCGGCTCCGTAGGGCCAAACATCAAATTACGATTAAATATTTTTAAATTAAAACGTAGAGAACCGTAGGGCCAAGTATATGGACCTACGGTTCTATCCGTAGGGGCAATAAATAGTTGCCCCAACGGATTCCTTTATCCGTAGGGGCAACCCCATATTGTAGTAGTGTAAGTGCAGCACTTAATGTAGCGGTTTACTTGGTAAATATAACGGTTTACCTATTAAATATAGTGTATCTGTCAGAAAATAACAAGGGTAATATGTAAATATTAAAAAGTAAATGGTGGTTGGTTGTGCCATAGAGACTTAAACCTATAATCTTTTGGATCTAGAGAGTTTTTTACTGATTCTTTTTTTTTTGCGGGAGGGTTTTTTCTATTGCTTTTCAAGCCTAGAAAGTTAAACCCAATTTTCCCAAAATATGGACCAGGAATGCATGCATCAGTATTCCAGATCTTCTCGTGTCCCTAAAACTCCAAATTGTTTGTTTGTATGCAATGAATAGATATGAGTTTGTATCTATACACTCAATCTTCTTATTTGGTTTGTATTCGGTTGAAATATGGACTTGAAATATGAGATGTGTATATGAAATCCATATTTTATACAGCCCCCAAGGGTTTCAAATCCATTCAAACAAACAAGAACTTCAAATTGTGGTTGGATTTTGTTCCTTGTATAGTGTTTTTAGCCCCTAAATATTTTTACCCCGTTTCTAACATTATATGATAATTTAATACCATGGAATGCAAGTCTCTGCAAATCAAATTCTGATCAACAGTTTAACCTGCAAGAGTATTTATAACAGTAATATTAGCCACATATGTCCAAGAAAAATAGCAATTATACCAAGCAAAATACCATCCATAATCAAAGCAGAAGCCAAATAATTGGGTAAAAAATCTCAGCAAAAAACCTGATCGTTCTTTTTTTGAAAACAGCTAATCTGCCAATAAACACATAAAATCGATCCAGCAAATATCCGAACTGAAGATGAATTGGCAAATATAGCTCCACAGCAAATGAACTCAAAATCGCATGCCCGTTATAACGTCTTACAACACCTTATGCCCGCCTTACAACACCTTATGCCTGTGAACAATAAATATTAATCCTCCAAATTACACTCAATGCTCTGTCCTTCATTCTAATCACCTTATCGGAAATCGCATAAACGCTGCAAATACCAGATGAAATTACAGTTGGTATGAATGTGAGTAGCCCGAAACATTAAAATGAAAAAGAAAAAGAATTACCATCGCCTCAACACCCCATTATTGCACAATTGTAAACGAAACCCCCAGCTCGCTCTCTAGTCGAAAGCACATCCCACTCCTGCTCGCTGTTATTCCTATCCTCAGGGCTCCAAGTGTGCAGCACAATAACCTCCCCTTGAGGCCCTCTTTGTCCCCCAATCACAAGAAGTTTATCCCCACAAGCCTTGAAAGCAAGCCCCCAGCCATTGTGTGAGTCGGCCCTAACAGGCAAAGTCCTCACAAAGTTCCATCTATTATTTACCTTGTCATATTTCTTAACCTCGTTCGTAGATTGATCCGCTGCGTAAAGCTCGTTGTTCACAACCGCAATGAGCGGAGGAGACTGTGTCGCTCTGTTACCGCGGCCTGGGTACATATCAGGAATTCTGCTCCATGTCCTCGTCTCTAAATTATAAACCTCGCCGCAAGTTAAAGACTCTGTGTGGCTCGACATGCCACCTATGACGTAGAACTTACCTGTTAAGATCATAATAATCAGTTATCTTCGTTAAGAATTTGTTATGATATGCAAAGTAATTTAATTGCTTTGATTTCTTGTTTGAGTTGTTAGCACAATAATGTAGTCAGGTCTGTTGGAATTGTTATAAGAAAATCAGATATCTTACTTTGAGTTGTCGAGAGGCTCTGCCTAAAAGGATGTAAATGCATAATACATGAAACAATCAATTCTTTCACCAAACCAGTATTCAAAATTCTACATTACCTTCCATGAAAAACCCAGAACACAGTTTTCTTGGGAGATTCATATCCGGCAAAGCTTCCCAAGTTCCAAACTCTGAATTATACAGCTCAGCACATTTCAAGACACGGCCGTTGTTGTCAACGCCTCCAGATATTATAGCAATCTCGCCATAGCTACCAGAACCAAAAAGGCAACGGGGTAAATTCATTGGTGGGCACCGTGACCAATTGCGAGAAACTAAGTTATACATCCAAATGGCAAAGCCTGATAGTTCTCGGCCAAAAACTAGGAGCTGAGTGCCGACGGCGAGAGACTCTTTGTCAGCGAGAGAGAAGCAGTCGTCACATGGCATTCGAGGGAGTCGCATCCATTTCTGGCGAAAAGGGTCGAATGCTTCCCATGGCATGAGGCTGCATGCTACGTATACCCAGTGCTCGATGATTTTAAGTTCTCTTCTTAGTTTGTAGAGGTATCCGCTGTTAAGTAAAAGGTTGAACTTTTTGTTTAAGCAAGCAAGTGAAGAGTAATCAGATCGGCTTGTCCACGCGAGGCAATCGAGGGCGATATCATCGTAAAGGCCAGGGAAAAGACAATCGTTTGATTTTTGGCTATCATGGTTATTGCCTTGTGATTTGGCATTGGGAATTTTCCTTTTTGACACTATGAAATCGAAGTTCGTCTCAAATATAGTTTTCTTCACCCCTTTTAACAACAGGCTCCCGTCTTTAGCCAGAACCATGTAAGCCAGAATATATTTCTGAAAAGGACCACAGTTCTTGCTGATGGATCTGGAGAATTGTGAGAGCATGCATAATTGAGCAGCAACCATAGTTTCGGTTTTGATAATTTGCACTTGGTTTTTGCTCCCTTCGTTGTCAAATGAATATGTCAGAGACATTGGACTTTCTTCAGGCATGCATCCAGGGTGACTGAAATAAATGGGTAGATTGGGTCATTAACCTGTTTAGACACAGAAATCTACTTGATTGACAACGATCTAGTAATGGCCATTAAATCAAGGGGCAAAAAATATTATAAATTGTCAAATAATAGCCATTAGCTAAAGCAAAATTAGTTACAATGACAAAAAAAATGGACGACTTACATTACCAAAATCAAATAAAAGAATAATCAAGGATGCATTCTATCTGTGACTTCTGCTTTCCTCTAAAGTGAAATGGAGAGCTGTTGAAGTAGGAGTATACATATGAAATGTAACTTAAGCAAAATATGAGAAGATTTGAAGGTGCACTGCATACAATGGTTAAGAAATAGCCATGGGTAATCGTTTTTAATATAAAACCAGATTAGTTAAACTGTAGAGTACCCATGAAGCTACAGAAAAAGAATAAGTGTATTAGACGACTATACGATCTGCCATGCTCGGTGCCATTGTGTCAGAATGCCTGAGAAATATCATATAAGGGTATAACCTAACATGATGTATAAGATGGATGGATATCAATGTGCTGAGGATTCGACGACAAAAATAAATGAAGACATCCATTAGATATTTGAGGTGGCTTAAATTATGGGGAAAATGAGGGAGAATCGTCATGATGGTTTAATTATGAGAGTTGACTTATGGTCAACTTCCTGGGAAGTTAAATACTATCCATTGCCGACAATAGCATATCACCTTTCACAATCAAAATGAGGTTGACCAGGAGCACAATACTTCATGAAACAATCTCATCAGTCACTCATTTGATACACACTAGCATCTTCGATTTGTTTCACCGATCTCCACCAGTTTCTAGGCATCTATTTCATCAACATGTTCATCTTCAGGATTTATTTTCAAATGAATTGACAATAGCCATATCATTAAAATTATGAGGGGAATGAGATATTCAGCTCAGTGCAGGTTGAATCAATCAACGCATCATAAAAAAAGCATTAAAAAACAATCAGAAAATTAAGAGCATATTGCCTAACTAAAACAACAACTACAAATATGTCCCCAAAGAAATCACGGTCTTATCATCATATTACTATAATAAAGAAGTGTACATTACAACTGCTCAAAATCTGATAGCTTTCTCCCATAAACAAAAGCAGCAACTTCATAGATTGGGGGGGGGGGGGGGGCGCTAAAGGTCTAGTGCATTAGCAGCCATTACAACCTAAACCACCAACTGAATTTAACTCGACGGATCAATAAAAACACTCAGCACAAGTAGGTGGACTTTGGCCTTACCAAGAGCAATGACAAAGGGAATTTCAACCAAAAACAAAGGATTATAATGACAAGAAACCTAAAAGATCAGTCATTACCACAAAAACTGAAATAGTAATACTCTGATAATTCCAGATCAGTGATCTCATTTGATATAGTTATAAACCGATATCTCCAAACCCTATAAGGCCATTTCCTCTGTTATTCTACCAACTATCCTTGATTCAAGGCAACCATATCTTTAATAAATCCACTAAATTCTTATTCAATAATTAGTGTACTATCATTTCATGTATTGTCATTCTTCCATGGCAACGAATTTCCTCGACATATTTCCCAGGACTCACCAATATGCATCTCTACGGATTCTCAACATGAACTTTCAAAGATTTCTTCTAGCGCTATAAAAAGGCGCAGCAAAATAGGCCTTGGCATCTAGTTACTACCCAAAGGAAGTGTAATTTACAAAAGATCCCGGAAGCCGCAAGCTTTGTTCCATAAACAAAATGAGATGCTCATCATGTGAGCTAATCAGAAGGCCTATTCCAATTCCAACCTCTATAACCCCCCAAAAAAAGGCATTACCTTCAACAATGAAGAATTTCGATGGAGAGCTGATGCCAAATAACTCATAAATCCAAGCTCCAGATCCTACGAAAACGTCGTCATCAGAAGCACAGCCATCATCAATCCACAATCTACCAGATTCACACCCATTCCAAGCCTATAGAATCCTGATCCAATATCCAGCAACGACATCTACATGTTAAAGAAAACACTTTACCACTGAATAAAACTCTTTACTCTTCAATCTATGATCAAAGGTTCAATTTTTATACCAAAACTCACTGCAAATCGCAATATCCATTATAATTTTAACAAAATCATCCATATATGATCAAAATCAGAACAGATACCTCACCGAGAACGCCAGTCGCGAGATCTCGCAGATCGCCGGCGGAGATCGCCGGAAAACCTCGCGGGAAGCGACGATACGATGACCGTCCACCGCCAGATCGCCTCGATTAGTTAGAAATCACCATAGCATTGAGATTTGTTGATCGAAAACTCCCAATCACTCCAGTCTCGCTCTCTCTCTCTCTTCTCTCTCTCTTCAGGGTTTAAAAAGAGGCCTTCATGCTCACCTCATCTTACCGCTAGGGTGAAAATGGTAAACTATCACAAAAGCCCCTCGAATTGATATTATTTCGAAGTTAATCTCTAAATCTTTTAGGACAAATTACACTAAAATACCTCATCTATCTATGGATGTTTTTCACTGATATAGTTTATGTTACAATAAAGTATCCTAATCGTGTTATCGAAGAGTATGATTTAGATTAAATTAAGACTAAACTGCAAGAAATAAAGATTTGCTAAATCATCGCCAAAAAAATTCAAGACTAAATTGCAAGAAATACTTCTAACTTCTGTCCTTATAACAAGAAATATTAACTTTTCAAAACATGCACTTTGCCTTCTCGGCTTGCCTTCTCGGCTTTAATTATTCATTAAATGCTCTTTTAAATATATAATTAAAAAATATCTCTATTTCTTTTTTTCTTGTCATTTGAATATTCTAATTAAAAATTTAAATGCATTGCGTTGTGAGAATAAATTTAAGTTGAGAAGGGCAGAGTACGGGTGTTAGAAAGTTAAGCGTATTTCCTGCTAGTTGGGCAACAATTAGAAGTATTTCCTCCAATTTAGCCAAAAGTTAACTAATTGGACGGAAGCCACGAAATGTAGGCAATTAGTATTTTGATGAAAAAGTTGATAGTGGTTAAAATATGAGAAAAATAGGCCTAAGAACGTTCTCATACCCATTTTCCTCTTTAAATATTACCATAACTAAAATTGTTTTAAGATATTTTACTCAGAAACAATGATAGTTGAAGATGCTTAAATGACATGAAAAGGTAGAAAGGTGTTGAGCATAAATTATAGAGAGGAGTTTGGGTAATCTATGAAAACTAGAGAAAAATATAAAAACATTAAGATCAAAGAGAGTTTTTTTTAAATATGAGAGATTTGAGGAGTGACATAAATGACCTCGAAAAATATCTAAGGGTGCCAACACAATATTATTAGATTATTACGAGTTATAAGTCGATTGTAGATAGAAATTTGGGTAACTTGAATTTTTAAAGAAGAAATATAAAATGTTAAGATTTAAGAAAAGTTTTCTAAAAGTTGAGAGAAAATTTGAAGAAAACATTTCATTTGTTTCGGGCTAGACATAAATAAAGGTTCTTATTGGGCTTGGATCTGGTCAAAACTGGTTTTGAAGTTTTGTTTCCAAATCTGAGTATCCACCGTTCTTGATGTAATACTAGAGCGGTTAAGAATCGGTAAGAAAATCATTTCTTTCATTTGATTTCTAGGATTTTGTTGATTTAAGAGAATTTTTTTCCCTCTTAAAGCTTTGAATAACTTTCTTTTTCTTTTTGTAACCGGCTAGTGTTACCATCGATAGAGGAAAAAACAAACAAAACAAAACCGCTTCTAGTATGATATATTCTTCTATGGTAATAACCCGCATGCCCAATCTTCGAAGCAATTCCATTTTTTTTATGTGCGCCTATTTTAAATCAAAACCATTTTTACGAATCCTAAATCAAAACTCATAGTCTCTTTCTCCTTCTTTCCCTTTTATTCGAGAACTACATCTGCAGGTACGAAACTTGCAAGAAACTCAGAAAGCGCTAAAACCTTCGACGTTCCTAAACCTTTCGAGCAATCTGAAAACCCGCAATACACATCCCACGACTTGCGAGCATTATAAAATGTCTTTATAAACCATATTATTATTTATATAATTAAAGCTGTTTGATATTTTATGGTACATTCTCAAATTTTAAATTCCATATTTTATATATATTCCAGAGTTGGAGTTTTTAATGGCATCAATTTATACTTCTACTAATTTAAATTTCTGGATCCGTCGACAGCTAGAGTTGTTGGGTCCCACAGTTTCGCTATTCATCATTTTAAACGCATAATGGATCCAAACGACCCTCAACACGAGAAGAAAATAAACAATGACACTAAAACGTTTACTAAACTATAATGTTTAGGTGATGTCGGAGAAAAACTAACAAAAAGAAAAAATAATCATTTTCATATGATCGTTCAAAATATCTGGAGAAATTTATTACTAACATTTAGTCAGCTCTGACAAAATGGTTTTGTTCGAAAGCACTTATTATTGGATTCAACCGCTTAATAACAAATACTGAGATTTCAAAGACTAGTGTTGAAATATATCAATTTTTAGATACTCGTGATTTTTTTTCTAAAAAAACAAAAGTAATCGAATCAAGTTTCGCTCATGTAGGCAATTATATATTTAACCAAGCATATGGCAAGAAACTGTAGGGCCTCCTGGGGGGAGCATGTGCAAATAAATAAATTTGAAGGGTTTAATTGCGTAATTATTTATTTTTTTACTGAATTAGGTAAGTCCAGGCTGTCGTTCTGGATAAGGCAGCAGTCTCTTCAGGGAAAAACTTACCCAAACGGTAAACAAAAAGTTACGGTTATTACCCAAATTGGAAACTGTAACACAATAATTGGGTTCCTATTTTGGAGAAATTTACGAAAAACCCACTGATTTTGTTGGCATAAAAATACTTTTTAACTATTTTGTTACCTCTATGTTCCTTTATTATTTTGGGAAAGATATACATCAACATCTTTATTTAATTGATACCGATTGAAATTTGTTAAACAGTCGATTTAAAATATATGGATTGATCGACCATTCATTATATAAATTTGAATGCATGGGATGAAACCAGAGAAAACGCATGTGGTGGTACTAAAATTCCAAAAATTATGAGTATAGATGAGGGAGGATATGATTTTTATTAAAAAGAATATTTACATTACACCAACAATCAATATGTAATATTTACATTACACCATCAATCAATATGTACCTCTAAATTTATGTCCTTCGCCGTTTGAAATGTTAGTGTTTCCATTTCAACTTCAAGTTCTATGAACCTCACAAAACAATTGATATGCATGCATCTCAGACCTAATTTGGATGGTCCTTTAAATGTATGGTACAAACAAAATTGGAATTAATGTACAAACACACACATTGATGTTTCATATGGTTTCAAAAAGAAAATTATGAAAATTGTAAAAATACTAATATATTCTTTTTATCATTCATGGATGTTGGGATTTCTTTCAGATGTTGTCCTCTGTCGATCTGTCGCGAGCGTGGATGAACGGCTGAGATTGGTATCGGGGGTCGTTTCCCTGAGCGTGTGGATCTCAGTGGGCTTGATTCGAGGTGAAGCTGACCTACCTGCAAAAGAAGTCCCGGGATGGTTGTGCCACTGTGGACCCTCCGACGATCAAGTTAGCCGAGATATTTGTGCAGAGTAGCGGCTTATTGGGTAAAGATTGCGTTACCTGAGTCGTCTGGGAGAGGGTTTTTTATAGTGGTCGCTTGGAGCGAGCTGGCGCGAGCTGACGTGAGATCTTGGTCGGCCGTTACGCTCCTGGCATTACGCCTGCGTGAATGACGGGATCCCCTCATTAATGATGAGATACGCTCGTTAATGGGGGGATACGGCGGCGTGGAACGCGGGATGTTGGGTGGCGGATATCTCGCTTCTGGAGAGATACACGGAGCCGTGGCGGAGGCGCTTGGCCTCTGCGTCCTTGGTTGCTCGGTAGAACCGGGGAGGCTTAGCTCGGCGGGAGGCTCGGAGACGAGCGGGAGGCCGAGATCGCTCGGTTCTGTGATAGCTCGGAGGCGAGCTGGGAGGGTTGAGGAAGCTCAGCGCATAGGAGGGCTCGGAGACGAGTCTTCGGCCATTTGTAAGGTGTGTATAAGAGCGTTCGGGGGTCCATAGAAGGTCGGGGTACACCCCGGGACGATGGCCCGGAAAGATCCTCCAACGCATAGTGCTTGTCCTGTTTGCGTGAGTCCGGAGGCACGTCATCTGCCACGTGTCATGATCTGGGGTGTCCCCACTTGTAAGCATCATCAATCATGCTATATTATTTGTTGGTCTCAAACATACGATATGGTTGTTTTTTGCTTGTGTATGAATAATACGATGTGTAAATAATTTTAATACACTGATATATTCTATGTCGGTATGTGGTTATGCCCAGGCTCGGGGACTGTAGTTACATACCAACATAGAACATGGTCTCAAGCAAATTACATTATTCTTTAGGCCTACCATGTGCTTATATACCAAGAACACTCCATATTGGTATGTCTTTGAATTCTAACTAATCTATTATATTTATATTTAAATATATTTTGTTTGTTTGTTTAGAGATAAAATTTAATTAGTTATTTAGAGATAAATCCTGATTAAATTAATATTATCTCTAAGCATCATTATATCGGCTAAAAATATGGAGCAATAGCCTTAAGGCTTGAATTATACGAGTAAGAGAGAGCTGCCACAATATAGCCCTAAAACGTGGGAGTTAACTATTTCCTTTGGGAAGAGATCTGTAAGGGCGAGAGTTTATTATGTATTCCTTATGTAAACTCTCTCATCTAAATTAATAACAACGGTTTCCGCTGTGCCCGTGATTTTTCTCGTTTGGGTTTTCCACTTAAAATCTCTGTGTCCCCTTTGCATTGATCTTTTATGTTTTCTATGTTTGATTTGTTTTTTATTTCATCGTTTATCTCGATCATCTGTAACAAATTGTTATCAGAGCTAAAGTTGATTCTATTGATCAAGTACATAGATATAGGACGTGTACGTATGCCAAAAACAAGAGACATGGACGACGTATGAGATCGATGGTGCTGCGTTTAAGATTCGTCGTAGATCATAGCGATTGGCAGAGGGTGCGTATGTACCAGCCCATGGCAGTGCTCCAATCTTGGTGTTAGAGAGATGGTGGTAAGATCTAATCGGTTTTTGCACGATCTATGAAAGTGGTGACTTTTGATTGGCTTCGGTGGCGTAAAAGGCACGGTAAATCGGCTATGAGTCAGTGATCAGCGGCGGAGCCGAGAGGCTTACAATGGTGTGAGAGGGCATTGGTGCAAAGGAGTGCATGGGTGCAGTTGCAAGTTCCCATGGGCATGCCTCATGGTGTCGGCAATATGGCGGCGCCGGAGATGGCCTGCGAGATAGCTAGCGTTTGAGGATGGCAATGGCGGCGCCGGCTGTTGATGCGGTACGATTTGATGGCGGCGATCCCAAGCAATAGAGTCGCATTGGAGAAGCGACTTGGTCGTTGATGTGCGCGTTCGGTGTCGAAGCAAGTCGGAGGTTGTATGTGATAGCATGCGGAGTGCACGCAAGTTGCGTCGGTGATGAGGCCAATCATTCGTGTTTGGATACATGGGAAAAGCAGAGCAACCTTTGGTTTTCTTTCTTTTTCTAAAGGAAGCCATGGCAGCGGTGCAGTCGAGTTTGGCCAACGGCTCATTGATCTCGAAAATGTTAGAGATATGATGGAGAGAAGAAAGACACGTGCTTTGTGCGTGTAAACAAATTTTTGGTTAATGCCTACGTGAAAGAGTAAAGGCAAATTGTTTGGGATCTAGTGTGTGTTGGATATAAGTGCCCTCAATATAATTATTGTAATTGAAGGAGAACATATACGAGGGAACAATCTTACTCGAGATGATAGTATGCTATCTGTTTTATTTTTATCTTTCATGTGATGCGTTTATTCATTATCACGTATCGTTTAGACATGACATAAAACCCTTAGGATTTTGCTTGACTACAAGGACGATGATGGAGATTATATTAGTGGGGCCTGTTTCCCCCAATCAGAGCAAAGTTTTGTTCAAATTCCAAAACGGGAAATGAAGCAACGCTTCTGTTTTCTCCAATCAGAGTAAATCTCTATGTTAAAAATTCAAATAATAATAAAGGAAGCAACGCTTCAGATGACTTGCGCTCTACGCTGCGGGACACGTGTCAGCGCAGTTGCGCTGCGCGACACGTGTCAGCGCAGATGCGCTTGCGCTAACTGTGCCAGCACTAAATCAGAATTAAAATTCTAGAAAGATCTTTTTAAATCTTGTTAAAAAAATAAGAAGATTATCTTCTGTAAAACAGGGCCCTTGGATTAAAGATCCAACGGTGGGGAAAATCCCCAGATCAATCAGAGAAAGATCTCTGTAACTAACCTAACAAACTAATTGGTCCTATATAAAGGCCCCTAGACTCCAAGTTTCATATCATACAGAACTCCTCTAAAAACTTTGAGAAGAAGTCGAAGAGAAAAAGGTAAATCTTTAGAAAAAGAAGAAGTTCTTCTAAAAAGATCAAAGATCTAAGAACAAGATCAAGATCTTCAATAAACATAATAATAAAGAAGTAATCTACTTCATGATTAGATCTTTTGATCTATATAAAGGCATTGCCTTTTGATGAACCATCGGTTCTTGAATCTTGAGGTAGAACCTCTAAAAAGATCCTTTTCTTTGATCAAGATACGCTCTGCGCTATTGAACAGTGCCTTGCACTCCTGATTTGCGCTGTTGCGCTCCTTGGACTGGCGCAAGTTGCCAAAGAGAGCCACGTGTCAATCTGCGCCTTGCGCTCCTAAAAACAGAGCGCTGCGCTCTTGGATTGGCGCACTGCACTAGAGCGCGTCATGTGTCAGCAGCGTACTAGCGCAGCGCACTGGTGCAGCGCATTGCGCTAACAGACTTGCACTCACCAGAGCGTGACACGTGTCACCTCCACATGCGCTGGCGCCTTGCGCTCATTAATTGGCGCAAAGCGCCCGACAAGCCGCATGGCGTACTGTAACGTTTTGAAAATCGTTTCATTGAAATTTCAGAAAATCGGTAAAATAAGAGGGTTTTCCGTAAAAAGTCAAAATACAAATATTTTTATTATAAAATTAAATATACATATTCTAGCTATGTAATTGCTAGTATTTGGTGTTTATTGAGCCACTGGTAAAATTTCTAATTTTCTGAAATTTTTTCCGAAAATAATTATTTTAATATTATTTTAAGCCGTCACTAATACATTTAATTAGGGAAAATTACAAATTGGAATGAGTTGAAACAAATTTTGTGCATCATAACACATTAAACAAAATTTTAACATGTTGTTTTTGAAATGAAATGAAATTTCCAAATGGTTTTAGAAAATATTGAAGAAAAATGCTTAAATAGTGAAATTAGCGTAATAGAAATTGGGGTATTGTATTTATCTTTTTCCCTCACCCACACATACACACACACACCCCATTTTCCTCCCATGGCTGAGCCTAGGTTGCCCCAATCACCCAAGTCCCCACTTCATTCCTCACACAAAAGAATAAAGAATAAAAAAGAAAAGAAAAGAAAAGGAAATAAAGAAAATGAAGCATGGTCTTGTGTTGATTTTAAAACCCACACCACTCTCTCTCTCCCCCTCACAACATGGCCGAGCCTTCTTCTTTCCTACACCACAACAGCCCCTCTTTCTTCCTCTCTCATTTTGCATCAAAAAATTCAACAAAATGCCCAAAAATCAACACAAAAATCCCACAAAATCAAAATCCAATCTCTACCCATTTCTTCTTAACCTATTCTAGTGTGGATCATGGATCAAGAAGCTATTTTGGAGGCCAAGATTTTCATGTTAGATCTTCAAATTTGTGAGGTATAATCTTACATTAATTGTACCTTGTTAGTTTTTATTGTAATCTAAGCTAATTAGGTGTTTAAATTGTGGGTTTAATTGAAAGTTGAAATTTAAAGAGAAGAGTTGAATTGGGAGTTAGGGTTTGGATTATTTGGTTATGTTTGTGTTGTGTAATTTATAATCTTGAGAATTTCAAAACCCAACCTAGTTGTTAGTTTGCAAATTCACTTTAAAAAGAAATTGTCCAAATTGTATTATGTTGCAAACTAGATTTTAGGATTAATGTAATTAAGTGAGATTAAAATCTAGTTAGGATTTTTAGCACATCATTAAGCTTTTCATGAGTGGTTTAATACCTTTGGAGCATGCAAAACCAAGCTTAGTTGTTGTTTTGTGCATTTTTACTTAAAATTGTTAAAATTTGATAAAATTGCAAAACTAGAATTTTTAGTTTTATAAAAATTGATGAGATTAAATTGTGGAAATGGTTTATATGACATAATTATGATATTTAGTGGATATTATGGCCATTAGTTTTGTTAAAACATCAAGTTTCGAATTAAAACGAAAATTTAGTGCTTTATAGGTTTTCGGAAATAAATCGATTTGATTTATTTTGGGGTTTTGATGAGTTGCATTCTACTTAATATTATAATTAGTGAGTTTTGAAATCACGATTGGTGTGATGGGTTTTTCTCGATGTGTTGATGTTGGTACATCGATATCGAGGGTTGGTTTGACTATTCTTGCATGCGTAGGCGCTAGGTTTTGACCTATGCGTGATACGCGTGCCGAATTGGTTTTCGTATACCGTTTCGATTTCGGATTTGGTTTTAATGCGATACGGTGCGTTATGATATGTAGGTACCCCATGTGGACGTCGAGATGACAAGCAAGCGCGTGGCGACATCGGCACCGGCGAGCGAGGATCAGGTGAGTAGATTTATATCTACGAGGAGAAGTCGGGTGGATGGCGTATAGCACCCCCGCAGTTCGTGGTGATGTATACGAATACGTATACACACATATATTTAGTATATATTGATTTGAGATTTTTGATGATAAAGATGGACTTTCGGTGTTCTGTGATTGGTTTAGTGTAGTTGCGAAACCCTAGAGTAGGGGTTGCACCTGTACACGCACACACGCACATACTTGCATACATCTTTTCTTTTACATGTGCGCATATGGGATTATATATTTATGTGTTCACATGGGTATGAGACTATGTGTTCATATACTGGATTTGAGGAAAATACTTGGGATTTGAGATGAGTCGATGAGATTTGATTTGAGGCCGTGAGATCGGTGATTTGGCAGGGTTCGTATTTGAGATACGACATAACGTTGTAGCGGGTCCTTTGACGTAGTGTTTCACACGCGTGCATGCATACGTAGGTGGTATCAGTATTGTACTAGACATAGATCAGTACCCGAATTATGATCTTTGATAAAGGGGATACCAGATGAATAGTGTGAATGTGATATTGACCCGTACCCAGATTTGGGATGCCGTACGACGGATTTACGTACGAGCTATATATTGATGTTTGATCCGCACTCTTGACTTGGGAATATCTGATTATAGATATGGTATCGGATGTGATATTATCGAGGCGGGATCACCGACTAATATATATATATATATGTATGTATGTATGTATGTATGTATGTATTGACTCAGATGTTAGGCGGTTTCCTTACGTTCAGTTAACTTGTTAGTTCAGCCGTATAGTTTAGTGTAGTTGTTAGACTAGGTTAGATTCCTACCTATTTCAAAACTAACGGATCGTGGGTATTTTAAAAGACAGGTCAAGGGATTCTACGGATATTTCAAAAGACGTATCTTTTCTTAAAAACACCGTAGCCCTTATTTTCAAAACACCGCGATTCGTGTTATTTCAAAAGGCACTATTGTAGGACTTATACTAGGGTAATGCAGATTAGTTATCGTTTTGTCTAGTATTCAGCTCCCGCACATTATTGCTGTTGCTCCGCATCGCATACATATTGTGATTCATATGCCATTGTTGATATTATACTGTTAGGACACCAGCACCATTACCGATGATGCGTATGTACCACGTACACTTACTTGCCGGCTCACATACATCTTCATCGGTAATTGCCATGTCACGTACACTTTAGAAAATACTATTTGCTTGACTTAGCTTGTTAGCTAGTAGTTTTGACATGATATTAGTGTACTTGCCTTATATGCCAGTTTAGATATTGTAGTTATTACTTGTCACTTCATGCATACTGTTATTCATTGTTATGCCGCATTCATGGATTCTCATGCCTATATTCACTAGTTTATGTGCTATTGAGGTTTTGGATTCGGATTTCCATGATATTTCTGGATTTGGGAACCGTGGGGATTTCAAAAGAGAGTATGTAATTGTTTTAAAAACCCGGTTACCCTTGATATGATATTTCAGTGCGTCCACCATGTGTTTTCTCGGTGCTGAGAGCGACATGTGAGACCCGAGTTCGAGGAGTGGAGGAACCGTTTTGGATACATGGTGGACCCGGTAAGGTACCCCGGGGCAAGAAGCGCGTGGTGATGACGATGTGAGCCCGGCAGGGGGAGACTACCTACCGGTGATTTTACCCGATGCGTCGGATATCCGGAGGATACCGTCGTGGTCTTGAGACGGATGCTAGGGGCCGGTCTGGACTGACGACACCCTAGATATTGAGATTGAGACATTGAGATTTCGAGATATTGAGGTACTGAGATTTGATGATACAGGCCAGTCCGGATAGCCGAAGCCTGAGATTTGAGACATTGAGATTTATGTTTTTTGTCGATGCTAGACACTGTTTATGCTGATTTCATTTATGATACCTCATTTTAAAAATACAAAGGAAATCCCACTAAATTATGAAAGCAGTTTCTTTAGTACATGTATTCTGTTTTCATGCATTCATACCTCATCCATATGACATATTGCTACCTGAGGCACTGACACAAGCACTTGGTATTACCGTTGTATAGAGGTATACCTTAGCCATTGTTATAGTCTGCAGGTTATATATTTGAGGATATATTATGATCGTATGACTTAGGATTGCGTTGTTCATGCGATTTCTGTTCGTAGATGTTTTCTACTCACGAGTTGGCAACTCACCCCCGTTGTGCCACAGTTTCTTGCAGGTTTTTCCGTACAGGTTTCATTATGGCTTTGCTGGCACTGCTTCTTTTTCGGGTGACTTGCTAGTAGGTGGGTTACTTGTATCGTACTCATCATTATACTTTGCATATTATTATTCTGTTGTATCTAGAAGTTCCATCAACCAAACATATATTTATTTCAGAGATAGAGACCCGTGATGTTATTCTTTTGACCTTAGAGTCGCGCGTTGTATTTCTATGGATTTATTGCTGTTTTGAGTTTCCTTTTGAGTTTTGATCCTCGCCCTTGGCATTGTATATTATATTGCTTGCGTGGTTGTGACCGTCGATTGACGAAGAGCTA
The DNA here is from genome assembly GCA_030015575.1 of Agapanthus africanus. Classification (NCBI taxonomy): domain Eukaryota; kingdom Viridiplantae; phylum Streptophyta; class Magnoliopsida; order Asparagales; family Amaryllidaceae; genus Agapanthus; species Agapanthus africanus. The sequence continues at coordinate 100,828,738 of CM057347.1, read as the reverse complement.
GCTCCCGCTTGGGAATGCCTTTTATTCATTTCGTATACTATTCATGTTGTATCCCGTTTGGGGGCCAGTATTTACAAAGGAGACTCTGCCTTAATTTTCAGGAAATATTTGATGTTTTTAAAAATGCATATGCTATTAAAACTACTTGATTTAAATTGGTTTTCCTTCACTCTACTACTTTTCTTGGTTTGGATTTCTGGGTTTTCGGCTTACTTAGATTACGTACGCCTCGAGACGTTTCGTAGTCTAAGTGCCGGTCATGTTCCGTACTTTCGGGTCGTGATACGCACTGTCAGAACATTAAATGCTATGCATTATTAAAAAGGGCAGAGCCCAATTAAAAAAATAAATGCTGTGCATTATAATAAAAGAAAAAGAGGGCAGAGCCCAATCAAAGGCCTAACAGGCCAAATGTGAATAAAATATTGGACATTTTCTAACTGGACTTAACCCAATTCTGGCCATAAGTTCTCAAATTAAATTGAACTGAGCACAACTGCTCTCTCAAATCAATTTACATCCGGTTCAAGGGTACATCTCTGAACTCCTCTGATATCTGTCGTTGTAATCCTTCAACGTCGTCAGAGAGGTGACGGGTCCCGACGGCCATACATTCAATGGACCACCATGTCCCTAAACTGGCAATGGACCACTATGTCCCTAAACTAGAACAATAGAGCCCAAATGCTCTTTTGTCGGATCTAAACGATCCTGTTAAGTTGATCTTAGTCTCAAATTAGACTAACGTATCTTTAACAAACGTTTGAGTTGATCTTACCCTCAAATATAGCTAACGTATCCTTAAACCAAAACCTTCAAACAGACTTTAGTCCCAAATTGGACTATAAATCTCCCAACCAACTTTGGTTCAAGGGTACATCTCTGAACTCCTCTAATATCTGTCGTTGTAATCCTTCAACGTCGTCAGAGAGGTGACGGGTCCCGACGGCCATACATTCAATGGACCACCATGTCCCTAAACTGGCAATGGACCACTATGTCCCTAAACTAGAATAATAGAGCCCCAAATGCTCTCTTGTCGGATCTAAACGATCCCGTTAAGTTGATCTTAGTCTCAAATCAGACTAATGTATCCTTAACAAACGTTTAAGTTGATTTTAGCCTCAAATATGGCTAACGTATCCTTAAACCAAAACCCCAAACACAAATCTAAGAAAATACGGATTTGGACTAATCCACGTCCTACGGGCGACAACATAAATTAGTCTCTGTATACAATCTACGAGCAACCACAAACAAAACAAACACCCACTACACGGAGTGACCAGCTGTAGAAGGAGAAAGTTGTTACCGCGATGCGGTAGCGTAATTAACTGTAGGGGCTTGCGCCTGCAGGGAAGAGCGTCCCCACAATCAAAAACCCTTCAAGCGAGGGGGAATCTGACGAAGTCTGCTACATCGGCCGCATCCGTCTAAACCTTCGATACATGGTGCCATAAATCAACTTAGCATCTTCGGAGAGGTGGACGGATAAAACCAAATAGCATCTGCCCCGAATTTCAGGCAAGACGTCTCCGTCGCGCCGTCCTTCGGAGGGGAACAGGGCCTGGGTAGCCGATAAGCACATCCTTAAAGATCTATAGTCGTAGGAGTATTGAGACTGGGTATCGGTATTCCATTTTAGACTAGTGTGTATATTTCCTGACCCGGTTGGAGGGCGATAGCTGATCCTGCAGCTATTGGTGTTTGACATCGATGATTGTATACAGGTGTGTTGGGTTACGGCAGTGCCTCGGCCATCAAACCGTGGCCAATTGCGGAAAAAAAATTTACTAAACTGGCGCTACCATTACCCGATGCCCGGATCTACCTTAAACCCTAAACTAGCAAGCTATAAAAGAGATAGAAATGGTTATACCGAGTTGATCCGTGTCTTTCGGTCTTCAACCATCATCCCAAAGCTCCTAGTGGTTCCTTGATCGAGTTTGGTTGCCGGTCTTCCTCCATCTACGATGATCCACCTGAGGGAAACGACGCAAGCTTCAGCCTCGTCGAGCGAGGCAACCGACGCTCTAACTTTGCTAACAATGGAGAGTGGAGGTGTAGGAATGTGTCACTATAATTTTTCTCTCATCACAATGCTCAAAAGAGCAACTCAAGAAGATGGAGGTGAGGAAACATGTGGCATGAGCAACTAAAGAAAATGCTAAGTCTTTTCTTCAAGTGAGAAATGAGTGAGTGAAAGCAAGTGAAGAAAATGAGCATGAGCCACACTCAAAACTATTGGCTGCCCCCCTCTCTCTCATGCACAAAATATCTTATCTCAATATCCAATAAACAATTGTGAACCATACCCCTCTACATGCCCAAGTCCATGCTCATGCCAACTCACCCCTCCACCTCATTTCTATAATTGTTTTTCTAAAAAGAAAATCAATAATGAGGTGGCTATCTTCTAGAAGCTATTCTGTATAAATACGGAATACTTCCCGGTACACGTATTGAAATACATATATGCGTATTCGTACAAAAATACGAATATTCAAGAGAGAAAATGAATAGTGAACAATAATACTAGAATATATATATATATATATAAATAAACACATATATAAATTATTAAATCAAAACCAGATTTAATAATCCGGTTTAATCCTAACCTGCTAGTATTATCAACCGTCCAATTAAAGTGTGTGCAGCATGTGCACATATTTAATCGGACACCTGTATGTACCAACATATGTCATCTACACCATATCTCCCGAACCGTGAAAACACTCTGTGTGGGACTCTAAAGACTCGTTAATACGCTGGCAGTGGGTTTAACCACAAGCACGTCAATGGCACTAGCTGTACGTAAAGGCTACCCAGGTATTGAGCGAAAGGGAGGCCGACGAGCAAACTCATCATGAACCCCTACTGAGCCTGACAGTGACAATATCCGTACAGTCCGGTCTGTTCGTCTAAGAGTGTAACCCTTCGAAAATCGTTTAAGCAGTTTTTTTCGGTAATCGGTTAATTTTTCGGCTTTTTCCGTAAAAAGTCAAAATATGTATTTTTTTCTTTGTAGACCTAATTATACAAAATTTAGATAAGATATTACTATAATTTTGTCACTAAATTGTCACTTATAATTTTCTAGTTAAATAAAAAAAATTTCGTAATTAATTTTTTTTATATTATTTTAAGCTTTTAAAAATACATTAAATTAGGGATAAATACAAATTTATTTAGGTAAATTTCATAATTAGGAATCTTTATAAGCTAAAATATGGTGTTAATAAAATGGTATCATGACTTGCAAGATTGTGGTTTTATGGTTGGAAATTTGTGAAAAAATGAAGTAAAAAGGGGTTTTTTTGTAAAAATTGTTATATTAAGCATTATATACATTTGAGAGTGACTTTTTCTTAGAACCTTCTACATTTTCCCCTCACTCTCCCTCACCTTGTAGCTCTGGCCGAGCTTGAGCTGCATCCCTCCCCCATTTTTCTCATTCTTTCTTGCTTCATTTCACATCAAAATCCATAAAAATTTCACAAATTTCCATCTCAATTCAAAGCCAAACCCTAATCCACTCTCTCCTCAACTAAATTTAGTTCAAAACTAGGAGAAAGGAGGCTTCTTTGGTGGCTTGATCATGCTAGGGTTCCATTTGTGAGGTGAAATTCTAAACTAGTTTGTTAACTTGTAGTTTATGTGTGCTAAAATTCAATTTTGAAGTATTAATTTAGTTGTAAACTCTTGTTCATGAAAATCAAGAATGGGATTTGGTGTTGAACTAGGGTTTGAAGCATGGTTGTTAGAGTTAAGTTAGGGCTTTGGTTACCTATTTGATTAGAGTGGTTAATTGCGTAAGGTTACGCTCGCTAAATCGTTAAATTGCGACGTTTGCATCGAATCGGTTTGAAATTTGCTTACTAGATTTTTACAAAAATTAGAATGCGATCAAATTGTGTTATGTTAGCGATATAATTAGCTTCGTATAGGACTATTAGAGTGCGTGAACGCGGGGTTTCATCTAGTCGGGTTTTAGTTTTGTCGATTTCCCCGAAATGACAATTCTAGTTAACGATTAGCGATTTTCGTGCGTTTTCCCGCGCACCGAGTGTATGTTATGTTGAATTCGAGAGCGTCAATAATTGTATATTGTGACTTGCATCGTTTTAGGTTTTGTAATCTTATGCTTGGTGTTGTGCAAAATAGGATCGGTCAGGGAAACATCGGACACGGCGCGTAAAGGCAAGGCGGTGGTCGGATAGGATTAGCGGGGATTTCAGGTGAGTAGATGTATTCATCTATGGGGGAATCGTCTGAATGGCGTGAGGCGCCCCCCTAGTTAGGATTACCCTACTTTTTGCAAGATTTATAATGTTAGCTAGCTTATCCATTCATGTACACTGCATACCCTTATAGCGAACAGTATATTAGATTGCATGGACATTCATCTATACTTATGCGATATCACTTCGTAGGACACGAACACCATTACCATTGGCATCTGTTGCACGCGCACTATTCATGTGACACACACGCCTTTGGTAATTGCCATGCCACGTGCACTATAGAACCTGTTTAACTTAATAACGCCATTTGCATTCATACATGATATATGGAATTGCATAGCATGCATATACCTCGCATTACCATCATATCTACATAGATTTCTAGCCAAAACTCACATCATATACATTGATATCATAGACATTTATCATATATAACATGTGAACATTATGATTTTCTTGAGGATTTCAGTATTGCTGCGATTTCTGGATTTTTGGGGAAAACCGCAAGAATTTAACAAAAGCTTATATTTATCATTTTTAAAACAAAGTTGCGGTTTTCTCGTGATGTATGTGTCGTCCACCATGAGTTTTCATGTTTTCTGTTGGATTTCGAGACCCGATTCGAGGAGTGGATGAACCGTCTCGGGTACATGGTGGGCTCGGTATGGTACCCCGGGGCAAGAAGATCGAGTTGTAGACGATGAGCCTGGCAGGGGAAGACTACCTACCGGTGATGTCTGGCGCGGCGGATATCCGGAGGGTACCGACCGTTGTCGTGAGATTTATGATATGGGCCGATCCGGACTGACGGAGCCCGATATTGAGACAGATATGATTCCTATTTGGTGTCGATACTTGACACGGGTTTTCAGATGATTTCTTGATGGTACTTAGCTATTATACAGATATTCATTTTCTAAAGTTAAGAATTCAATACCCTTAGCATTTAAAACACTTAAAGATTTAGTAATGACATTGCATACAGGTGCATGCATACTAGAGCTATTATATCACATATGGACATACATGTTGTGGTGCATTGCGTGCATTCTTACGATTGCTTTACTAGATGTTATATTCTACTCACGAGCTGGCAACTCACCCCCGTTGTGCCACAGTGTCTTGCAGGTCGGACCCGTCACCCTTGTAGCGGCGGGCTATCCTATCATCAGCTCCTTTTGCTCAGACTCGCGACATCGCCCTTAGGTGGGTTGCGAGCACACTTTATTTCTTTTTGCTTTGTCATTGTATCTAGTATTCTCCATCTACCACTTTATATTGTATATGTGACCTAGTGGTGAGACTGAGAGATTTGTATATTTGTGGTTTCTTTTGGGTCGAGCTCACTTGAGCCGGCGTTGTGTTTTATGATATTTTGCGTTTCTTTTATGCTCTTTTCTTGATATTGCTATTATATTGCATGTGGTTGTGATCCGCCTTGGGCGAAGAGCTAGCTCCCGCTTGGGGATGTCTTTTTTATGATTACAGGTTTATTATCTTGTTGTACCCATTTTGGGGGATAGAAAATACAGGGGAGACTCTGCCGAAATTTTCGGGAATTTTTGATGTTTTTTTTAAAGGGATTCTATGCAACTTAATTGATTTCAAAACGGTTTTCATTTAAGGTTTTCCTTCACTCTCTTTTGATTTTGGTTTAGATTCTTCTGGGCTTTGGCTGACTTAGGTTACGGTTCGCCTTTAGACGTCTCGTAATCTAAGTGCCAGTCGCGTTCTGTACTTTCGGGTCGTGACAAAGTTGGTATCAGAGCGTAGGTTTTACCTTTCTGAGTGTAGGACGACCTTGGTAGATGGAGTAGGTGACTTAAGCAGAGTGGCGTAGCGTGGGTATGATCCGCGGCATACTTACGATACGGTACTCCGCCTAAGTGACCTTAGGACATAATTGCTTGTATTTCCTTTCTTGATTCCTTGCATTCCTTGATTCAATTGCAATGCTCTTATCAGTCCTGTTTCTTATTCCAGTTTCGATACCGCCAAAGACTACGAGAGCTCAGCGGGTTGCCGCTAGGGATGAGATTCGGACGGGCCCGTCTGAGGCGAGGATCGAGCGGGATGATACGCCTGTCCCTCAGGATCATACTGATCCGCCTTATCCAGACCGTATTGCCAGACTAGAGGCCGGCATGCAAGAGTTGCGGCAGATGATGGGATCTTTAGTTGAGTCCAGTCGGACACAGAGATCCGAGGACGTTCCTTCCACCGCACAGACCACGATCGTACCTGCTGCATAGATGGTCACTCCTGCTGCTGCTACGGAGACTATCCCTGTTTCACTACAGGAGTTCATGAGATTGAGACCTCCAGCTTTTACCGGTACAGATGCGACAGAGGACCCACAGGCATTTCTTGATAGGATGGCTCGGATTTGCCGTTCGTTGAGGTGTTCTGATAATAGATTGGTGGAGTTTGCGAGTTTTCGTCTGGAGGGTCTTGCCCAGACATGGTACGATTCAGTAGAGAGAGGCCGAGCTGCAGGTCTGCCTTCTATGACCTGGGATGAGTTTACATCTGCATTTCTTGCCCGTTTTCTTCCGGAGAGTGTTCGAGATGCTCGAGCCCGTAGTTTTGAGTCTTTGCGCAAGATTCCTGGGATGACAGTGTCGGAGTATGATATACAGTTTACCCAGTTGTCTCGATATGCTCCGTACCTAGTCGACACAGAAGAGAAGAGAATAAAGAGGTTTGTACGAGGGCTTGATACACAGCTATTCCTTGCCATCGGCACCCAGCACTTTGATACATACGCTGCCGCGATGGATGCAGCCTTACTTTTGGAGGAGCGTATTTCTGAGACTCCGGTCGTTTCTGGGCCGAAGAGGATCCGTACTGATACGCCAGCTCAGCGGCAGATGGGTAGACACCGTGATAGATTATTTCCGGGAGATGGTGGAGGCAGAGGATTGAGACGAGGTCAGTTATTTGGTTCATATCCACAGACCCAGCAGTCGTCTCCAGAATGTTTTCGGTGCGGGAGTCAGTACCACCGTATCAGAGACTGTACCATGGGGCGTCCGGGCGCGGCGACAGTCCCGCATGTGACTTTACCACCCTCACCATCTTCTCAGAGAGCTTTACTTCCTACTCCTGATGATGCTTCACGCCAGCCAGATGCTTCTAGAGGCCATGGGCGTGGCGGTCCAGTTCAGTGAGGACGAGGCGACAGAGGTAGAGGCAGAGGCCGAGGTAGAGGCAGAGGACAGCCAGCTATTAGTGGTGGACAAGCCCGAGTGTTCGCGTTGACTCCTCAGGATGCACAGGCATCCAATGCCGTCGTGACATGTACTCTGCCAGTATGTTCTTTTGATGCACGGGTATTATTTGATCCAGGCTCCACACATTCCTATGTATCCACGTATTTTGCACCGAGGTTAGGCCGAGAGTCTTCTCCATTAGATCAGCCGCTTGTCGTTATTACTCCGGTAGGCGAGTCTTTTATTGCCCGTTTTTTGTATCGATCGTGTTCCGTTCGTATCGGGGAGAGAGATTCTTCAGTTGATTTGATTCTCCTCGATATGCTAGACTTCGACGTTCTTCTTGGTATGGATTGGCTAGCCACCTGTTATGCATCCGTGGACTGCCGTGAGAAAGCAGTCAAATTCAGTTTTCCTGGTGAGCCGGTTCTTATTATTCAGGGAGATCGTAGTGCTACCCTTCCCAGCTTAATTTCATCTCTTCGCGCTGGTCAGCTCTTAAGGAAAGGGTGTCAGGGATTCTTAGCCTATGTTTGTGATACTAGCTCCACAGAGGTTCCGTTGGACCAGGTCCCGTTGTGAGAGAGTTTCCTGATGTATTCCCTGACGAGCTGCCTGGTCTGCCACCAGGGCGCGAGATTGAGTTCTGTATTGACTTGATCCCTGGCACGGGGCCTATCTCTATACCGCCTTATCGGATGGCCCCGGCGGAGCTGAGAGAGCTAAAGGATCAGTTACAAGACTTGCTGGACAAAGGGCTTATCCGACCGAGTGTGTCACCTTGGGGTGCTCCCGTCTTGTTTGTTAAGAAGAAGGATGGAAGTATGCGTTTATGCATTGATTACCGTCAGCTGAACCGGGTTACTGTGCGGAACAGGTATCCCCTACCCCGCATTGATGACTTATTCGATCAGCTCCAGGGTGCAGGGTTTTTCTCGAAGGTTGATTTACGGTCAGGTTATCACCAGTTGCGGGTTCGGAAGGAGGATATTCCGAAGACCGCTTTCCGTACTCGTTATGGTCATTATGAGTTCTTGGTGATGTCGTTCGGGCTCACCAATGCCCCGGCAGCATTTATGGATTTGATGAACCGTGTATTCAGGCCGTATCTCGATCAGTTCATTATTGTGTTCATTGACGACATCTTGGTTTATTCTCGGAGCCGGGAGGAGCATGAGCAGCACTTACGTATCACATTGCAGACTTTGAGGGAGCATCAGCTGTTCGCCAAATTTTCCAAGTGCGCATTCTGGTTAGACAGTGTCGACTTGTTGGGTCATGTGGTGACGAGAGATGGTATTCGTGTGGACCCGAAGAAGATCGAGGCAGTTCAGCGTTGGCCTAGACCAGTATCAGTTACAGAGGTTCGTAGCTTTCTAGGCCTGGCCGGCTATTATCGACGTTTTGTCCAGGATTTCTCCCGCATTGCTGCACCGTTGACCGGGTTGACCCGGAAGGGGGTTCCTTTTGATTGGACCCAGGCATGTGAGGATAGTTTCCAGCAGTTGAAGACTCGTCTGACTACTGCACCAGTGTTAGCATTGCCTTCAGGATCAGGCGGGTTCGTGGTATATTGTGATGCTTCTCGAGTGGGGCTGGGCTGTGTATTGATGCAGCATGACAGAGTTATTGCATATGCTTCTCGGCAGCTGAGGAAACACGAGCAGAACTACCCCACCCATGATTTAGAGATGGCTGCAGTGGTATTTGCACTTAAGATCTGGAGACATTACCTATATGGTGAGTCATGCCAGATATTCACTGACCACAAGAGTTTGAATTATATTTTCCAGCAGCGAGATCTGAACCTGAGACAGCGCCGATGGATGGAGTTGGTGAAGGATTATGACTGCGAGATTTTATACCATCCGGGCAAGGCGAATGTGGTGGCAGATGCTTTGAGTAGGAGGTCCGGAGGTAGCTTATCTTGTTTGAGCGCAGTACATATGCAGTCGACGGCGGATTGGCAGGTGTTATGTGACAGCAGAGTGCAGTTCGAGTTTACTCCTACGGGGGGACAGCTGGCCCATTTCAGAGCACGCCCACAGTTACTTGACCGTATCCGCGAGGCGCAGTCCGGCGATGCTCGCATTTTAGAGATTATTGAGCAGATTCGGCAGGGCAGAGTTTCCGAGTTCGTGATTGATGATCAGGGGATACTTCGATTTGGGACTCGACTGTGCGTGCCAGATTCAGAGGGACTGAGGCGTGATATTCTCGAGGAGGCACATAAATCAGTATACAGTGTGCATCCAGGTTCCACCAAGATGTACCGTGATTTGAGAGAGGTTTACTGGTGGGACGGGATGAAGAAGGATATTACAGACTTTGTGTCGAGATGCCTGACTTGTCAGCAAGTCAAGGCCGAGCACCAAAGGCCAGCCGGCGAGTTACAGCCTTTGCTCATCCCTGAGTGGAAGTGGGAGCAGGTCTCCATGGACTTCATTGTGGGTCTACCCAGGACCAGTCGAGGGTACGACTCTATTTGGGTGATTGTGGATCGACTGACGAAAGCGGCTCACTTCCTGCCAGTGAAGACCACTTTTGGATTTTCTCAGTACGCCCAGGTTTATATTGATGAGATAGTGCGACTGCATGGCATTCCGACTTGCATCGTGTCCGACCGTGGCACCCAGTTTACCAGCCGATTGTGGCAGAAACTACAGGAAGCTTTAGGCACCCGATTGAGTTTTAGCACAGCCTTTCATCCGCAGACTGACGGTCAGTCGGAGCGTACTATTCAGACTCTTGAGGACATGCTCAGAGCTTGTGTTTTAGATTTCGGTGGTAGCTGGGATCGTCATTTGCCTTTGATCGAGTTTTCCTACAATAATAGCTTCCAGGAGACGATTCAGATGGCACCTTTCGAGGCTTTATATGGGAGGAGATGTAGATCGCCTGTATGTTGGACAGAGCTTAGGGAGAGCAGTATTTTGGGGCCGCAGATTGTACAGGAGACGACCGAGAAGATACAGCTGATTCGGGACAGGATGAGAGCGGCACAGAGCAGGCAGAAATCATATGATGACAAGCGTCGTCGCCGACTCGAGTTCGCTGTTGGCGATCATGTTTTCCTGAAGGTCTCTCCGATGAAGGGTGTGATGAGATTTGGGCGGAAAGGGAAGCTGAGTCCTAGATATGTTGGTCCTTTCGAGATCCTAGAGCGTGTTGGTCCAGTCGCTTATCGGTTAGCTCTTCCGCCTAGCTTCCCCGATGTTCACCCCGTATTCCATGTCTCGATGCTCCGCAAGTACCTTCATGATCCTTCCCAGGTGATTCAGCACCAAACGATCTAGTTAGAGCGTTATCTTTCTTTCACCGAGCAGCCGGTGGTCATTTTGGATCGGCAGGTGAAGAAATTGAGGTCGAAGGTTATACCGTCCGTCAAGGTCCTTTGGCGTGGCCCGAACAGTGAGGAGGTCACCTGGGAGACCGAGGTCGAGATGAGGAAGAGATATCCCCATCTTTTTGAAGGTACGCGTAGTTAAATTCTAAATTCGGGGACCGAATTTCTTTAAGGGGGGAAGATTGTAACCCTTCGAAAATCGTTTAGGCAGTTTTTTTCAGTAATCGGTTAATTTTTCGGCTTTTTCCGTAAAAAGTCAAAATAGGTATTTTTTCTTTGTAGACCTAATTATACAAAATTTAGATAAGATATTACTATAATTTTGTCACTAAATTGTCACTTATAATTTTCTAGTTAAATAATTTTTTTTCCGTAATTAATTATTTTTTAAATTATTTTAAGCTTTTAAAAATACATTAAATTAGGGATAAATACAAATTTAATTAGGTAAATTTCTTAATTAGGAATCTTTATAATCTAAAATATGGTGTTAATAAAATGGTATCATGACTTGCAAGATTGTGGTTTTATGGTTGGAAATTTGTGAAAAAATGAAGTAAAAAGGGGGTTTTTTGTAAAAATTGTTATATTAAGCATTATATACATTTGAGAGTGACTTTTTCTTAGAACCTTCTACATTTTTCCCTCACTCTCCCTCACCTTGTAGCTCTGGCCGAGCTTGAGCTGCAGCCCTCCCCCATTTTTCTCATTCTTTCTTGCTTCATTTCACATCAAAATCCATAAAAATTTCATAAATTTCCATCTCAATTCAAAGCCAAACCCTAATCTACTCTCTCCTCAACCAAATTTAGTTCAAAACTAGGAGAAAGGAGGCTTCCTTGGTGGCTTGATCATGCTAGGGTTCCATTTGTGAGGTGAAATTCTAAACTAGTTTGTTAACTTGTAGTTTATGTGTGCTAAAATTCAATTTTGAAGTATTAATTTAGTTGTAAACTCTTGTTCATGAAAATCAAGAATGGGATTTGGTGTTGAACTAGGGTTTGAAGCATGGTTGTTAGAGTTAAGTTAGGGCTTTGGTTACCTATTTGATTAAAGTGGTTAATTGCGTAAGGTTACGCTCGCTAAATCGTTAAATTGCGACGTTTGCATCGAATCGGTTTGAAATTTGCTTACTAGATTTTTACAAAAATTAGAATGCGATCAAATTGTGTTATGTTAGCGATATAATTAGCTTCGTATAGGACTATTAGAGTGCGCGAATGCGGGGTTTCGTCTAGTCCGGTTTTAGTTTTGTCGATTTCCCCGAAATGACGATTCTAGTTAACGATTAGCGATTTTCGTGCGTTTTCCCGCGCACCGAGTGTATGTTATGTTTAATTCGAGAGCGTCGATAATTGTATATTGTGACTTGCATCGTTTTAGGTTTTGTAATCTTATGCTTGGTGTTGTGCAAAATAGGATCGGTCGGGGAAACATCGGACACGGCGCGTAAAGGCAAGGCGGTGGTCGGATAGGATTAGCGGGGATTTCAGGTGAGTAGATGTATTCATCTATGGGGGAATCATCTGAATGGCGCGAGGCGCCCCCTAGTTAGGATTACCCTACTTTTTGCAAGATTTATATTGTTAGCTAGCTTATCCATTCATGTACACTGCATACCCTTATAGCGAACAGTATATTAGATTGCATGGACATTCATCTATACTTATGCGATATCACTTCGTAGGACACGAACACCATTACCATTGGCATCTGTTGCACGCACACTATTCATGTGACACACACGCCTTTGGTAATTGCCATGCCACGTGCACTATAGAACCTGTTTAACTTAATAACGCCATTTGCATTCATACATGATATATGGAATTGCATAGCATGCATATACCTCGCATTACCATCATATCTACATAGATTTCTAGCCAAAACTCACATCATATACATTGATATCATAGACATTTATCATATATAACATGTGAACATTATGATTTTCTTGAGGATTTCAGTATTGCTGCGATTTCTGGATTTTTGGGGAAAACCGCAAGAATTTAACAAAAGCTTATATTTATCATTTTTAAAACAAAGTTGCGGTTTTCTCGTGATGTATGTGTCGTCCACCATGAGTTTTCATGTTTTCTGTTGGATTTCGAGACCCGATTCGAGGAGTGGATGAACCGTCTCGGGTACATGGTGGGCTCGGTATGGTACCCCGGGGCAAGAAGATCGAGTTGTAGACGATGAGCCTGGCAGGGGAAGACTACCTACCGGTGATGTCTGGCGCGGCGGATATCCGGAGGGTACCGACCGTTGTCGTGAGATTTATGATATGGGCCGATCCGGACTGACGGAGCCCGATATTGAGACAGATATGATTCCTATTTGGTGTCGATACTTGACACGGGTTTTCAGATGATTTCTTGATGGTACTTAGCTATTATACAGATATTCATTTTCTAAAGTTAAGAATTCAATACCCTTAGCATTTAAAACACTTAAAGATTTAGTAATGACATTGCATACAGGTGCATGCATACTAGAGCTATTATATCACATATGGACATACATGTTGTGGTGCATTGCGTGCATTCTTACGATTGCTTTACTAGATGTTATATTCTACTCACGAGCTGGCAACTCACCCCCGTTGTGCCACAGTGTCTTGCAGGTCGGACTCGTCACCCTTGTAGCGGCGGGCTATCCTATCATCAGCTCCTTTTGCTCAGACTCGCGACATCGCCCGTAGGTGAGCTGCGAGCACACTTTATTTCTTTTTGCTTTTGTAGGGTTCCTAGGCACTCTAGTGAAGTCTCACAAGTGATCAAACATGCCAATTTATAAAAATTACGGTGCCGAGGAAACCTAGAACGGATCGTTGGCTAGAAGTATAGGCAAAGCAAGCAAGCTAGTTTACAACTAAACTATAAGATAACGGAAATACAACCTTTGTAGATCCGTTTGTCCACCTCCATAGCTCCGCAACGAAGTGCCTCCGCTGTCCAAGTAAACTCCCGGGCTCTAGCGTCGGCTTCGTCGAAGAATGAGCGGGCTTGATCGTCGGTTCGGTGCCGAAGATGATCTACGTCGAGGCATCGCAAGAACAAGCTCCAACTTCACCAAGTTGGAAAAACTCGTGAAGGAAACACCCTATACTACTTGGCAAGAGGTAGAGGATGAAGAAATAGGAGTTGGGTTCACTTTAGATTTGGATTTCTCACACTTATTCAACACTTGCCATTGGAGTAGCAAGCTACAACCATGGAAGAAGAAGATGAAGAAAAAGAAGATATGATAACTTCATAATAAAAAAGAAAAGAAAATACAATACTTATCATATCTTTGACCATGGTTTAGTGTAGAGACTTAACTTAAGTTAGATAGTGGTTAGGGTTAGATAAAAGACAAGAATGGTGGACTAAGTTCAAAGCTTCAAGAAGCTTTCAAATAAAAACAAAAACTAGCAACCATTCTTATCTCTTTATCTTTTCTTTTTCCAAAATAAACAAAAGGAATAAATAAATGATTAAGTAAATGAAAAAGAAACCCTAATCACTAATTAACCATGGTTTAACACTTTACACAAAACCAAGCTAGAATGTATCATCAAACATGATACAATCATGTGCACAAAACTATATCGAATATACAATGTGCACATCCGCGCGAGAAAATCCATTTAAAGTGAACCGATACTAGTTAATGCAAAGCAATATATCAAATATATAATTATGTATTAAATCATTAAATCAACACTTGATTTAACAATCCGGTCATATCGCATATAACCGGCTAGTATCCAATGTGTCGGCTTATCGAATCAATCCTTGATTCGATAACTAGGTTATATCGCATATAACCATTCGATACATTGATCGCAAGAATAGAATACGGTATCATATACACGCATTATTCTCGGTCCCGCACATATCTCATATGCGCTCCTATTTCGTTTCGCTTGAGCTAGGAAACCTCTGTGTAGGACTCTAAAGACTCGTCAATACGCCGGTAGCAGATGATGATCATATCAAACATCCGCAAGCCGCAAGCGGTCTGCTAAACGTAACGGCCACCCGGGTATTGAGCGATCTGAAGATCGACGAGCAAGTCCGCTCACACTCCAGTGAATCCGACCAGTAACACTTACCGTACGGTCCGGTCTGTTCGTCTGATATGTCGCATATCTCGCCTAGGGGTGGTAAACGTCAGACCCCAATAGCTCGATAAGTCATGCCGACTTGAGGTCCATAACATTCGTGAAACTACTGATAACTCTTACCAGTATATCACAGCAACCCTGGCCAGGGATTTCCTGTTATGGCCAGTCGAGCATAGCACAACATCAACCCCCAATACCGGGAGAGACGAATCCCCTCCTATCGCTCATTGCCTCCATGTGAATCGGGACTGTACCCAAAAACCACCTGTTTGCACAACTCAGTAGAGCCGTGGTAGGGTGGAAATCAAAGCACAGTGGGAGACACACAAGACTCTATGACGATCTCGGGTCAACAGACTAAGCTGTACCAGTGTCACCAGAGAACTGCCATCTGACGTGAGGTATAATACCATCTGGGAGTTCTCGGCGAGTCCGTTCAGTGTACCCAGTCTCCACTGAGCACCCGCATACCATCTTCGATGTCAAACACCAATGGATATCGGATCATCCATCGCCCATCGCATGGGTCGAGAAGATATGCGCTAATCTACTCTGGAATATCGATGCCCCGTCTCGATATTCCCACGACTAGGAACATTTCAAGGATGTACTCATGGACTACCCAGGCCCCACTAGTATGATCTGCATCATAGTCCTGGAAGTCGAGTACACATCCTATGGGCTTTATCAACATGTAATCAGAGAGACAGAAAGTATACATGTTAAGATAAAGTGCAACCAGATAGCGTACTATCATGTCGAGCAAGAAAGTCCTACCTATATATGTCCCAGCATCCACTACAATATACATCCAATGTACAGTAATGGCCTCTAGGGCATACATATAACTAACAGCTTTGTCATTGTATCTAGTATTCTCCATCTACCACTTTATATTGTATATGTGACCTAGTGGTGAGACTGAGAGATTTGTATATTTGTGGTTTCTTTTGGGTCGAGCTCACTTGAGCCGGCGTTGTGTTTTCTGATATTTTGCGTTTCTTTTATGCTCTTTTCTTGATATTGCTATTATAATGCATATGGTTGTGATCCGCCTTGGGCGAAGAGCTAGCTCCCGCTTGGGGATGCCATTTTTATGATTACAGGTTTATTATCTTGTTGTACCCATTTTGGGGGATAGAAAATACAGGGGAGACTCTGCTGAAATTTTCGGGAATTTTTGATGTTTTTTTTAAAGGGATTCTATGCAACTTAATTGATTTCAAAACCGTTTTCATTTAAGGTTTTCCTTCACTCTCTTTTGATTTTGGTTTAGATTCTTCTGGGCTTTGGCTGACTTAGGTTACGGTTCGCCTTTAGACGTCTCGTAATCTAAGTGCCAGTCGCGTTCTGTACTTTCGGGTCGTGACAAAGAGTATCGCATATCGAGTCTAGGGGGATGGATAAAATCAGACCCCTAACAACGCGACATTTAGTGTCGGCATGAAACCCATCACCACTAGAGAAACTATCGATCCTGGATCGGTAATTCTCGTTCACCATGGCCATGGATTTCTGGTGATGGCCATCCATGCACAACGCGACATCAACCCCCAATACCGGGAAAGACGAATCCCCGACGATCCGATCACTGCCTCCATGTGGCTCGGGACTGTATCCAACCAAAACCTGTTTGCATTACTCCTTTGAGCCGTGGTAGGGTAGTAATCAAAGCACAGTGGGAACTCACACGTGACAAATGACGAACTCAGGTCGACAGACCAACCTGTACACATGTCACCTGGGAACTGCTATCTGACAATGCGTATAATACCAACTAGCACGTTCCCGGTGAGTCCGTCCAGTGTACTCATAACCCAATGAGCACCTGTATACTATCTTAGGTGAAAAAACTAACACCAATGGCTTGTGAGACCAGGCTACCGCCTTTCGTTGGGGTCTCGATCAGTATACACTAGCCTACACTGGAGCATCGATGTCCGGTCTCGATACTCCCACGACTAGGGACATTTAAGGATGTGCTTATAGACCCCTAGCTCCCACGTATATGATTGCCATCATAATGCTGGTAGTCAAGCATAAATCCTATGGGCTCTATCAACATATAATAGTGATGATAAAGACAAACCAGATAGCATACTATCATCTCGAGTAAGACTGTTCTACCGGTATAGGTCCTCCCTCAATCATCATAATCATCTGCCTGTGATTACGATAATTGCCTTGAGAGCATTATAGCCAACAATCTCCCACTTGCACTTAAGACCAATTATTGCGATGTCGCAAACTCACAGCCCGTGTGATACCGAACACCCAACTTCTCTATTATTCAGTTTCGCAAAGACCGTTTGCAAAACTATTGCGTTCGAGAAATAGCCTCAGTGAGTGAATCCACTCCAATGTTTCCTTCTGTATCTCTCTATATCTCAACTTCGCGGAGAAAACTATCTCCCGAAATAAGCAATACCTGTCTTAAAATTTATCTGGATATCTGATGGGACCCAGTTCACAAATGAACTCCAAATTCAGCAAACTTCTTAGACTGTATCGTCCACTGAATTTAATCAGTATCCTGCGTCATGCCTTCCTCAGTATCCGCTTGGACCACCTGTCCAACATACTGTCCCTCAGAAGAGAAAAAAAACTATAACTCAGACAACCACTATATCATCCAGGTCACCTTGGAAGCTTGAAATGATAACCGTCTTCTGAAGAAGGCTGCCGTTATCATATCCCTAGAACATCCATTTATGTTCATAACTGCTTCCCAATGTTTCTCCAGGATTGGATTAATATATGTTTATTGCATGTAGTGCAATAACAACATCTGGTGTGGTACTTGACATCACATGATTGACTCAATTGCCTAAGCAAGTCATATGTCAATCATGCAAATCCCTCTCCCCTTTAGTCTGAAAGACATCCTTTAGAGAGGGTGACTCCATCACCTGCAGATACACCACCATGCCAGGAGTCGTCCATTCTAAAATACCTTTAGAATAATGTCAAAGTACCCAGATTAGGATATTTTCCAAATCTAGATCTAAAACCATAGATCTAGTAACCTGAAACCCTGATATTATATCCATATCCTATGTAGAGAAACAACTTTGTGACAACCACAGTATAACCGATCGTAGTATAGGAATATCTCTTCCTATCACTCTCTACTACCTTCTTAGCAGATCCATCTCCTATTCTGATGAAGTCAAAGCCTATGACTGTCACATCAAAAATAGACGATCTATTTCCGCTATACCTGCTTTAGTCTATAAATAGACATAAGCTACTTGCCCACTATGCTTCCGCTGCTCCCACTGACTACAACAACCCTCTGGCAGAGTCATATACACGTGCACTTCTAGTTTAGAACAACGCTATACTCATCCTCCTACCGGGTCTTATAGTCTAGAACAGCAGCAATGGCAAGTCTGGGTAAACAAGAACCTCCGTGTCACCGACACTGAGAAGACCGAAGTACCTCTCGGGTGCCTGAGGTTACCCATCAAATCTGCGGAGTGGCTAATGGAATGTCGAAACCAATTGATTCCTCAGGTTCTATTAAATCTTCAGTGATCGTTTGTGGTTCTGGAATCACTTCCAGTTCTACCATACTCCCACTTCTGTTTTATGAAAAAATCCATTTTACTAAAAGTGTGGCGAGTCAAGAAAATATAAATATTGATCTTCCTGATGGTAGAAAGTTAACCCTCGTCAAAGCCTGGGATAACCCACAAACATCCATTACTGAAACGTACCTCGAGTTTATCCGGATTCTGGTTTTAAGAATCAGCCGGACAACTCCCTATACCTTAACATCGTTAAGATATAAATTGATTCTATATATATCTAATCTAGAAACAAAAGCACTAATTTAATTGGAACCAGATTCTGTTGGATAAAGTGCCCTCAGAGTCAATTATTGGATCACAGGCACGTGATTGCAATGATTGAGGGAGGACCTATACCTGTAGAACAGTATTATTCAAGATGATAATATGCTATCTGGTTTATCTTTATCATCATGTACAGTTTTAGGTGACATTACAGGTCACTATTACACATTGATAGAGCCCTTTGGATTCTTGCTTGACTACCAGCAGTATGATGGCGATTATATACGTGAGAGTTGGGTAGTCTATAAGCACATCCTTAAAGTGGTCCCTAGTCGTGGGAGTTTCGAGACTGGGCATCGATACTCCATTAGTAGACTAGTGTATACAGTCGAGACCCCGACGAGGGGCGGTGGCCGGTCTCACAAGCCATTGGTGTCAGTTTGTTCACCTAAGATGTATACAGGTGCTTGTTGGGTTATGAGTATACCGGAGAGGACACGCCAGGAACATGCTAGTTGGTATTATACCTGACGTCAGATAGCAGTTCCCTGGTGACATGTGTACAGGTTAGTTCATCGACCTGAGATCGTCATTTGTCTCGTGTGAGTTCCCACTGTGCTTTGATTATTACCCAACCACGGCTCAAAAGAGTCGTGCAAACAGGTTTTAGTTGGGTACAGTCCCGAGCCACATGGAGGCAGTGAGCGGATCGGCAGGGGTTTCGTCTCTCCCGGTATTAGGGGTGAGATCGCGCTGTGTCTAGGAGAGCCATTACACGAAGTTCTTGGCCAAGGCAGGAGATTTACTGGTAGGTATTCCAGTAGTATCTCAGGGTGTTCTAGGCTACACTCCGACACGACTTATACCGCTTTTGGGGGTCTGACTTTTACCAACCCCCTAGGCCCGACATGCGATGCTCATAGACGAACGGACCAGACTGTATGGATATTGTCACTGACAGGCTCAGTAGGGTGTCAGGATAAGTTCGCTCATCGACCTCCCTTTTGGTCAATACCTGGTAGCCCGTTATGTACAGCTAGTATCACTGACGTGCTGGTGGTTAAATCCACAGCCAAAGTATTGACGAGTCTTTAGAGTCCCCCACAGACTGTTTTCTCAAGTTTCGGGCGAAACGTTGTAGAGGCCGTATGATATATGGCAGGGTTCGATCATATACGTGCAGTAGTGCATGGATCATGATCGGACGGATCATACTAGTGGGCTTTGGTTTAAACCGGATCCTAGTATTAGATTTGTTGGATTACTTTAGTCTTATCGCATTCGCATTCAGTCGGAATGCGGACGCAGGTATGTATATACAGGTGAGGGGTATCTTTGTGATCCGTCACGAGTTTACTTTAGATGTTGCCGTATCTTTTTGTTGTTGTAAACATTTGGGTTAATGTTTACAAATGGAAATTGTGAGCTTAAGTCATCATTAGGAGCATTAATTATGACACATGCACAAGTGATGACTCATGGTCTCTTTCTTTGTGCATGTGTCACATTATTGATGGATTTGAGTGTTGATATGATAAGAAGAGAGAGAGAGAGGGCAGCCAAGAGGGAGGGTTTTGCTCTTGTATTTTTCACTCTCACTCTCTCATTTCATCATACAATACACTAAAAAAAGAATAGCTTCTTCTTCTTCTTCCTCTAGCTCACAACCTCCATTGATGGCTTCATCTTCAACCTCCATCCATACAATGGATGCAAGAGACAAAGTTGTCACACACATTCTCTACTTCATCTTGGACACGTCGGCTAGCGAATTTCGTGTCCGAGTTGCTTCGGATGAAGCGGGAGCCCATAAAAAGACTCGATGATGTGGTGCCCTTTCCGACGAGGAGATCGAGATCGGAGATACCGCGAGGAGCTTGGGATGATGGCCAAAGACCGAAGGACACGGATCGATCGGTATAGCCTTTCCAACCCTTCTCTAGTTTGCCAGTTGTAGGTTAATGGTTCGATCCGGGATTAAAGTCCGCGATAGCGCCGGTTTCTAGTTTAGAAAAAGTTTTCGTTTCTGCATTTTGGCCTCGGACAGACGGCCGGGGCACTACCGTAGACTTACAGATTCAAAATCATGCAGCTGTCTCCAATGCATATCAACCAAATGGAAAGAGGCCAATCAACATTACTCATCTAGGAGTGCATCATATATGAGTAACCTGAAAGAGAAGCAAGTTCTCAAAACCATTACTATCAATGGAATACCAAACACAAGTATCTACATCTTCGACTTCCTCGAAGAATCCTGATATTTCCAACAAATGGTTCTCTACTTTATTCTTATACCTATAACTTCTCAATATCTGGATCTTGTATTTCAACAAAATACTTGTCTAGATCTAGAGAAGTTATGAGTAAACAGAATATAGTATGAGTCCTAATCCTATTGTTCTAATGGACACTGGACAACATACAATACTTTGTATAAGTCTCCTGAGTTCAATAACTCAAACTCTGTGCGTCGTAGCTTGAAAAACTGTACTATGGTTAAGAAAAATTACACCGCTGTTGAATGCACCTTACCTAATCACAAACCGATATAGGTAAATGTCATAGACATAATTTCAAAAAATTATATCTCACTTTATAAAATAAACGTACATATATCAATTTGAAATTGGTGCATAATAAAGGATATTCAAAACCAAATATTTGCCATCTGGCAAAATCCAGATAATTTCCTTAAATATCACCAATGACAACGAATTCCGATATAATGAGGATCTAATCACCAAATTCCCAATATCTTACTCCCACTCACCATCTGTAATAACATACAGATGTGAGAAACAAATTTGGTAAATATATACTCTGGAGTTAGATTCCAATTGGGAAAACAGTTTTCAATTAATATCGCACAGTGAAACTGAAACATGAAAATGATTCGAAGGGGTAACCGGGTATTCCTAGTAATGCCTCTTCCACTATCCTGATTCATGACAGTAACCATTTGCTTACCTGCCCTCACTCCAATCCCTTTATTATGTCTTTACTCATTACCTTCTGTACACCACCTTTAGGCTAATTGGTTTTCTTCCTATCCTACCCTTCGGCACCAGCCTAAGTTTTGGAAGAAGACTATCCAATAAGCGTAATAGGTGTACTCTTCTAATCCTACGGCAACGCCCCGGCCATCAAACCGTGGCCAATTGCGGAACAAAAATTTACTAAACCGGCGCTACCATTACCCGATATCCGGATCTACCTTAAATCCTAAACTAGCAAGCTATAAAAGAGATAGGAATGGTTATACCGAGTTGATCCGTGTCCTTCGGTCTTCAACCATCATCCCCAAGCTCTTAGTGGCTCCTTGATCGAGTTTGGTTGCCGGTCTTCCTCCATCTACGATAATCCACCTGAGGGAAACGGCGCAAGCTTCAGCCGCGTCGAGCAAGGCAACCGACGCTCCAAGGTTACTAGCAATGGAGAGTGGAGGTGTAGAAATGTGTCACTATAATTTTCCTCTCATCACAATGCTCAAAAGAGCAACTCAAGAAGATGGAGGTGAGGAAACATGTGGTATGAGAAACTAAAGAAAATGCTAAGTCTTTTCTTCAAGTGAGAAATGAGTGAGTGAAAGCAAGTGAAGAAAATGAGCATGAGCCACACTCAAAATTATTGGCTGCCCTCACTCCCTCTCATGCACAAAATATCTCATCTCAATATCCAATAAACAATTGTGAACCATACCCCTCTACATGCCCAAGTCCATGCTCATGCCAACTCACCCCTCCACCTCATTTCCATAATTGTTTTTCTAAAAAGAAAATCAATAATGAGGTGGCCATCTTCTAGAAGCTATTCCGTATAAATACGGAAAACTTTCCGGTACACGTATCGAAATACATATACGCGTATTCGTACAAAAATACGAATAGCCAAGAGAGAAAATGAATAGTGAACAATAATACTAGAATATATATATATATATATTATTAAATCAAAACCTGATTTAATAATCCGACTTAATCCTAAGCCGCTAGTATTATCAACCGTCCGATTAAAGTCTGTGCAGCATGTGCACATATTTAATCGGACACCTGTATGTACCAATATATGTCATCTACACCATATCGCCTGAACCGTGAAAACCCTCTGTGTGGGACTCTAAAGACTCGTCAATAAGCTGGCAGTGGGTTTAACCACAAGCACGTCAGCGACACTAGCTGTACGTAACGGCTACTCAGGTATTGAGCGAAAGGGAGGCCGACGAGCAAACTCATCCTGAACCCCTACTGAGCCTGACAGTGACAATATCCGTATAGTCCGGTCTGTTCATCTAAGAGTATCGCATATCGAGTATAGGAGGATGGATAAAATCAAACCCCTAACAACGCAACATTTAGTGTCGGCATGAAACCCATCACCACCAGAGAAACTATCGATCCTACATCGGTAATTCTCATCCACCATGGCCATGGATTTCTGGTGATGGCCACCCGTGCACAACGCGACATCAACCCCCAATACCGGGAGAGACGAATCCCCGACGATCCGATCACTGCCTCCATGTGGCTCGGGACTGTACCCAACTAAAACCTGTTTACACGACTCATTTGAGCCGTGGTAGGGTAGTAATCAAAGCACAGTGGGAACTCACATGAGACAAATAACGATCTCAGGTCGACAGACCAACCTGTACACATGTCACTTGGGAACAACTATCTGACAATAGGTATAATACCAACTAGCACGTTCCCGGCGAGTCCGTCCAGTGTACTCATAACCCAATGAGCATCTGTATACTATCTTAGGTGAAAAAACTAACACCAATGGCTTGTGAGACCAGGCCACCGCCCCTCGTTGGGGACTCGATCAGTATACACTAGTCTACACTGGAGTATCGATGCCCAGTCTCGATACTCCTACGACTATGGACATTTAAGGATGTGCTTATAGACCCCCAGCCCCCACGTATATAATCGCCATCATAATATTGGTAGTCAAGCATAAATCCTATGGGCTCTATCAACATGTAATAGTAATGATAAAGACAAACTAGATAGCATACAATCATCTCGAGTAAGACTGTTCTACCGGTATAGGTCCTCCCTCAATCATCATAATCATCTGCCTGTGATTACGATAATTGCTTTGAGGGAATTATAACCAACAATCTCCCACATGCACTTAAGACCAATTATTGCGATGCCGCAAATTCACAGCCCGTGTGATACCGAACACCCAACTTCTGTAGTATTTAGTTTCGCAAAGCCCGTTTGCAAAACTATTGCATTCGAGAAATAGCCTCAGTGAGTGAATCCACTCCAATGTTTCTTTCTGTATCTCTCTATATCTCAACTTCGCGGAGAAAACTATCTCCCGAAATGAGCAATACCTGTCTTAAAATTTGTCTGGATATCTGATGGGACCCATTTCACAAATGAACTCCAAATCCAGTAAACTTCTTAGACTGTATCGTCCACTGAATTTAATCAGTATCCTGTGCCATGCCTTCCTCAGTATCCGCTTGGACCACCTGTCCAACATACTGTCCCTCAGAAGAGAAAAAAACTATAACTCAGACAACCACTTTGTCATCCAGATCACCTTGGAAGCCTGAAATGATAACCGTCTTCTGAAGGAGGCTGCCGTTATCATATCTCTAGAATATCCATTTATGTTCATAACTGCTTCCCAATGTTTCTCCAGAATTGGATTAATATATGTTTATTGCATCCAGTGCAATAGAACATCTGGTGTGGTACTTGATATCACATGATTGACTCAATTGCCTAAGCAAGTGATATGCCAATCATGCAAATCCCTCTCCCCTTTAGTCTGAAAGACATCCTTTAAAGAGGGTGACTCCATCACCTGTAGGTACACCACCATGCCAGAAGTCGTCCATTCTAAAATACTTTTAGAATAATGTCAAAATACTCAGATTAGGATACTTCCCAAATCTAGATCTAAGACCATAGATCTAGTAACCTGAAACCCTGATATTATATCCATATCCTATGTGGAGAAACAACTTTGTGACAACCATAGTATAACCGATCATAGTATAGGAATATCTCTTCCTATCAAGTGCATGTCATCCTAATACCTAGACATCACTCTCTACCACCTTCTTAGCAGATCCATCTCCTATTCTGATGAAGTCAAAGCCTGTGACTGTTACATCAAAAATAGATGATCTATTTCCGCTATACCTGTTTTAGTCTATAAATAGACATAAGCTACTTGCCCACTATACTTCCGCTGCTTCCACTGACTACAACAACCATCTGGCAGAGTCATATACACGTGCACTTCTAGTTTAGAACGACGCTATACTCATCCTCCTGCCGGGTTTTATAGTCTAGAACAGCAGCAATGGCAAGTCTGGGTAAACAAGAACCTCTCTGTCACCGTCACTGAGAAGACTGAAGTATCTCTCGGGTGCCTGAGGTTACCCACCAAATCTGCGGAGTGGCTAATGGAATGTCGAAACCAATTGAATGCTCAGGTTCTATTAAATCTTTAGTGATCGTTTGTGGTTCCGGAATCACATCCAGTTCTACCATACTCCCACTTCTGTTTTCTGAAAAAATCCATTTTATTAAAATTGTGGCGAGTCAAGAAAATATAAATATTGATCTTCCTGATGGTAGAAATTTAACCCTCGTCAAAGCCCGGGATAACCCACAAACAGCCATTACTGAACCGTGCCTCGAGTTTTTCCGGATTCTGGTTTTAAGAATCAGCCGGACAACTCCCTATACCTTAACATCGTTAAGATATAAATTGATTCTATATATATCTAGTCTAGAAACAAAAGCACTAATTCAATTGGAACCAGATTCAAAATCATGCAGCTGTCTCCAGTGCATATCAACCAAATGGAAAGAGGCCAATCAACATTACTCATCTAGGAGTGCATTCATATATGAGTAACCTGAAAGAGAAGCAAGTTCTCAAAACCATTACTATCAATGGAATACCAAACATAAGTATCTACATCTTCGACTTCCTCGAAGAATCCTGATACTTCCAACAAATGGTTCTCTACTTTATTCTTATACCTATAACTTCTCAATATCTGGATCTTGTATTTCAACGAAATACTTGTCTAGAACTAGAGAAGTTATGAGTAAACAGAATATAGTATGAGTACTAACCCCATTGTCCTAATGGACACTGGATAACATAAAATACTTTGTATAAGTCTCTTGAGTTCAATAACTCAAACTCTGTGCGTCGTAGGTTGAAAAATTGTACTATGGTTAAGAAGAATTACACCGCTGTTGAATGCACCTTACCTAATCACCAACTGATATAGGTAAATGTCATAGACATAATTTCAAAAAGTTATATCTCACTTTATAAAATAAATGTACAAATATATCAGTTTGAAATTGGTGTATAATAACGGATATTCAAAACCAAATATTTGTCATCCGGCAAAATCCAGATGATTTCCTCAAATATCACCAATTACAACGAATTCCGATATAATGAGTATCTAATCACCAAATTCCCAATATCTTACTCCCACTCACCATCTGTAATAACATACAGATGTGAGAAACGAATCTGGTAAATACATACTCTGGAGTTAGATTCCAATTGGGAAAACAGTTTTCAATTAACATCGCACAATGAAACTGAAACATGAAAATGTTTCGAAGGGGTAACCGGGTATTCCTAGTAACGCCTCTTCCACTATCCTGATTCATGATAGTAACCATATGCTTTCCTGCCCTCACTCTAATCCCTTTATTATGTCTTTACTTATTACCTTCTGTACACCACCTTTAGGCTAATTGGTTTTCTTCCTTCCCTATCCTTCGGCACCAGCCTAAGGTTTGGAAGAAGACTATCCAATAAGCGTAAGAGGTGTACTCTCCTAATCCTATGGTAGCTCCCCGGCCATCAAACCGTGGCCAATTGCGGAACAAAAATTTACTAAACCGGCGCGCTACCATTACCCGATGCCCGGATCTACCTTAAATCCTAAACTAGAAAGCTATAAAAGAGATAGGAATGGTTATACCGGATTGATCTGTGTCCTTTGATCTTCAACCATCATCCCTAAGTTCCTAGTGGCTCCTTGATCGAGTTTGGTTGCCGGTCTTCCTCCATCTACGATGATCCACCTGAGGGAAACGACGCAAACTTCAACCTCGTCGAGCAAGGCAACCGACGATCCAAGGTTGCTAGCAATGGAGAGTGGAGGTATAGGAATGTGTCACTATAATTTTTCTCTCATCATAATGCTCAAAAGAGCAAGTCAAGAAGATGGAGGTGAGGAAACATGTGGCATGAGCAACTAAAGAAAATGCTAAGTCTTTTCTTCAAGTGAGAAATGAGTGAGTGAAAGAAAGTGAAGAAAATGAGCATGAGCCACACTCAAAACTATTGGCTGCCCTCTCTTTCTCTCATGCACAAAATATCTCATCTCAATATCCAATAAACAATTGTGAACCATACCTCTCTACATGCCCAAGTCCATGCTCATACCAACTCACCCTTCCACCTCATTTCCATAATTGTTTTTCTAAAAAGAAAATCAATAATGAGGTGGCCATCTTCTAGAAGCATCCGGTACACGTATCGAAATACATATACGCGTATTCGTACAAAAATACGAATAGCCAAGAGAGAAAATGAATAGTGAACAATAATACTAGAATATATATATATATATAAATACATATATAAATTATTAAATCAAAACCTGATTTAATAATCCGGCTTAATCCTAAGCCGCGAGTATTATCAACCGTCCGATTAAAGTCTGTGCAGCATGTGCACATATTTAATCGAACACCTATATGTACCAACATATGTCATCTACACCATATCGCCTGAACCGTGAAAACCCTCTGTGTGGGACTCTAAAGACTCGTTAATACGCTGGCAGTGGGTTTAACCACAAGCACGTCAGCGGCACTAGCTGTACGTAACGGCTAACCAGGTATTGAGCGAAAGGGAGGCCGACGAGCAAACTCATCCTGAGCCTTTACTGAGCTTGACAGTGACAATATCCATACAGTCCGGTCTGTTCATCTATGAGTATTGCATATCGAGTCTAGGGGGATGGATAAAATCAGACCCCAAACAACGCTGCATTTAGTGTCGGCATGAAACCCATCACTACCAGAGAAACTATCGATCCTGGATCGGTAATTCTCGTCCACCATAGCCATGGATTTTTGGTGATGGCCACCCGTGCACAACGCGACATCAACCCCTAATACCGGGAGAGACGAATCCCCGACGATCCGATCACTGCTTCCATATGGCTCGGGACTGTACCCAACTAAAACCTGTTTGCACGACTCCTTTGAGCCGTAGTAGGGTAGAAATCAAAGCACATTGGGAACTCACACGAGACAAATGACGATCTCAGGTCGACAGACTAACCTGTACACATATCACCTGGGAACTGCTATCTGACAATAGGTATAATACCAACTAGCACGTTCCCGGCGAGTCCGTCCAGTGTACTCATAACCCAAAAAGCACCTGATACTATCTTAGGTGAACAAACTAACACCAATGGCTTGTGAGACCAGGCCAATGCCCCTCGTCGGGGTCTCGATCAGTATACACTAGTCTATACTGGAATATCGATGCCTAGTCTCGATACTCCCACGATTAGGGACATGCAAGGATGTGCTTATAGACCCCCAGCTCCCACATATATGATCGCCATCATAATACTGGTAGTCAAGCATAAATTCTATAGGCTATATCAACATGTAATAGTGATGATAAAGACAAACCAGATAGCATACTATCATCTCGAGTAAGACTGTTCTACCGGTATAGGTCCTCCCTCAATCATCATAATCATCTGTCTGTAATTACGATAATTGCCTTAAGAGCACTATAGCCAAAAAGGTGCTTATTGGATGAGTTATACTGGATAGATTCATCGAGAACTCCTAGTTGGAAATATACCAATGCCAAATAGCAGTTTTCTGGTGACATGAGTACATGGTATACACCCTTGAACCTGAGGCCATTATTATACATGTGATGTACATTATAGTGGATCTTGAACATATATAGGGAGGACTTTCTTACTCGACATGATAGTATGCTATCTGGTTGCTCTTTATCTTAACATGTACACTTATTGTCTCTCTATTACATATTGATAAAGCCCTTAAGATGAGTACTTGACTACCAGGATTATGATGCAGATCATACTAGTGGGGCAGAGGTAGTCGTTAAGTACATCCTTCAAATGTTCCTAGTCGTGGGAGTATCGAGACGGGGCATCGATATTCCAGAGTAGACTAGCATATACGCTTCATGACCCATATGATGGGCAATGGATGATCTCATATCTATTGGTGTTTGACATCAGAGATGGTATACGGGTGCTCAGTGGAGACTGGGTACACTGAACGGACTTGCCGAGAACTCCTAGATGGTATTATACCTATCGTCAGATAGCAGTTCTATGGTGACACTGGTACAGGTTAGTCTGTCGACCCGAGATCGTCATAGAGTTTTGTGTGATTCCCACCGTGCTTTGATTTCCACCTTACCACGTTCAAGAGATCGTGCAAAACGGTGGTTTTTGGGTACAGTCCCGAGTCACATAGAGGCAATGAGCGATAGGAGGGGATTTCGTCTCTCCCGGTATTGGGGGTTGATGTTTGTTCATATCATAATTTTGCATTATTATATTCCCCATTCTTATTCATTTTACAAATAAACAGGTGTTTTTGATCCATTTCTGCTACATAGTTGCAGGTTACAGGTTCTCGGAACAAAAACAGTGAAAATGATGAAAAGACGATACAAAAGTGAGACTACGACCAACAAATGGAAGAATCTTGATCATGGTTACAGTTTGAAGAATAAACAAAGATCAATGGACAATTTCATAAAGCACAAAGGCAGCGCAAGGTTCAAGACTTCGAAACGAAGCAAAAGGGTAAAAGTCCACGACATTATACACTGTGGAAATCTGGAAGAGAACTAGATGACAATCTGAGAAACCAAGTGAAGAAACAAGAAGAAACATGTAACCAGGAGCAACCTAGGAAAATGCAACCAAGAAGCCCACAATATGGCCACGGAACCGCGACCAAACATACCTTCTGGCCGCGGATCCGCGGCCATAGTGAGCACGTGTCGGCGCAAAATTCAACGCTGTGGCGGTGCGTTGACTAGGTTTCTTAGGGTAAAATTGTAAATGCAGATATGTATCGAATGTAACCCTAGGGTTTCTATGATCTATAAATAGAAACCCTAAACCTTTTTTTAGGTATGCCTCTTTTCATTATCAAAAATTCAGAATTCATTGTAATGTATGAAGAGAGCATCAAATAAAGTAAGTAGATTTTCTTTACCTTACCCTAGTTAATTTCCTTTCTGCCGTAGTATAGAATTTTAATTATCTGCCCTAGTTAATTAGTTTAGCACTTTTAATTATTTGCCGTAGATAAAAAAATGTTTCTGCTAATCAATTCCCTAATAAGTGAGTAGTTCCTCATTTGTTAGGGTTAGGAATAGGAGAGGTTTGAGAGATGAAAATCTCTCACCCCTTTCTTGTCCATCACATATTTTTATAGGGCTCCATGCATACATACACACATCGCTCACTACGGCACCCTATCCCACGAGGTAGCGGTGATACCGTAGTTTAAAAAGACCGGTTGTATATGTTTTCCATGGAGGTTAGGGTAATAATTAAGAAAGGAAGGACAGGAACCTAGAGGAAGAAATCTAGTTTCTTCCCGATGGTACTAATCCACTTTATTAATTATTACCATAACACCTAATAGATCTTAATTAGGGCATAGAAAGCGGTGAGGAATATTGACTTTCCAAACTTAATCTAAACCTAATCCTAGCAAGGTTTTAATCCTAATCTAGATCAACCTTAGTTTTTAGTGATAATTAATCCAACACCAATTGGAATTAACTCGTTAGAACAAATTGAGAATACACAAAATCCCTGTGGACTGACCCGTACTCACCGGCTAGCTACCAAGCGACGCCGTTCTTGATTGCGGTTAACAATTCTTTGATCACAAAACATCGTACAAATCAAATGGCGCCGTTACCGGGGATGGTGTAGTTATTTTCTTTTTGCAATTTCGGGTTAATATAAAATCATAAAATTCATAAATACTGAAAAATTGAAAATTAAAAAATATAAAATTTTTATCATCTTGTTATTTTTTGAAGGGTGTTTTCTTTGAATTATGCAGGATCGACGAACAAATTCAGATCTGGAAAAATCCAGAAAGCAAAACAGAAAACAGCAGATCTGAACAACAGAGGAAAATCAGAACAGAGGAGCAGAAGAAATTTCGGGAACTGAACTGAACATTCAACCGCGGAACCGCTGCTAAAAGGTGCTTCTGACCGTGGAAACGCGGCTGGGTACTGACGTCAGCAGGTGGAAACCCCTCTGTAAGCCTTCTCTTCTTCTCTGTAACCCCATTATCTCCTTCGTAAAAATTTCCTGCAGGGTTCTTTGCGCAAAAACTTCTCCCCCTTCTCAATAACTTGATCTTGTGCAAGATTCTTTGCGCCGCAAAATAAAAAAAAAAGTGTTTGCAAGTGTTTGATTGTGTTTACTGCTTTGTATATTTAAATTGACTTTAAGGGGCTTGAACACCAATCCAGATTGGGTGGGGATTTCATTATCCTTCTCAGGACCCCAAAAATCACATAAAGCATATTGCATTGACCATCAAGTTAATTAAAAAAAATTAGACTCAGCCCTAAGGACTTCGCGCTCAATAGGACAAAGGAATAGTTGTTAGGCATCAATCGTTGATCTAAACCTGACTTTGTGGTGCCTAGGCTAGACAGGTAGGGAAAGGTAACTTTAAAAGGCCCGTCTCACGGTGATTCGTGAGCAGATCCCTCCTTTCTCTACTTGTGCTTACCTGGCCACAATTGGCGGTGAAGAGACGATTTGAGGTCCTCACATCTTGCCCTTTGGAACAGTTAGGAGTAGTCTAGTTCACTTAAGTTACCCTAGATCTAGGCTTGAATGTGCATTTGTGATTGATTGAACGTGTGTCTAAGCCTTTTATTGAAAATCATTTTTGCAAAAATCTCCTTATAAAAAAAAAGAAAAAACACAAAAAGGAAAAAATTTTACAAAAAACTTGCCACTTGTCGCTAAGAAATCCGTTGCACCCCACTTATCCCCACCTTCTGTTTTTCACCTTTTTGACTACACTACCTCTTTAGTGTATGTCCGGTTGGACTAGGGACACTAGTGCCCGATTAGTCTGTATCTCGTTAGTACCAACTGACGACGCTTTCGACTCCGAAGTCGAAACTCCCTCCACTTTTTTACCTTCATCATCATATTCTTCGTCTTCTAAGGAGATGTCGGGATTCGATCCTAACAACCCCTTACCTGCGGGACTGATTCCACCTCCACTAGGTGCGAATAACCCACAACATCCACCTGTTGAAGCGCCCCAACGAATCGCTCTCCAGGATCTTTTCTACCCTATCCGCACCGCTTTACCAACTTGTCTTTCACTCCCACCGGCAAATGGGGATAACTTTGAGATCAAACCCCACTTCATCAACATGTTGCCAAAATTTCACGGACTGGAATCCTAAAATGTCTATATCTTCATAAACAAATTCCAGAATGTTTGTGCAATGATGAAGACAACACAACTTTCTGATGATGCTATAAGGCTACGTGTCATTCCATTCACCTTATGTGACCTAGCCGAGAAATGATTATATAGCACAGCATCACACTCGATTAAAAATTGGGAAGAGTTTGTTAAAACTTTTCTAAAAAAGTTTTACCCACATCACAAGACCGCGAGAATTCACAATGAGATTATTCAATTTTCCCAGCTTCCTTCCGAACCCTTTTGGAAGTGTTTTGAAAGATTTAAAGACCTACTTGTTCAATGCCCTCACCACGGTATCGAAAATTGGCAACTTTGCCAAACTTTATACGAAGGATTGAACCCAGCAACTAAGCAGTTGTTGGAAACCATTTGTCATGGTCACTTTCTAACAAAATCAAGCGAGGAAGCTTGGCAGTTTCTCGACGATCTTGCTGAACAAACACTTCAGTGGGAAAGCACTAAGACCACCTCATCTTCTTCATCAGGTCAGTCTAGGGCATGCATACATCAACTAGATATGTCGATTGCAATGAAGGCCGAAATGGCCGCACTTACGAAAAAGCTAGAAGCAATTGAGACCAAAATCTCATCGCCTTCTCCTGCCCCTGCTTTACCCCCACGAATTGTTTGTGCTTGTTGTTCGGATCCATCCCATCTTACCGAAGAGTGTCCTTACAATCCACCTATTCAAGGACAAGATCAAGTCAATGCTGCCTTTCAGTAAAGACAAAGAAATGATCCATACTCTTCAACTTATAATCCTGGTTGGAGGAGCCACCCAAATTTCGCTTGGAATCAAAATCAACAATTCCAAGGCAATAACAACTTTCAAAGGCCTCCTCCTCCACAACAACAAGCACCTCAACAAACTCAATACCAGCAACCTTTCCAACCACAACCTTGCCCAAACTAAATGAACAATTTTGTGCCCAACAACTCTTATCCTCAAAAAAATTTTGTTCAACCAAATAATGATAAGGTTACCTCGCTAGAAAGAAGTCTAGATGCGTTTCTAAAACAATCTACACAATCCGCATCAAGGTTGGAGACTTCCATTCAATTTTTGGTGCAAAACAGTGCTTCACATGATCAAAGCATCAAATCAATTGAGGCCCAAATTGCGTAACTAAATGCTGCGTTGAGCGAGAGAGAAAAGGGAAAGCTTCCATCTCAACTATTGCCAAATCCCGGTCACACACACAATGCACATGTTGCTTATGAACAACAGAATCATAATGTAAATGTTGTGACCACGTTGCGATCTGGAAGAGTGTTGCACAATAACGTGGGTAATAGTGATGACACCCCTGCCGGTACTTCTTCTTCATCTTCTTCTTCTTTAGAGCCTATTCTTCATTCTTCACAAGGCTCTACTTCTTCTAACTCGAACGGACCCACATCTCACTTCACGAACACACCGACACGAGGATCCATTCCAACTCCGCAATTTACTCCACAGACATTGGACTCAACAAATTTTCAAAATGTTCCATTTCCAAACAGGTTGAGATCCAATAAACCAACTCCACAAATGGAGAAGATTGTAGAGTTGTTCAAACAGGTTAGCATAAACATACCTCTCTTGGATGCAATCCAACAAGTCCTTTCTTACGCGAAAATCTTAAAGGACTTATGCACCAAGAAGAGGAAGTCACAAGTACCAAAGAAAGTTTTCGTGGCTAGTGCTGTAAGTGATGCTCTTGTCCAATCTTTATCCCAAAAACATAAGGACCCCGGCTGTCCTACAATTTCGATAACAATTGGGGATAAGAATATCAATAGAGCACAATTAGATCTTGGTGCTAGTGTCAATTTGCTACCCTATTCAGTATACGAACAATTAGGCGTTGGAGAGCTTAAACCCACTTATTGTACTCTCCAAATGGCCGACCGATCCATCACCCATCCTAGGGGTGAGTTAGAGGATGCGTTGATCAAAGTAGGGGACTTCATTTTCCCCGTTGATTTCATTGTCATGGATACACAGCCTGTAGCTAACCCCCGGAGTCAAATTCCGGTGATACTCGGTTGACCGTTCCTTGCGACTTCTAATGCGGTGATCAATTGTCGTAATGGTTCAATGAACCTATCTTTTGGAAATATGATGATTGAACTCAACATTTTTAATTTGGGGAATCAGCCCTCCGAGCCTAATGCTAGTATACTTGATGTTTTCTCGATCCACGAAATCATGCAGGAGGACTGTGAGCTCGAAAAATTTCTGTTCGATCATAGCAGTTTTGACGCCTCTAGTGCGCTCCTCCTAGAATCTGACACAACCTTCACACTGGAAAACGATTATGAGTGTTTCACTTTTTTGGACGATTTTGAAGACTCACCACCCGAGTTTGAGTCCTTTGATTTTTCGGATGAGTTAGTTGAACCATCCGACTCGGTTGCCTACACTCGATTTGAACCATTGTTGGAATCCTTCGAATTTGAGACAGTTTCACCAATGTTACCTTCAATTGTTTCACCTCCAAAACTCGAACTTAAGCTTTTGCCGTCTCACCTTAAATATGCTTACTTAGGTGAGAATGAGACCCTTCCCGTTATCATATCAGCATCTCTAGCCCTCGAGCAAGAGAAAGCCCTTTTAATGGTCTTACAAAATAACCGGCAAGCTTTTAGCTGGACTATGGCGGACATCAAGGGGATTAGTCCTCTCATAGTTGAACATCATATACATATGATGGATGATGCCAAACCAGTAAGGGATCCACAAATACGCCTCAACCCCATAATGAAAGAGGCTGTTAAGAAGGAGATTGTTAAATGTCTTGACAGTGGTATCATTTACCCTATCTCGGATAGCCAGTGGGTTAGCCCCATTCATGTTATCCCAAAGAAATCGGGCATAACGGTCATAACCAACGATGCAAATGAGTTAATACCTACTCGCACCCAAACTGAGTGGCGAGTTTGCATCGACTATAGAAAACTCAACTCCGCGACACGGAAAGACCACTTTCCGTTACCTTTTATTGACCAAATGCTAGAACGATTGGCTGGGCATGAATTTTACTGTTTTTTGGATGGCTATTCCGGCTATAATCAAGTTCCCATCGCCGAAAAGGATCAAGACAAGACCACATTTACTTGTCCTTTCGGAACATTCGCTTACCGTCACATGCCCTTTGGGTTATGCAATGCACCTGCTACTTTTCAGCGGTGTATGATGGGGATCTTTTCTGACATGGTGGAGAAATTTTTGGAAATTTTTATGGATGATTTCTTCATTTTCGGTGATTCCTTTGATGAGTGTTTGCTACACTTAGACGCAGTTCTTACCGCTGTAGGGATAAGAACCTCACTTTAAATTGGGAGAAGTGCCACTTTATGGTACGAGAGGGTATTGTCTTAGGATATGTCATCTCGCAAAACGGCATAGAGGTTGATAAAAACAAGATTGAAGTCATTTCCAATCCTCCTCCTCCTAACTGCGTCAAAGACATCCGAGCCTTCTTTGGCCATGCCGGTTTTTATAGACGGTTCATTAAGGATTTTAGCAAGATAGCTAGACCCTTAACTTTTTTATTGGCTAAGGACACAACTTTTGATTTTGACTCAACTTGCATGGAAGCGTTCGAGTCATTGAAACACTCACTCATTTCTACGCCCATTCTTTCATCTCTCGACTGGACGCATCCATTTGAAATTATATGCGATGCATCTGATTTCGTCATTGGTGCTGTTCTTGGATATCACATTAATAAGATGCCGCACGTAATTTATTATGCTAGCCGAATATTAAATGAGGCCCAATTGAATTACATAACAACAGAAAAAGAATTTTTAGCCGTTGTGTTTGCACTTGAAAAATTCCGGCCCTATTTAATCGGCTCTCCAGTGATTGTTTACACGGACCATTCAGCTCTTCGCCACCTTTTTGCGAAGAAGGATGCTAAATCGCGGCTAATACGTTGGATCCTCTTGCTACAAGAGTTTGACCTTGTCATAAGGGACAAAAGAGGATGTGAAAATGTAGTTGCCGACCACCTTTCACGACTTCCTTCTTCGTTCACACTTGACATTCCTATTAAAGATGTTTTTCCCGATGAGCAACTCTTAACCGTGTCATGCGAACCTTGGTTCGCTGATATAGTAAACTATTTGGCCACCGGACTGATACCTAAAGATTGGTCGAAACAGGACAAACTCCGATTCCTGTCCCAAATAAAACATTTTTACTGGGATGAACCATATCTATTTAAATACTGTTCCGACCAAATTATTCGTCGGTGTGTCCCCGAAAACGAGTTTAAGAGTGTGCTGTCTTTTTGCCACGATCAAGCGTGTGGCGGGCACTTTGGCCCCAGGAAGACAGCAGAGAAAATCTTGCAGTGTGGTTTCTACTGGCCACGACTCTTTAAAGATGCATACGAATACTGCAAGACATACTCCCGGTGCCAACACTTGGGCCGGATATCGCGGAGAAATGAAATGCCGCTCCAACCAATTTTGGTTGTGGATATTTTTGATATTTGTGGAATAGACTTCATGGGACCATTTCCCAATTCCTTTGGGAATATGTATATTCTATTGGCTGTTGACTATGTGTCAAAATGGGTCGAGGCTGTGCCCAGCCGAACGAATGACAACAAGGTTGTCGTTCGATTTCTTAAAGAAAATATCTTTTCTAGGTTTGGGCATCCTCGAGCAATTATAAGTGATAATGGATCTCACTTCTGTAATAGGACTTTTGAGTCCTTAATGCGCAAATACTCCATTACTCACAAATTGTCAACACCATATCACCCCCAAACTTGTGGGCAAGCCGAGATTTCGAATCGGCAGATTAAACAAATTTTGGAGAAAACGGTTTCTAAAACCGTAAAGATTGTTCACATAAACTGATTGATGCACTATGGGCATTCCGTATTGCTTACAAAACCGATCTCGGCATGTCTCCATACCGGCTTGTTTATGGGAAGGCTTGCCACCTCCCAGTTGAAATTGAGCATAAGGAATTTTGGGCGATTAAAGAGTTTAACTTATCGATGGGAGATGCGGGCAGCAATAGAAGGCTGCAATTGAATGAACTAGATGAGCTGCGGGATGAGGCCTAAGAAAATGCGGTAATTGTTAAAAACCGAACGAAGGTGTTCCATGACAAACACCTTATGCACAAAACTTTTAAACCTGGCCAACAGGTTTTGCTTTATGACACTCGGTTACACTTCCACCCCGGCAAGCTCAAATCAAGATGGAAAGGGCCGTTTTCGGTACGCACCGTATATCCGCACGGTGCGGTAGATCTTGAAAATCCGGAGGATGGTACTTTATTTAAAGTAAACGAACATCGATTCAAACCGTTCCTCACCGCGGACCCATCGGAGGAGCTCCTGTTTTTGCAGGAGCCGATTTATGCTGACTGATCTTCCTCCATTTTACCCCCAAATTTTCAATCATCTTGCCAAAACTTTATTTCAAACAAGTTTGGGGGTATGTATCATTTGTAAATATATAAATACAAAATAACATAAAAAAATTTTAAAAAAAATTTGAAAATAAAATTTTTTGGGTATTTTTTGTAAATTTACAGATTAAATAAATAAAATAAAATTTTTATTTACAAATAATTTCCTCTTTTTAGAGGGGTTTATTTTGCAAATTTCCATCACTCTCCCCCTATATAAAGACCCCGACCCCTCTCTCTGATCTTAACCCTAATTTTTACATCTCTTGAAAAACCCTAGCCGCCGCCTCAAATTTCTGCAGCGAGATCCCTTCATCGCGCCGCCGATCCACCGCTGAAGCCCCCTTTCCGCCGCTGATCCGCCGCGCCCTGCTGTCTTCACCCCCTGAATTTTTCAGGGGAGGTACGATCACTGATAACCCTCTCTGTTTTTAAATTTCTAAATCTGTAGTACCTCATGGCACATAGTATGCAACTTGAATGAGATTTTTCACAAGTATTTTCACACAAGGTGTACGGTAGTTATTTTGCGAACGACATAGCGCGTAGGGGTTGGAACTATTTGATATACAATCACCCTAACGCTTATGCACTTTCGGAATTAGTCACTCGTTTTTACGAGTGTATGGAAGATGGGTGTCTCACCCAATTCGGGTTTATTAAACTGCAGTGGGGTGATAGGGAAATTATCATCGATAGGGATATTATACACGAAATCATATTAATCCCTCGGATACCCGCACATGACCGACCTTTACAATTTGAGGATTACATGCCCTTGATGGGCAACGATTGCTCAAGGGAGCCGCGGAAGGGGATCCAAACGAAAACCCTTTTCGCAAAATGTTTTAACTGTGTACCGGTGGGCACAAAATAATATTTTTGGAAGCTCTCACAACACTACATTTTTTACACCCTCATTGCATATTGTGCATACCCTTATGACAAGAAACCCCCGTTTCGACATGTGCACAGTTTTGCTGAACTCTATAGGTGCGGGAAAACGAGCCGCAAATTACCCTTGTCCCATGCTTGTTACAAAACTCTGTCGATATTTCCTCCCCGTGGAGGAGTTCAAATTTTACATGCATGGAGGCATACTTGTCAGGCCTCTTATTGAGGACGTTTCTACGTCCTATTCACGATTGACAGATGTATGGTCGAGGACTGAACCGGCGGAGCACGTGCCCGCCCGCACACCTAGCTCTAGCTCGACCGCGAGCGAAGGAGAAATTACCCCTTTAGAACATGCACATTTGATGCGGAGAGCTGTTAGGGGCATAGAGGAGTTGAGGGCGACATCGAAGGAGCACGACCGGCGGTTGACGGAGGTAGAGCAGGGAATTCGAACCCTGCTGGGTAGGGCTGAGCGTTCCCGTTCACGCTTGAGGGCACGGCGTGAGGCCGAGCAGTGAGGGCACTGC
Organism: Agapanthus africanus; assembly: GCA_030015575.1. Lineage (NCBI taxonomy): Eukaryota > Viridiplantae > Streptophyta > Magnoliopsida > Asparagales > Amaryllidaceae > Agapanthus > Agapanthus africanus. The sequence continues at coordinate 100,789,596 of CM057347.1, read as the reverse complement.
TTGTGATAAGTTTGGGGGAGCTGGTGGTTGTAAATAGTTATCTTTTGCATTACATATTTTTTTTAATTTTTGTATATATTTTTTTCTTCTTCTTTTGCATGTTTAAATTCTACATTGCATCCTTATATAAAAATTGAAAAAAATTGAAAATAAAAACTGAAAAATTTGAAAAATTATAAAAATTAAAACATTCAATGTTGGCCATAATTGACTTGAGTTTGACAAAAAGGCTAACTAGCTAGAAACAACTAGATCTTAGACTTAGTAAATTAAAAACCCTAAAAATAACCTTTCTTAAAATTTAACGGTAGAAAGTATATGTCTTTGTAGTTTATTTAGAAATAGGCAAATTTCGAGTTCACTTCTTGGGGTGAGTTAAAACAAGGGAAAAGTATTGATATTTTTATTAAAATATAAGTCTGAAAAATAATTCCTAAGCTTAAGTTTAAATTCTGAAAATATATACCCTACAAATTGCACAAACACGAACCTTGAAACTTGGAATAGTAGAAGAGACCTTGAAATGCTCTTGTCTAAAGTCCTTAGTATAAAGGAAAATAAAATAAAAATACAAGCGTGAATAAAGTGATAAAAAAATGAACACTGGTTTTTGTAATTACTTAAGGCTGCATAAATAAAAAAATATTTAGCGAGAGTGCTTTATCACCTAGTGCCTTAGACCAACTGGTTTGGGAGTCACTGCTAAAGCCTTAGGTGTTACAAGACTAGGAATTACGCCTTAATGTGCAAACACATTTTGTAATCGGTTGTTTGTACCTCAAGAAGTATTAACGGCCGCATGAAGAATGTCTGAGCAATTTCATCTAAAAATTCACCAATTAGAAGTACTTTGGACAATGGACAAGAGTATGATAGTTTGAATTGAATTTCCAAGTGTAGGGGTGATATTACACACACGTAGGGGTATGTGATTGGGGTTTAGATGAGAGATAGGAATGAAACATAGGACTTATATCTTTAGTAGAGATGATAAAAATTTCTAAGTTGAGATGGAACCTTAGAAGAAAAATTCAAAAGATGTTAAAAGCTAAGTAAATTTACAAAACATATACAATCTTAAGTTAAATGATAATGAAGCGTGAAAAATACGGGTTGATAATTTCTCAGTTGAAAATAATAGAGTTTCTTGTTAGAAAACCTAATTGGAGAATAAAAGTCAATAGGCCGAATTGATAGGATTTTGTGGGTAGTATCCGCTGAAAATCCTCAGGAGACAACACTTCTCCTACTAGGGACACCTAGAAGTTTAACGGTTTGTTGCACGAGCTCAGTGCAATCGCGTTTCCCTGCGAAAGTGAGGCTAGGTTTTTTTCGAGAATAAAACTAGTTTTTGCTCGAGGACGAGCAAAAGATAAGTTTGGGGGTATTTGTTCATATCATAATTTTTCATTATTATATTCCCTATTCTTATTCATTTTACAAATAAACAGGTGCTTTTGATCCATGTCTGCTACATAGTTGCAGGTTACAGGTTCTCGGAACAAAAACAGTGAAAATGATGAAAAGACGATACAAAAATGAGACTATGACCAACAAATGGAAGAATCTTGATCATGCTTACAGTTTGAAGAATAAACGAAGATCAATGGACAATTCATAAAGCACAAAGGCAGCGCAAGGTTCAAGATTTCGACACGAAGCAAAAGGGTAAAAGTCCACGACATATGCACTGTGGAAATCTGGAAGAGATTTAGATGACAATCTGAGAAACCAAGTGAAGAAACAAGAAGAAACATGCAACCAGGAGCAACCCAAGAAAATGCAACCAAGAAGCCCACAATATGGCCGCAGAACCGCGACCAAACATGCCTTCTGGCCGTGGATCCACGGCCATGGTGAGCACGTGTCGGTGCAAAATTCAACGCTGTGGCGGTGCGTTGACTAGGTTTCATAGGGTAAAATTGTAAATGCAGATATGTATCGAATGTAATCCTAGGGTTTCTATGATCTATAAATAGAAACCCTAAACCTATTTTTAGGTATGCCTCTTTTCATTGATCAAAAATTCAGAATTCATTGTAATGTATGAAGAGAGCATCAAATAAAGTAAGTAGATTTTCTTTACCTTACCCTAGTTAATTTCCTTTCTGCCGTAGTATAGAATTTTAATTTTCTGCCCTAGTTAATTAGTTTAGCACTTTTAATTATTTGCCGTAGATAAAAAAATGTTTCTGTTAATCAATTCCCTAATGAGTGAGTAGTTCCTCACTTGTTAGGGTTAGGAATAGGAGAGATTTGAGAGATGAAAATCTCTCACCCCTTTCTTACCCATCACATATTTTTATAGGACTCCATGCATACATACACACACCGCTCACTACGGCACCCTATCCCACGAGGTAGCGGTGATACCGTAGTTTAAAAAGACCGGTTGTATATGTTTTCCATGGAGGTTAGGGTAAGAATTAAGAAAAGAAGGACAAGAACCTAGAAGAAGAAACCTAGTTTCTTCCTGATGGTACTAATCCACTTTATTAATTATTACCATAACACCTAATAGATTTTAATTAGGGCATAGAAAGCGGTGAGGAATATTGACTTTCCAAACTTAACCTAAACCTAACCCTAGCAAGGTTTTAATCCTAGTCTAGATCAACCTTAGTTTTTAGTGATAATTAATCTAACACCAATTGGAATTAACTCGTTAGAACAAATTGAGAATACACAAAATCCCTGTGGACCGACTTGTACTCACCGGCTAGCTACCAAGCGACGCCGTTCTTGATTGCGGTTAACAATTCTTTGATCACAAAACATCGTACAAATCAATGTTGCGCTATACTTGATTGGCCATAACAGGAAATCTCTGGCCAGGTTGCTGAGATCTACTGGTAAGTGTTATCAGCAGTTTCTCAAACCGTTATGGGCCTCACATCGGAATGACTTATCAGGCTATTGGGGTCTGACGTATACCCCTCAGGCTGTGATATGCGATATATCTGACGAAGAGACCAGACTGTACAATAGTGTTACTTATTAGATTCGCAAGAGTATGAGCAGGCTTGATTGTTGATCTTCTGATCGCTCAATACCCGGGTGGCCGTTACGTTTAGCAGACCGCTTGCGGCTTGTGGGTGACTGATATGATCACCACCTACTGCCGGCGTATTGACGAGTCTTTTAGAGTCATACACAGAGGTTTCCTGGCTCAGGCGAAAGGAAGTAGGAGCACATATGTGATATGTGCGGGACCGAGAATAATACGTATATGTGATACCGTATTCTATTCTCGCGATATGTGATATCGGTCGGTTATATGTGATATAGCCGGGCTGTCGAATCAAGTGTTGATTCGATAAGTTGATACATTTGATATTAGTTGGTTGTATGTGATATAGCCGGATTATTAAATCAAGTGTTGATTTAATAATTTAATGTATAATTATATATTTGATATATTAACTTACATTAACTAATATTAGCTCACTTAAGATTTCTTTTTCTCACTAGTTTACACTAAGTATATATGTGATATATATTAATGTACATCTTTTGTGTCATACTTGATGCCAAATGCTACATGGGTGTATGAGACTCACACCATGCTTATAATAATATAAGGTTTTATTTATTTAAATTAAATCAAATTAGTTGGAAATTGTCACATGGTTGTAGCTTGTAGAAGCTTGTGGAACCATTGACCAAGTCCATTAATTTTGTTTTACTTAAAGATATTTATTAAACCAACCATTATTGTTTAGATATGGTTTAGTCTCTACATGAGTTAGTATATGATATTAACTCACCCATGGTTGCTATTCTCCCCACTTGATTCATTCTTCACTTGCTTCATTCCATAGTTGCTTTCTTCATCTCCTTCTTCAAGCTTTCTAGTTTCATGAGAGGTGAAGAAAATTTGTGAGAAAATTATTTCTAAAGTGAGAAAATTAGGGAGTCACTACTAGGAGCGAAAGGACTACTACACGGAGCTATTGAAGTGAAGGACCGGTCTACAAAGGTTGTATTCCTTATTCACTTTGCATGTAAAATTGTTTACATATTGTTTTGTCTAATTCTCTAGTTTAAGATTCTAAGGTTAGGGTTGTTTAGCATGACAATTTTTTGAATAAGGTTTGGACGATACTTCGTGAAACCTTACTGTTGTGCTAGGCATTCCTACAGTTTGTTCCTACTATACTTAGACTTCTACCCTATCATGGCTCAAAGGAGTCGTAGAAATAGGTTTTTGTTGGGTATAGTCCCAAAGCACGTGGAAGCAGTGAGCGGTCGAGGGGATTCGTTTCTCCCGGTATAGGGATTTGATATCGCGCTGTGTGAGACATGACTATAATCACAAGTCGGTGTCCACCGTAGTGGAGATAAACTAATAAGTATTATTAGTTGTTTCTCCGATTGGTTATAAGTCTTCTGTCGCACGACTTATCGAGTTATTAGGCTTTGACAGATTCCAAATCCTAGACTCGATATGCGATACTCGTAGACAACGAGACCGGACCATATGATAAATGTCACAGATAGACTTTGCAGGGTTCAGACGAGCTTGCTCCTTGACCTTCTTTCGATCAATACCTAGGTGGCCGTTATGTGCAGCTAGTATCACTGACGTGCTTGTGAGCTATGGATATGATCCTAAGCTACTATCAGCGTGTTGTCAAGTCTTTAGAGTCCCACACAGAGCTTTCCCAGCACAGGTGAAACGATATAGGGCACATATAATGATACGTGCAAAAGCTCAATTAAACACGTGTATGTGATACACGTATTTTAATATGGTGTTTATTGATATTAGCCGGTATATATATATATGATATAATCAGATTATTAAATCAAATGTTGATTTAATAATTAAATGTATATTTATATATTAACTAATATCATGCTCACTTTATTATTTCTTTCTCTTTATTAATATTTATATTTGATATAAATATTGTGACATGTATATTGATATATTTGAGATGGGTATATAAGACATATATGGTTTAGAGGAGAACATTCTTAAAGGGTATGAGTCATGGAAAAACAGATGGTGGTAGAATTCTTTGGTTGTTCATTTTGGTGATTCATTTTTCTGATGACCCATTTTTCCTGTTTTTTTGTTCTCATCTTGAATCTTATCATATCATTCCAATCTCCATAGTATCCTCTCTTGAGTTTTTCTCAAGTGAGGAATGAAAGAGAAAAGATAAGAATTTAATGAGTTAATTATTCTACATTTTTTACTAACCATCCTTAGCAAATTTAATTAGTGGGTTGCTTCATTTTGATGAGATCAATTTGAAACTAAAACTTGTATTGGAGTTATCTCAAGACGGATCAATTTCGGAAAGAAGATCATCGAGCACGCTTGTTCCGGACTTTGTGGAAACTAGCCAGAGTCCAAGAAGAGGTGACCAACGTGCTACAAAGGTTGTAGCTCACCAACTTCTTTATTTTAGCTTACTAATTTTGTTTCTAGTTTAATGTTTTTGTTTGATTCTTAGGTTGGAGTTGCTATTGCTCTCTAAATTTTTTAAATTACTGCTTCCACCGCGCTTTAAAATCTTTTTAGGAGAGCCTAGCATCCCATCAGTGTGCAGCCCAAAACAGCATACGTGCAAATGGAGGCCAATAAATTTTTTGATTGGGTTTTTATTTTAAATCAACAATTTAGGTTGATTTGTTCGTGGACCGTCCGTTTAGTGAATGATTTTGATGATTCAAATATGTAATCTTATGTTTCAGGTGTTTTAGACACATTGATGGAGTCGGATTCGAAAATTCTATTTTCTGTTGTAGATATTCCCACTTCAGTGTCTATAGTTCGAATCGGCTTCTGTTAAAGTCGTGGATACTTGTTATTACTTCGAGACGCTGTTATCATGTGGATTTGGGTTGAAGGCAGAGTTCCTTACCCTTTCATTAATCATGTGATATGTTTCGTCTCCGAAGTTCATGCCGAGGCATTATCTCCTTCCAGTGTTGACCTAGGTTTTGATTAGATGCAAGCCAAGGTGGAGATTTGTCGTTCATGTCTTCCATTCTTCTGTTAATCACGGGTTTAGTAGCTCGAGTAAAATCAACTAGAGAGAATTTCATTCAGGACTTTCTGATTGTTCGAATATGCATATTTCAAGATACTTCTGTTTACTTGCTTCAAAACTTTGTTGGCGTACGGAACGCATGCCTTATCGTGTTCGGTATGATTTTGTTTGTCACATTGAAGTGTGATCTTCGTCATCGAAGTTTTGTTTATTTGCTTCGAGACTCTGTTGCCATGCATGCTGCATGCGCTGTCATATTCATTGCAATCTGGTTTGTCACATGATGTTCTATGTTCGTCTTTGAAGTTATATTGACACAATATCTTCCTCTCAATTTTCGGCTTGAATATAAGCCATCTGGACTGGGCATGAGTCATTTCGTTTAGGCTTGGAGATGAGACATGATAAAGACCTAATTGAGTTGTGTCATGCATCTTTTTGAACGATTTGGTGGTGGATTCAGTGAACACCGGTTATTCTGTTTGAAAACTTGCTAACGTTGATAGATAGAGAAAGCCCTAAGGGGCGATCGACGGCAACAAATTTTTGGCAGGATGGTTCATATCTTATTGGATTCGGTCTAAGGTGAAGATTTGTTGGGATGTCCTAAATCCCAACTAATCTATTATATTTATATTTAAATATATTTTGTTTGTTTGTTTAGAGATAAGATTTAGTTAGTTATTTAGAGATAAATTCTAATTAAATCAATATTATCTCTAAGCATCAATGTATGTGCAATAAATATGGAGCAATAGTCTAGAGCTTGGATTGTACGAGAAAGAAAGAGCCTCCACAATGTAGCTCTAATATGTGAGAGTCATCTCTCCCCTTTGGGGAGAGATCTGTGAGAGCGAGAGTTTAATCTGTATTCTGCATGTGAACCCTCTCATATGAACTAATGAAAACGATCTCAGATGTGCCCGTGGTTTTTTCCGTTTGGGTTTTCCACTTAAAATCTTTATGTCCCTCCCATATAAACTAATGAAAATTGATCATTTATCTTTTTTGTGTTTGATTTATTCTCAGTTTCCTTGTTTATTTTGATCATCTGTAGCACTTCATGTGTACAAAATGATAGACAAAATTGATCATCAATTTAGTGATCGGATTGGACCTTTCTAGAGGGAAATGACGGTTTTCTAAGGTAGGCCCCGTTTCTTCTTGAATATATAAGTAGGCCCTTTTTTTCTAGTCACAACCTTAAAGCGGAAGTTGATGCAGTGGAAGGGGGCAATTCAGATTTGATTTCTAGTGAACACAACTTCTAAATTGAGGTTGTTATGCAAAAGATCCGGCCCAAAGCACACTCGACCAGTGTAAGTGTATTTGAATATTACTCAAATTCCATCACAGTTTTGGAGTTTCGATCAAGCGGAATGGGAAATCAATTTCTTTGGTTTATTTAATTTTTTTAAGTGATGGACCCACTGCTTTTGATTATGGAGTGTCATTTTCCCCTTGATTGGACAAAACAGATGAGGATAATAAGGCTTTTTTTTTAATTGTTGCAGGTGATGATCCATGTTCTTGCATGTGAGGAGGCGGCTCTCTTTGTTTGTGTTTAATTATTTCTTTCCTTGTTTTGGGCCCCTCCACCTCCTCAATCTCCAACTTTTCTTCCTCATGGACAGTGCTCCTTCACCTAACAGGCACCCAATAGTTGCATCTCAGTAATAAGACTTGTCATGATGTTCCCACCCCCTTTTTTATGTAGCAATTGTTTCTGAAAACACAGATTCGTTTTAGTTTAATACTGGATATCCGGTCCTTCTTGTATACGTGCAAATCATGGTTCCGTAATATTAGGGTTTCACAAAGTTTTGAATCGTTTGGCCAAATCAGGCAATGAAACTCGTTTAACTTGCTCTTTTCAGATACAGGAAACAGAGAATAAAGGAAGGCGGCGTGAAATCTTTGCAAGACGATGTGAAATTTTGTGGAGTTTAAAACGATGGGATTTCGAGCATCAAAACTTTCTGAAACCATGATTCCGAAAACTCTGCCTTGGTTGCTAGCCAACGAGCCACAACTGCATTAATTTTCGGAATTTGGCAACGAAACCCCAAGAAACAGGGGTTTCGAAAACCATAACTCGTTGCCAAACCAGTCCTACGAATTAATGGAAGAAGAAAGCTCCAAAGTTTACCTATTTATTTTTATCCTTTCTTTCTGTTTAATTAGGTGTTCCACATAAGCTTTAAAGAAAATGGGTAAATTGTTAAAAAAAAACAAACAAACCCTGCATGCTTCAAATGTCACGATCCGAAATTTGGACGTGACCGGCACTTAAATTGTATGACATCTAAAGATACCGACACAATCTGAATAAGCCAGAAACCAAGATCAAAAACCCATTTGCGGAATTAAGAAAATTTCAGTTTTTAAGTAAAAAGAATGAGATAGCATGTCGAATGATTTTTTAGAAATGAAATCTAAACAACTGATTTTTAGCATTTAAAATTTCGACAGCACCTTCTTTTTAATCGTTAATAAAAGCAGTTGCAAAATATTTAAATAAATTGCGTCTCTAGTTGGGAGCAAAATAACGCCAAACAACGGAAATCAATATGCAACAACAATACGACGCTCAAGCGAAGAATTTCATGCATAACTAAAGAAAGCATAACTTAACACTACAAAACGATCCCACTCAATCAAAATAAAACATATACAAACATATTTCGTTCTAAGTCAAATATATATGGTTTGATGGAGTGATACTAGATCCAAAATACACATATCAAAAATAGACGGTCACTGTATATGTAACCCATCTAACAAAATAAGCGATATAAGCTGACAAGTGGATCCGCACTGCTGCTATGCGTCCACGCGTCTCCTGCAAGGAACTAAGGCATAACGGGGTGAGTTGCCAACTCAGTGAGCAAAACTAATATCTAACAGTTGATATTGTAAGCATACCGGAATAATGGTAAAAGTGACAAGATAAGCATGATGTATAGTATCATATTGATGCATGAATATGTACTAAATAAATGTATAACACAATACTGAAATCTCATCAAATATCTCTGAACATCGGTCATTTCCAATTTAAGATTCATTTTCCGTGTCCAACATCGACACAAATCTTCTGTTTTAGCAGACATCGTTCCCCGAACGATCCTGTCAATCAGTAATATCGGTCGGTATCCACCAGATATTCGCGGTGTTTTACAACTATCTCCGGTATCGAGTATCCTCGCTAGGCTCCCCGCCTCAAATGCGGCTTTCCTGTCCCTCGGTCTCGACCGGGTCCACCATGAATCCGACTGTATACTCCCCCACTCAATCTGGATAATGTAAGAATCCACACCGTATAGCTCTCTCACTCGGTCTGGAATAAAACCAAATCATAAAAACGACATCTCATGGTGGACATATCACATCAATTATGAAGAACCAGTGAATATAACTTAATAGTGTATAAAACTCAAAACCAGAAATTCTCAAATCCAATACATCTTGTGCTACAATTAATAACAATTTGAAAAGGAAACATAATAAGTGTCAATAATAAAAGCAATGCAAAACAACTACCATTGATGATTCTTATGGTATGAAGTGAATCATATGTGACATAGCAGGTCCTAAATGGTTACGTGACATATCAATACCGATGAGGTGTAGTGTAACATGTAGGTATGTGCGCGTGCAACATGACTCATCGATAATTAGTGCAGTGTCCTAGCAAGTGTTAGACAATGGAATTTTATAGCTATGAATGCATACGATAAAGTTTTTAGTTTTAAACATATACACAATACAAAGGAAATTAATTAGCCAAACTTCTAATTACGGGCGTATTACGCCATCCATACAAAATCTCCCGGTAGATGTTTAGTCTACTCACCGGAATACGTCGAATCTACTCGGATGTCATCAACCCCTTTCCTTTTCTTGCGGCCTCCGAAGTCCCCGCGGTCGAACCTAATATCGAAATTAACCTTCATATAAGAAACGATTAAACTCCGATACGGCGAAAACGTGAAACTACAAGATTTACATACTAAATATGCTACATGCGAATATTGTGAATTATCTAAAATTTATACTAACTTGATCTAACCCTTCGATGTTCGTAATAGGAAAAACAGAATCGTGACACGAAATATCCGTATCGTATTTAGAATTATAACCTTAAAACAAGAATTTGCTTCCAGATTTTATATACAGAACATATAACATAATCTAACTATACAAGATATCCTAAAATATATACATAGAGCTACCCTAGAAAAATCAACATCCAACTCCTTAGAAAAACCGGCGAGCTCGGAAAAGTGAGGAATGTCGCCGGTTGAAAATCTATAGAATGGGTCCGTGTTTCTTATGTATATTCTAGGTCAAATTTACAAGATTAAGCTACTGTTTGATTTTTCTAATTATTTACCAACTCATAGCAGTTTCAAATAGAGCAAGAATCTAACAAAAATACGATATTTACCGATGTCCTAAAACTTATACTAGACATAACTAAAACAAGATCTGAGATATGAGATTATACCAACTGTAGAATCCACTGAGTTAATTCATTAAGGGGATGCACAAGAACATGGTAAGTCTAGCTTGAGTGTTGAGGTAAGGATCACTTGGTACCTAGCTTTCTTTCCTTTTCTTCTTCTTCTCTTTTTTTTTCTCTCGAGTGAGGCCTAGGATTTTTTTTTACTAAGCCAGGTAAATTGTTTCCAACTTAAAATACCAACTGAACAAATAAGGAATAGCAAAAGTATGAAGGGATAAGTTTAGAAGGAGGTGTCACCATGAATGATGGTGTGTATTCATACAAGGAGGAGATGGGGGGTATTAGGTTTAACTTGAGTTGTGGTGTATGTGAAATTCATTGTAATTTTAACCATGAATTAGCACATTAACATATTAACCCTTATATAAATTCTAATTCTCACAAAAACTAACACTTTTCACAAAACCCCTTACACTATATCATATAACATAATGAAGCTAAAAATTTTACTAAAATACTTCTTAATAACTAATGTTACAAACTAATTATTCAAATTATTTAATTTCATACACTACATATAAAAGGTCCCATTTTGTTTCAATAAAATTTTTAAATTAACATTTTAAATTAAATTAAATAATTAATTATTTAAAATATTTCAAAATGTTACATCAAACTTGTGTAAAAAAAACCCCGAGCCCTAGTTCTTGTTAAAAAATCCCGGGTGCAACCCTCCGTCTGCAATATTTAAGCAGTTGATTGTAATATCTAAAAAGTTGCCTGTAATATCTAAGCGGTTAGAGGGAATAAAGGCCTAGATGAAATTCAACCAGGTTTTTCTACATAGATTTTGAAAAGTAGGCCCTTCCCAACAATTTCGAAAATATTAGAGGTTTTTAGACAACTCCCGAGCGGGCCGGGGGCTTTAGACAATTTAACCAAGAAAAATATATGAGTCTGTAATGTATATTATTGGAATCTGTCCAAGTTTTGCATATGTCAGTAGAATTCGATTGAAAAATGTTTGTCAAAAAACTTGCATGATTCAACTCAGTTTTGTTGCATACACTTGTAGGCTCAAAGTTTGTTGCACACTTGCGCCAGTCTTTTTGCATGTGTGATGCAAGGTTGCTTCGCATATAGAACAAAAGTACAAATTTATTTTATGAAAAATCGAAACATGGATACAAAATTCAAAACTGGATATCATTCATTATGAGATATAATCGTAAACAGTGTCAATTTATTGTGTAATGTTAAATTTAGGTTTAATAAAGATTCTTATTTTATTGAGCCTATTATAGCACTATTGTAGCAAAAGAGTCCTAAATATTTATCAAACCATTATGCATTTATTTATTTATTCTTAAATTATCTTTTACTAATTTTATGAACATTTTGAAAAAGAGAATTATTTTTTTTTATGATGAAAGGGAGGAAGATGATGAGATTTTATTTGGAGAGAGAGAGATAGAGATAGAGTTAGTTAGTTAGTTAGTTCGTTCGTTCGAAGAGAGTAAAAACATCATCTCAAAATTTAAATTGGTGATAACAGGAATGGCTTTGGATTTGGATGAGGCAAATTTAAAAAGGATTTTTCTTTCTTTTTTAAATAAATTTTTCTCGCAAAAATAGATGGCATCTAAAATGACAAAACTAATTAGGAGCCATGAAGCGTTTGCATGATAATTGCAGACATATGCATACTTCCGATTTTTTAACATAAATTTGCATGTCTGTAATTGATTGAAAAATGTTTTGTCAAAAATACTACATGATTTGATTCAATAATTTGAGTTATATTCGTAATAAGATTCTAAATTATAGCTAAATTTCACTAAAGTCCCATAAGCTTTTGGCTGCACCACATAGCACAACCATGTTTCAAAATGATACAAGATGCCTCCTTACATTTTGAAAGTTTCTCATCAGAGCTTGAGCTAGGAATTTTTGTTAATGTTCGCGAAACTTTACATATTGCATTTAAAAGTAGTGTTGTTAGTTTCATACAAAAAACGAAACGTATCTAACGAAACGATACGAAATATGGACAATTCGAAACGAATTGTAAGTCTGTATCGGGTTTATCGGTCGATACACATTTTGTATCGTACGAAACGGAACAATATGAAACACATAACATACGATACGCTATTTAACTTTTAAAATGCACAGCGGGTTGGATATTTGGGTTTAAAACCCGCTTGGTTATATTAAATTATTAACCCAGGCGTGCTATTTAACAATTAAAATGCCTATTGATGAGTAAGAGGGGTTTATTGAGAGTGAAAATGATGAAGATGAGAAGATTCAGGAGAATGAAGTTCTCTCATGTTATTATAATTGTCAAGAACAATTTTACTCAAAAGTTTAAGCTGTTAGGATATGAATTAACAATGTATATCAAGTGAATAGATTAATACTTTAATACCCCCATGTGGGACTTTGAAATTTGGGCACGTGAAAAGGCCTCAAATAGAAATCTTAATAGTAAATGTGGAATAAACTGGGGATATAAATATATTTTAAATTGATAATGATGAGGTTTGAACCTAGGAGCTCTTTAATCTGGTGTGCTTTAGTACTATGTTAAAAACCACTTTACCCAAAAGCTTAAACTATTGGTTTGTGGGTTAACAATATATATCAAGCGAATCGAATAATACATTAATAATAATGATGCTGATTAATCAATTGGAGAAGAATGATTTTTATAGCGTCGATTTTATTTGGTAGTGATATTTTGACAACTTGGTTGTGATATTTTAGTTATGAATTATGCCATATGGATGAATATATTAGATTGTTTTGGTAATTATTTGATTATCAAATGCATGAGTTTGTATGATTTATATGCATGTATTTGCGCAGTTACAATTCTGAAATTTGCTTTAGCTTGTATGTGGCGCTATATTGTTAATTTGATCGTTTTTAAAATTATAATCGGTTCTATACATAATTATTTCGTTATTGTAACGTGAATTTTTTTCTTACGACATGAAACATGATATAATAAATAAGAAAACGAAACACAAAACATATTACGATCTGACAACTTAATTAAAACGAAAAAAGGAAATATAAATATACATATAGCGCAACATCATCTCACAACTTGTACTAAGGAATAGATAAGGTGTGTTAGATTTCAAGTGTTAGATATAGGTGCCCTGAAGGTAATTATTGTAATTGAACATGGATTTATATGGATAGAATATTCTTGCTTAAGATGATAGTATGCTATCTGGTTTGCTTTATCATTCATGTGTATATATTTTACTTGCTATTATGTATCGCCAATACATATTGATAAAGCCCTTAAAATCTTTGTTTGTCTACCAGGATTATGATGTGATCATACTAGTATGGCCTGGTAGTCGTGGGAGTATTGAGACGGGGCATTGATACTCCAGAGTAGAGTAGTGTATACGTTTCTTGACCCTAACTGGGACGATGGCTGGTTCCATAGCTATTGGTGTTTGACACTGAAGATTGTGTACATGTGCTTATTGGAGAATGAATACACCGAATGGACTCGCCGAGAACTCCTAGATGGTATTATATCTATTGTCAGATAGCAGTTCTCTAGTGACAATTGTACATAGTAGTCTTTTGACATGAGATCGCCATAGTGTCATATGTGTGTTCTCACTATACTTTGACTGAAAGTGTGTCTTAGCATCTCTACTAGGTTTCCACATGTATCGAGTATGAAATTTTAAAAAATCTAGAGGTCTAAACTACACTATCCTAGAATCGAACTAGAGAATTAGGGTTTTAAAACATGTAAGCAAGTTCTAAGCGGAGTGAAGGGGATTACAACCTTTGTAGACCAAGTCCTTCACTTCTATAGCTTCAAGTAGTAGTCCCTAAGCTCCAAGTAGTAGTCCCTAAAACTCTTCTTGGCTCCACTTAAAGAAAGGAATGAACTTGTTATGTGATCTTCAAAGCCGAAGATGATCCACCTTGAAGCCTCTCTAGGTCAAGCTAACTCTTCACTAATCAAGGTATTAGTGAAGCAAACAACCTAAACTAATGAAATTATTCTCACTTTAGAAATATTTTTCCTCTCACTTTTTCCAACTCAAGAAAAACCCTAGAGTTCACTTGAGGAAGAAGATGAACTTGGGTGTGTAAGTGTGTGAATGAGAGAAACTGAACCATGAGCTCAAGATAATAATTGAGATGAATAAATATCTAAGAGTGAAACAAAAGGAGAGAATGAGTCATGGCTTCTCATTACTTCTCCAAGCATCCAAGCCATGACTCATAATTCCACTCCTTTTCATTTTCCTTCTAAATAAAATTCATCCCAATTATCTTAAACCCTAGTGCGAATCTCATACACCCATGTTCTATGTATCATCAACCATGATACATAATCATTTTATATATAAATAAATAAACACACACACACACACACAATTATATATCAAGAGAAGAAAATCTTTAGCGAGCAATGATATTAGTTAATATATATATCAAATATATAAACATATATCAAATTATTAAATCAACATTTGATTCAATAGTCCGGTTATATCATATATAACCGACTAATTTCATATATATATGTAAATCATATTATCAAATCAACACTTGATTCAATAACCCGGTTATATCACATATAACCGACTAATATTCAATACACAATATCAAATCAACACTTGATTCAATAATTCGGTCATATCATTTATAACCGGCCAATATCAAATATATACACATATAAAAAATTATTGAATTAACACTTGATTCAATAATCCAGTTATATCATATATAACCTAACCGATATCAAATATCGCGAGATTAGAATACGGTATCACATACTTGTATTTAATCAAGCACCCGTACATATCACCATATGTGCCTTACTTCGTTTCGCTTGAGCTAGGAAACCTCTGTGTGGGACTCTAAAGACTAGTCAATACGCCAGCAGTAGGTATTGATCATATCAGATACCCACAAGCCATCAGCGGTACTAGTTGGACGTAACGGCTACCCAGGTATTGAACGAATAGAAGATCAGCAAGCAAGCTTGTCCAAACTCTCGTGAAGTCTATAAGCAACACTTACCGTACAGTCCGGTCTCTTCATCTGATATGTCACATATCGAGTCTAGGTGTGGAATCGTCAGACCCCGGTAACTTGATAAGTCATGCGGATGTATGGCTTATAACCGTTCAAGAAACTACTAATAACACTTACCAGTAAATCTCATCAGCCTTGGCCAGAGACTTCCTGTTATAGACAATCGAGCATAGCGCAATATCAACTCTCTATACCGAGAGAGACGAAACCCCTCCTATCGCTTACTGCCTTCATGTGACTCGGGACTGTACCCAAAATCCACCTGTTTGCACGACTCTTTTGAGCCGTTGTAGGGAGGAAATCAAAGCACAGTGGGAACCACACAAGACACTATGACAATCTCGGGTCTACAGACTAACTTGTACAAGTGTCACCAGAGAACTGCTATTTGACGATAAGTATGGTACCATCTAAGAGTTCTCGGCAAGTCTTGTTCGGTGTACCCATTCTCTAATGAGCACCTGTGCATAATCTTTGATGTCAAACACCAATGGTTATGGGATCAACCATCGCCCCATACAAGGTCAAGAAATGTACACATTAGTCTACTCGAGAATATCGATACCCTGTCTCGATATTCCCTCGACTAGGAACTGTTAAAGGATGTGCTTGCGGACTACACAAGCCCCATTAGTATGATCTGCATCATAGTCCTGGTAGTCAAGCCTGGATCTTAAGGGCATTATCAACATGTATCAAAGAGATAGAATAATAATATAAGTGTACATGTTAAGATAAAGAGCAACTAGATAGCATACTATCATGTCGAGGAAGAAAATCCTCTCTATATATGTCCAAGCATCCACTATAATATACAATAATGACTTCTACGGCATACATATTCCTAACATTGACTTCTACCCAACCACGGCTTTAAAGAGCCATGCATACATGTTTTTGTTGGGTATAGTCCCGAAGCTCATGGAGGCAGTGAGCGGTCAAGAGTGGATTCGTCTCTCCCGGTATAGAAAGTTGATGTCGCGCTGTGCATGATAGACTATAACCATAAATCTCTGGCCAGTGCAGTTGAGATAAACTGATAAGGGTTATCAGTTGTATCTTAGATGATTATGAGTTTCATATCGGCACGACTTATTGGGTTATTTGGGGTTTGACAGTTTCCACCCCCAGACCCGGTATGCGACACTCTTTGACAAAGAAACCGGACCGTACGGTAATTGTCACTGATAGGCTTTTTTGAGTACGGATGAGTTTGCTTGTTGACCTACCTTTTGATCAATACATGGGTAGTCCTTACGTACAACTAGTGCCGCTGACGTGCTTGTGGGTTAACCCGTTAGAGGATTGATCTGAAATTGTTTCAGATTCAATCGAATATAATCTTATTAACCCAATGCCAGCGTATTGTCAAATCTTTAGAGTCCCGCGCTGAAAGTGCCGGCTCAGGCGAAACGATGATGTGGATTTGTATTGTGCGTATAGTCGATACGTGCGGGAGTTCGATTAAACACGTATATATGATACACGTATATTAATTGGACGTTTGATTATACTAGCCAGTTTATTTATAAACTGGATTATTAAGTCAAGTGTTGACTATATCTATATATATGATATGGTTATTAGTATTGTGTATATGATACATATACTAATCTTTGTCACTTAGTGACAAATGAGGCATGCGAGAAAGTAGGGACCACTTAAGGAGATAAGCCTCATTCCCTCTCTCTTTTATGTGATAGAGGAAAGAGAAAAGGAATGGCTAATTTATTTCTCATTTACCTCTTCATCCTCTCTCTCATGTGTTGAGGAAAAGAGAGAAACTTGAGAGAAAAGAGAGAGATTTTTACGCCATTTTCTTCCTCTTGCTTACTATCAATTTATGAGAGCAACTTGCTTTACAAAGAAATGTTTTTTGGTGGAGTTGAAGCTTGTAGTGGGTTGCTTTAAAGTTGGATCATTTTTGGCGAGGAGGTCATTGATCAAGCTTGATCCGGATGCTTAGGAGCAAACCTTGGGTCTTCCACTTGAGTGTGGACACGCTATAAAGATTGTAGCCCCTTTAAACCTTAGTTTACCTCTCTTGATCTTTTATAACTTTCAGTATTTGGATGATCTTGGTTTGTTGTCTATGGTGCTAGGTTTTGAATTTTTTGTTCTATTTTTTCTCCGCGGTCCGCAAGTGTTGCGACCCTAGCACTAGAGGCAAACATCGTATTAGAGACGATCTATCTACCAGTAGTTGTAGTTGTGGCCATATGATTTTTAAAACCCTATTTTTGAAAATCTAGTTTGAAAATTGCACAAAAAGCTCTCATTTTTTGCTTTTGTCCAGAGCCTGGGGTTTTTTAGTTTGGACCAAGAACCCCGTGACGGCTCAGGAGTTGCCCCGAGTTCTTCTAGGGAGCTTAGGAGGGGCCACCCCAACCCAAGAGCATCAATTTATGCTCTCAAGCGGGAGTGGGACCCGAGAGCACAAATTTTGGTGCTCTCGGGCCTGCCCAATTCTGAGTGATTGGTGTATTTTAATGCATATTTTATATCCATATTTATCTTTATTTTGCTTATTTAATACTACTTCGGGTGTTCTTTGTAAAATAATGCAGATTATAGGGCTAAACTGAAAAAGCACACAAAAGGCGTATTGCGTGCATTGGATATGGACTATTTTAAGTTAAAACAGAGCTAAGGGTGAAAATTACTAAAAATCAAGCGTGGAAAAAGATTCACAAAGTCGAGATTGATTCACTGTCCAAATTTGGAAGCCAGAACCTTCAAAATTTCGACTAGAAACCAATTTGGGCCGAAATTTGGTAGAGTAAGACTCCAGATTTTTACGGTTTTTTGTATTTTCGAAAATCTTCTGTAAACTACTCTTGGAAATTTCCAAAGGCCTATAAAAACTGCTATAGCCTCTCTAGGGTTCATCTCTCCATGAGTTAATTGTTTTAGTTTTTGGGAGAGATCAATATATTTTATAAGTTAGTTTTGATATGAAGTTATCTAATTTTATTATGTTTTTTTTTATCACGAGTAGCTAATTTAATTGCTATGGTTTTTGAATTATACTTGCTATGATTGGTGTTTGAATTCTTCTCTCTATTCTTTTCTATTTGGTTTTCATGATGAATTTGTTTGATAAAGTTAATTCTTTTTGATGCTATGTTAATAAACTAAATAAATCAATGATTGATTGATGCCCATAAGACTTGTGTAGGGAAATGTTGTATCACTAATAAAATAATTAGTTTAATGATAGCTTGACGACCTAGAAAAGTAATTAGGGAAGGTAAGATGAAATTTTTATTATAGTAGATTCAACCTAATTAATCTGGCTAATTTAGATTATTTCGAAAATGTAATATAATTCATAAATTGACAACCTGCGGTTTATTTTGTAGAAGGGTAAAACTAAATTATTGTTAGGTTAATTAGAATATTATGTTTAAAATCTTTTGCTAGATGATGCTGTGTGATTGATAGGGTAAATCTCTAAACGTATGATTTATGCTTCGTTGATTGATATTTCATTGTGAAAATAGCTTACTTTATGCTTTTACATAATTTATAGTGATGAATTTAAACATGAGAATTAGAAAAGAATTGAAATCATATAGAACACAAATATAGTAAGGATAATTCAAAACCCCCGAACTTTCTTTATTATTTGAAATCTTTTCTTTTGAAACTTGCAATTTAATTTCTTTCCTTTATTTGTCTTTAATTAGTTTAGTTAAATAAATTAAATCTTTTTATTTAATTCGTATTAAGTTAATTAGAATTCACACGTCTCCCTTTGGATCGATCCGTAAGTACTATAATGAATTAACTGTGCACTTGCGGTTAAATTTGAGAGAACAATTAAATCTCCATCACTGAGACGGCCATTTTGGCGGTCTCAGGTTTGGGGCCCCCAAGCCCCCTCCACGACACTTGGGTTGAGCCTGAGCGCCCCATCGGCTCTCGGGCTCATTTTGGGTCCTTTGGGGCTCATTTTCATGCAAAATGAGGGAATATTTGTGAGCCAAGGTGCACTTGAAATTTAATTTTTGGAAACTTTAAGTGTTCGAATTCAAGGGTTTGAATTTTATGGTCACAGTTTCAAATTAACTTGATGAAGTATTCGATCGAGTTGGTTTGAACATATACAAGAAGATATGTTGGTAAACGTAGCCTACTTGATGTGCGATCAATTAGATTAGGTTCTATATTTAGAATGTGATGTTGGTGTGTATGGTTTTGTGTGGATCGTCATGAGAATAGCCCCTTGTGTGAATGTGATGTATACAATTGTGGTATTTTCAATTCATGTATTCTGTGGCTTGCCAAATGTATATTCTTTTATTCGGACATTCATGTCCTATTTATAATGTATATAATACAGGTTGCCCCGCGGTAAAGTGCAAGAGCCACCGGATTCTAGAATGAGTTAGGTGCTGTTATAGTTCCTAGCGCCTTAGCTGCCACAACCGCGGTCTATGCGGAATGAAAAACAAAAAATCTAGATGCGCTAGAAACTACAAACCCTAGAATCTAAACCAAACACATGAACTAAAAAGCTACAAGGAGGTTTTAGCTACTTTGTAAAGAATGTTATACCAAGAGATCGAATTTTTCGGTTTTCACCTCCTCTTTCTTAGCTCCTTGGGGTCTCCGTGATCGAGCTTGATCGTCGGTCTTTCTTCGTCGAAGATGATCCATTCGAGAGATATGGTTCATGGCTCTAGCTCCACACTAAAATCAAGTGGAGCAACTAAAGATCCTAACTTGCTACATTAGGATGTCTAGAGATGTAGTGAGCTGTTCTAGTAATTTTCTAACTCTCTTCAACCCTTGATTCTTAACTAATGAGAGTATAGGATGAAGAAGAAGGAGAAGCACAAGAAAGGGAGAGAGAAAGAGAATGGTGGAATGAGCAAAAACTTACACAATAAAAATTCTAGCATGGTTTTGATAAAATTATTTTTTTAGTATAAAAAATCAACCATACTTGAATAGTGTAGACAAATGAATTAACAATTCATTTATCTACGTTTCCCACCATTCTCAAGTCACCTCACTCCTCCACCTTATTTTTAATTTCCATTAATGGAAATACAAAAGAAATGAGGTGTCCTCCTTCTAGAATATCTTTCCATATAAATACGGAATACACTCTACCGTATATATATCTGTATTCGTATCAAAATACGAATACCCAAAGAGATAGAATAATACAATGAATATAACAGTAGAATATACATATCGAAATATATATGTAAATTATTAAATCAATACCCGATTTAATAATCGGGTTTAATCCTAAGCCGGCTAGTATTATCAACCATTCGATCAAAAGTTTGGGTAGCTAGTACACTCATTTGATTGGATCCCTGCACGTACCAAAATACGGCTACTACATCATTTCGCCTGAACCAGGGAAACCTTATGTGTGGGAATTTAAAGACCCGATAGTACGCCAGTAGTGAGTTACTAGATAAATCCATAACTACAAGCACGTCAGCGGCATTAGCTGTACATAATGGCTACCCGGATACCTGTCAAAAAGGAAGGACGACGATCAAGCTCATTTGAACTCCTGTTGAGCCTATCCGTGACAATCTCCGTAAAGTCCGGTCTCTTTGTCTAAGAGTATCGCATATAGGTCTAGGGGTAAACGTCAGACCCTAATAACCCGATAATTCGTGCTGATGTGGCTCAAGACTAATCCGAGAAACTATTGATCTAACTATCAGTAAATCTCACTCAACTGCCTTAGCCAAGGTCTTATAGTGCTGGCCAACCGAACACAGTGCGATATCGACTCCCTATACCGGGAGAGACGAATCCCCAACAGTCACTCATTGCCTCTATATGGCTCGGGAATGTACCCAACTAAAACTTGTTTGCATGAATCAGTAGAGCCGTGGTACGGTAGTAATCTAAGTACAGCGGGAACTCACACGAGAAAAATGATGATATCAGGTCTAAAAACTAACCTGTACTCATGTCACCTGAGAACTACTATCTGACGATAGGTATAGTACCATCTAGAAGTTCTCGGTGAGTTCGTCCAGTGTACTCACCCCCAGTGAGAACTTATATACGATCTCAGGTACCAAAGATCGATGGCCGTGGGATCGACCATCGTCCTTCGTCGGGGGCCTAGAAGCGTATACACCAGTCTATTCCAGAATATCGATGCCCAGTCTCGGTACTCCCATAACTAGGGATATTTAAGGATGTGCTTATTGACTACCCAACCCCTATATGTATGATCACCATCATAATGCTGATAGTCAAGCAATAATCTTACGGGCTTTATCAACATGTATTAACGATACGTAATAACAAGTAAAACATATACACATGTTAACATAAAGACAAACTAAATAGTATACTATCATATGGAGCAAAATTGTCCTCTACATATATGTGTCTAAGCATCCACTACACAAACACACACACATACAATAGTGGCATGTAGGGCATACATATCCAATAATCTCCCACTTGCACTAAGGCCATATATTGGCGTATCGAGTATCCAATGTCTGTTCTAGGGCCAGTTGTCGGTATATCGCATACCCAACATCTTAAATAGTCTCTCTAACTGTGCTTGAGGGAGGGCCTTGGTGAATGGATCCGCCGTGTTCTCTTTTGTGTCTACTCTCCACACCTCGATCTCCCTGATCAGGTGGTACCGTCTTAAGATGTGTTTGGATTTATGATGGGATCTTGGTTTCTTTGCTAAAGCCATAGCCCCATCGTTCTCACAATATAAAGGTGTTGGTGTAAGTCCACGTTACCTCTCCCGGTACTTACGGGCTTGCGGAAATGATGAAAAATGATTTTACTTTTGGTGGTAACATGGACTCAAAATACGGATCTTTGTTAAACAACTATCTAACAATCCTAACTTGAACTCCTTCGTCTTCAACTCCTTGCGGTGGTTTTACCTACTCGGTTAGGGGGTTATACCTTAACTTGAACTCCTTCGTCTTCAACTCCTTACGGTGGTCGGATCGGCCTCACCTCGTCGTCTCCTCGCGCCGAAGATGGATCCACCCGAAAGCTTCTACCTTTGGCTTCACTTCAAACTAGAAGTAACTAGAACACTTGGCTTGCTAGACCTTGTGAACTAGGATGAGTAGAGGAGTGTGTTGGGTTTTATCTCTATGGTTCTTGCTTCTCAACACATAAGACATGTGAACCATAAACTAGAGAGAGAGCAAGAGGAAAAGGGAGAGCTCAAGCATGAGAGAGAAAAGAAATGAAAGAATGAGCAAGACTTTTGCCATCCAAGCTCTCATAATCCAAAATCATGATAACAAGTAATAATAATTGAGTATCATGTGATGGTTGTTATCATATCAAATGGCAATATCATTTCTTGTATTAAATGCAATTTGTGAACCAACAAGCAAGCCAAGGTCAATACCAAGAAATGATAGCCATTGTCATGATGATGGTCAACTAGTCCAACCTAGTCAACCGGTCAACAAAGTCAACAAGTCAACAAAGTCAACCCTTCAACCCAACCATGGCACAATAATACTTAATTAATATTATCATTAATCATATTTCTTATTCTCATTAGGGTTTAGCAAAAGTCAACAGTCAACAACCCTAATGAGAATCCTCTGCCTCCGTCTCTCTGTCAACTGTGCATACACACCCGCATCCGTGTTCCGAGGAACACGAATACAAACGAGATAAAACCAATCCCAAAATGTACAATAAGATCTGGCTTAAACCAAAGCCCGCTAATGATAACTGCCCGGACACTAAACGTGCACAAGTGCACGGATATGACCGAACCCTGTTGCAAAACCATGCGACCTCTACTCTTTTGCCTAAAGACGAATAGCTTTCTGTGTGGGACTCTAAAGACTCGACACTACGCTGGCAGTGGGTTTAACCACAGACCGCAAGCGGCACTAGCTGTGCGTAACGGCCCCCAGGTAGATGCCGATAAGAAGACGGATGAGGTGAAACCCATCTGAACTCCTACTGATCCTGAATGTGACAATCTGCGTACAGTCCGGTCTGTTCGTCTGAGAATATCGCATGGCGGGCCTAGGGGGCGGTAAACGTCAGTCCCCTAATAGCGGTACAAGTCGTGTCGGAGTGTAGCCCAGAACACCCTGAGATAACACTAGAAACCTACCAGCATATCTCGCTTGCCCTGGCCAGGGATTTTGTGTAATGGCTCTCCTAGACACAGCGCGATATCAACCCCCAATACCGGGAGAGACGAATCCTGTCTAACCATCACTGCCTCTAAGTGCTTCGGGACTGCACCCAACTACTACCTGTTTGCATGACTCCTTTGAGCCGTGGTAGGGTAGTAATCTAAGTACAGTGGGACCACACTCGAGGCGAAGTGACAGTGTCAAGTCAGCGGACTAAGCTGTACTCATGTCACTTGGGAACTGATAACTGACGATAGGTATAGTACCAACCAACAGTTCTCGACGAGTCTTGTCCAGTGTACTCGTAACCTAATGAGCACCCGCATACTATCTCAAGTACGACGTACTGACGGCTGTGGGACAGACCGTCTCCCCTGCTGGGATAAGAAGCGCATACGCTAGTCTACTCTGGAGTATCGATACCCTGTCTCGATAGTCCAACGACTCGGGACCTGCATAAGGATGTGCTTATGGATTACCCAGCCCCCACGAGTGTGACTGCCATCACAACGCTGGTAATCAAGCAAAGATCCTAAGGGCTCCACTAATGTGTATAGGTGATATACTAAAATAAACACATGTACACATTAAAGTAGAAACAAACCAAGTAGTATACTACTATTTTGAGCAAGATTGTCTATACAAGGTGAATATCCCAAGCTTCCATTAAGTAATATACAAACTAGTATGATACAGTAATGGCCTCTAGGGCATATACACTAACAATCTCCCACTTGCACTAAGGCCATGTACTGGCGTATCGAAGACCTATCATCTCGATCAGCCGCTCGAACTGAGTCTGGGGTAAGGCCTTTGTGAATGGATCAGCAGTGTTATCTTCCGTAGCAACTCTTCGAACCTCGATCTCCTGGCGACCCACGATCTCCCTGATCAGGTGATACCGCCTCAAGATGTGTCTGGATCTCTGATGGGACCTGGGTTCCTTCTCTAAAGCTATAGCCCCATTGTTGTCGCAATACAGAGGTATTGGATCAACAATGGACGGAACCACCTGAAGTTCTGTTAAGAACTTCCTTATCCAGACGGCTTCTTTTGCGGCATCAGCAGCAGCGATATATTCCGCTTCCATCGTTGAGTCAGCAACGGTTTCCTGCTTGGAACTCTTCCAACACACCGCCCCTCAATTGAGGGTAAAGACATAACCCGACATGGACTTGGAATCATCCTGTCACTCTGGAAGCTGGAGTCAGCAAAGGCCTCGATCTGGAAGTCTTTTCCTCCATACACCAAGAACATCTCCTTAGTCCTTCTCAGGTACTTGAGAATGTTCTTTACCGCTATCTAGTGCTTCTCCCCAGGGTTTGACTGATACCGGCTTACCACACTCAGTGCATAAGCTACATCTGGTCTGGTACACAACATCGCATACATTATAGAGACTACCGCAGAAGCTAGGGTGTAATAGACATGCGATCCCTTTCCAAATCAGTCTTGGGAGACATCTCTTTGGAGAGGGTGATCCCGTGACAAGCCGGTAGATTACCGCGCTTAGAATCTTCCATACTGAATCTTTTCAGTATGGTGTCGATATACCTGGACTGTGAAAGTCCTAATATCCTCTTGGATCTGTCACGAAAGATCCGAATCCCCAGAATGTACGGGGCATCACCCAGGTCTTTCATGGAGAACCTGTGTGACAAGAACCCTTTGACAGATTGCAGCATAGGAATATCATTTCCTATCAAAAGAATGTCATCCACGTACAATACGAGGAATACGACAGTTCTTGCTATAAATCTACTATAGATGCATGGTTCATCTGGATTTTTGATAAAGCCAAATTCTTTGACCGTCTCATCAAAACAGATGTTCCAACTCCGCGATGCCTGCTTTAGTCCATAGATGGACTTAAGCAACTTGTACACCTTTCCGCTGCTCCCACTCTGAATGAAACCCTATGGCTGGTCTATATAAACACACTCCTCTAAATTTCCATTTAGAAAAGCGGTCTTTACGTCCATCTGCCAAATCTCATAATCGTGGAAGGCAGCAATGGCAAGAAGGATCCGAATGGATTTCAGCATAGCCACTGGAGAAAACGTCTCGTCATAGTCCAAACCAGGTCTTTGACGAAAACCCTTTGCAACAAGTCTAGCCTTATAGGTCTCAATCTGTCCATTTACACCAATCTTCGTTTTGAAGATCCACTTGCATCCTACGGGTTTTACCCCATCTGGAGCAACGTCCAACGTCCATACTTTGTTGGTGTACATGGACTCCATTTCGGTCCGCATTGCATCCAGCAATTTTACCGAGTCATCGCTCTGAATGGCCTGCTGGAAGCTAGTCGGCTCATCATAATCAATGATGCAATCTTCTCTATCCTCGTCTATGAGAAAACCATAGTATCTCTCGGGCGGATGAGACTGCCTACTACTCCTACGGAGCGGCGTAGGAATGTCCTGTTCTTTTGAACCCTCTAGTTCTACTAAGCTTTCAGTAATAGTCTGTGGTTCTGGAATTTCTTCCAGTTCTATTTCGCTCCCACTAATTTCCTTTTCTAAGAACTGGTGTTCCAGAAAATGGGCATTACGAGAAACAAAGATCTTTTGTTCCTCTGCGTAATAGAAGAGATACCCCCTGGAGTTCTTTGGGTATCCCACAAACTTGCACAGTACTGAGCATGCCTCGAGTTTGTCCGCATGCTGCTTTTTGACGAAAGCTGGACATCCCCAGATCTTCAGATATTGAAGATAGGGTTTCTTCCCACTCCATATCTCATATGGTGTGGTAGGCACAGTCTTAGTTGGAACTCGGTTCAAAAGGTATGCAGCTGATTCTAGCGCATATTCCCAGAATGATCGCGGTAACTCAGCGTTACTCATCATAGACCGTACCATATCCAATAGGGTTTGGTTCCGTCTCTCCGATACACCGTTATGTTGCGGAGTGTATGTATGAGTAAGCTGAGAGAGAATTTCATTCTCTTTTAAGTAATCCAGGAACTCAGCACTTAAGTATTCACCACCTCGATCAGATCTCAGTGTCTTGATACTTTTGCCTGTTTGTTTTTCTACTTCATTCTTATATTCCTGGAATTTCCCAAAGGCTTCGGATTTATGTTTCATTAAGAAGACATATCCGTACCTTGAAAAGTCATCCGTAAAAGTAATGAAGTAAGAATAACCACTTCGCGCATGTGTAGACATTGGACCGCACACGTCGCTGTGTACGAGTCCCAAGAGCTCGCTCGCTCTTACTCCATGTCCAGTGAACGGAGTCTTTGTCATCTTTCCTTTGAGACAGGATTGACAAGTTGCATATAATTGATATTCGAACGGATCCAAATATCCTTCTGTATGTAACTTCGTCAACCTTCTCTCATTGATGTGACCCAGCCTACAATGCCATAAGAAAGCCTGATTTGTTTCCGGAGACTTTCTTTTGTGTGTATTCTGGACATTGAAAATCTGTGGTTGGTTTAATACGTATATACCATTGCTTAATGTACCTGACCCAATCAAAACTTGATTAAGGTGAATGTTCACAACATTACTTACAAATGCAAATTCATAACCTTCTTTAGATAATAAAGATACAGATATGATATTACAGGTTGCATTGGGTACAAAATAACAATTACGCAAAACCAAAACGTGTCCATCTGACAACCCCAGGTGATAGTCCCCCACGGACTCAGCGTCCATGCCAGCTCCGTTTGCAACTCTGAGGGTCATATCACCTGCCTTCAAAACCCTACGCCTTCTCAGTGCCTGTAAAGAATTACAGATATGAGATCTTGATCCGGTATCCAATACCCAGGATGTAGAGTTTATTGATAGACAGTTTTCAATAACATACACACCTGAAGCTGAAGCCGCAACTTGCTTCAGATCCTGGGTTCTGGCCTTCCAAGCCCTGCAATCCCTTTTCCAGTTTCCACTCTTGTGACAGTAAAAGCATTCTTCCTTTCTCACAAGCTTTCCCGCTACCTTTGTTGCTTTTGTCTTTCCCTTCGTATCCACTTTACTAACACCGCCCTTTAGTTTGGTGGGGGCTTTCTTCTTCTTTCCCTTGGCTTTCGCCTTGGACCTAGAAGAGGAAGATCCTCTTAAAAATAAAGTGGATGTTTCCTTACCTTTCTGTAGGGTGCCCTCTGCACTCCTCAGCATGTTGAGGAGTTCTGAAAGTTCAACTTCTTTTTCTTGCAAGTTGAAATTCAGGATAAACTGGGCGTAAGTGGAAGGAAGGGACTGGAGAATCAAGTCCGTGTAGAGCTCGTTCTCTAACGTTGTCCCTAGGTCCGCGAGCTCCTCAATAAAGCCAATCATCTTAAGCACGTGTTCCGCTACCGATGATCCGACGGCCAATCTTGCTGAAAACAGCTTTTTCGAGACTTCGTATCTGGCGATACGTGATTGCTCTCCATACAGTTCTTTTGTATGGAGAAATATGGATTCAAGGTCCATATTCTCGTGCCTCCTCTGATGTTCATTGTCCATAGAGGAAAGCACGAGGCACTTGGCCTTCGCGCAATCGATTTCCCAGGTCTTACGGATTTCCCTATCCGCGACGCTGGTTTTGGGACCTGGGACAGGGGGAGCTTTGGTGGTAAGGAGATACCCCAACTTGTCATAAGTGATTGCCATTTTGACATTCCTGAGCCAATCTTTGTAGTTTGGCCCTGTCAGTATGTTTTTATCTAGTAGTAACTTAAGTCCAGTCTTGATGTTTGGTCGCCGCAATTAGGAGAGAGAGAAGAAACACTTTAGCATGATGCTCTTGCAAGTTTAGAGTGGTTTTTAATTTGTCTAAACAGGATGGCTCCCACTGTCTCTCGAATCCCTCCTCAAACCAAAAAGAAAGAATTAGTCAGGATCAATCTCACCGTACAATACTTGCTTAACCGTTCAGCCAGGCTAGTGTCGGTACTTCGAGGGAGGTTTTCCAACGCTTTCGCGAAGTTCCTTAATTAAATAACCTCTTTTCCCTGGGGGCGTAGCCCCGCTAACACCTTTCTAGACACCTACTTGGTTTATAGCATTGATCGTTAAGTGAGAAATTTCCCGAGAAGTAGCATATACTCACAGTAGGATCGGGATCCAAATATCATCGCGTGACAAAACTGAAGGAATCCTACCAGAATCATCACACTCCAAATGGTATGCAGCGCTAGCAAGTTTCAGTTTCTTTTGAAACTCCCAATGTGGATTTTTGCCCCATGCTCTTATGACCTTGGCGTGAGGTCAAAATGTCATAAGTCACATGTCAAGTTCTTCCCATCATTATTCAGGTTAATTTGAACCCACCCGTACCTACCCTTGACGTAGGCCAAAATAGCAGTACGACTGTCTCAAACCAACACATTCTATCTATGCAACAGATAAATATCCGGCAGCTACCAATCACTATGCCTTGGCGTGAGGTCAAAATACATAGCTTGAATACTACCGAATATTTAACTGAAATGATGGAGGGCTACGGATGGTTTTGGTGAAACCGTGAACGTAGTGAACTTGATATAATCGATGGAACGAGATAGCTTTTAAAGGAGTGGCTTAAGCTTCGCGTTTTAAAAGTTGTTTTTGAAAAAAAACCGAGTGGTTTTGAAAGTGTTCCAACGACTCAACTTTGGTTTATTTTCTTGCATTAATTTAATGCGTCCCATCATTTAATCCTACCATTGCAGAAAACAATGAAAATATGACGTACGCTTATGCCATCCGCATTCGCCACGGGGCCCCGTCATTACCTGTTAGGTTACTTAACTAACGACAGAGCGGGGGCTGGACTAGCGCGGATGCAAAACATAAGCAACGCCTAAATAGATATCATATATAGATATATAGCAATGATAGCCATTCCAGATCACAGATGAACACATTGGATATACTAGGAATCCGTATTCCGTACGAGCCTGTAACGAAGAGCGGATTACACGATTGCGATGAATAGCCAAGACCCCACCCTAGACCCCTAAGGGTGCGGCAAACTACCCACCAAGTACCTGAAGCGAAGCAACCTCCCTCAACACCGTGAGTAGGCCACTTGGCACTTCGAGATACCCGGTAGTTTGTGCACCCCACCTTGGGTCTATCCTAGGAGCAAAAACAGTAAAAGAAATTATACAATGACGGCTACAACCCCATCCCGGTTGTGCGGCCATATAAATAATATTACATCAATTATAAATTACATGAATTGAAAGAAAAAGAAAAATCTCATCTCACAACCCCCCGGCTATTCATCCGTGACAATCCAATGAATTCATATACACATACCATCAACATTACAGAGCACAGATATGTATAACCCCCACTAATCGACGTATAGCGATTAGCAGACGTTCAATGCATATGTCACATCACAGATATAACCCGTTAGCTTATCTTTAGAAGTTCGATCAAAATACGGATTTTTAAACCCCAAAAACAAATTTTGCTTTCTGTAAAATCTGGGCAGAAAAAACATATTGTAAAAATCTCAAAACAGCCCCAGAAAAACACTGCAGGAAAATTGTGCCACGACCGAGTCAACTCGGCCGCGGATCCGCGGCGGGAGCATGCTCCTGCCGCGTTTCCGCGGCGCTTTGACCGAGTCAGTGGACCAATTTTCTTGTGTGGGTTTTAAAAAGCCTGAGCCGATTTTTAGTGTAAGATTTATTAATTTTTGAACAGAAAACAGAATCGGCAGAAACTTGTTTTTCCTGGCATGTTTCGTGACTTTTTCTCCGATCGAACTTCTAGTTACTTTGCTAACATGTTAGATAGTGTTTAACTAGGCTCTGATACCACTGTAAGTCCACGTTACCTCTTCCGGTACTTACGGGCTTGCGGAAATGATGAAAAACGATTTTTCTTTTGGTGGTAACATGGACTCAAAATACGGATCTTTGTTAAACAACTATCTAACAATCCTAACAAGAGTTTTACCTACTCGGTTAGGGGGTTATACCTTAACTTGAACTCCTTCATCTTCAAATCCTTGCGGTGGTCGGATCGGCCTCACCTCGTCGTCTCCTCGCGCCGAAGATGGATCCACCCGAAGCTTTTACCTTTGGCTTCACTTCAAACTAGAAGAAACTAGAACACTTGGCTTGCTAGACCTTGTGAACTAGGATGAGTAGAGGAGTGTGTTGGGTTTTATCTCTATGGTTCTTACTTCTCAACACATGAGATAAGTGAATCATAAACTACAGAGAGAGCAAGAGGAAGAGGGAGAGCTCAAGCATGAGACAGAAAAGAAATGAAAGAATGAGCAAGACTTTTGCCATCCAAGCTCTCATAATCCAAAATCATGATAACAAGTAATAATAATTGAGTATCATGTGATGGTTGCTATCATATCAAATGGCAATATCATTTCTTGCATTAAATGCAATTTGTGAACCAACAAGCAAGCAAAGGTCAATGCTAAGAAATGATAGCCATTGTCATGATGATGGTCAACTAGTCCAACCTAGTCAACCGGTCAACAAAGTCAACAAGTCAATAAAGTCAACCCTTCAACCCAACCATGGCATAATAATACTTAATTAATATTATCATTAATCATATTTCTTATTCTCATTAGGGTTTAGCAAAAGTCAACAGTCAACAACCCTAATGAGAATCCTCTGCCTCCGTCTCTCTGTCAACTGTGCATACACACCCGCATCCGTGTTCCGAGGAACACGAATACAAACGAGATAAAACCAATCCCAAAACGTACACTAGGATCTGGCTTAAACCAAAGCCCGCTAATGATAACTGCCCGGACACTAAACGTGCACAAGTGCACGGATGTGACCGAACCCTGTTGCAAAACCATGCGACCTCTACTCTTTTGCCTAAAGACGAATAGCTTTCTGTGTGGGACTCTAAAGACTCGACACTATGCTGGCAGTGGATTTAACCACAGACCGCAAGCGGCACTAGCTGTGCGTAACGTCCCCCAGGTAGATGCCGATAAGAAGACGGACGAGGTGAAACCCATCTGAACTCCTACTGAGCCTGAATGTGACAATCCGCGTACAGTCCGGTCTGTTCGTCTGAGAATATCGCATGGCGGGCCTAGGGGGCGGTAAACGTCAGTCCCCTAATAGCGGTACAAGTCGTGTCGGAGTGTAGCCCAGAACACCCTGAGATAACACTAGAAACCTACCAGCATATCTCGCTTGCCCTGGTCAGGGACTTTGTGTAATGGCTCTCCTAGACACACCGCGATATCAACCCCCAATACCGGGAGAGACGAATCCTGTCTAACCGTCACTGCCTCCAAGTGTTTCGGTACTGCACCCAACTACTACCTGTTTGCACGACTCCTTTGAGCCGTGGTAGGGTAGTAATCTAAGTACAGTGGGAACACACTCGAGGCGAAGTGACAGTGTCAAGTTAGCGGACTAAGCTGTACTCATGTCACCTGGGAACTGATAACTGACGATAGGTATAGTACCAACCAACAGTTCCCGACGAGTCCTGTCCACTGTACTCGTAACCTAATGAGCACCCGCATACTATCTCAAGTACGACGTATTGACGGCTGTGGGACAGACCGTCTCCCCTGCTGGGATGAGAAGCGCATACGCTAGTCTACTCTAGAGTATCGATGCCCTGTCTCAATAGTCCTACGACTAGGGACCTGCATAAGGATGTGCTTGTGGATTACCCAGCCCCCACGAGTGTGACTGCCATCACAACGCTGGTAATCAAGCAAAGATCCTAAGGGCTCCACTAATGTGTATAGGTGATATACTAAAATAAACACATGTACACATTAAAGTAGAAACAAACCAAGTATCATACTACTATTTTGAGCAAGATTGTCTATACAAGGTGAATTTCCCAAGCTTCCATTAAGTAATATACAAACTAGTATGATACAGTAATGGCCTCTAGGCCATATACACTAACAATTGGATCAACAATAGACAGAACCATCTCAAATTCAGTAATGAACTTCTTTATCCAGATTGCTTCTTATGCGGTATCGTTGACAGCAATGTATTCAGCCTTCATCGTTGAGTCTGCGATGGTGTCCTATTTGGAACTCTTCCAACAGACTGCCCCTCCGTTGAGGGTAAACACAAAACCTGAGACAAACTTGCTATCATCCTTATCACTTTGGAAGCTCGAGTCGGTAAAAGACTCCACCTGAAGGTACCTATTATCGTACATCAAGAACAATTCCTTAGTCCTTCTTAGGTACTTAAGATTGTTCTTCACTGCTGTCCAGTGGTTCTCCCCTGGATTTGACCGATACCGGCTCACCACACTAAGCGTGTAAGCTACATCTGGTTTGGTCATAGTATCGCATACATTATAGATCCTACTGCCGAACTGTAGGGTATAATTCTCATCCGAGCCCTCTCCTCATCAGTCTTGGGAGACATCTCTTTGGAGAGGGTGATTCCGTGCAAAGCGGGTATATTACCGTGCTTGGAATCTTCCATACTAAAGATATTTAGTATGGTCTCTATGTACCTGGACCGTGAAAGTCCCAATAATCTCTTGGATCTATCTCTGTAGATCTTAATCCCCAGAATGTAGGAGGCATCACCCAGATCTTTCATGGAGAACCTATATGATAAGAACAGCTTGACCGATTGTAGCATAGGAATGTCATTTCCTATCAAGAGAATGTCATCCACGTACAAAACTAGGAATACGACAATTCTCCCTATAATCTTCTTATATATACACGGCTCATTCTCGTTCTTGATGAAGTCAAATTCCTTGACTGTCTCATCAAAACAGATGTTCCAGTTCTGCGATATCTGCTTTAATCCATAAATGGATTTAACCAACTTGCACACCTTCCCGCTGCTCCCACTGTCCATGAATCCCTCTAGCTGATCCATATAAACGCACTCTTCCAAACTTCCATCCAGAAAAGCCATTTTTATGTCCATCTGCCAGATTTCATAGTCATGGAAGGCAGCAATGGCAAGTAGGATCCGAATGGATTTCAGCATAGTCACTGGAGAAAATGTTTCGTCATAGTCCACACTAAGTCTTTGATAAAACCTTTTACAACAAGTCTAACCTTATAGGTCTCCACCTGTCCATCAACACCAATCTTCTTTTTGAAAATCCATTTGAATCCAATGGGTTTTACCCCAGGAGGAGCAGTATCCAAGGTCTAAACTTTGTTGGTGTACATGGACTCCATTTCGGATTTCATAATATCCAGCCATTTATCAGAGTCCTTACTGGTAATGGCTTGCTTGAAACTAGTAGGATTATCTTCTTCCAAAATACAATCCTCTCGATCCCCGTCTATGAGAAAACTGTAGTATCTCTCGGACGGATGCGAAATCCTACTAGAACCGCGGAGTGGCTGAGATTCATCGGGTATTACTGAATCTAGCGGTTCCACCAAATCTTCAGCTATAGTTTGTGTTTCTGGAACTTCATCCAGTTCTACCACGTTCCCACTAATATTTTTTGCAAGAAATTATTTTCTAAAAATGTGGCGTTCCGAGAAACAATAATCCTTTGTTCCTCTGCATGGTAGAATAGATATCCATTTGAATGCTTTGGATATCCCACAAACTTACACAAAACTGATCGTTCCTCGAGTTTGTCCGGGTTCTGTTTTTGACATAAGCAGGGCAACCTCATATCTTAATACGTTTAAGATACAAACTCTTACCACTCCATATTTCATATAGAGTTTTAGGCACGGATTTAGATGGAACTTGATTCAATAGATATGTTGATGTTTCGAGTGCATAACCCAAGAATGAAAGAGGTAACTCGGCATTACTCATCATGGAACAAACCATATCCAATAGGGTACTATTCCTTCTCTTCGATACACCGTTGTGCTGTGGTGTATACGGAAGAGTAAGTTGAGATAGAATACCATTCTCTTTTAGAAAATTATGGAATTTCGTACTCAAGTACTCCCCTCCTCGATCAGATCGAAGGATCTTGATATCTTTTCCTATCTGGTTCTCCACTTTGTTTTTATATTTTTTGAACTTCTCAAAAGCATCAGATTTGTGTTTCATGAGAAATAAATATCCGAACCTAGAAAGATCATCAGTGAATATAATGAAGTACGAGAACCCATACCTTCCATGTATAGACATTGGACCACAACATCACTGTGCATGAGTCCCAAGAGCTCTATCGCTCTTTGTCCGTGTCCTGTGAACGAAGATTTGGTCATCTTTCCTTTGAGACAAGACCGAAAAGTTTCATAAGATGAAAATTCGAACAGATTCAAATATTCATCTTTATGTAATTTAGATAGTCTTTTCTCATTGATATAACCAAATCTACAATGCCACAAATAAGCTTCATTCATATCTGAACTCTTCCCTTTGCATGTGTTTTGTATATTGAAAACTGCGTTTTGATTTAGAACTTATATACTATTACACAGTGTACCTTCTGCAACCAATACCTGATTAAGGTAAGTGTTCATGATATTTCTATCTAGAACAAAGTTATATCCATCTTTATCAAGTAAAGAAACTGATATGATGTTGCATAGCATGGAAAGTACATAGTATCAGTTGTTCAAAATCATAGTATTGCTGTTTGGCAATACTAGGTGATATTTATTGACGGCAGCAACATCAACTTGTGCTCCTTTCTCTACTCTGAGGGACATATCACTAGGTCCAACCATCCTACTTTTTCTTAGTCCCTGTAACAAATTACAGATATGGGATCCTGATCCGGTATCTAGTACCTAGGAGGTAGGACTGACCGAAAAACAGTTATCATTAACAAGAACACAAGAAGAAGATGCATTAAAATGCTTCTCCTTCATTAGGGTCATGTGGAAGTCCATGCAAGCCTCTTTCCTTTGCTCATACTCGTGACAATTGTCACAAGTTAGAGTCGAATCAACGTTTCCTAGCCTCGAATAAGAATCCAGGTCGGTCAAGTCATACATTTTATTATCTTGATTAAGGCGTGATATGGTTGCTATCTGGAGAGAGAGAAAAGAAACACTCAGCGCACGCTCTTGCAAAATTAGATTGGTTTTTAATTTATCCAATCAGGATGGCTCCTACTATTTTCTCGAATTCTCCTTCAAACCTTAAAAGGAGAACAAGTTGGGATGATTCACACCTTACAAGTTCGCTAACCGTTCAGCCAGGTGGGTGTTGGTACTCCAAGAGAGGTTCCCCGTGCTCTCGTACAGACCTAATTAAAATATACCCCATTTTTGCAGAGGGTTAGCCTTGTTAACACCTTTCTAGACATCTAATAGGTCAGTAAATTGTGATGTGAAAAATATCTCCTAAGAGTAATTTTACTAATCAGTAGGATCGGGACGCAACTATCATCGTGTAATAACCTAGATGGAAGCCACTCTAGTCACTACACTTCAGTAGCTATGCAACACTAGCAAGTTTCCTGTATATTTGAAACTCTCGATGTGGTTTTTGCCCCTAAGTTCCTAGTGACCTTGAAACATTCAACAAATCAAAAGGTCCTAGTCAAGCTCAACCCATCATTATCTTGATTGTATTAAATGTTGGATATAGATGCCCTCAAGGCAATTATCGTAGTTGCGGGAACGTAATTATTGAATTCGAGAAGGGCCTATACTAAGAACAGTTTTACTCGAGATGATAGTTTGCTATCTGGTTTGTCTTTATCTGTCATGTAAATACGTGTTACTGGTTATCGCGTATCGCTAATACATGAGATAAATCCCATTGGATCTTTGCTTGAATACCAGGATTATGATAATGATTATACTAGTGGGGCCTGGTAGTTTATAAGCACATCCTCAAATATCCCTAGTCGTAAGAGTATCGAGACAGGGCATCGGTACTCCAGTTTAGATTAGTGTACACGTTTCATGACCCTGTACGGAGTGATGGCTGATCCCATAGCCATTGCTATTTGACACTGATGATTGTATACATGTGCTCATTGGATGAGTTACACTGGACGGACTCGTCGAGAACTCTTAGATGGTATTATACCAATGTCAGATAGCAGTTCTCTGGTGACATGAGTACAGGGTAGTCCCTAAACCTGAAATCGCCACAGTATTTCACTGTACTTAGATTACTATCCTGCCAAGGCTCTACTGAGTCGGGCAAATAGGTTTTAGTTGGGTACAATCCTGAAGCACATGGAGGCAGTGAGCGGTCGAAAGAATTCATCACTTCCGGTATTGGGAGTCGATATCGCACTGTGCAGGACACGAATATAACCAAAAGTCCGTAGCCACAGCAGTAGAAATAAATTGGTAAGTGTTACCAGTTGTATCTCTTTGGTTATGAGTCCTCTGTCAACATGACTTATTGGGTTATTGGGGGTCTGACAGATTCCACTCTCTAAACCCGGTATGTGATACTCCTTGACGATGAGGCCGGACTGTTCGGTGACTGTCACTTATAGACTTTGTTGGGTCCGAATGAGTTCGCTCGTCGACCTGCCTTTATCTTGCTCATACCTGGGTAGCCATTACGTACAGCTAGTGCCACTGACGAGCTTGTCGGTTAACCCGAAAGGGGGTTGAATCTGAAAGTGTTTCAGATTCAATTGGATACGATCTTTTATAACTTACTACCAGCGTATTGACAGGTCTTTAGAGTCTCTCAACGAAAGTGCCTGCCCGGGCAAAACGCGATGTGACGTACGTATAGAGATATGTACATGAGTTCGATAAAATATGTATATTAGATATACACGGTTAATTGGACGACTGTCATACTAGTCGGTTTAAAAGCCGGAATATCAAGTCAAGTGTTGACTTGATAACCGTATTAAGGATACGGTTTCTAAAATAGTGTATATGATACACACACATTCTCTACGATACATGATACCGAGAAGATATTGATGGAATTTCGTGTATGTGATACATGATGTGCACGTGTATAGGATACATGTACTAATACTTATTTAATATATATATATATATATATATATATATTAATTCCCACCATTCTAAATTATGAATAAATAAATATACAAATAAATATATATATGTAAATGTATATATATCTTTATATATATATATTAATGTATATATATTATTATATACTTAATTAAATGGTGGGGTCCACCATCTCTCTTGTGTGTTGACACACACATGAGAGAGTGTGTGGGAAGGGGGTATGTGTCATATTTAAACATGACATGGTTGGAAATGAGAATGAACACAATTCATTTTTTCTAAGCCATCATTCTATCTTCTTCTTCCTCACAAAGGAGCTTGAGCTCTCTAGGTTAATAGCAAGGGTTGCCATGGTGAGGGAGTATAAAAAGTAGAGAGTATCCATCGTTCGCATGGCCTTCCTCTACACCTAGCAATCCTCTGGAGGACGTTTCTCCGACCGGTGATAGAGTTGGAGGTCGGGCAGCCCGCTTTCAACGCGGATCATCTACGGCGAGACAGTCGGCATGCAGACGCGTTCGGGAGCTCACGAAGTTTAGACGGGGTCTTCCGGGATCAGCCGGACACGCTACAAAGGTTGTACAACCTCTGAACTCTTCCTTTTGCTCTTTAATTTAGCTAGATACTAGTGCTTGGACGATTTTTAGCGTATGGCCGATCGCGCTCCAACGGATTTTTGTTATCCATCCATTCCCTCTTCCGCTGCGCGCATGCGCAGGGTACGCCCGACCTTACATTAAACTCACCAACATAACCCTTGACATAGTCAACAAAATTACACGACTGTTCTAACCAATCGCATCAT
This sequence comes from Agapanthus africanus, assembly GCA_030015575.1. Lineage (NCBI taxonomy): Eukaryota > Viridiplantae > Streptophyta > Magnoliopsida > Asparagales > Amaryllidaceae > Agapanthus > Agapanthus africanus. The sequence goes on along the minus strand of CM057347.1, from coordinate 100,751,277 downwards.
ATGCTACAAACAAGCAGTATTTAGCTACCGCACACTACGCCTTGACACAGTCAACAAACGCAGCACGAATGCCAAGTATTACTCATAGAAAATGACGGAGGGCTACGACAAGTTTATGGCGAAAAACCTTTAACGTAATGAAATTGATATCATTGAAGGAGCCAAGCAGTTTTGAAAAGGAGTGGTTTAGGCTCCGCTTTTGAAAACTAGTGGTTATGAAGAAAACTGAGTAATCTATAGTAACATAAACTTTTGCTCAAGAGATCACTCACCGTGAAGGGATCTAGGCTCTTGCCCCCTTGAATGAGGTGCGGGATATTCATGACCGAATACCTCTATGCAAAGCGAAAGAATACGACTATAGTTTTTCAAAAAATTTGTTCCGACAACATCTTTTAGGTTTATTTCCTTGCATTAATCAAAATTAATGTGGTCCCATCAATTAATACCTATTACACCAGAAAAGAACGAAAATAGAATGTACGTATATGCCATCCACATTTGCCACGGGGCCCCGTCATGCATCGTCAGGTTACTTAACTAACGGTAGAGCGGGGGCAGGGCTAGCGCGGATGAAAAACATATACAATATATATATATATATATATATATATATATATATATATATAGTCATCTCAGGCATGATATAAGCAACATCACAGAAAAATGATAAGCAATATGGAAAAGCGGATAATCTAGGAGCCCTGAGTTTTATTTGAGCTGCAAATGAAATTCAACGTTCCCCGGTCGCGTGGATAACCTATACAACATAGAACCAAGATCCCTACCAGTACGGCAAGTTACCTGCTGATCTTGGAAGCGAGGCAACCCCAATCAATGAAGTGACTGGGCCACCCAGTACTTCACGGAATCCGGTAATTTGAGCAATCCATCGTGGGCCATCCTATACCCCCTATGAGTGCGGCGAATAATCCGTCAATTCTAGAGTAAGGCATCTCGGTCTCAACGCCATGAGATGGAAGACCGTAGCCCTCTAAAACCCGACCACTTTTATCCTAGTACAGAAAAGAAATAATATATACAATGGTGACATCGACCTCAACCCGGCCGTGCCCAAATAAAAAAATATACAAACTGGCAGAAACGACAATCCACATGTCGGATGCTCGCCCCATAATAATGAATATACAAATGATATAAAACTGTACAACCAATATCGCATAAAAGGCTATCCATCACGACAATCCATCGAAACCATCACAAAGATATCTCAAATAACATTACAAGTAAACAAGATGCATGTAACTCTTTCTAATCGATGTATAGCGATTAGAAGATGTTAAACAACACATATATGGATCACATTGTTGGGGTAAAAATCTACACCCCTGTTGACCGAGTCAAAGTCAAGGTCAACCCCCAAGCTAGGTGGGCCCAAGCCCAGGTCAAGCGGGCCCATGCCCAAGTCGAGCCCGCAGCCAGCCTTCCCATGCCAACAACAAAATCATGTAATAAATAATTTTTATGTAATTGTTTATGCATGAATGTATGCAAAGTGGGCATAAAGCCAATATTTTATAAGCCCATGGCTTATGTGCAAAAAAGAAATGGCACATGAGCCATGGGATGGCTAAAATGCCATTTTTGTAAAGCCCAAGGGGCTATATGTAAATATGTAAGCCTATATAAGGCAAAATGATGATGAAAAAAAAAACAAATTTTTCTCTCTCCAAAAAAGTTTCAGATCTGAGATCTTTTCTTCCTCTTCAAGGTTCCAAAACCTTCTTCTTTCTCTTGAATTAAATCAAGAGTTTTACTCTTCTTTTCATAAAACAAATTAGTTTTTCACAACAAAACCCACAAAGGGGAACTTGGATCTGTCATCAGATCTTAAAAAGGAGAGATTTTGAGATTTCACATCTCTTGATCTTCAAGATCCAGCGAGCAACAGGAGGAAGAAGAAGAACCACTTCCATTAAACCCAGAACACATTCAGGAGCTCGATTCCTCTCTGATTTCTCTTTGAGAAATCTTTTTTCAGGCTAAAAGCCTCTTGTCCTCTCCAGCGCGCAGCGCAAGCACGCAAAGCGCCCGCGTGACGACACGTGGCGCGCGCGCTTGCGCACCTGCGTGCTTGCGCAAGGGCGCAAAGCGCCCGCGTGCCGACACGTGGCGCGCGCGCTTGTGCACCTGCGCGCTTGCGCAAAGCGCCCGCGTGCCGACACGTGGCGCGCGCGCTTGCGCACCTGCGCAGGTGCGCAAAGCGCCCGCGTGCCGACACGTGGCGCGCGCGCGCTTGCGCACCTGCGCGCAGCACTCATGCGCAAAGCGCCCGCGTGCCGACACGTGGCGCGCTTGCGCCTGAGCGCACAACACCTACGCGCACAGCGCCCAAGGCGCTGCCCCACGCATCCTTTGGATGCCTTTTCCCCTTTATTTATATATATATATGTATATATATATACATTTGTATACAAATGTACACATACACATACTCCGCAACATTCTCCCCCTCCAAAAAATTTTCGGGCCGGGGCGTTGCCCCGAACCCCGCAAGGGGGCTGCTAGCCCCCTTGACCCCCAGCCCGCTATCCGGGTAGCGGGACCCCCGTAAAAACTCTGCGTGGCTCCCGATATATCCAAAACCCTCCCTTTCAAAACAGAACACACGCACACCGCACATTGGGTTCGCATGACCAGTTTAACCCGTTAATCGGAGGTTCCCTCGCCCCAAAGGCGAGGGGTAATTAACGACAGTTTAGTCCGCGGCTGCTGGAGATTCAGATCCCCATAATCATTAAACCCCGGCCTACCCTAGGCAGGGGGAATCTGTAGTACGCCTGACAAGCGCGCGCGTATTCCCATCTCACTGGGGTGACGAAAAACACCCTACAGATTCTGGCACGCCCGGTGGGACCAATCTCTCCTCCCATTTTTCGGGTTAAACATTCATGCGAACTCAATCAATGTACATATCTGTATTTACACTAAAATAATGCTCTTTCATACAGGTTTTCAAGCAATCGACGATGTCTTCGATGATGAACTCAGCTCCCGTCTCCTACACGATGAGGATAGACTCTAGGACGGTCCTTCCGGCCAGTCTCGGGCGACAATGGGAGGAGCCACTGCTACCATTCGGCTCTATTATATTCATGCCAGTTGGCGCCATCCCAGCTCCTCAAGCCCCGGTGGCAGACAAGCCGGTCTCGAAAGGCAAGAGACCAAATGTGGTGATCTCGAGGGCGCCCCAACCCAAACGCAAGTCGGTATCTGAACGACTTTCCTTGGCCCCAACTGGGGGCAAGGCCTTCAACACCGACAAAGCAACAAGGCCTCTTGAGCAAGCTCCGACGGTGCCCTTGACAACTGCTCGATCGGGTATCTTCTCTAAGCTCCCCATCACTCAGCCTATGGCGGCTTCCCGGAGAGCAGAAGCCTGCCAAGCGCTCAAGGCAGAGAAACTGAGAAAGAAGCGGCTCGGACACAGAGCCAACAAAAGGGCTAGGGCTCCGGCCATGTTAGAATTTATGAATTTCCAAAGCCCGGACCGCTCCGCGAAACCAGCTGCCAGTGATGAAAGAATGGCTGAGTGTGTTATCCACACTGTCTACATGGCCGGACATGAAGAAACGAACCTTCCTCTTCTTCACAGCCATGGCGATGATACGATTGACGCTACCCAGCATCGGCTCGATCTAAATGATGAAGAGCCCGCTCAGGCTGATAAGCCAAAGGAGCCCGTGGTTCCTACGGAATGGAGCTCAGGCAATAATGATTACCCGGTTGTCATAGCCGGAACTACAGAACAAGCATTATTCCACTGGCTTCAAAGGCAATTCCAGGACAGGGATGAGAAGATGGCCGAGGTCTATTCCAAAGTCGACGAGCTGGCAAACGTCGTGGCAGATCTCGCGACCCAAGTCGCCCGATTGCAATTACAACAGAGTCAAATTTTGGCTCATGAGCCAGGGATTGATACCCGGGGGCAGCCAACTGATATCCCTTCCAACCTAAAAGCGGAGCGCCTTCGCGAAAAACGGCCGCAATCAGCCTCCGGTCCTTCCGACACATACGCCGGGGGGGAATCGCCTCTAAAAGAGAAGCTGGAGAAGGTCTATTCCTTCAAGAGGGAAAAGGTCCACAAGATATTCAGGGACGCCCTAAGAAACGGTCTACAACTGCCAGATTCAAAGAGACCGCAAGAAGAGAATATGAACGACGACCCAAAATATTGCCCCTATCACAGGGTGATAGGTCATGCCATTGAGGACTGCTTCGTCTTCAAAGATTGGGTCGAAAGGCAATACAGGATGGGAGAGATAGAACTGTCTAAAGGCGTGTTAGCAAACAGTCAAGCTACGATCGCCGATTTCATGCAAATAGAGACCGAAGCCTTTCGGGAACCTAATCCTCCCAGACATGTGCCTCGAGGACCAGCATCAGCAAAGGCACCTACTCCAATGGAGAGAAAGAAGAAGGTATACTCCTTCAGGAGGGATGAAGTCCGCAAAATATTCATGGACGCCTTGAACAATGGCCTGCAACTGCCTGTTCCAAAGAGGCCACAGGAAATGAACATGACCGGCAATCCCATATACTGCCCATATCATAGAGTGGTGGGTCATACCATCGAAGACTGCTATATTTTCAAAGATTGGGCAGAGGACCAATATAAGCTTGGAAAAACCTCACAATCTTCGGATGTATCGGCAAGCCACAGAGCTAGGTCATCAACACAGCCCCGTCAAGATCAAAGTTCAAGGAGCTGGGATAAGCAAAGAGGACCACCACGTCGTTAAACTAGGAACAGCCGACCACCACGTCATTAAACTGGGAACAGTCGACCTCTAAGTCGTTAAACCGGGAATGTAAAAATATACATATATATATATATGTAAATAAAAAAATGTGTAAATAAAAGAAATATAGAGAAAAGCCGAAATGATGGGGCAGCTCGCAACAAAAATCAGCGAGTAAAAATAAAAATGAAATAAAGCCGAAATGATGGGGCAACCGCGAATAAAAGCCGAAATGATAGGGCAATCGCGATCTTCGCGATAAAAAAGCTGAAAGGATAGAGCAATCGCGGTAAAAAAAAAAAAAAAAAAACAAAATTTTAAATTTCCAAAATTCTTCCGGCCCTACGGCCAGTCCCCAAATTGACTGCCATATACAATCCACGGGCTCAAATAATCCTCAGCATACCCATGCCCCACCGCAACCACCAGTTAGGCGGCTGGCCTCCGCCTTTGGAATCATACTCCATTAGGAAGACCCACTCATGTGTCCTGGCACCTCTGCTTCAGTGTTAGCAATGCTGATTCCGGCCCCCACCCCAAAATTCCAAGCTCGCCATCAATAGACCCCTAGGTCGTTAAACTGGAAACAGATGACCACCAAGTCGTTAAACTGGAAACAGATGACCACCAAGTCGTTAAACTGGAAACAGATGACCTCCAGGTCTTTAAACTGGAAAGAGATGACCACCAGGTCGTTAAACTGGAAACAGATGACCTCCAGGTCGTTAAACTGGAAACAGATGACCTCCAAGTCGTTAAACTGGAAACAGATGACCACCAAGTCGTTAAACTGGAAATAGACGACTTCTACGTCTTTAAACTGGAAATAGACGACCTCTACGTCTTTAAACTGGAAACAGATTACCTCTAAGTCGTTAAACTAGAAACAGTCGACCTCTAAGTCATTAAACTGGAACGAGGGAAATCCACTCATGCGTCCTCACGATACATGAGAAGAACAAACCTTTGTGGGATCCTTACGACTCACAAAGGAAAAGCACACTTAGGAGTCCTCACGACTCCTAAGGAGAACATACACCTGCGGGATCCTTACGACTCGCAGGGAGAAAATACCTTTATGGGAATCTCACGGCCCATAAAATTGAAAAGCCTTAGGCGATAGGGATCTAAACCTGTCTCCTAAGCCATCGCTCCCCAGTCCCCAAGCGGCGAATGATGAGTCGCTCCTGGTACCATATTCCAGTGCAGCGATGCAGACGCCAACCAAATTCCAAACTCAAATTCCTAAGCGGCGAATGATGAGTCGCCCCTGGTACCATATTCCAGTGCAGCGATGCAGACGCCAACCAAATTCCAAATCCCATACCCCAATGGCGAATGATGAGTCGCTCCTGGTACCACATTCCAGTGCAGCGGTGCAGACGCTAACAAAGTCCTGAAATTTTTCTGGCCCTACGGTCTGGATCATACATCCTGCAAAACCGTATACAATCCACGGGCGTAAAACAATCCCAATCTCTCCAAAAAAAAAAAAAAAAGAAAAAAGAAAAAAAAACAAAAAAAAAGAAAAGAAGAACGGTATGTCCACAAGCAAAATGGGCACGGATGAAAACCCGAAAGGGCTCCGTGAGTAAAAACAGCAGGACTGCCGGCGAGTTTGTGAAAACCCGAAAGGGCGCAAACTCGTAAAAAAAAAAAGAAATGAAATGCACTCGCAAAGTCCTCTCGACTTTGTGAGGAGAAAATTCCCGCGTGAGATCCCTACGACTCACAAAGGAGCAACACACTTAGGAGTCCCCACGACTCCTAAGGAGAAAATACACCTGCGGGATCCTTACGACCCGTAGGGAGAAAAGGCTTTTATGGGACCCTCACGGCCCATAAAATTGAAAAGCCTTAGGTGAAAGGGATCTAAACCTGTCTCCTAAGCCACCAATTCCCAAATCCTCCCGGGGCAAATGATGAGTTGCTCATGGCATTATTCCAGTGCAGCAATGCAGATGCCAAACAAAAAATCAAATCCAAATCCTCCCGGGGCACATGATGAGTTGCTCCTGGCATTATTCCAGTGCAGTAATGCAGATGCCAACAGAAAACCAATTCCCACATCCTCTCAAGACAGATGATGATTCGCTCCTGGTACCATATTCTAGTGTAGCGATGCTGATATCAACCCAAATCAAATCAAACCAACAACCTCTATGGCGGAATCATGCTCCGTCCCAGAATTTACCCCGTGTCGAAATCATGCTTCGCTTCGGGATATCTACCTTCCCTGCCGGAATTATGCTCCGCCTCGGACTCAAATCAACCCGATACTCCGCGCCGGGGAAAAGTCGATCAGCGACACTCCGTGCCGGGGAAAAGTCAACCCGCGACACTCCGCTCCGGGGAAAAGTCGATCAGTGACACTCCGTGCCGGGGAAAAGTCAACCCGCGACACTCCGCGCCGGGGAAAAGTCCATCAGCGACACTCCGTGCCGGGGAAAAGTCAACCCGACACTCCGCGCCGGGGAAAAGTCCATCAGCGACACTCCGTGCCGGGGAAAAGTCAACCCACGACACTTCGTGCCGGGGAAAAGTCCATCAGCGACACTCCGTGCCGGGGAAAAGTCAACCCGACACTCCGCGCCGGGGAAAAGTCGATCAGCGACACTCCGTGCCGGGGAAAAGTCAACCCGCGACACTCCGCTCCGGGGAAAAGTCGATCAGTGACACTCCGTGCCGAGGAAAAGTCAACCCGCGACACTCCGCGCCGGGGAAAAGTCCATCAGTGACACTCCGTGCCGGGGAAAAGTCAACCCGACACTCCGCGCCGGGGAAAAGTCCATCAGCGACACTCCGTGCCGGGGAAAAGTCAACCCACGACAGTTCGCGCCGGGGAAAAGTCCATCAGCGACACTCCGTGCCGGGGAAAAGTCAACCCGACACTCCGCGCCGGGGAAAAGTCCATCAGCGACACTCCGTGCCGGGGAAAAGTCAACCCGACACTCCGCGCCGGGGAAAAGTCGATCAGCGACACTCTGTGCCGGGGAAAAGTCAACCCACGACACTTCGCGCCGGGGAAAAGTCCATCAGAGACACTCCGTGCCGGGGAAAAGTCAACCCGACACTCCGCGCCGGGGAAAAGTCCATCAGCGACACTCCGTACCGGGGAAAAGTCAACCACCGACACTCCGCGCCGGGGAAAAGTCCATCAGCGACACTCCGTGCCGGGGAAAAGTCAACCCAACACTCCGCGCCGGGGAAAAGTCTATCAGCGACACTCCGTGCCGGGGAAAAGTCAACCAGCGACACTCCGCGCAAGGGAAAAGTCGATCAGCGACAGTCCGTGCCGGGGAAAAGTCAACCACTGACACTCCGCGCCGGGGAAAAGTCCATCAGCGACACTCCATGCCGGGGACACGTCAACCAGCCGATACTCCGCCTCGGGGAAATGTCGACCAGCGACACTCCATGCTGGGGACACGTCTACCAAATCGCTTCGTAACAGAGCGTCGACCGTCTATGTCGCAAAAAGGGCAGTGCAGGCTCCCGCAAATTGGGAACCCAAATCGCTTCGTAACAGAGCGTCGACCGTCTATGTCGCAAAAAGGGCAGTGCAGGCTCCCGCAAATTGGGAACCCAAATCGCTTCGTAACAGAGCGTCGACCGTCTATGTCGCAAAAAGGGCAGTGCAGGCTTCCTACAAAGCAGGAACCGGATCGCTCCGGGCCAGGGAAACGTCTACCATGGACACTCCGTCTCGAAGACGCATTAAGCGTCGACTGTCCACGTCGTAAAAAGGGCAGTGCATCCCAAAAAGCGGGAACCAAAGCATGTCGCCTCCACGTGAAAGAAGATCCATCAATTTCATGCACACGATCCACATATGCTGTGTGCATTTATTGATGAGGGGCAATTTGTTGGGGTAAAAATCTACACCCCTGTTGACCGAGTCAAAGTCAAGGTCAACCCCCAAGCTAGGTGGGCCCAAGCCCAGGTCAAGCGGGCCCATGCCCAAGTCGAGCCCGCAGCCAGCCTTCCCATGCCAACAACAAAATCATGTAATAAATAATTTTTATGTAATTGTTTATGCATGAACGTATGCAAAGTGGGCATAAAGCCAATATTTTGTAAGCCCATGGCTTATGTGCAAAAAAGAAATGGCACATGAGCCATGGGATGGCTAAAATGCCATTTTTGTAAAGCCCAAGGGGCTATATATAAATATGTAAGCCTATATAAGGCAAAATGATGATGAAAAAAAAACAACTTTTTCTCTCTCCAAAAAAGTTTCAGATCTGAGATCTTTTCTTCCTCTTCAAGGTTCCAAAACCTTCTTCTTTCTCTTGAATTAAATCAAGAGTTTTACTCTTCTTTTCATAAAACAAATTAGTTTTTCACCACAAAACCCACAAAGGAGAACTTGGATCTGTCATCAGATCTTAAAAAGGAGAGATTTTGAGATTTCACATCTCTTGATCTTCAAGATCCAGCGAACAACAGGAGGAAGAAGAAGAACCACTTCCATTAAACCCAGAACACATTCAGGAGCTCGACTCCTCTCTGATTTCTCTTTGAGAAATCTTTTTTCAGGCTAAAAGCCTCTTGTCCTCTCCAGCGCGCAGCGCAAGTGCGCAAAGCGCCCGCGTGACGACACGTGGCGCGCGCGCTTGCGCACCTGCGCGCTTGCGCAAGAGCGCAAAACGCCCGCGTGCTGACACGGCGCACCTGCGCGCTTGCGCACCTGCGCGCTTGCGCAAAGCGCCCGTGTGCCGACACGTGGCGAGCGCGCTTGCTTGCGCACCTGCGCGCTTGCGCAGGCGCGCAAAGCGCCCGCGTGCCGACATGTGGCGCGCGCGCTTGCGCACCTGCGCGCTTGCGCAGGCGCGCAAAGCGCCCGCGTGCCGACACGTGGCGCGCGCGCGCTTGCGCACCTGCGCGCAGCGCTCATGCGCAAAGCGCCCGCGTGCCGACACGTGGCGCGCTTGCGCCTGAGCGCACAGCACCTACGCGCACAGCGCCCAAGGCGCTGCCCCATGCATCCTTTAGATGCCTTTTCCCCTTTATTTATATATATATATGTATATATATATATACATTTGTATACAAATGTACACATACACATACTCCGCAACATTCTCCCCCTCCAAAAAGTTTTCGGGCCGGGGCGCTGCCCCGAACCCCGCAAGGGGGCTGCTAGCCCTCTTGACCCCCAGCCCGCTATCCGGGTAGCGGGACCCCCGTAAAAACTCTGCGTGGCTCCCGATATATCCAAAACCCTCCCTTTCAAAACAGAACACACGCACACCGCACATTGGGTTCGCATGACCAGTTTAACCCGTTAATCGGAGGTTCCCTCGCCCCAAAGACGAGGGGTAATTAACGGCAGTTTAGTCCGCGGCTGCCGGAGATTCGGATCCCCACAATCATTAAACCCCGGCCTACCCTAGGCAGGGGGAATCTGTAGTACGCCTGACAAGCGCGCGCGTATTCCCATCTCACTGGGGTGACGAAAAACACCCTGCACACATAAGTAAGTAATAATAACTATGACAATAGAATTTCATGCACAAATAGCAAACACAACAAGTTTTCCCAAAAAACAGTTCACTAAAACCCAAAAACACAACGTTTTAAGCAAACTCGAGAGTCGAAACCAATTCGAAACTTGCCCGAACCTTTGCGGGGTCGAAGGAACCAAAATTAACTGTCGCTCGGGAAGGCCAAGAGGAATGAATTTGAAACTTGCCTGAACCTTTACGGGGTCGAAGGAACCAAAATTAACTGTTGCTCGGGAGGGTTGGGGGGACCCACCTCCAAGGCCACTACGAGGTAGCCTGGGGAGCTGGGCAGACCCAAGCTTACTCTTATGGGGTAGGTCTCGGGTCCCCACCACCCAAAGCTACCTTGTGGTAGTCTCGAAGGATGGGCCCAACCTTCGTCCCCCCGGGGTACCTATGTAACACCTTGTGGCTTCTCGATCCAAATCCTGAGCCCGAGGGGAGTGCAAACATGCTAAAACTTGGATTTTCGGGACTGTTTTCATCGGCAGTTTTTGCGCGAAGAAAACGACAGAATTTTAGAGTTCCTAGCGGCCTAGGCGTCACAACCACGACTTATACGGAATGAAAAACAAAAATCTAGAGGTGCTAGAAACTACAAACCCTAGAATCTAAACTAAACAAATGAACTAGAAAACTACAAGGAAGTTTTAGTTACTCTGTAAAGAAGGCCATACCAAGAGATCGAGTCTTTCGGTCGTCACCTCCTCTACTTTAGCTCTTTGGAGTCTCCGTGATCGAGCTTGACTGTCGGACTTCCTCCGTCGAAAATGATCCATCTGAGGGATATGGTTCATAGCTCTATCTCCACACTAAGAATCAAGTGGAGCAACTAAAGATCCTAACTTGCTACATTAGGATGTATACAGATGTGGCGAGTTGTTCTAGAAATTTTCTACCTCTTTTCAACCATTAATTCTCAACTCATGGGAGAGTAGGGATGAAAAAAGGAGGAGCACAAGAAAGGGAGAGAGAAAGAGAATGGTGGAATGAGCAAAAACTTACACAATAAAAATCCTAGCATGGTTTTGATAAAAGGATTTTTGCAATATAAAAAACCAACCATACATGAATAGTATAGACAAATGAATTAATCCTATTCACCCATGCCTCCCATGTTAGTTATATGTATGCCCTAGAGGCCATTATTGTACATGTGATGTATATTATAGTGGATGCTTGGATATATATAGAGAGGACTTTCTTGCTCGACATGATAGTATGCTATCTGGTTGCTTTTTGTCTTAACATGTTGACTTGTATAAGTGATGCTGTCTTACTCTCACATGTTGATAAATCCCTTAGGATGTGTACTTGACTACCAGGACTATGATGGAGATCATACTAGTGGGGCCAAGGATAGTCCACAAGTACACCCTATAATTGTTCCTAGTCGAGGAAGTATCGAGACAGAGCATCGATATTCCAGAGTAAACTAGCGTATACGCATCTTGACCCATATGATGGGCGATGGATAATCCCACATCCATTGGTGTTTGATATCAAAGATGGTATACGGATGCTCAGTGGAGACTGGGTACACTGAACGGACTCACCGAGAACTTCTAGTTGGTATTATACCTATCGTCAGATAGCAGTTCTCTGGTGACACTGGTACAGGTTAGTCTATAGATCCGAGATCGTCATAGAGTCTTGTGTGACTCCCACTGTACTTTGATTTCCACCTTACCACGTTCAAGAGAACGTGCAAAATGGTGGCTTTTGGGTACAGTCCCGAATCACATGGAGGCAATGAGCGATAGGAGGGGATTCGTCTCTCCCGATATTGGGGGTTGATGTTGCGCTGTTTCGATTGGCCATAACAGGAAGTCCCTGGCCAGGGCTGATACAGAGATTTATTGATAAGTGTTCAGCAGTTTCTCGACCCGTTACGAGCTTCACATTGGCACGACTTATCGGTTACTGGGGTCTGACGTTTACCACCCCTAGACTAGATATGCGACATATCAGACGAAAAGACCGGACTGTACGGTAGTGTTACTGACAGGCTTTTCAGAAGTAAGAGCAGGCTTGCTTGTTGATCTTCTGATCGCTCAATACCCGGGTAGCCGTTACGTCCAGCTAGTACCGCTGACGGCTTGTGGGTGCTTGATATGATCATCACCTACTGCCGGCGTATTGACGAGTCTTTAGAGTCCTACATAGAGGTTTACTGGCTCAGGAAAAACGAAGTAGGAGCACATATGTGATATGTGTAGGACCGAGATTAATACGAGTATGTGATACCGTATTCTATTCTTGCGATTTATGTTATTCGATAAGTCGATACTATATCGCTCGGTTATATGAGATATAGCCGGGTTATCAAATCAAATGTTGATTCGATAAGTTAATACTGTATCGCTCGATTATATGGGATATAGCCGGGTTATCGAATCAAGTGTTGATTCGATAAGTTGATAAAAATAATATCAGTCGATCATATGATATATAGTCGGATTATTAAATCAAATGTTGATTTAATATATAATTATATATTTAATATATTAATTTACATTAACTAATATTAGCTCACTTAAGCATTTCTTTTCTCACATGTGCATACTTAATATATATGTGATATATATTAATTATGTTTTCTTTTTGTGTCATGCTTGATTCCATATGCAACATGGGTGTATGAGACTTACACCATGCTAATGATAATGTAGGGTTTATTTATTTAGTGTAAATCATATATTAGTTGGAAATTGGTCACATGGCATGAACCTTGTAAAAGCTTGGAGATCCATTGACTTAGTCCACTAGTTTTGCCTTGCACTAGATATTTATTAACCCAACCATTATCTAAACTCATGTTTAAGTCTCTACATGAGTTATATGAGATATTTTTTGTTAGTTATATGTATGCCCTAGAGGCCATTACTATACATAGGATGTATATTGTAGTGGATGCTTGGACATATATAGGGATGACTTTCTTGCTCGATATGATAGTATGCTATCTGGTTACTCTTTACCTTAACGTGTACACTGATTGTCTCTCTGTTACATGTTGGTAAAGCCCTTAGGATGTGTACTTGACTACCTGGACTATGATGCGGATCATACTAGTAGGGACGTGGTAGTCCATAAGTACATCTTTCAAAGTCCCTAGTCGTGGGTGTATCGAGACGGGGCATCGATATACCAGAGTAGACTAGCGTGTACCTTCTCGACCCATACAGATGGGCGATGGATGATCCCATATCCATTGGTGTTTGACATCAGAGATGATATACGGGTGCTCAATGGAGACTAGGTACACTGGACGGACTCGTCGAGAACTCCCAGATGGTATTATACCTTACGTCAGATGGCAGTTCTCTGGTGACACTGGTGCAGGTTAGTCTGTAGACCCGAGATCGTCATAGAGTCTTGTGTGATTCCCACTGTGCTTAGATTTCCATCATACCACGTCCAAGAGGGCGTGCAAAAAGGTGGTTTTTGGGTACAGTCCCGAATCACATGGAGGCAATGAGCGATAGGAGGGGTTTCGTCTCTCCCGGTATAGGGAGTTGATGTTGCGCAGTGCTCGATTGGCTATAACAGGAAGTCCTTGGCCAAGGCTGCTTTAGGGATTTACTGGTAAGTGTTACCAGTAGTTTCTCGACCTGTTATGAGCCTTATATCGACATGACTTATCGAGTTATTGGGGTCTGACGTTTACCACCCCTAGACGAGATATGCGACATATCAGACGAACAGACCGGACTGTAAGGTAGTGTTACTGGTTGGATTCACAGGAGTGTGAGTGGGCTTGCTCGTTGATCTTCTGATCGCTCAATACCCGGGTGGCCGTTACGTTTAGCAGACCGCTTGCGGCTTGTGGGTGTTTGATATGATCATCACTTACTGCCGGCGTATTGACGAGTCTTTAGAGTCCTATACAGGGGTTTCCTGGCTCAAGCGAAACGAAATAGGAGCGCATATGAGATATGTGCGGGACCGAGAATAATACCAGTATATGATACTGTATTCTATTCTCGCGATTTGTGACATTGATCGGTTGTATGCGATATAGCCGGGTTATCGGATCAAGTGTTGATTCGATAAGTTGTTACTATTGATATTAGTCGGTTATATGCGATATGACCGGATCGTTAAATCAAGTGTTGATTTAATGATTTAATGTATAATTATATATTTGATATATTACTTTACATTAACTAGTATTGGTTCACTTAAGATTGATTTTCTCACTTGAATGTGCACATTGTTTATATGTGATATATGCAAGTGTACATATTTGTATCATGCTTGATGATACAAACAAGTTGTGTGTATGAGACTTGAACCAAATCAAGGTTAGATTAGGGTTTACTATTTTCCTAAGCATATAACAAAAGAGTGTGACTTTGGTCAAAGTTATCAAGCTTCATGAAGCTTGATAAACATTGACAAAGTCAACTCTCTTTGTCATTTGTTTAAGATATTAGCTAACCTAACCCTTAACCTTATGCTATGGTTAAATCTCTACATGAGTTAAGCATGGGGGCTTAACTCAACCATGGTGCCATGATTAAAAGGATAAGTATTCATATTATTCTTTTAATCAATATCATTCTTTTCTTCTTCTTCTTCATCTTCATCAAGCTCACAAAAGCTTGAGAGCTCCAATGGTGCCATGATAAAAAGAGTGAGAAATCCAATTCTAAAGTGAACCCACTTTCTATTTCTTCATCCTCTACCACTTGCCATGTAGTATAGGGTGTTCTCTTCACAAAGTTTTTGACCAAGTGAAGGAATAGCTTGAGTTTGAGTCTCCCCGACATAGATCATCTTCGGCTTCGAAGTCAATGACCTAGTCCGATCATTTCTCCGACGAAACCATCGCTAGAGTCCGGGATCCGATGATCGCAGCGGAGGGACGTCAACACGGAGCTTTAGAAGTGGAGGACCGGATCTACAAAGGTTGTATTTCCATTCACTTAGTAGCAAAGTTGTTTGCTTGCTTGTTGTTTCGCCTTTACTTCTAGTTAACGATCTATATTAGGGTTTCTCGGCACCGTAAAATTTGTATTTGGCATGGTTGATGCCTTATGGAACCTCTTGAGTGTGCCTAGTAACCCTACAGTGGTATCAGAGCCTAACTAGAGCTTTAGGCGATGTGTTAACGAAGTTAAAACTCCTAACGAACCCGATACGTCCAAATTTACCCCCTCTCTGTACATTTTTTCAAAACTGTGTATTTTCTGAATTAAAAATACCTGAAAAATTAATCAGGGAAATATAAGAATTTTGGTGAAAAACGAGCTCTTAATGCTTCCAAACCGCCGCGGAACCGTAGCAATACCATGCTTGGGCCGCGGATCCGCGGCCGTACATTGGGATTGGGTCATTTTGTTTGCACAGTAATTCTTATATATTGAAGTTCTATTTTATGGGTATTTTTAAACTGACTCAAGTGTTGAGTTTTCTGGGGGTTTATTTTGTAATTGTCGATTCGATCGGAGAATTTAATTTTGTTATGTTTTCCGGATATTTTTAGAATATGTTAAAAAGTTCGACCGGATATAAATACCCACTTTTTCCCCTGCCGGGAAATTTCCAAGTGTTGGATCTTTCCGTAGTTTGAAAACGTTCTAAGTAGTGCAAGTAACGTGATGGACCCTCTAGAAGACAACAAATCTTAACTCTATTATGTAACCGTCTTGAACTGCCCTTTGAACCTTAGGGTTTGGGGCAGTACGGCGTGCCACATGTGAGGCGTTGGCTTAACTCTTCTACGGCTGGACCGTTGGTACTGTGGCATGAAATGGATGTTTTTGAACTTATTTCAAGAGTTGAGCTGTTTCGGGAAAACTTGGGTGTTTGTTTGTTCGATCGGAAAGTTTAACATTTTCTATTTATCTGGAATGTGATACAATATTTGGAATCCACAAGTAGTTATGAGATAACTAATTTGAATGTTATAAACGTAGCAGTTTAGTCTCGATTGATTGGTTGCCACGGAATTTTGATGCGATCAAAAGTCCGTCGCAATCACGTAGCGTACGCGGATACTCGCCGGGTAAACTTAATAGACAGCTATGCCCCATAGCCCCAACCAAGTGACTGTAGGAGAACCCCGTAGCCAAAAGCATCCGTTCGGGTGCTCGCGGCAGTGGTGTTCCGCTTTGGTGCACTTTGTTGATGGTATCGGGGGTGCGGCCGCCTACTAAAGTTTGCGACGAGCATTCGATCAGTTTTTCGGGAATCTTGTTGAATTGCCCGACTAGATATTGAAAAGTGTTTTCGATATAGAGACTAAAATGTGGGGTTTATAATTGTTAAGCATGTGATGTCTAAGGAATTCATTTGGTCAGGCATGCGATGTCTGAGGAGATTGCGGATTCCAACTGTTGTAGTTTTACACTTTCTTTTCTGTGACCGTAAGTGTAATATGTGATATTGCCGGTTTCGTTGCTATATGTCAACGACAATTGGGATGCGCATATTTATTTACGTTGATGACATGTGATGTTATGTGTTGCTGGATATGTTATATTGGATCGTCGCATTTTGAATAGCCGGGGGTTTTATGTGAGATGAGTGTTTTTCATTTTCATTCATGTAAAAACTTGTATGTAATATTCTTTTATTGGGGCACTTCCAGGTTGAGGAAGATGTCACCATTGTATATTATTTACTTTTCCGCACTAGGATAGACCCAAGGAGGAGGGCACAAGTAACCGGATTCTGGAGTCCAGTGGGAGACCAACTCGAGGAGTCGAGTCCGGGTCTCCTAACTCTAGAATTGGTAGGGTTGCTTGCCGCTCTCGTAGGGGTCTAGGGGTGTGGGTTTGGCTATTCGTCGCGACCATGGAATCCGTGTTTTATACAGGCTCGTATTGAAAACACGGACGTCCTAGTATATCCAATGTTTCATATGTTTCTTCTGCTGCGATATCTGTGATGTGATCATTTGATATGTGATGATAGATACTGTATATGATATATATGATATATTATATAGACGTTACTTATGTTTTGCACTCGCGCTAGCCCTGCCCCGCTCTGTCGTTAGTTACTTAACCTAATGGTGCACGAGGGGACATCGAGGCGAATGCGGATGGCATAAGTATACGTCGTATTTATCTGTGATGTTTAGGTGATTTAATTGATGGGACATTCATTAATGAGATTAATGAAAAAAAATAAATCTAAAAGATGTTGTGGAATCGAATTTCAAAATAAAACAGGTAGCTACAGTTCTTGCTTTGCATCGTGGTGTTCCTTG
The DNA here is from genome assembly GCA_030015575.1 of Agapanthus africanus. Lineage (NCBI taxonomy): Eukaryota > Viridiplantae > Streptophyta > Magnoliopsida > Asparagales > Amaryllidaceae > Agapanthus > Agapanthus africanus. The sequence goes on along the minus strand of CM057347.1, from coordinate 100,733,785 downwards.
TAGAACATCCTGCACCTTATTCGATAAGGAAAGGACCGAGATCCCTTCACCGGGAGTGTCTCCTTTAGCAATAACTGGCAGATGCTACACCCCTCGGTTTGTCTTTTGATTGCTTCTATAGTTTCTGCTTTGCACAGCGGTATATATGATATATCCTGCACCTTATTCGATGAGGAAAGGGCCGACGATCCCTTCACCGGGAGTGACCCCTTTAGCAAAACTAGAAAAGCCTAAAAAACACTCCATTTAAAAACCATTTGATTCCGCAACGAGATCAAGTTCAAAGCGTTAAAGGTTTTCTTAAAAACCATCTGCAACCCTCCGTCATTTTAGGAAGTAGAGTACTTAGTATTCGTGGTACGTTTGTCGTCCTTAGCCGAGGCGTAGTGTACGGTAGCTAAGTGATGTCTTCCTACACCGCATATGATGCGATTAGTTAGGACAGTCATGCGGCTTTGTTGACCTTAGCCAAGGGTCATGTGGGTGGGTCTAATTAATCACGAAATGAGGGGTAGAACTTGACTAGTGCTTATGATTTGTTGACCTTAGCCAAGGTCATAGGTGCTAGGGGTAAAAACCACTATCGGGAGTTTCAAGTGTTGAAATTTGCAATGAGATTGCATACCTTCTATATGATAGTTGGATCCCGATATCCACTGCGAGTAATTGTTACTCCTGGGAGAGTTTTGCACTTTACAATTAGCCGATCAAGTAGGTGTCTAGAAAGGTGTCAACGGGGTTACGCCTCTGGGAAAACGAGGTTTACTGTAATTAGGTCCCTGCGAAAGCACGGGGAACCTCCCTCAAAGTACCGACACTGGCCTGGCTGAAAGATTGGCGAACTTGTAGAGTGTAATTAATCCCAGCTAGTCTTTCCTTTTAGGGTTTGAAGGAAGATTTGATAAAAACAGTGGGAGCCATCCTGATTAGATAAAATAATAACCAATCTGATCTTGCAAGAGCGCACGCAGAGTGTTTTCTTCTCTCTCTCTCCAGGTAGCGACCATGTCACGCCTTAATCAAGATAATAATACGGATACATTGACCGAACCTGCTTGTTATACTGAGTCGGGGAACGTTGGTCCCGCTCCAACTTATAATTGTTATAAGACAGAGCAGGAAATTGGGGATTACCAGAATTCCCGTGCCGCCCAAACGAAGAGAGTGCATGTTGATGCATCATCTTCGGGTACAGAAGTATAAATTTCTGGAACCAGGCTAGCGTAATAAACATGTGCTTCTCTTAACAAAAGCACGAGTGGAACGGCTTTAGTGTCATCAGTCGGTTCGGTCAGTCAGTGGTCAAATACCGACGCTAGGGGGGACCTGTTTATGGATTGAATGAGATTGCTTGATAGGCCTATTGAAGAAAAGGGCAAGAGCCAGTATAGACAATCATCCTACTTGGAATTACCAGGAAGAATTTTAGTCGGGGTCAAAAGCCGGAGCTTTGTCAATAAGTAAGTCTTTCCGGGGGCACGGGTTGGAAGCATGAGCGATGAGCTTCTCGAAAAAGAGAGCTATGGTTGCTAGAGTTGATGAGTGACTCCTTCCTCACCTTTCGAAGCACTTTCACGTGTGAACGAGAGAGAGAGAGACAAGTCCAGCTTCGAAGGAGCGAGCAATGCTTTTGGCTTTTTTGATCTGCTTTCGGGTAGACTAGTCAAAGTCGCAGAGAACTCGGCCGAGACCTTAATAAGGATGGATGAAAGGGACGAGTGTTCATTACAGAGAACTGTTTCTCAGTATCCTTTATGTCCTGGGTATGTGATACCAGATCAGGATCCCGCATATGTAATTTGTTACATAGGCTACAGAAAGGTAGAGAACTGAGAACGGGTGATAAGTTTCATGAGACAGAAAACGGTGCAAGTGTTGCAGCCAGGTCTGTTGGTCATTGTCACCCTGTATTACCAGAATACATTGATTCTGAACAAATGTTATTAGATACCGAACCTAATATACAAAATCATATCAGTCACTTTATTTAGATAAAGAAGGATATAATTTTGTATTGTTGGATAATGTTTTGAACATTTCCTATATCAATAGTTGATCGGTTCAGGCACGTTATCTAAAAGCATTGACGTTCTAAATCAAACTACAGTTCCTAGTATACAGAATACACACAAGAGGAAGAGTTCAGAAATGAACGAATCCTTCTTGAGGCATTGTAGACTAGGTCATATCAATGCGACCCGACTGGCTGAAGTTACATTTAGATGCATATTTAAATTAGTTTGAGTTTACATCTTATGAAACTTGCCAGTCATGTCACAGAGATAAGATGACCATAGCTCTGTTTATTGGAAACAGAGAAAGAGTTAGTGAACTCTTGGGATGATACATATTGATGTATGAAGGTCCTCTGTCTACAAATGCCAAGACCGGTTCTTTGTACTTCGTTAAATTCTCTGATGATCTTTCGAGATTCAGACCTATGTTCCTGTTGAAACACAAGTCCGAACCTTTTGAGATATTCACAGAATAGAAGGTAGAAGTAGAGAACCAAAAACGGGTATAAGTATTATTTCCTTTGATGTGATCAAGGAGGAGAATACTTGAGCACGGAATTGCTGGATTATTCTAAAAGGAGAATGAGATCCTCTCTCAGCATTACTCCTCCGTATACACCATAGCACGATGGTATATCGGGACGGAGCAATAGCACCCTATGTGATATGGTGTGCTCTATGATGAGTACTGCTGAGTTTCCTATTTCCCTTTAGGGAGTTATGCACTTATGAAGTTGCATACCTATTGAATAGGGTTCCGATCAAATCAGATGCCTACCATTTCATATGAGATATGGAAAGGGAAGAGCCCATCTCTTAAGTCAGTTAAGATTTGGGGTTGTCCGGCCTATGTCTAAAAGGCAAAATCCGGACAAGCTCGAGACAAAGACAGTTCTGTGGAAGTTTGTTGGATATCCCAAGCATTCGCAAGGGAATATCTTCTACCTAACCGAGGAACAAAAATGTTTTGTTTCTCAGCATGCCACCTTTGTGAAAGGGAATTTCTTGTGAAGAAATTATTGGTCATGAGGTAGAACTAGAAACAGTTTCAGCTATACAAACTGCAGCTGATGATTTGGTAGAACCAAAGGATTCAATAGCAACCAATGAACCTCAGCCTCTCCGTCGATCTAGTAGGTTTCCTCACCCACCTGAGAGATACTTCGGTTTCTCTATGACAGTGGGAGTGAGGATTGCATCATGGGATGATGACCTAACTAGTTTCGAGCTGGCCATCAGGAGTGTGACTCTGTAAGAATGGCTGGATGCTTATCGACCTGAGATGGAATCCTTATACACCAACAAAGTATGGACTTTGGTTGCTTTATCTGAAGGGTTAAATCCCCATCAGAAGCAAGTAAATCTTAAGAAGATTACTTGGTGTACATGGAAAAGTTGAGACTTTCAAAGATATACTTGTTAAAATTTTGCATCATAGACCAGGTATGGATTATGATGAAACCTTTTCTAAGTAGCTATGCTTAAGTCCATCCAGATCCTACTTACCACGGCTACATACCATGACTACGATATCTGACGGTTGGGTGTCATGACTGCTTTTCTAAATAACGATTTAGAAGACAGAGTCTATAAGTACATAGTCAGAGGGCTTCGTAGACAATGGGAGCAGCGGAAACGTGTGCAAGATGTTTTATATGATAAATCAGGCATCGCGGAGTTGGAACGTCTGTTTTGATGAGATTAGTCAAAGAGTTTGACTTCATCAAAATGGTAGATGAACCTTGTATGTACAAAAAGGTAGTAGGGAGTATGGTGGTGATCCTCGTAGAGTACGTGGATAACATACTCTTGTGAGGGAAGGAGTTTCCTATGCTACGCTCGGTCAATCTCCGCTTATCACAAGGATTATCCATATAGGATCAAAGTGATACCTACTAAATCCTGGGTTTTGGATCTATGAGATAGATCTAATTGGATGTTAGGATACTCACTAGTTGTAGTGAGTTGGTATCAATCGATCCTGAGGAGAATCACTGGAAAGGTTCCAGGATGATAAGGACGACTGAATATCAGTCGCAGGTATTGTCTTTACCCTCAGTAAAGGGACGGTATGTTGGAAGAGTTCCAAGCAAGATACCGTGGCATACTAGACGATTAAAGGCAAGATACATCGTTACCAAAGATGCTGCCAAAGAGAAAGTCTGGGTGTATATTAGTTCATGAGATGAATTTCGTTCCTCCCATTGTGTGACAATGGAGTTGTGGCTTATGCCTAGGAACGCCCGTCCCATTAGTGATCCAGACATATTCTAAGGCAGTGTCACCTGATCGTGGAGATGGTTGATCTCCAGGGGATCGAGGTTAGGAGAGTAGACTGAGAGGACAACACGGCGGATCCACTCACAAAGGCCTTTTCCCAGAGAGAGACTTTTATGGGATGGTTGAGTATGAGATACTACAACCCCTGCTATCAGATGGCCCTAGTGCAAGTGGGAGATTGTTAGTTATATGTATGCCCTAGAGGCCATTACTATACATAGGATGTATATTATAGTGGATGCTTGGACATATATAGGGATGACTTTCTTGCTCGATATGATAGTATGCTATCTGGTTACTCTTTACCTTAACGTGTACACTGATTGTCTCTCTGTTATATGTTGGTAAAGCCCTTAGGATGTGTACTTGACTACCTGGACTATGATGCGGATCATACTAGTGGGGACGTGGTAGTCCATAAGTACATCCTTCAAAGTCCCTAGTCGTGGGTGTATCGAGACGGGGCATCGATATACCAGAGTAGACTAGCGTGTACCTTCTTGATCCATACAGATGGGCGATGGATGATCCCATATCCATTGGTGTTTGACATCATAGATGATATACGGGTGCTCAGTGGAGACCGGGTACACTGGACGGACTCGCCGAGAACTCCCAGATGGTATTATACCTTACGTCAGATGGCAGTTCTCTGGTGACACTGGTGCAGGTTAGTCTGTAGACCCGAGATCGTCATAGAGTCTTGTGTGATTCCCACTGTGCTTTGATTTCCATCATACCACGTCCAATAGGGCGTGCAAAAAGGTGGTTTTTGGGTACAGTCCCGAATCACATGGAGGCAATGAGCGATAGGAGGGGTTTCGTCTCTCCCGGTATAGGGAGTTGATGTTGCGCAGTGCTCGATTGGCTATAACAAGAAGTCCTTGGCCAAGGCTGCTTTAGGGATTTACTGGTAAGTGTTACCAGTAGTTTCTCGACCTGTTATGAGCCTCATATCGACACGACTTATCGAGTTATTGGGGTCTGACGTTTACCACCCCTAGACGAGATATGCGACATATCAGAAGAACAGACCGGACTGTACGGTAGTGTTACTGGTTAGATTCACAGGAGTGTGAGCGGACTTGCTCGTTGATCTTCTGATCGCTCAATACCCGGGTGGTCGTTACGTTTAGCAGACCGCTTGCGGCTTGTGGGTGTTTGATATGATCATCACCTACTGCCGGCGTATTGACGAGTCTTTAGAGTCCTACACAGGGGTTTCCTGGCTCAAGCAAAAAGAAATAGGAGCGCATATGAGATATGTGCGGGACCGAGAATAATACCAGTATATGATACTGTATTCTATTCTCGCGATTTGTGACATTGATCGGTTGTATGCGATATGGCCGGGTTATCGGATCAAGTGTTGATTCGATAAGTTGTTACTATTGATATTAGTCGGTTATATGCGATATGACCGGATCGTTAAATCAAGTGTTGATTTAATGATTTAATGTATAATTATATATTTAATATATTACTTTACATTAACTAGTATTGGTTCACTTAAGATTGATTTTCTCACTTGAATGTGCACATTGTTTATATGTGATATATGCAAGTGTACATATTTGTATCATGCTTGATGATACAAACAAGTTGTGTGTATGAGACTTGAACCAAATCAAGGTTAGATTAGGGTTTACTATTTTCCTAAGCATATAACAAAAGAGTGTGACTTTGGTCAAAGTTATCAAGCTTCATGAAGCTTGATAAACATTGACAAAGTCAACTCTCTTTGTCATTTGTTTAAGATATTAGCTAACCCAACCCTTAACCTTATGCTATGGTTAAATCTCTACATGAGTTAAGCATGGGGGCTTAACTCAGCCATGGTGCCATGATTAAAAGGATAAGTATTCATATTATTCTTTTAATCAATATCATTCTTTTCTTCTTCTTCATCTTCATCAAGCTCACAAAAGCTTGAGAGCTCCAATGGTGCCATGATAAAAAGAGTGAGAAATCCAATTCTAAAGTGAACCCACTTCCTATTTCTTCATCCTTTACCACTTGCCATGTAGTATAGGGTGTTCTCTTCACAAAGTTTTTGACCAAGTGAAGGAATAGCTTGAGTTTGAGTCTCCCCGACGTAGATCATCTTCGGCTTCGAAGTCAATGACCTAGCCCGATCATTTCTCTTACGAAACCATCGCTAGAGTCCGGGATCCGATGATCGCAGCGGAGGGACGTCAACACGGAGCTTTAGAAGTGGAGGACCGGATCTACAAAGGTTGTATTTCCATTCACTTAGTAGCAAAGTTGTTTGCTTGCTTGTTGTTTCGCCTTTACTTCTAGTTAACGATCTATATTAGGGTTTCTCGGCACCGTAAAATTTGTATTTGGCATGGTTGATGCCTTGTGGAACCTCTTGAGTGTGCCTAGTAACCCTACATTTTTCACCCATGGTTTCCATTCACTCTCTCATCCATTATTTGCTTCATCTTCCTCTTCACAAGAGAGAGCTCTCTAGGTTTATGAGAGGTGAGGAAAATTAGTGAGAAAATTAATTCTAAAGTGAGCAAAAATCCTACTTCATTATTCTCTACTAGATTAGCAATTTAGTTTAGGGTGTTAGCTTCACTAATCCCTAATTAGTGAAGAGGTAGCTTGGGTTAGTGTCTCCTCGACGTAGATCATTTTCGGCCTTGAAGACATCGTGCAAGCTTGTTCCTTTCATCTTATGGAGCCGATCTAGAGTCCACAAGATCACTACTTGGAGCGAAGAGACTACTACACGGAGATATTGAAGTGAAGGACCGGTCTACAATGGTTTTATTCCTAGTTCACTTAGTTTTAAAGTTGTTTACACTTTGTATTGTCTAAATCTTTAGTTAAGATTCTATGATTAGGATTGTTTAGCATGGCAAATTTTTTAAAACGGCATGGACGATGCCTCCCGAACCCTTGCTGTCGTGCCATGCAATCCAATAGTGGTATCAGAGCCAAATTAGAGATTTAGACGATGTTTGTAGAATTACGAAACCGAAACAACTCCGAAACACTCGAAACTAAAACCTAGACACTGTCAATATTTTTAAGTCGTCGAAATTTTTTTTAAGCAACTGTAGAATGTTATATGAGATGTGACATGAACACTGAACAAATACGAACTCATTTGGGTAGATTTGACCCGAGCACATGCCCTCAAAAACTGAGCAGGCCGGCCCCATGTTCTCTGTTCTGGATCATAGTCCTGTGTTCTGGTCTCTGGGTTTTGGTATTTCAGGTGTTGCTTGTTTTTTTCCAAAATTCCATGAGTTGTTAATTTTCTATAAAGGCAATTCGGTGTGTTTCGTAGTCATAATTCTAACTATATTTCGGGTTATTTAGACGGTGTTAAAAAGTTCGAACAGATATCAAATACCCACTTTAACCCTCGACGGAAAATTTTCCAAGAATTGGATTTTTTCCGAGTTTGAAACATTCAAATATCATGCAAGTGATTCGATGGACCCTCTAGAAGAACAAAACCCTAACTCGATTCTATGACCATAAGAAATGCCGCCAAACCCTAGGGTTTGTGGTAGTTCCGCGGCGCCATAGGTGAGGCAAGGGTTGACCCTTTTACGGTTGGTTCATAGGTACTGTGCCATATTCTGAGTATTTTTAAACTGCGCTCAAGTGTTGAGATTTTTGGGAAATTTTGGGTGTTTGTTGATTCGATTGGAATATTTAACATCGTCTAGCTATTTGTGGAATGTGATACAATATATGGAATTCATATAGTTTGGCATGAAATCCGAAGTATGTGATATTCGGGTTTATGATGCCTAAGGTGATTGTGAATTCCAAATGTTGTAGTTTGGCATTTTCTTTTCTGCGACCGTAAGTGTAATATGTGGTGTTTCGCCGATTTCGTTACTATATGTCAATGACAATTGGGATACGCATATTTACTTACGTTGATGACATGTGATGTTATATGTTACTGTGATATGTTATATTGGATCGTCGTGTTTTGAATAGCCGGGGGTTTTATGTGAGATGAGAGTTTTTATTTTTATTTATGTAAAATTTATTGTATGTAATATTCTTTTATGGAGCACTTCCGGGTTGAGGATGATGTCACCATTGTTATATATTATTTACTTTTCTGCATTAGGATAGACCCAAGGAGGGGAGCACAAGTAACCGGGTTCTAGAGTCCAGTGGGAGACCATCTCGAGGAGTCGAGACCGGGTTTCCTAACTCTAGAATTGGTAGGGTTGCTTGCCGCTCTTGTAGGGGTCTAGGGATATGGGTTTGGCTATTCATCGTGACTGTAGAATCCGTGTTTTATACTGGCTTAATTTAAAACACGGAATTTCTAGTATATCCAATATTTCATATGTTATCTTCTGCTGCTAATATTCTGTGATGTGATCACTTTATATGCGTGAGACGAATGCTTTATTATTGTATATATGATATATAATAAACATTGCTTATGTTTTGCACTCGAGCTAGTCCCGCCCCGCTATCCCGTTAGTTAAGTAACCTAACGGTGCATAACGGGACACTGTAGTGAATGCGGATGGCATAAGCGTACGTTGTATTTTCGTTTCTTATGTGATGCTTAAGAAGCATAAATGATGGGACTTCATTAATGAGATTAATGAAAGAAAAGAAACCTAAAACATATTGTAGAATCATATTTTCAAAAAGGATAGCTCTAGTTGTTGCTTTGCATAGCGGTATTCCTTATAGAATATCCAGCACCTCATTCGATGAGGAAAGAGCCGAGATCCCTTCACCGGGAGTGACCTCTTTAGCAAAAGCTAGCAGATGCTACAACCTACTCAGTTTTGTCTTTTGATTGCTTCTTTTAGTTCTTGCTTTGCATAGTGATATTTATGAAATATCCTGCACCTTATTCGATAAGGAAAGAGTCGAGATCCCTTCACCGGGAATGACCTCTTTAGGAAGACTAGTAAAAGCCTCAAAAACACTCCTTTTCAAAAATCACTTGATTCTACAACGATATCAAGTTCATTACACAAAAATGTTTTCTTAAAAACCTGTCGTAGCCCTCCGTAATTTCAGATAAGTACCACTTAGTATTTGTGCTACGTTTGTTGAGCTCTGTCAAGGTGTAGTGTGCGGTAGCTGATTGGTGCTTATCTGTAAAGCATGTGATGCGATTGGATTAGGGTAGTCGTGCGACCTTGTTGACCTTTGTCAAGGGTCGTGCGGGTGGATTTAATTCAATCATGAAATAGCGGGTTGAACTTGATTAACGCACTATAGTTTGTTAACCTCTGTCAAGGTCATAGGATACTTGGGGTAAAAACTATTATAAGGAATTTCAAGTGTTGAAATTTGCAATGAGATTGCATACCTTCTATGAGATAGTTGGATCCCGATACCCACTGTGAGTAAGAGTTACTCCTGAGAGAGTTTTACACATCACAATTAGCCGATCAAGTAGGTGTCTAAAAAGGTGTTAACGGGGTTACGCCCCTGGGAAAACGAAGTTTATTTTAATTAGGACCGTGTGAAAGTACGGGGAACCTCCCTCAAAGTACCAACACTGGTCTGGCCGAAAGATTGGCGAACTTGTAAGGTGTAATTAATCCCGAACAGTCTTACCTTTTACGGTTTGAAGGAAGATTTGATAAAAATAGTGGGATCTATCCTGATTAGATAAGATAGTAAACCAATCTAATCTTGCAAGAGCATACGCTAAGTATTTTCTTCTCTCTCTCTCTCTCCAGGCAGCGACCATGTCAGGCCTTAATCAAGATAATAATATGGATGTATTGACCGAACCCGCTTGTTATGCTGAGCAGGGGAACGTTGGTTCCGCTCCAACTCATAATTGTTATAAGTCCGAACAGGAAATAGGAAAATATCCGGATTTCCACGCCACCCAAACGAAGAATGAGCATGTTGATGCATCTTCTTCGGGTGTGTTAATTACCGATAACTGTTGTTAGTGTATATGCCCTAGAGGCCATTACTGTATCATACTGGTTTGTATATTACTTAATGGATGCTTGGGATATTCACCTTGTATATACAATCTTGCTCAAAATAGTAGTATGCTACTTGGTTTGTTTCTACTTCAATGTGTACATGTGTTTATTTTTGTATATCGCCTATACACATTAGTAGAGCCCTTAGGATCTTTGCTTGATTACCAGCGATGTGATGGCCGTCACACTAGTGGGGCTGGGTAATCTATAAGCACATCCTTATGCAGGTCCCTGGTCGCAGGACTATCGAGACAGGGCATCGATACTCCGGAGTAGACCAGCGCATGCGCTTCTCATCCCAGTGTGGGAGACGGTCTGTCCCACAGCCGTCAGTACGTCGTACTTGAGATAGTATGCGGGTGCTCGTTAGGTTACGGGTACACTGGACAGGACTCGTCGGGAACTGACTAGTTGGTATTATACCTATCGTCAGTTATCAGTTCCCAGGTGACATGAGTACAGCTTAGTCCGCTGACTTGACACTGTCACTTCGCCTCGGGTGTGTTCCCACTGTACTTTGATCACTACCCTACCACGGCTCAAAGGAGTCGTGCAAACAGGCGGTGGTTGGGTGCAGTCCCGAAGCACTTGGAGGCAGTGACGGTTAGACAGGATTCGTCTCTCCCGGTATTGGGGGTTGACATCGCGCTGTGTCTAGGAGAGCCATTACACGAGTAGTCCCTGGCCAGGGCAAACGAGATATACTGGTAGGTTTCCAGTGTTATCTCAGGGTGTATTGGGCTTCACTCCGGCACGACTTGTACCGCTATTTGGGGACTGACGTTTACCGCCCCCTAGGCCCGCCATGCGATGTATCAGACGAACAGACCGGACTGTATGGAGAATGTCACACTCAGGCTCAGTAGGAGTTCAGATGGGTTTTCGCCTCGTCGGTCTTCTTGTCGGCATTACCTGGGGACCGTTACGCACAGCTAGTGCCGCTTGCGGTCTGTGGTTAAACCCACTGCCAGCGTAGTGTCGAGTCTTTAGAGTCCCACACAGAAAGCTTTTCGCCTTTAGGCAAAAGAGTAGAGGTCGCATGGTATTGCGACAGGTCGCATGGTTTTGCGACAGGGTTCGGTCACATCCGTGCACTTGTGCACGTACAGTGTCCGGACAGTTTACACTAGCGGGCTTTGGTTTAAGCCAGATCCTAGTGTACCTTATGGGATTGGATTTATCCAGTTTGCATTCGTGTTCCTCGGAACGCGGATGCGGGTGTGTATGCACAGTTGACAGGGAGGCAGAGGCAGCGGATTCTCATTAGGGTTGTTGACAGTTGACCGTTGACTTTTTGACTTTATGCTCAACCCTAATGAGAATATGATTTGTGATTAACTATTATATTAATTAAGTATTATGGTGATATGGTTGTTGACTTGTTGACTTTTGTTGACTTGTTGACTTTGGTGACTTGTTGACTTTTGTTGACTTGTTGACCGGTTGACTAGGCTTGACTAGTTGACCATCATGATAACCATGGTTATCATTTCATGCCAAAGACTTTTTCTTGCTTGTTCATTTGAGTAAAATGAGTGCATGACATGATAAGGTTATGGTTACTTCAACCATCACATAAGACTTTTGTTGATATGATGAGTTATCATTGCTTTGGATTATGAGAGGGTGAGAGAGAAAAGAGAGCCTCATTCTTTCTTGCTCATTCTCTCTCTTGTTCTTGAGCTCTCCTCTTGCTCTCACCCTCAACCTCTTCCTCCCTCTCTTGATCTATGGTTCTCTTGTCTCATGAGTTGAGAATCAAGAACCATAGATAAAATCCCATTCTAAATCATCTCTACTCATTCTAGTTCACTAGGTTTAGCAAACCAAGTGAACTAGTTTCTTCAAAGAACGAAGAAGGAGCTAAAGGTTGGAGCTTTCAAGTGGATCTATCTTCGGCGTACGGAGACAACGAGAAGGAGCCATCGAACCACCATCGGAGCTTGAAGAGAAGGAGTTCAAGTTTAGGTATAACCATCTTCATCCGAGTAGCTAAATATCTTTAGCTTAGTTTGCTAGTTTTAGTTTAGACAACGATCCCGACCATAGTTTAGTCCATGTTGCCTCTTGCGATAAAAATTCGTTTTTTATACCGTTTCCGCCTCCCCGTAAGAACCGGGGGTCGCAACGTGGACTTACAACTGTTTCTCAGTACACTCTACGTTCTGGGTATTAGATACCAGATCAGGATCCCACATATGTAATTTGTTACTCGGGCTAAGAAAAGGTAGAGAACTGGAAATAAGTGATCATTCTCTAAAAGTAGGGAATGATGCAAGTGTTACAGCCAAACCAGTTGGTGATTATCACCTTGTATTACCAGATGGCAATACTTTGATCTTGAACGAATATTATTACGTGCCCTCTATGATATGCAATTTAATATCAGTTTCTTTATTAGATAAAGAAGGATTTAACTTTGTAGTAGAGAATAATGTTATGAATATTTACCTAAATCAAGCGTTGATTGGGTTTGGTGCGTTATGTAATGGGTTATACGTTCTGAATCAAAATACAGTTCTTAACGTACAAAACACACACAAGAGGAAGAGTTCAGAAATGAATGAATCCTTCTTGTGGCATTGTAGACTAGGTCATATCAATGCGACACGACTAGCTAAATTACATAAGGATGGATATTTGAACCCGTTCGAATTTTCATCTTATGATACTTGCCAGTCATGTCTCAAAGGCAAGATGACCAAAACTCCGTTTACCGGACACGGAGAAAGAGTTACGGAACTCTTGGGACTGATACATAGTGATGTATGCGGTCCCATGTCTACACATGCCAGGGATGGTTCCTCATACTTCATTACATTCACTGATGATCTCTCAAGATACCGACATGTGTTCCTGTTGAAACATAAATCTGAAGCTTTTGAGAAATTCAAAGAATATAAGCATGAAGTCGAGAACCAAATGGGTAAAAGTATTAAAATCCTACGATCTGATCGAGGAGGAGAATACTTGAGCATGGAATTCCGTGACTATCTAAAAAAGAATGGGATTCTCTTTCAGCTTACTCCTCCGTATACACCACAACACAACGGTGTATCGAAACGGAGGAATCGCACTCTATTAGATATGGTGTGCTCTATCATGAGCACCGCTGAGTTACCTATTTCCTTTTGGGGTTATGCGCTTGAAGCAGCATCATACCTATTGAATCAAGTTCCATCAAAATCTGTACCTACCATACCATATGAGATATGGAGTGGGAAGAGACCATGTCTTAAACGAGTTAAGATATGGGGTTGTCCGGCCTATGTCAAAAGGCAAAATCCGGACAAACTCGAGGCACGATCAGCTCTTTGTAAGTTTGTTGGATATCCTAAATATTCAAATGGATATCTTTTCTACCACAGTGAACAACAAAAGGTGTTTATTGCTCAGCATGCCACCTTTTTAGAAAAGGAATTTCTTGCAAAAGAAATTAATGGCAAAGAGGTAGAGCTGGAAGAAGTTCCAGAAGAACAAACTACAACTGAAGATTTGATGGAACCAGAAGATTCGATAGTACCCAACGACCCTCAGCCTCTCCGCCGATCTAGTAGGGTTCCTCATTCACCTGAGAGATACTACGGTTTTCTCATAGACGGTGGGATCGAGGATTGCATCATGGAAGATGATGACTTAACTAGCTTCAAGCAGGCCATCATGAGTGGGGACTCTGTGAAATGGCTGGATGCAATGCGATCTGAGATGGAATCCATGTACACCAACAAAGTATGGACTTTGGAAGTTGCTCCCGAAGGGGTAAAACCCATTGGGAGCAAATGGATCTTTAAGAAGAAACTTGGTGTAGATGGAAAAATTGAGACTTTCAAAGCTGGACTTGTTGCAAAAGGTTTTCGTCAACGACCAGGTATAGATTATGATGAAACCTTTTCTTTGGTGGCTATGCTTAAGTCCATTCGGATCCTACTTGCCATTACTACATACCATGCCTACGAAATTTGGCAAATGGATGTTAAGACCGCCTTTCTAAATGATGATTTAGAAGAGTGCGTATACATGACTCAGCCAGAGGGCTTCGTGGACAGTGGGAGCAGCGGAAAGGTGTGCAAGCTGCTTAAATCTATCTACGGGTTGAACCAGGCATCGTGGAGTTGGAATATCATTTTTGATGTGGTAGTCAATGAGTTTAATTTCATCAAAAACGTAGATAAACCTTGTATATACAAGAAGGTGACAGAGAGTAAGGTTTTCTTTCTCGTATTGTACGTGGATGACATACTCTTGATAGGAAATGATGTTTCTATGCTGCACTCGGTCAAACTCTTCTTATCACAAAGATTCTCAATGAAAGATCTAGATGATGCCTTCTACATCTTGGGAATTAAGATCTATAGAGATAGATCTAAACGGATACTAGGATTGTCCTAATCCAGGTACATTGACACCATACTAAAGAGGTTTAGTATGGAAGAATCCAAGTGTGGGAATTTACCCACGATCATATGACTCCCTCCCTCCAAAGAGATGTCTCCCAAGACTGATTTGGAAAGAGCTCGCATGCAAGGGATACCCCATGCTTCGGCAGTAGGCTCTATCATGTACGCGATGTTATGTACCATACCCAATGTAGCATACTCACTAAGTGTAGTGAGTAGGTATCAAGCAGATCCAGGAGAGAGTCACTGGACAGTTGTGAAGAACATTCTCAAGTACTTGAGAAGGACTAAAGAGATGTTCTTGGGGTATGGTCTCCAAGTTGAGTCCTTTACCGATTCGAGCTTTAAGAGTGATAAGGACGACTCTAAGTCGGTCTCGGGATTTGTCTTTACCCTCAATAGAGGGGCGGTTTGTTGGAAGAGTTCCAAGCAAGAAACCGTGGCAGACTTGATGATGGAGGCTGAATACATCGCTACCAACGATGCTGCCAAAGAGGCTGTCTGGATGACGAAGTTCATAACTGAACTTGGAGTGGTTCCGTCCATTGAGCATCCAATACCTTTGTATTGCGATAACAATGGAGTAGTGGCATTGGCTAAGGAACCTAGGTCCCATCAGCGATCTAGGCATATTCTGAGGTGGTATCACCTGATCCGGGAGATAGTAGATCGCCGGGAGATCGAGGTCAGGAGAGTTGACATGAAGGACAATACAGCGGATCCACTCACAAAAGCCATACCCCAGATACAATTTGAGAGACTCTTCGAGATGTTGGGTATGAGATACTACAACAACTGGCCTTAGTGCAAGTGGGAGATTGTTAGTTACATGTATGCCCAAGAGGCCATTATTGTACATGTGATGTATATTATAGTGGTTGCTTGTATATATATATATATATATATATATATATATATATATATATATAGAGAGAGAGAGAGAGAGAGGACTTTCTTGCTCGACATGATAGTATGCTATTTGGTTGCTCTTTGTCTTAACATGTTGACTTGTATAAGTGATGCTGTCTTGCCCTCACATGTTGATAAATCCCTTAGGATGTGTACTTGACTACCAGGATTATGATGGAGATCATACTAGTGGGGCCAAGGGTATTCCACAAGTACAACCTACAATTGTTCCTAGTCGAGGGTGTATCGAGACAGGGCATCGATATTCCAGAGTAGACTAGCGTGTACGCATCCTGACCCATATGATGGACGATGGATGATCCCACATCCATTGGTGTTTGATATCAAAGATGGTATACGAGTGCTCAGTGGAGACTGGGTACACTGAACGGACTCGTCGAGAACTCCTAGTTGATATTATACCTATCGTCAGATAGCAGTTCTCTGGTGACACTAATACATGTTAGTCTGTAGACCCGAGATCATCATAGAGTCTTGTGTGACTCCCACTGTACTTTGATTTCCACCTTACCACGTTCAAGAGAACGTGCAAAACGGTGGCTTTTGGGTATAGTCCCGAATCACATGGAGGCAATGAGCGATAGGAGGGGATTCGTCTCTCCCGGTATTAGGGGTTGATGTTGCGCTTTACTCGATTGGCCATAACAGGAAGTTCCTGGCCAGAGCTGATACAGAGATTTACTGATAAGTGTTATCAGTTGTTTCTCGACCCGTTATGAGCCTCACATCGGCATGACTTATCGGTTACTGGGGTATGACGTTTACCATCCCTAGACTAGATATGCGACATATCAGACGAAAAGACCGGACTGTACGGTAGTGTTACTAACAGGCTTTTCAGGAGTAAGAGCAGGCTTGTTTGTTGATCTTTTGATTGCTCAATACCCAGGTAGCTGTTACGTCCAGCTAGTACCGCTGACGGCTTGTGGGTGCTTGATATGATCATCACCTACTGCCGGCATATTGACGAATCTTTAGAGTACTACATAGAGGTTTTATTGGCTCAGGAAAAACGAAGTAGGAGCACATATGTGATATGTGCGGGACCGAGATTAATACGAGTATGTGATACCGTATTCTATTCTCGCGATTTATGTTATTCGATAAGTCGATACTATATCGCTCGGTTATATGAGATATAGCCAGGTTATCGAATCAAATGTTGATTCGATAAGTTGATACTGTATCGCTCGGTTATATGAGATATAACCGGGTTATCGAATCAAGTGTTGATTCGATAAGTTGATACAAATATTATTTGTCGGTCATATGATATATAGCCGGATTATTAAATCAAGTGTTGATTTAATGATTTAATGTATAATTATATATTTGATATATTAATTTACATTAACTAATATTAGCTAACTTAAACATTTCTTTTCTCACATGTGCACACTTAATATATATATGATATATATTAATTGTGTTTTCTTTTTGTGTCATGCTTGATGCCACATGCAACATGGGTGTATGAGACTTTCACCATGCTAATGATAATGTAGGGTTTATTTATTTAGAGTAAATCAAATATTAGTTGGAAATTGGTCACATGGCATGAAGCTTGTAGAAGCTTGGAGATCTATTGACTTAGTCCATTAGTTTTGTCTTGCACTAAATATTTATTAACCCAACCATTATCTAAACTCATGGTTAAATCTCTACATGAGTTATATGAGATATTTTTCACCCATGGTTACCATTCACTCTCTCATCCATTATTTGCTTCATCGTCCTCTTCACAAGAGAGAGCTCTCTAGGTTTATGAGAGGTGAGGAAAATTAGTGAGAAAATTAATTCTAAAGTGAGCAAAAATCCTACTTCATCATCCTCTACTAGATTAGCAATTTAGTTTAGGGTGTTAGCTTCACTAATCCCTAATTAATGAAGAGATAGCTTGGGTTAGTGTCTCCTCGACGTAGATCATCTTCGGCCTTGAAGACATCGTGCAAGCTTGTTCCTTTCATCTTGTGGAGCCGATCTAGAGTCCGTAAGATCACTACTTGGAGCGAAGGGACTACTACACGGAGCTATTGAAGTGAAGGACCGATCTACAAAGGTTGTATTCCTAGTTCACTTAGTTGTAAAGTTGTTTACACTTTGTATTGTCTAAATCTTTAGTTAAGATTCTAGGGTTAGGATTGTTTAGAATGGCAAATTTTTGAAAATGGCATGGACGATACCTTTCGAACCCTTGCTGTCGTGCCAAGCAATCCTACATCCCACCATTCTCAAGCCACCTCACCCCTTCACCTCATTTTCAATTTCCATAAATGGAAATACAAAGAAATGAGGCGTCCTCCTTCTAGAATATCTTTCCGTATAAATACGGAATACACTCTACCGTATATATATCCGTATTCATATCAAAATACGAATACCCAAAGAGATAGAATAATACAATGAATATAATGGTAGAATATACATACATACATACATACATACATACATACATATATATATATATATATATATGTAAATTATTAAATCAATACCCAATTTAATAATCCGGCTTAATACTAAGCCGGCTAGTATTATCAACCGTCCGATCAAAGGTCTAGGTAGCTAGTATACTCATTTGATCAGAACCTACACGTACCAAATTATGGCTACTACATCATTTCGCCTGAACCAGGGAAACTCTCCGTGTGGGACTTTAAAGATCCAACAGTACGTCGGCAGTGAGTTACTGGATAAATCCATAACCACACGCACGTCAGCGGCACTAGCTATACGTAACGGCTATTCGGGTACCAAAAAGGAAGGCCGATGAGAAAGCTTATCCTAACTCCTACCGAGCCTATCTGTGACAATCTCCATACAGTCCTATCTCTTCATTTAAGAGTATCGCATATTGGGTCTAGTGGGTGGTAAACGCCATACCCAAATAACCCGATAATTCGTGCCGATGTGGCTCACAACTAATCCAAGAAACTACTGATCTAACTATCAGTAAATCTCAATTATCTTGGCCAAGGTCTTATGGTGCGGGCCAACTAAACACAGTGCGATATCGAATCCTTATACCGGGAGAGACGAATCCCCAACAATCGCTCACTGCCTCCATATGGCTTGGGACTGTACTCAACTAAAACCTGTTTGCGTGACTCAGTAGAGCCGTGGTAGGGTAGTAATCTAAGTACAGTGGGAACTCACACGAGACAAATGATGATCTCAGGTCTAAAGTCTAACTTGTACTCATGCGACCTGAGAACTACTATCTGACGATAAGTATAATACCATGTGGAAGTTCTCGGTGAGTTTGTCCATTGTAATCACCCCCAGTGAGCACTTGTATACGATCATAGGTGCTAAAGACCAATGGATGTGGGACTAACCATCGCCCCTCGTCGGGGTCTAGAAACATATACACCAGTCTACTTCGGAATATTGATGCCCAGTCTCGATACTCTCACGACTAAAGACATTTAAGGATGTGCTTATTGACTACTGTTCATATCAGAATTTTGCATTATTATATTGCCCATTCTTAATCACATTACATATAAATAGGTGCTTTTGATCCATGTCTTTTAAATAGTTGCAGGTTACAGGTTCTCAGATCGTTACAGTGAAATTCATGAAAAATCGCTACAAATGTGAGACTACGACCAACAATAGATGAATTCGTATGATGCCGCCTACCAGTTCAAGGAACAAATGAAAATCGTTAGACAGTTCAATGCACAAAGCACAAGGGCAATACAAGATTCAAGACTTCAACACAAAGCTCAAGGCAAAAGTCTATATCATTCTGCACTGTTGGAAATCTGGAAGAAAATAGAAGAGATTCTGAGGAACCAAGTGAAGAAAACGGAAGGTAAAAGCAACATGAAGCAACCCTGAAGAATTGAGCCCAAGTTCCCACTAAATGGCCACAGAACCGCGGCCAAACAGGGCTTTTTGCCGCGGAACAGCGACCATATGGTGCACGTGTCGGTGCATGTGTCGGTGCTTTGACCCGGCTTTCTTAGGGTAGTTTGTAAATTCATGTATGGATCAGAATGCAACCTAGGGTTTTTTTTCTATCTATAAATAGGAAAACCAAAAGCCTAATGAAGGCATGCCTCTCTTTAGTTTTTACTCTTTTTAATTCTTAGATCTAGATTTTTAATTCCATTGTAATGCGTTGTTGAGAGGACATCAATAAAGTAAGTTTTCTTTTTCTATCTCGCATTCTTCTTTGCATATTTTAATTCCTGCAATTTTTTATCTGTTCTTTATTTATCTGCAATTTAGTTTGTCTAATACAAAAAATATAAAAATGAATTTTATTGTCACCTTCCTAATGAGTGAGTAATTCCTCACTTGTTAGGGGTAGGATAGGGAAGGTTTGAGAGAAGGAAATCTCTCTCACTCCTTTCCTTGCCCAAATAATTTTTTAATAAGGACTCTCTTTAAATCAACCATAATCTGCTCACTATGGCACCCTAACCTATATGATAGCGGTGATTCCCTAGTTAGACCGGTTGTGGTTGAATTAACTGGAGGTTAGGGTTAAGAGCCAAGAACGGACGGATAAGGACCAAAAGGAAGAAACTAAGTTTCTTCCTAGTCGTGCTAATCCCCGTTGTTGACTATTACCCTAACACCTATATTCTTAATTAGGGCATTGATAGAAGTGAGAAGAATCCCTTTTTCGAACTAACCTAATCCTAACCTTAGCAAGCCTTTAAATCAATTTATTCTCATTCTTAGATCGTAAAACAAAACCTACCAAAGATAAGACTTAACTCGTTAGAACTTAAAGAAAAGAACACCATTTCCCCGTGGATCGACTCGTACTCAACCGACTAGCTATCAAGCGACATCGTCTTGATTGCGGTATTCTTAAATTTAAAATGCACGCAAAATCTCTAACAATCAAATGGCACCGTTGCCGGGGAAACGGTAGTTTATTTCTTTTTGTAATTTCAGGTTAATTAAATAAAAAAATTGAAAAAAAAACATAAAAAAATCATCTTGTTATTTTTGATTGGTTTCTGTGCGAATTGTGCAGGAAATGAAGACGGACTGATTCAGATCTAGAGCAAGCTCAGCGAACAAATCCAGAAACAGAAGATCTGAACATACAGAGGAGAACCAAACCATCACAGAGAAAAGTTTTGGAGATCTAAACCTACTGATCCACCGTGGAACCGCGGAAGATTCAAGCAGTTGACCGCGGAACCTGTGACGTCAGCATCCCATCTTCTATGTGAGTATCTTTCCTCTTCCCTCCTATCCTCTGAGCTCCACTGAAAAATTTTTCTTGCAAGGTTCTTTGCACAGAATCTTTCTCCCTCTCCAATAAATCATTTTATGCAGGATTCTTTGCGCCGCAAATAAAATGAAAAATTTTTGGCAAGTGTTTTAGATTTTGTGTGTTACTGCTTTGCATATTTAAAACGGAATGTAAGAGGCTCTAACACCAATTAAGATTGGGTGGGGATTTCATTACCCTTCCTAAGACCCCAGAAATCACAAAAAGCATATGCATCACCCTTGAGCTAATTAAAAAATATCTAGACTCAGCCAATTAAGGACTGTCGCGCTCATTAGGACAAAGGAAGGTTGTGGGCATTCAGTCGTTTATCTAAACCTGACTTTGTGGTGCCTAGGCTAGACTAGTGAGAAAGGTAACTTTAAAAGGCCCGTCTCACGGTGATTCATGAGCGGATCTCTCTTTTCTTCATTTGTGCTTACCTGGCCATAATTGGCGGTGAAGAGGCGATTTGAGGGATATCTCACAACTTGTCGCTTTGGAACAGTTAGGAGCAGTCTAGTTGACTTAGGAGACCCTAGCTCTAGGTTTGAGTGTGCATATTTAAATTGTGATTGTTTGAAAGTGTGCCGTAATTCCGTACAAATTTTTGCAAAAACTCTTTAAAAAAAATCACAAAACAAAATTTTTACAAAAAAAAACTTGCCCTTTGTCGCTAGAATCCTATTGCACCCACCTTTCATCTACATTTCCTCATAGACGTTTTCTTACCCTCACATTCTACGTTTTGACTACACTAAAACTCGTTTAGTGTATGTTCGGTTGGACTCGGGACACTAGTGCCCGTTTAGTCCGTGTTTCGTTAGTCGCTACCGACTACGCGATCGATTCTGAAGTCGAAACTCCCTCCACTTCTTTTTCATCCATACCTTTGCCGGCCAACTCCGACGTTGACCGGAATTTTGTCCATTCATCTTCATCTTCACATTCATCATCTTCTAAAGAGATGTCAGGATTCAATCCTAACAACCCTTTACCTACCTCGGGACTGATTCCATCTCAACTGGGTGCGAATAACCCGCAACAACCTCCTGTTGAAGCGCCACAGCGAATCACGCTTCAGGATCGTTTCTATCCTACCCGCTCCGCACTTCCTACTTGTCTTTCACTGCCGCCGGAAAACGGGGATAATTTTGAAATTAAGCCCCACTTCATCAACATGTTGCCTAAATTTCACGGACTGGAATCCAAAGGTGCCTATATCTTCATCAACAAATTCCAGAATGTCTGTGCAATGATGAAGACAACCCAACTGTCCGATGATATTATAAGGTTACGAGTCATTCCCTTCACTCTATGTGACCTAGCTGAAAAGTGGCTATATAGTACTGCATCGCATTCCATAAACAGTTGGGAAGAGTTTGTTAAAGCGTTTCTTAAATAGTTTTACCCACATCACAAGACCGTGAGAATACGTAATGAAATTAACCAATTATCCCAGCTTCCTTCCGAATCTTTTTGGAAGTGCTTCGAACGATTCAAAGACCTTCTTGTTCAGTGCCCTCATCACGGTATTGAGAGATGGCAACTTTGCCGGACCTTATACGAAGGACTGAACCCAGCAATTAAGCAGTTGCTGGAAACCATTTGTCAAGGCCACTTCTTATCCAAATCTGATGAGAAAGCTTGGCAATTTCTCGACGATCTTGCTGAACAAACACTTCAGTGGGAAAGCACTAGACCGACCACTTCGTCCACTTCATCTACTTCTTCCGGTCCATCTAGGGTAGGCGTTCATCAACTTGACATGTCAATTGCAATGAAGGCTGAAATGGCAGCAATTACATGAAAACTTGAAGCAATTGAGAGCAAATTCTCATCGCCTTCTCCTGCCCCTGCTTTACCCCTTCGCACTATATGCGTTTGTTGTTCGGATCCATCCCATTTGACTGAAGAGTGTCCTTACAACCCACCTGCTCAAGGACAGGATCAAGTCAATGCTGCCTTTCAGCAAAGACAAAGAAATGATTCATACTCTTCTACTTACAATCCTGGTTGGAGGAACCACCCTAATTTCGCATGGAATCAAAATCAACAACAATTCCAAGGCAACAACAATTTCCAGAGGCCTCCTCCTCAACAACAAACTCAATATCAACAACCTTTCCAACCCCAACCTTACCAAAATCAAACGAACAATTTTGCACCAAACAACTCTTTTCCTCAAAACAATTTTGTTCCACCTAATAACGATAAGGTTTCCTCGTTAGAACGAAGTCTGGAGGCATTTTTAAAACAATCTACTCAATTCTCAGCCAACATCCAGTCCTCCATTTAGTCTTTGGTGCAACACACTATGTCACATGGGAAAAGTATCAAAACCATCGAAGCCCAGATTACACAACTGAATGCTGCTTTAAGCGAGCGAGAGAAAGGGAAGCTTCCATCTCAACCACTCCTAAATCCTGGTCATCCACAAAATGCATATGTTTCTCTTGAACAACAAAACCATAATGTGAGTGCCGTGACTACATTGTGATCTGGAAGGATGTTGCACAACAACGTTGGCACTGATGATGACACCCCGGCCGCCGCTTCTTCTTCTTCTTCTTCTTCAGAGTCTATTCTCCATTCTTCACAAGGCTCTACTTTTTCTGCTGATCCGAACGGACCCACTTCTCACTCCACGAAAACACCAGCACTGGGATCCGTTCCAACTCTGCAATCTACTCCACAAGCATTGGACTCAACCAATTTTCAAAATGTTCTATTTCTAAACCGGTTGAGATCCAATAAACAAAATCCACAGATGGAGAAGATTATGGAGTTGTTTAAACAGGTTAAAATTAACATTCCCCTCTTAGATGCAATCCAACAAGTCCCTTCTTATGCAAAGATCTTGAAGGACTTGTGCACCAAGAAGAGGAAATCATAGGTACCTAAGAAAGTTTTCTTAGCTAGTGCCGTGAGTGATGCTCTTACCCAATCTTTTCCTTAAAAATGAAAGGACCCTAGCTGTCCTACGATTTCAATAACTATTGGGGATAAGAATATCAACCGCGCACTTTTGGATCTTGGTGCCAGTGTTAACCTGCTTTCCTATTCGGTATATGAGTAACTAGGCGTTGGAGAGATGAAACCTACACATTGTACTCTCCAAATGGCTGACCGATCCATCACCCATCCTAGGGGTGAGCTAGAGGATGTGTTGATCAAAGTAGGGGACTTCATTTTCCCCGTTGATTTTATTGTTCTCGATACACAACCTGTAGCTAACCCCCGGAATCAAATTCCGGTGATACTCGGTCGTCCATTCCTTGCGACTTCGAATGCTGTGATCAATTGTCGAAATGGTTTGATGAACCTATATTTTGGAAACATGATAATTGAACTCAAAATTTTCAAGTTGGGGAATCAGCCCTTTGAACCTAATGCTAATATACTTTATGTTTGCTCTATCCAAGAGATCACCGAGGAGGACTGTGAATTAGAAATTTTTTTGTTCGATCACAGCAATCTTAACGCCACTAGTGCGTTCCACTTTGAACCTGATACTGCTTTCACGTCCGATAATGACTATGAGTGTTTCACCTTCTCGAACGATCTCGACCAATCACCACCCGAGTTTGAATCCTTTGAATTTTCGGATGAGTTAGCTGAACCATCCGACTCGGTTGCTTACACTCGTTTTGAACCTCTGTTGGAATCCTTTGAGTTTGAGACAATTTCACCGATTTTACCTTCAATTGTTTCACCTCCAACACTCGAACTCAAGCTATTGTCGTCTCACCTTAAATACGCTTACTTAGGTGAGAATGAGACCCTTCCTGTTATCATCTCGGCTTCTCTAGCCCCAGAGCAAGAAAAAACCCTTTTAACGGTCTTGCAAAGCAATCGGCAAGCTTTTGGCTGGACTATGGCGAACATCAAGGGGATTAATCCCCTGATAGTTGAACATCATATTCATATGATGGATGATGCCAAGCCAGCGAGGGATCCATAGAGATGACTCAACCCAGTCATGAAGGAGGCTGTTAAAAAGGAGATCGTAAAATGTCTTGATAGTGGTATCATTTACGCTATCTCTGATAGCCAGTGGGTTAGCCCCATTCACGTTGTCCCCAAGAAATCGGGCATAACGGTCATAACTAACGAGGCGAATGAGTTGATACCTACTCGCACCTAAACTGGGTGGCGAGTATGCATCGATTATAGAAAACTCAACGCCGCGACACGGAAAGACCACTTTCCATTACCTTTCATTGACCAAATGCTAGAACGATTGGCTGGGCATGAATACTATTGCTTTTTGGATGGCTACTCCGGCTATAATCAAATTCCCATCGCCGAAAAAGACCAAGACAAGACCACATTCACTTGTCCTTTCGGCACGTTTGCTTACCGTCGCATGCCCTTTGGGTTATGCAATGCACCCGCTACCTTCCAGCGGTGTATGATGGGTATTTTTTCAGACATGGTGGAAAAATTCTTGGAGATCTTCATGGATGATTTCTCCATTTTCGGCGACTCTTTTGATTAGTGTTTGCTACATCTTGACGCGGTCCTTACCCGGTGTAAGGATAAGAACCTTACTTTAAATTGGGAGAAGTGCCACTTCATGGTACGAGAAGGTATTGTCTTAGGACATATCATCTCGCAAAATGGCATTGAGGTAGACAAAGCGAAGATTGAAGTCATTTCCAATCTCCCTCCTCCTAAATGCGTTCGAGACATTCGAGCCTTCCTTGGCCATGCCAGTTTCTATAGACGGTTCATCAAGGATTTTAGCAAGATTGCTAGACCCTTGACTCTTTTGTTGGCCAAGGACACCACATTTGATTTTGACTCGAGCTGTATGAAGGCGTTTGAGTCATTGAAAAACTCACTTACTTCTGCTCCCATTCTTTCGTCTCCTGACTGGATGCATCCATTTGAAATTATGTGTGATGCATCTGATTTTGCCATTGGTGCTGTCCTTGGACAGCACATCGATAAGATGCCGCATGTGATCTATTATGCTAGCCGAACTTTGAACGAGACCCAATTAAATTACACAACAACCGAGAAGGAATTCTTGGCTGTTGTGTTTGCATTAGAAAAGTTCAGGCCCTACTTAATCAGCTCTCCAGTCATCGTATACACTGACCATTCAGCTCTTCGCCATATTTTTGCGAAGAAAGACGCTAAATCTCGACTGATACGTTGGATCCTCTTACTACAAGAGTTCGACCTTGTCATCAAAGACAAAAGAGGATGTGAAAATGTAGTCACCGACCATCTTTCACGCCTCCCTTCTTCGCCGACGCTTCAATTTCCTATAAAAGACGTTTTCCCAGATGAGCAGCTCTTGACTGTATCATGCGAACCTTGGTTTGCAGATATTGTGAATTATTTGGCCACCGGACTTATACCAAATGAATGGTCGAATCAGGAAAGACTCCGATTCCTATCCTAGGTAAAACATTTTTACTAGGATGAACCTTATCTATTCAAATACTGTCCTGACCAAATTATTCGTCGGTGTGTCCCCGACAATGAATTTAAGAGCGTGCTGTCATTCTGCCATGATCAAGCGTGTGGCGGGCATTTTGGCCCTAAAAAGACAGCCGAAAAGACCTTGCAGTGTGGCTTCTACTGGCCACAACTTTTTAAAGACGCACATGATTACTGCAAGACATGCTCCCGGTGCCAACACTTGGCCGGATATCTAGGAGAAACGAAATGCCGCTCCAACCAATATTGGTTGTGGAAATTTTTGATGTTTGGGGGATTGATTTTATAGGACCGTTTCCCAATTCTTTTGGGAACTTGTATATTCTCCTCGCTGTTGATTATGTTTCTAAGTGGGTCGAGGCTGTGCCCAGCCGGTCTAGTGACAACAAGGTTGTCGTTAGATTCCTCAAAGAAACATTTTCTCTCGGTTTGGGCACTCCCATGTAATCATTAGCGACAATGGAACTCATTTCTGTAATAGGACTTTCGAGGCCTTAATGCGAAAATATTCCATTAATCACAAGCTATCAATGCCTTATCATCCCCAAACATGTGGGTAAGCCGAGATTTCAAATTGGAAAATCAAGCAGATATTGGAGAAAACGGTTTCCAAAAACCGAAAGGATTGGTCTTCAAAACTTACTGATGCCCTTTGGGCATTTCGAACTGCTTATAAGACCGACTTTGGCATGTCTCCTTATCGGCTTGTTTACGGAAATGCTTGCCACCTTCCAGTTGAAATTGAGCATCGTGCATTTTGGGCGATAAAAGAGTTGAATCTATCTCTCGGAGATGCGGGCAGCTATAGAAAGCTGCAATTAAATGAATTAAGCGAGCTTCGGGATGAAGCTTATGAGAACGCAGTTTTCGTAAAAAACCGAACGAAGGTGTTTCACGATAAACACCTTATGCGCAAATCATTCAAACCTGGTCAACAGGTTTTACTTTACGACACCCGGCTACATTTCCATCACGGCAAGCTTAGATCTCGATGGAAAGGGACATTTTTGGTACGCACTGTATATCCGCATGGTGCGGTCGACTTAGAGAATCTGGAGGACGATTCACTATTTAAAGTGAACGGACATAGGCTTAAACCGTTCCTCACCGCGGACTCTTCGGAGGAGCTCCTGCTGTTGCAGGAGACGATTTACATTGACCGATCTTTCTTCATCTACCTCCAAATTTCGGTTATCCAGCCATAAACAGTGGAAATACTGTTTCAAATAAGTTTGGGGGTATGTCACACTTGTAATTATAAAAAAAATAAAAAAAATTTCAAATTTTTGGGGATATTTTTGTAAATTTTCAGTTTTAATAAATATTAAATAAAAAAATATAAAAAATTTATTTACAAATAAATTCCTCTTTTTAAGAGGCCCTTTTTGCAAATAACCAAAAATAACCCTTATAAAAAGAACCCGACCCCTCCTCTGAACTTTCATAACCCTAATTTCTTATTTCCTCAAAACCCTAGCCGCCGCTTCGATTTCTGCAGCAAGATCTTCTCACGCCGCCGTGGAACCGCCGCCCAACGCCACATCTGCCGCTCTTCCGCCGCTTTCTGGTGTCTTCTCCCTCTGAAATCTTCAGAGGAGGTTTGCATTCTCTGATCCTCTCTGTTAAATTTTTTTAGAAATATCTACACTCTCTGTAATGGCACCAACTCTGTAGTTTGAAAGAGATTTCTCACAAATCTTTGCACATACGGTCTATGGTAGTTATTTCGGTGATGAGATCCGAAGTCGTGGGTGGAACTTTTTACTTTTTAACCATCCAAATTCCTTCGCGCTTCCAGATCTTGTCACCCGATTTTACGAATGCATGGAGGATGGTTGCCTCTCACAACACGGTTACATTAGGTTAATGTGGGGGGATAGAGAAATAATAATCGATAGGGACTTCATCCATGAAGTCACCTTAATACCTAGACTACCTATTCATGACCAACCCCTCCAATTCGAGGACTACCTATCCTTGATGGGTAATGATTGTTCGAGGGAGCCACGAAAAGGCATCCAGGCTAGAACCCTTTTTGCAAACGTCTTAACTGTGTGCCGTTGGGCACAAAATAATATTTTTGGTAGTTCACACAACACAACATTTTTCACACCATCCCTTCATATAGTGCACACTTTGATGACTAGAAACCCCAGTTATGATATGTGCATTGTACTATTTCACTCAATTGGTGCGGGCAAGAGGGCTGCCAACTACCCATGCCCTATATTGGTGACACAACTGTATCGCATTTCCTCCCTGTAGAGGAATTCAAATTTTATATGCATGGAGGGATCCCCATTAGACCTCTTCTTGAGGGCGTATCCAAGTCCTACACACGTTTACATGATGTATGTTCGCGCACCGAGCCGGCCGAGGACGTGCCCGCCAAGACACCCAGCTCGAGCTCAACAGCGAGCGACGAAGAGCTTACCCCCGCTGCGCAAGCGCGCTTAATGCGCCGAACCAATAGGGGGTAGAAAGGTTGATAGGGATGGTGACCAACCTTGGTCAGCGAGTGACGAGTTTGGAGCAGGGCATGACCACCCTGCTGGCAAGAGAGGAACGTTCCCGATCACGTTCGAGAGGACGGCGAGGCTATGAGCAGTGAGGACACTGCTTTTGATAAGTTTGGGGGTGGAGGTGGATTGTAAATAGTTATCTTTGCATCTGCATATTTTTATTTTTGTACATATTTGTTTTTTTTCTTTCTTTGCATATTTAATTCCGCATTGCATCTTTATAAAAAAATATAAAAATTAAAAACTAAAAAAATAAAAAAATAAAAAAATAAAATCAAATAAAAATTGAAAATTTTTATAAAAAAATTATAAAAAATTGAAAAGTTCAATTTTGACCATATTTGACTTAAGTTCAACATGACGGTTGAATAGTAGGGAAAAACTAGATTCTAAACTTGGTAAATTAAAAACCTTAAAAATAACCTCTTTTAAAGTTTAATTATAGAAAATATATGTCCTTGCAGTTTATTTTGAAATAGGCAAATTTTGAGTCTAGTTCTTGGGCTAAGTTAAAATAAGGGAAGAGTATTGAAATTTTTATTTGAAGTGTAAGTCTGAAAAATAATTCTGAACCTTAAGTATAAATTCTGAAAATATATACCCTACAACTGGCACATACACGCACCTTGAAACTTGGAATAGTAGAGGATACCTTGAAATGCTCGTCTAAAATCCTTAGTATGAAGGAAAATAAAATAAAAGTATAAGTGGTGAATAAAGAGATAAAAAAATGAACACCGGTTTTGTAATTACTTAAGGCAGCATAAATAAAAAAATATAGCAAGGATGCTTTATCACCTAGTGCCTTAGACCAATTAGTTTGGGAGTCACTGTTAAGCCTTAGGTATTACAAGACGAGGAATTACGCCTAAATGCGTAAGCACATTTTGTAATCGGTCGTTTAGTACCTCAAGAAGTATTAACGGTTGCATGAAGAATGTGTGAGCAATTTCATCTAAAATTCACCAACCAAAAGTACTTTGGACATGGACAAAAGTATGATAGCTAGAATTGAATTTCCAAGTGTAGGGGTAAAAATTACACACACGTGGGGGTATATGATTGGGGTTTGGATGAAAGATAGGAATGAAAGATAGGCCTTATATCTTCAATAAAGATGATAAAAATTCTTGAGTTGAGCTTGCACCTTAGAAGGAAAATTCAAAAGATGCTGAAAGCTTAATAAATTTGCAGAACATATACTATCTTATGTTAAATGAAAAGTAAGTGTGAAAAATACGGGTTGATGATTTCTAAGTTGAAGATAATAGAATTTCTTGCTAGAATACTGAATTGAAGAATTAGAGTCAACGGCCAAATTGACCGGATTTTGTGGGTAGTATCCGCTGAAAACCCTCAGAAGACAACACTCCTCCTACTAGGGACACCTAGAGGTTTAACGGCTTGTTGCCCGAGCTCAGTGCAGCCACGTTCCCTGCGAAAGTGAGGTTAGGAATTTTTGAGAATAAAATTGGTTTTGCTCGGGACGAGCAAAAGATAAGTTTGGTGGTATTATAATGCTGGTAGTCATGCAATAATCCTATGGGCTTTATTAACATGTATTAGCGATATATAATAACAAGTAAAATATATACACATTTTAGATAAAGACAAACCAAATAGTATACTATCATATCGAGTAAGATTGTCCTGTACATACATGTGTCCAAGTATTCACTATATATGTAAATAATGGCCTCCAGGGCATATATATCCAACACCTCTCAAAGAGTTGAGACCGTATCGTCTCGTTCTAGGATTGACGGGTGGCTCGCCGCGTTTGTAGGGGTTTTGTAATGTTATAGCTATTCACACGATTGTAGAATGTCGCGTTTTATTTATGGCTCAAGTGAAACGCGAGATTCCTAGTATACCCGACCATTCCATTTTCTGTGATTTTTACCGCATGCCTGTGATGAGATTACTTGCCTGTGATTACTTGATATATATTATATTTGTTTCTATATGCTTTACAATTGCAAAAGTCCCGCGTCCACCTTGCTGTTAGTTAACTAACCCAACAGTGAAGACCCGATGCCTCGTGGTGATTGCAATTGGCATATAAAAACATTCTATCTATTTATATATCTTATGTTTGGTGTGATAGGAAATTAAATGATGGGATTTACATTAATATAATTAATGTAAAGAAAATAAACCTAATTTGATGTTGTGGGAACCAATCCGATTTTCAAAACATCAATGTTTTCAAACTACTTGGTTTTTTCAACAAAATCAAGTTCATTACGTTAAAGGTTTTCTTCAAAACCAGCTGTAGCTTCCCGTCATTTCAGATAAGTAGAGTATTTAGTATTCGTGCTGCGTTTATTGGCCTTTGTCAAGGCATAGTGTACGGTAGCTAAGTGATACCAATATGCCTCATATGATGAGATTGGTCAGGACAGTCGTACGATCTTATTGGCCTTTGTCAAGGGTTGTGCAGGTGGGTCTAAATTAATCACGAAATAATGGGTTGAACTTGACAAGTGACTTATGGTCGGTTGGCCCTTGTCAAGATGTTGAAATTTCACCCGCGCACGCTTTTAGTTAAAAGAATGAGTTATATTAGAATACGGTGCACACGAGCTAAGTCCCGTTTTAAAATATTTATAAACGTAAGTGTACGGCTCGTTTGCAGCAAGCTAGCAAGTACGGGTCGATCCACAGGGAAACGATGATTAAGTGTTGTTATTAAAAGTTCAAGAAAAGAATATTGGTTCGGTTCGGTTTTTTACATTTTAAGAAATAAGAAATTATAAGAAAAAGGAAAGCGGCCTTGGCTCTGGCTCAGATGAATGAATCGTGGCGATATCTTCGCCTCTCTCTTGATCATACAAATGTTTCCTCTCTAATGCAAACGGATTATGAAGTATGGCATATCAAAGCAGATCACAAAGCATAAACCTGTTGACTATAGTGCCTTCAAGTTAATTATTGGATCGCAGGCACGTGATTGCAATGATTGAGGGAGGACCTATACCAGTAGAACAGTCTTACTCGAGATGATAGTATGCTATCTGGTTTGTCTTTATCATCGTGTACATGTTTTAGGTGACATTACGGATCACTATTACATGTTGATAGTGCCCATAGGATTCTTGCTTGACTACCAGCAGTATGATGGTGATCATATACGTGAGAGTTGGGTGGTCTATAAGCACATCCTTGAAGTGTCCCCAGTCGTGGGAGTTTCGAGACTGGGCATCGATACTCCAAGAGTAGACTAGTGTATACGGATCGAGACCTCGACGAGGGGCGGTGTCCAGTCTCACAAGCCATTGGTGTCAGTTGGTTCACCTAAGAAGTATACAGGTGCTCATTGGGTTAGAGTACACCGGACGGAATCGCCGGGAACATGCTAGTTGGTATTATACCTATTGTCAGATAGCTGTTCCCTGGTGACATGTGTATAGGTTAGTCTATCTACCTAAGATCGTCATTTGTCTCGTGTGAGTTCCCACTGTGCTTTGATTACTACCCTACCATGGCTTAAAGGAGTCGTGCAAACAGGTTTTAGTTGGGTACAGTCTCGAGCCACATGGAGGCAGTGAGCGGATTGTCAGGGGATTTGTCTCTCCCGGTATTGGGGGTTGATGTCGTGGTGTGCACGGGTGGCCATCATCAGAAATCCTTGGCCAAGGTAGTCGAGAATTACTGATTCGGATCAGTAGTTTCTCATGTGGTGATGGGCTTCATACTGATACTAAATGTCAAGTTATTAGGGGTCTGACTTTATCCACCCCTAGACTCGATATGCGATACTCATAGACGGACGGACCGGACTGTACGGATATTGTCACTGTCAGGCTCAGTAAGGGTTTCAGGATGAGTTTGCTCGTCGGCCTCCCTTTCGCTCAATACCTGGGTAGCCGTTACGTACAGCTAGTGCCACTGACGTGCGTGTGGTTAAACCCACTGCCAGCATATTGACGAGTCTTTAGAGTCCTACACAGAGGGTTTCACTGCTTCGGGCAAAACGTTGTAGAGGCCGTATGGTTTTATGGCAGGATTCGATCATATACGTGCACTTGTGCACGGATCATGATCGGACGGATAATACTAGTGGGCTTTGGTTTAAGCCGGATCCTAGTATTAAATTATTGGATTGCTTTCATCTCGTAGTATTCGTATTCAGTCGGAATACGGATGCGGGTTTGTATATACGGATGAGGGGTATTCTTGTAATTCGTTACAAGATTACTTTAGAGTTGCTATTTCTTTTGTGGATTAAACATTTAGGTTAATGTTTAATGAGGTAGAAAGTGTGAGTGTGAGTTTTGGTTTTGTTGCATTGATCATAGCATGTGCACTTGGCGACTCATGTTATTGGGTCATGCATTGATTCATTTTGTCATGGATATGATATTTTGGTTGTGAGATATTTTGTGAGGATGCAGATCCTTTTTTGGTGGGAATTTTCTTTAGTTGCTTGCTCACAAAAGATCATACAACACTCATTTTCTTCATTTGCCATTTTCTTGAGCTCACACCTTTCACTCTTGGCATCTTCTTCAACCTCCACCCATACCCTCTTATGAGTTGAGAATCCTTAGGTGTATTGAGACAAAATGATCACAAACATTCTCTACTTCATCTTTGCTATCTAGGCTAGCAAACTTGATACCCGAGTTGCTTCAGTTTTGAGGTGGGAGCTCGTATTACTAACCTTCGACGTGGATTTTCTTCGATGTGGGGAGACCGGAGATCAAGCTTGATCAAGGAAGCCGCGAGGAGCTTGGGACAGAGGTTGAAGATCGAAAGACACGGATTGATCGGTATAACCCCTCTAAACTCCTTTTATAGAACTAGTATAGGGTTAATGGTACGATCCGTCGATTAGGGTTTCGTTAGCGCCGGGTTTTAAAAGTTTTTGTTCCGTATTTGGCCACAGATTGATGGCCGGGGCACTGCCGTAACCCAACAAAACCATCAAGACAAACACTACTAAATGTGAGAGTAAAAAGAATGCTTCTAAGAAGCGGCTTAGCATTAAACATGTTAAGTGTGTGGATGAAAGTATATGATATATGCTTAAGGAAGGGTATCAACTAACCATCAAGCTACATACCCCATCAAAACACTTAGCAAGCTTAACACTAATTATTGATTCTAATTTTAACATTGCTTAATGATGGTATTGAGAGAATAAGACATATGCTAAAGGTTTATTGGAAACCATTGAAAGCTACATGCTTTATCAAGCAATATACATCTTGCAATCTTAAAATTACAATCAAATTAAGAACAATACATAATCAAAAGAGAATGAAGGAAGGCTTAGCCATTCATCATCATTCCTTACCTTCTCTTTAACTAAGAAAATTACTCAAACATAATACAACATAATATCAGGGACAATGAAAAATAAAGGACAAGTAAAGAAAAATAAGCAAATAAACTAAAGCAAGAGAGTTGAAGTTGAAAGTCCCTAGTGCCCTTGCCGCTAAAACCGCAGACAATACGGAATCGAAAAACAAAAAAATTTACGGAAGCACTAGAAACTAATCCCTAGCGATCATTCCAAACAGTAAACCATAAAACTAAGCATGTAAGGTTTAGGGATTACAACCTTTGATGCGTGTCCACACAATCATGGAAGACCCCTCCAAGCTCCTCGTAGGCCGTCAGAAATAACCTTGAGAGGCGAATGCCTTTACCGAAGATGATCTACCCGAAGGAACTGATCCAAGCTCTAACCTCACCTAGTAAAGCAACCGACGCTCTAAACTTTCTAGAAATGGAGAGCGGGGATGTTGGAATTTTTCACTATCATTTTCACTCTCAAGCTCAAGCTCAAGAGAGCATGCAAAAAGGAGGAGGAGGATGAAGAGGTGGCCATAACGCAAAATTAGCTAAGTAATTAGATGAAGGAGAGAATAGAATGTCTTCATATATTTTTAACCATCACAAAAAAATATCACATCATTTTTCATTAAACAAATGAAGCCCATCCCTCTCTATATTCCCTCAACCATACCCAAAACCATCTCACCCTCCACCTCATTTCTAATTGAATTTCTAAAAAGAAATTCAAATAATGAGGAGTCCTTCTTCTAGAAGTATTCGGTATAAATACGGAATACAACCCGGTATACGTATCGAAATACACATACGTGTATCCGTATAAAAATACGAATAGTCAAGAGAGAGAAAATGAATAGTGAACAATAATACTAGAATATATATATATATATATATATATATATATATATATATATATATATATATTGTTAAATCAAAAATTTATTTAATAATCCAGCTTAATCCTAAACCGGCTAGTATTATCAACCGTACTATTAAAGTCCGTGTAGCCTGTACATGTATTTAATCAGACCCCTGTATGTATCAACATACGTCATCTACATCATATCGCCTGAACCGGAAAAACCCTCTTTATGTGACTTTAAAGACTTGACAATACGCTGGTAGTGAGTTACTGGATAAATGTATAACCATAAGCATGTTAGCGGTACTAGCTGTACACAACGGCTAGCTAGGTATATGCCGAAAGGGAGGTCGACAATCAAGTCTGTCCGTACACTACTGAGCCTGAATATAACAATCTCTGTACAGTCCGGTTTCTTCATCTAAGAGTATCGCATACCGGGTTTAGGGGGTGGATAATGCTATACCCCTAATAACCCGATAAGTCGTGCCGGAGTCAAGCTCATCACCAACTGAGAAATTAATGAACTCCTATCAGTAAATCTCATCCACCGCGGCCACAGATTTAGGGTGATGGTTAACTGTAACATTTTTGAAAATTAAGAATAGTTAATTATAAAATTTATTATAAAATAATAAATTTGATAAGTTTACAAAAATGATATCGCTTATGAGATTGGGTATCGGAATCATATCCGAAAAATGTAATTATTTTGATAAATATGAATAAAGTGGGTGATATCAAGAAAGTGATATTTTAATTATTTTATCATGACATTGTATTTGTCATTAAGCTAATAATAATTAAGTAATAGATTTATCATTTCATATCCTTTATGTTATATGAAATTAAATTATAATATGAAGGTTTTTACTTATTGTTATATTTTATCATGGATGGCATATATCATTATGTGTTAACACTCACACAAAACACCTAATTTCACCCTTAATTATAAGTTGACACCTCTTCCTTCTTTACTTTACACCTCCTTCTTCAAGATTCAACACCACCTCCTTGCATGAATCACTCATGCTTCATCAAGTGACACCACCTTCTTCCTCTCGTGCCACCTCCACCTCTCCCTCCACACCTCATGCTTTCTCTACGAACCTCCTCACTTCATTTACACATATCACTTAGAATTTCAGTAGTTATCCCAACTGAAAACAATTCATTCTTCAGCCCAAAACCAAGAAACTCCTAAGTATTCTTAAATCCAAGTGAAAATATCTAAGTCTCTTCATCAACTTGTGCACATCATCAAGCTTGGTCTATTACAAATCCAATATGGTTCAACATACAAATGAGGAGATGGTGTTCTACTATACACAAATATCCATAAGTATATCTTCTTATCCTTTCAAATTATTCAGTTCTGTTCAATTCAGTTTTTGTTTGAAATTGGATAACGTATCTTGATAAGTGAGTCTCTGTTTGAATCTGCTGTAGTTTAGTTGATAGATAAACTAAGCAAACAACTACAAAATGTTATATACTAGACCTAGAATAAACCATAGGAATACGAGCCCATGACCTTGGAATTTGGCCGGCGACCTTCACAAAAATTCCGATCTCGCCGGTTTTTATGGGGAATGGGGTGTTGGAAATTTTAGGGTAACTCCATATATCTTTACTAGGATATTTGGTATTGTTTAAACAAGTTAGTTTTCCAGCGGGTTAAATCTGTATGCTAATATCAGTTTAGGAGTGAAACTATATATACGACACGTAGCATGTTTAGTGGTTGTGATATATTAACTACAGAAAGTGAATCTGGAAATAATAAGTATAAACACTAGAAAAAACTAGCAAGACCAAAACTATAATGAACCAACTAGAAGACTATACTTAAAATTAGAGCCCTAAACCCACCTTAAAATTCCGGTGACGCCGGCCCCCCTTGAGAGTTTGGTGTTGGTTTCTCTCCTGTGACTTTGTTTTGGTAATTTATAAATATCTGTATTGTTTGTGTTGTCTAATTATTCATACAGTGAAATCAGGGAATGTTTTAAAAATGGTTTTATCAAAATTCAGATATTTACGATACGAAGTTTTCGTATTTCAATGTTGCAGCTGAACCGTTAACGTTTATACGTTAACGACAGAATTATATTGTCGTTTTTGGGTTAAGTGTGCTGTAGGTTCTGACTTACGGGTGTTTAGCTTGTTGTTTTGGTTTCCGATATGATATTTACTTCTATGCGATTTAAATACAAATATAGGTACGATTTGAGCATTCGAGACGGGGTTGGCGATGTAGCAGCATGGATTCAGCGAGCTCTTAAGTTGGTGAGTAGATTTACATCTACTGGAGAAGTTGGGTGGATGGCGTATAGCACCCCCGCAACTTTATAAATAGTATTATGATTCTAGTTAGTATAGTAGTTATTCAAGATATTAATATAGTATCGCATCTTATGTGACCTTCATTTGCATAGAGTTCATATATAGTTTAAGTAAGACAGGTACATAATGTTGGATCCGTACGACATGGATATGATTTGATGAGTTTGTACGAGGGATCATGCCATACTTAAGATGATATGGATATAGTGGTATGATGAGCTATAATACAAGGATTTATACGTATTGGGAATGATGAAATTTGTGTGCCGAATACGGCCAATTCATCTTTTGACTCGTAGAGTTAGATTATATTCTGTTTTAGGATGTAATACTGGTATGAGCTATATTCTTTCAAAACTACGATTCGTTGTCCTCTAAATAAAAGTACTAGGATGCGTGCCAGTTTCTAAAATGGATATTTATTTTAAATCTAGGGCAGTTTTCTTCTTTCAAACTCAACGTTTTGATCATTTCTAAAGACGATGGTATAGCTCGTAGTAAGTAATTACAATAGTTACGTTTAGATTAACTTACATGTTGCATTATATTATCCTTATTATACGTTTCTGCGTCACGCTTACTCTGATAGAACACTGCACAAATACCAATGAGTACTATACCGCACAAGCATGTGAATATATGATACACTACACCTCATAGGTACTGCCATGTCACTATAGAACCGTGCTGTTATATATATATAAAATAATAAATATATTGTTACACCGTAGAACACTTACACAAATACTAATGATTGCCATGTTGCACGAGCACAGACGCGTATGTTACACTACACATCATTAGTAGTACCATGACACAGTAGAATTGAAATCTATATTTATGTGATATAATTACGTAGTCTTCTTTATTCCTGTTATAATTTACGAATATTGATAATATAGATGCTGTATTTGATTCGTATGGATTTTCTGGATATTTTACTCCTGATGATATATATATCGGTGGTATGGGACACTGTTATATATGTATATATATAAT
The DNA here is from genome assembly GCA_030015575.1 of Agapanthus africanus. Classification (NCBI taxonomy): domain Eukaryota; kingdom Viridiplantae; phylum Streptophyta; class Magnoliopsida; order Asparagales; family Amaryllidaceae; genus Agapanthus; species Agapanthus africanus. The sequence goes on along the minus strand of CM057347.1, from coordinate 100,695,471 downwards.
ATATCATCAATACAATCTATGCAAGTTTCTTATTCCTCACTTGATATTTTTATATGATGAGTAAACGTCCACCATGAGATTTGTATTTTCTGATTTGATATCCGAACCGAGTCGGGGGGCATACGGTTTCGGATTTGTATGTTATCCAGACAGAGTCGGGGGGCCTACAGTTGGATACATAGTGGATCCGGTCGAGACCGAGGGGCAGGATAGCCACATTATAGGCGGGGAGCCTAACGTGGTGACTCGATTCCGGAGATAGAAATGAGCACGGCAGATATCCAGGGGATACTGACCGGGGTTCGTTTGGGCACGGCGGATATCCAGGGGATACTGATCGTAGCGAGGATATTGGGTGGCGATCATCTGTTGAGATGGTGTCGACGGTATCTGCATTTACGTGTCGATGCTGGACGCGAGAGATTTCGGATTTCGATGTCGATGCTGGACATCTTTATATATAGCTTGATATGATCATTATCTTGAGGTACACAGTTAGATGTCATTTATTGGATTCGACCAGGATTGATCCGGGGGACAGTACCTGCATATATTTGTACAGACATGCATAGATAAAAGGGGACTTCCAACACGGATTATAGATTCATGATTTTGACTCATATGACATTGAGATAGTATACTTGGGATTGCATGATAGTTGGTATTGCACCTTTGCATATCATATAGTATATCGATACAGATTATGATAGTACTATACTTATGACCTAGATATCATCACGCATTCGATTTCTACCTTTAAATGTTCATTTATTCACTGAGTTGGCAACTCATCCCCGTTGTGCCACAGTTTCTTGCAGGTTTTACTGCTTGGATTATCAGCGGCTTGGGCACACGTTCTTTTCAAGGATTGATTGGTAAGTGAGTTATTATCGTATCATACTCGCTCTTGATTATTCATATTCTCTTGTATCTAGTGGAAACTCCATCAACTTAGAAATGGTATATTATGGACTTAGAAGCGAGGATTAGAATTGTGTCTTGGGTTGTCATACTCTTTAGAGTCGACTTCTGATATAGACTGTTTGGCTGTTCCGTCTTTTGGACGTGAAGTTTAGCTCCAGTTGGGATGCTATTTTATTATGGTAGTTGTATCAGGTTTTTATATGAAATTTTCAAAGGAGGTGCTGTCAGCCTTTTTTTAAAATGTCGTAGATGCTTTTCAAACATACTTAGTTAAATTTAAATGTTATTTAAACCGATTCCATCTAATGACTATTTTAAACTCACCTCAAATATTTTCAAAAATGTTTAGATTCCGGGTTTCGGTTTACTTGAACCGCGTCGACGTCTTTAGATGTCACGTGATTTAGGTGCCGGTCACGTGCCACATTTGGGTCGTGACAAAGTTGGTATCAGAGCGTTTGGTTTAACTTTTGTTCGAGTCTAGCTTGACTATATGGAGTCTAGAAATATGTTTTGTTACCTGGGCTTGACCTTATAGAACTTAGACTTGACTTTAGGGGTCTTTTACCCGAACTTTCATTATATAGGATGACCTTTATTGATGGAGTAGGTACTAAGTAGAGTGACGTACCGTACATATGTTCCGCGGCATATTTACGATATGATACTCCGCCTAAGTTACCTTCGGATTTATATCTTGAGATCTTTCTTCTATTCCTTCCGTTGATCTATCTTCGTCAGTGCATGATTGATTGTTTCGATCACCATGTTTATGAGTGCCGAGAAGGATGCATTTAGAGATATGGTCAGAGCAGACTTGTCGGGGACAAGGACTGACCGGGGTGACTTTCCGATGATATAGAGACACGTCGTTTATTCATATTTGATCGAGTTCTAATAATGGAGCTAGTTTCTTCGGGATCCGTACCAGATGGTAGAGTTATTGTTAGAGCTCAGGCAGACTTGAAACGTGATGCTTTTTCCCTCTCCAAAGATCATGGTGTTGGGTACTGTTCAGACAGCGGTATCAACCTTTGCTAAGATTATCGAGATGTTAATTCTGGAGTTCATGAAGTTAAAGGTTGACGATGTTACAAGGGTAGATGGATCAGGAGGATTCATAGCCATTCAGATGTGGGTGGTTTAGATTTTTAATCCATTATAGCGCTTCGATACGAAATCGGTGAAATTGATGTACTTCTTTCGATGGAGTTTGTTAGACCAGATGCAAGTAGTTCAAGAAGGAGACCGTGCAGTAAGTATTCCTTCGACAAATTGGGACGAGCTTTCGAAGGTGAGATTAGCCAGATTCTTTTACAGAGTATCGGAGATAATAAAGTCGTGTTTCTTAGTTTGTAAGACTCCGCGTTTAGTCATAACCAAGGATGACTCGCAATTCGCGTGACTATGCAGATACGCTCCTTAAGTGGTCGATATAGGGAATTTATAGGATAGGAGATTGGTACGAAGTTTCAGTGGACAGTTGTTCTACACGGTAGATATTGAAGTTTTGATGACGCATGCAAGTACACTTTTAGGAGGAAATCAAAAGGAAGGACAATGTCTATAAAAGGGAAAGCAGGTTAAGAAATAAGTGCTAGTTCTGGGAAGGCTGGATAAATGATGTTAGCAGAAGACTTGGTGGATTCTTTTCCAGGAGCTTATAATAAATAAGGTTGGACTAGGATTAGTTGTTAGCACACACGCAGAGGAAAGAGATTTCCGTTATCAACATGTTGCGTTACAAGGGACTGGACTACGGGTCAAGAAGGTGGGATGTATACACAATAAGATGAGTGGTGTTGTTTCTCCTCACCGGGCAATCGTGTAAATAATCTATGGTATTAGAGATCCGCAAGAAAAACCTAAATTCAGAGACAGAGAACGTTAGAACGTGGCAGAAGACAAGTTGTAATTCTTGTTATGCCAATTCCGGTGGTATAAACACCTTCCGACATTGAAGAGAATATGCTTCGATGTCCTTTGAGTTCGATTTACGTTTTTATAATCTAAAATATTCATTTTCAAACATTAGAAAAAGGGACAACTCGACGTCCATGATTTTGATATAAGTATTTTAAGGATTTAAGGATCAATTTATGTTTTGTGCACACCAGGTGCACTTGATGAGATTTCAATGTACAACAATTTCACTTTGACTTATGTTTTGTGCACACCAGGTGCACTTGTTGAGTTTTAGTGCGATGTGAATGCACTCGATTGGAGTGTTGTGTACACCGGATGCACTACACTGATTTTCCGTGCACATCAGATGCACATGGTTAAGAATTTATATATATCCTAGGTATACTTGGTTTGATTTTGTTCACACCAGTTGCACATTTTTATTTTTGTGCACCCCGATGCACTTGGATTTTATTTTGTATACTTTTAATCCCATGCACAGTGGGTGCAGTGGATATCGTTTCATGCACGCCTGTTGCACTTAGAGCTGTTGTTTTCGTGCACATCGTGAAGTGTGGTTTGAAACTTACATACAAAACTATTAAGGGTTGATTTTGTTTTAATACTTTGCACTGGATAGGATATGTAATAGATTTGATGTTTCGCTTGGTCGTATGCACTGATATTGCATTACGATTATGGCATTGATTTTGTATACTTAGGATACACAACGGTTTTCATATTTGGCAAAATTTTGTCGTAACTGGAGTAATTCTCATAGCAACCGCTAGAGTTGCAGTATGAAAGATTATCTTTTGAGTTTTCACGCACACCGTTGCGTTGCGATGCATTTTAGCTCATATGGGACTTTGGAGTCTTGTTATATCGACCAAATTTTCATGTTTTGAAGTTTGATCCCAGGAAATTGTTTTGAAATGAGTTAATTGGATTGAGAAAATGTTTTAAGAAAGAGCTTTAATTTAAATTCGGGGACCGAATTTCTTTAAGGGGGAGAGACTGTAATATTTTTGAAAATTAAGAATAGTTAATTATAAAATTTATTATAAAAATAATAAATTTGATAAGTTTACAAAAATGATATCGCTTATGAGATTGGGTATCAGAATCATATCCGAAAAATATAATTATTTTGATAAATATGAATAAAGTGGGTGATATCAAGAAAGTGATATTTTAATTATTTTATCATGACATTGTATTTGTCATTAAGCTAATAATAATTAAGTAATAAATTTATCATTTCATATCCTTTATGTTACATGAAATTAAATTATGATATGAAGGTTTTTACTTATTGTTATATTTTATCATGGATGGCATATATCATTATGTGTTAACACTCACACAAAACACCTCATTTCACCCTTAATTATAAGTTGACACCTCCTCTTTCTTTACTTTACACCTCCTTCTTCAAGATTCAACACCACCTCCTTGCATGAATCACTCATGCTTCATCAAGTGACACCACCTTCTTCCCCTCATGCCACCTCCACCTCTCCCTCCACACCTCATGCTTTCTCTATAAACCTCCTCACTTCATTTACACATATCACTTAGAATTTTAGTAGCTATCCCAGCTGAAAACAATTCATTCTTCAGCCCAAAACCAAGAAACTCCTAAGTATTCTTAAATCCAAGTGAAAATATCTAAGTCCCTTCATCAACTTGTGCACATCATCAAGCTTGATCTATTACCAATCCTAGATGGTTCAACATACAAATGAGGAGATGGTGTTCTACTATACACAAATATCCATAAGTATATCTTCCTATCCTTTCAAATTATTCAGTTATATTCAATTCAGTTTTTGTTTGAAATTGGATATCGTATCTTGATATGTGAGTCTCTGTTTGAATCTGTTGTAGTTTAGTTGATAAATAAACTAAGCAAACAACTACAAAATGTTATATACTAGACCTAGAATAAACCATAGGAATACGAGCCCATGACCTCAGAATTTGGCCGGCGACCTTCACAAAAATTTCGATCTTGCCGGTTTTTATAGGGAATGGGGTGTTGGAACTTTTAGGGTAACTCCATATATCTATACTAGGATATTTGGTATTGTTTAAACAAGTTAGTTTTCCAGCTATTTAAATCTGTATGCTAATATCAGTTTAGGAGTGAAACTATATATACGACACGTAGTATGTTTAGTGGTTGTGATATTTTAACTACAGAAAGTGAATCTGGAACTAATAAGTATAAACACTAGAAAAAACTAGCAAGACCAAAATTATATTGAACCAACTAGAAGACTACACTTAAAACCAGAGCCCCAAACCCACCTTAAAATTCCGGCGACGCCGGCCCCCTTAAGAGTTTGGTGTTGGTTTCTCTCCTGTGACTTTGTTTTGGTAATTTATAAGTATCTGTATTGTTTGTGTTGTCTAATTATTCATACAGTGAAATCGGAGAATGTTTTAAAAATGGTTTTGTCAAAATTCAGATATTTACGATACGAAGTTTACGTATTTCAATGTTGCAGCTGAACTGTTAATGTTTATACATTAACGACAGAATTATATTGTCGTTTTTGGGTTAAGTGTGCTGTAGGTTCTGACCTACAGTTGTTTAGCTTGTTGTTTTGGTTTCCGATATGATATTTACTTCTATGCGATTTAAATATGAATATAGCTACGATTCGAGGATCCGAGACGGAGTTGGCGATGTAGCAACATGGATTCAGCGAGCTCTTAAGTTGGTGAGTAGATTTACATCTACCGGGGAAGTCGGGTGGATGGCGTATAGTACCCCCGCAAACTTATAAATAGTATTATGATTCTAGTTAGTATAGTAGTTATTCAAGATATTGATATAGTATTGCATCTTATGTGTCCTTCATTTGCATAGAGTTCATATATAGTTTAAGTAAGACAGGTAAATAATGTTGGAACCATACGACATGGGTATGATTTGATGAGTTTGTACGAGGGATCATGCCGTACTTAAGATGATATGGATATAGTGGTATGATGAGCTATAATACAAGGATTTATACGTATTGGGAATGATGAAATTTGTGTGCCGAATACGGCCAATTCACCCTTTAACTCGTAGAGTTATATTATATTCTGTTTTAGGATGTACTACTAGTATGAGCTATATTCTGTAGGGTTCCTAGGCACACTAAGGAGGTTCCACAAGGCATCAACCATGCCAAACAAAAATTTTCCGGTGCCGAGAAACCCTAATATAGATCGTTAACTAGAAGTTAAGGCGAAAAGCAAGCAAGCAAACGACTTTGCTACTAAGTGAAACGGATTACAACCTTTATAGATCCGGTCCACCACTTCTTTAGCTCCGTGTTGACGTCCCTCCGCTGCGATCATCGGATCCCGGACTCTAGAAATGGTTTCATCGGAGAAATGATCGGGCTAGGTCATTGACTTCGAGGCCGAAGATGATCTACGTCGGGGAGACTCAAACTCAAGCTATTCCTTCACTTGGTCAAGAAATTTGTGAAGAGAACACCCTCTACTAAATGGCAAGTAGTAGAGGATGATGAATTAGGAAGGTTGCTCACTTTAAAATTGATTTTCTCACATTTTTCCTCAAGGCACCATTAGAGCTAGAAAGCTTTTCAAGGAGCTTGATGATGAAGAAGAAGAAGTGAATTATTCATCCAAATGAAAACTTATCCTCTTGAATAATTCACCCATGGTTTAGTTAAGCCCTCATGCTTAACTCATGTAAAGAATTCACTAAGGTATGTGGTTTAAGGGTTAGGTTAAAGAAATATCAAGAGAATTGACAAAAAGAGTGGACTTTGTCAAAGTTTCTCCAAGCTTCTTCAAGCTTGACAACTTTGACTAAGTTTAACTCATTTGTTAATCTTAAGATAATCCAATAACCCTAATCTTAACCCTAATCTTAGTATAAGTCTCATACACCCATCTTGTGTGTATCATCAAGCATGATACATACATGTACACTTGCATATATCACATATAAACAATGTGCACATCTAGTGAGAAAATAAATCTTAATTGAGCTAATATTAGTTAATGTAATGTAATATATCAAATATATAATTATACATTAAATTATTAAATCAACTCTTGATTTAATAATCCGGCTATAACCGACTAATATCAAAAGTAACAACTTACCGAATCAACACTTGATCCGATAACCCGGCTATATCCATACAACCGATGAATGTCACAAATCGCGAGAATCGAATACGGTATCTCATATCGTATCAATCTCGGTCCCGCACATATCACATATGCGCTCCTACTCCGTTTCACTTGAGCCAGGAAACCCCTGTGTAGGACTCTAAAGACTTGTCAATACGCCGGCAGCAGGTGATGATCATATCAAACACCCACAATCCGCAAGCGGTCTGCTAAACGTAACGGCCACCCGGGTATTGAGCGATCAGAAGATCAACGAGCAAGCCCGCTCACACTCCTGTGAATCCAACGAGTAACACTACCGTACAGTCCGGTCTGTTCGTTTGATATGTCGCATATCTCGTCTAGGGGTGGTAAACGTCAGACCCCAATAACTCGATAAGTCGTGTCGATATGAGGCTCATAATGGGTCGAGAAACTGCTGGTAGCACTTACCAGTAAATCCCTAAAGCAGCCTTGGCCAAGGACTTCCTGTTATAGCCAATCGAGCACTGCGCAACATCAACTCCCTATACCGGGAGAGACGAAACCCCTCCTATCGCTCATTGCCTCCATGTGATTCGGGACTGTACCCAAAAGCCACCTTTTTGCACGCCCTCTTGGACGTGGTATGATGGAAATCAAAGCACAGTGGGAATCACACAAGACTCTATGACGATCTCGGGTCTACAGACTACCCTGTACCAGTGTCACCAGAGAACTGCCATCTGACGTAAGGTATAATACCAGCTGGGAGTTCTCGGCGAGTCCATCCAGTGTACCCAGTCTCCACTGAGCACCCGTATATCATCTCTGATGTCAAACACTAATGGATATGGGATCATCCATCGCCCATCTGTTTGGGTCGAAAAGGTATACGCTAGTCTACACTGGTATATCGATGCCCTGTCTCGATACACCCACGACTAGGGACCTTGAAGGATGTACTTATGGACTACCATGTCCCCACTAGTATGATCCGCATCATAGTCCAGGTAGTCAAGTACACATCCTAAGGGCTTTACCAACATGTAACAGAGAGACAATCAGTGTACACGTTAAGGTAAAGAGTAACCAGATAGCATACTATCATATCGAGCAAGAAAGTCATCCCTATATATGTCCAAGCATCCACTACAATATACATCCTATGTATAGTAATGGCCTATAGGGCATACATATAACTAACATATTCTTTCAAAACTACGATTCATTGTCCTCTAAATAAAAGTACTAGGATGCATGCCAGTTTCTGAAACAGATATTTATTTTAAATCTAGGGCAGTTTCCTTCTTTCAAACTCAACGTTTCGATCATTTCTAAAGACGATGGTATAGCTCGTAGTAAGTAATTACAATAGTTACGTTTAGATTAACTTACATGTTGCATTATATTATCCTTATTATATGTTTCTGTGTCATGCACACTCTGATAGAACACTGCACAAATACCAATGAGTACTATGCCGCACAAGCATGCGAATATATGATACACTACACCTCATTGGTACTGCCATGTCACTATAGAACCGTGCTGTTATATATGTATAAAATAATAAATAGATTGTTACACCGTAGAACACTTACCCAAATACTAATGATTGCCATGTTGCACGAGCACAGACGCGTATGTTACACTACACATCATTAGTAGTACCATGACACAGTAGAATTGAAATTTATATTTATGTGATATAATTACGTAGTCTTCTTTATTCCTGTTATAAGTTACGAATATTGATACTATAGATGCTGTATTTGATTCGTATGGATTTTCTTGATATTTTACTCCTGATGATATATATATCGGTGGTATGGGACACTGTTATATATGTATATATATAATATATCATCAATACAATCTATGCAAGTTTTTTATTCCTCACTTGATATTTTTATATGATGAGTAAACGTCCACCATGAGATTTGTATTTTCTGATTTGATATCCGAACCGAGTCGGGGGGCATACGGTTGCGGATTTGTATGTTATCCAGACTGAGTCGGGGGGCATACAGTTGGATACACAGTGGACCCGGTCGAGACCGAGGGGCAGGATAGCCGCATTATAGGCGGGGAGCCTAACATGGTGACTCGATTCCAGAGATAGAAATGAGCATGGCAGATATCCAGGGGATACTGACCGGGGTTCGTTTGGGCGCGGCGGATATCCAGGGGATATTGATCGTAGCCAGGATATCGGGTGGCGATCATCTGTTGAGATGGTGTCGACGGTATCTGCATTTAGGTGTCGATGTTGGACACGAGAGATTTCGGATTTCGATGCCGATGCTGGACATCTCGTAAGTGCACGGCGGCGCCCCGGCCGTCAATCCGATGCCGGAATGCGGAAGCGGTGAATAACTTTAAATTTTGCGGACTTTGCAAACCGGCACCACCGCGCACTTTAACCGGATCGAACCATTAACTAGTCTAAGCTATCTACAAGAATGGGAATAGAGATATACCGACGATCCAAGTCCTCCGGTCTTCTCGTCATGGTCCCGATCTCCTGCGGAAAAGTCCCGTCTCCTCCTTGTCGCCGGAAGTGCACCACATCGCCTACTTTGTTTACGGGCTCCCACCTCAATGCCGAGGCAACTCGGGCACGAAGCCGGCTACTCGACGTGCCCAAGAATCGCTGTAGAATGTGTAGTAGAAGAAGTCTCATTTTTGGGGTTGTGGAGTTGCCATTTGTGGAGGAGAAGAGAGCTTGGAGAGAGGTGGGAAAAATGTAGCATACAAAGAGAATGAGAATCCCAATTTTTCCCCCACCACAAGAAAATGAATCCCATTCCACCTTTTGGAAATTGGCCGGCCCCCCCTTTTTCAAGATTGATTGGAGAGAGAAAAACAAGGTCAAGAGGGTGGTTGGATAGCAATGATGCAAGCAAGAGATGATGAAAGAAAAACCAATGATCACAAGAAAACCCTCACTCCAACACCACCATCATCAACAACCATGATGGTTACATAAAGTCAAGCCATCATGAAGATATGAAGTCAAATGATGGGACAAGTATCATGACATGATAATATACAAAGACCCCCTCCATAAATGCTTATTTACAACAATGCAAATAAACCCTCCTCCACCAATCTTCGGCCAATGAACGGAACAATGGAAATTGGCCGAAACGGAAAGCAAACTAGCAACTCCAGAAAACTGGTCCCGTAATAAATTACAGGAAAACCCCGATACTGTGTATACACACCCGCATCTGTATTTCGACCGAAATACAGATGCAATGAGACAAAACACTACACTGTACTATACAAGGATCCGGCTTATACCAAAGCCGGCCAGTAATATCTGTTCGATCCTGATCCGTGCAATACCGCACGTATCTGATCGAACCCTGCCATATAACCATACGGCCTATAGTACAAACCGTCCGATCCTGATCCGTGCAATACCGCACGTATCTGATCGGACCCTGCCATATCTCCATACGGCCTCTACAACCTTTCGCCCGAAAGCTGAGTAACTGAAATGTGGGGGACTCTAAAGACTCATCAACACCTCGGTTGTGGATTTAACCACTAGCACGTCAGAGGTATAAGCCAATACGTAACGGGCTACCAGGTATTGACTAAAAAGGACGTCGATGAGCGAACTCATCCTGACACCCTACTGAGCCTGTCAGTGACAATATCCGTGCAGTCCGGTCCGTTCGTCTATGAGCATCGCATGGCGGGCCTAGGGGGTTGGTAAAAGTCAGACCCCCAAAAGCGGTACAAGTCGTGTCGAAGTGTAGCCCAGAACACCCCGAGATACTACTGGAATACCTACCAGTAAATCTCCTTGCCTTGGCCAAGGACTTTGTGTAATGGCTCTCCTAGACACAGCACGACCTCACCCCCAATACCGGGAGAGACGAACCCCTGAAGATACGCTCACTGCCTCCATGTGGCTCGGGACTGTACCCAACTAAAACCTGTTTGCACGACTCCTTTGAGCCGTGGTAGGGTAGTAATCAAAGTACAGTGGGAACTCACACGAGACAAATGATGATCCCCAGGTCGATGAACTAACCTGCACACATGTCACCAGGGAACTGCCATCTGACGTCTGGTATATGACCAACTAGCATGTTCCCGGCGAGTCCTGTCCGGTGTACTCATAACCCAATGAGCACCTGTATACATCTTAGGTGATCCAACTGACACCAGTGGCTTGTGAGACCGGCCACCGCCCCTCGTCGGGGTCTCGACTGTATACACTAGTCTACTAATGGAGTATCGATGCCCAGTCTCGAAACTCCCACGACTAGGGACCTTTTAAGGATATGCTTGTAGACCCCCAGCTCCCACTTATATGATCGCCCTCATACTGCTGGTGGTCAAGCAAGAATCCTAGGGGCTCTATCAACGTGTAATAGCGACATGTCAGGTCACTTAAAGCAGTACACGATGATAAAGGTAAACCAGATAGCATACTATCATCTCGAGTAAGACTGTCCTACCGGGATAGGTCCTCCCTCAATCATTACAATCACGTACCTGTGACCTAATAATTGACTCTGAGGGCACTATCTCCAACAATCTCCCACTTGCACTCAAGGCTAATTATTGCGATGTCGCATACTCACAGCCCGTGTGATACCGAACATCCAACTCCTCTACTAGTCAGTCTCACAAAGCTCGTTTGCGAAACTATTGCGTTCGAGGAATAGCCTCAGTGAGTGGATCCGCTTAGTTGTTTCTTTCTATGTCTCTCTATATCTCAAGTTCGCGGAGAAACCCATCTCCCGAAATGAGCAATACCTGTCTTAGAATGTGTCTGGATGTCTGATGGGACCTAGCTCATAAATGAACTCCAAATCCAAACTTCTTAGACTGTATCGTCAACTGAACTTAATCAGTATCCTGCGCGCTATGCCTCCCTCAGTATTGCCTTAGACCACCTGTCCAAAATACTGCCCCTCATGAGAAGGAAAACTATAACTCTGACAACCTCCTTGTCGTCCATGTCACCTTGGAAGCCTGGAATGATAACTGTCTCCTGAATGAGGCTGTCGTTATCATCTCCCTAGAACATCCACTTATGTTCTAAAACTGCTTCCGACTGTTTCTCCAGGAATGGATTAATGTCAACTTATTGCATCTAGTGCAAGAACAACATCTGGTGTGGTACTTGACATCTCATGATTGACTCAATTGCCTAAGCAAGTGATCTGCCAATCATGCACGTCCCTCTCCCCTTTAGTCTGTATGACACCTTTGGAGAGGGTGACTCCATTACCTGCAGGTACACTACCGTGCTAGGAGTCGTCCATCCTAAATACTCTTAGAATGCTGTCAAGTACCCTGATTGGGAAACCACCCAAATCTAGATCTAAAACCATAGATCTAGTAACCAGTATGTCTGATATAATACCCAATTCCTATGTGGAGAAACTACTGTGTGACGACCAAAGTATGACCGATCGTAGTGTAGGAGTTTCTTTTCCTACTCTGTGTATATCATCCAAATACCAGGATATCACACCCAACTACCTTCTCAACAGATCAATCCCCTATTCTGATGAAGTCAAACCCATGACTGTCACGTCAGAAATAGATGATCTTTCTCCGCTACATCTGCTCTAGTCTATAAATAGACATAAGCAACCTGTCCACCAATGCGTCCGCTGCTCCCACTGACTACGACAACCCTCTGGCAGAGTCATATAGACGTACACTTCTAAAACTAGTTTTAGAACGACGCTATATTCATCCTCCCGCCGGGTCTCGTAACCTGGAACAACAGCAATGGCAATTGTGGGTAAACAAGAACTTCCCTGTCACCGTCCTTGAGGCCACCGTAGTGCCTCTCGGGTGCCTGAAGTTACCCACCTTATCTGCGGAGTGGCCAATGGAATGTCAATCCAGATTGAATCTTTAGGCTCCTTATCAAATCTTCAGTAATCGTTTGTGGTTCTGGAATCACTTCCAGTTCTACCATACTCCCACTACTGTTTTTCTGAAAAAATCCATTTTTAATTTAAAACTGTGGCGAGTCAAGAACAATATTGCTATTGATCTTCCAGATGGTAGAAAGTCAACCCACGTCATAGCCTGGGTCAACCCACAAACAGCCATTACAGAAACGTGCCTTGAGTTGTCCAGTGTCTGGTTTTAATCATAAACCGGACAACTCCCCGTACCTTAACATCGTTAAGATATGAACTGTTCTATATCCAATATAGAAAACAGAGGCACTGATTTAATTGAACCAGATTCAAATCATGCAGCTGTCCCCAGCGCATGTCAACTAAATGGAAGGAGGCCGATCAGCGTTACTCAACTTAGGAATACTTCCAATTATGAGTAACCTGAAAGAGAAGCAAGATCTCTTTATCATTACTATCAACTGAATACTATACACAAGTATCTACATCTTCGATCTCTTTGAAGAATCCCGATACTTGCTACACCTGGTTCTCTACTCTATTCAAATACCTATAACTTCTCAAAATTCGGACCCTGTGTTTCCACGAAACACTTGTCTAAAAACTAGAGAAGTCATAAGTAAACCGAATATAGTACGAGGACCAACCCCTCTGTCCTAATGGACCCTGGACAACATACAATACTTTGTATAAGTCCCTTGAGTCTGATAACTCATTCACTGTGTGTTGTAGGTTGAAATCTGTACTTATGGTTAAGAAGAATTACACCGCTGTTTAATGCTCCTTACCTAACCATCCACTGATATAGGTAAATGTCGTAGACATAATTTCAAAAAGGTATATCTCACTCTATGAAAATAGACGTACAGATATATCAATTTGAAATTGGTGCATAACATCGGATATTCAAAACCAAATATTTGCCGACCGGCAAACAGCCCAGGTGATTTCCTCAAATATCACCGATTACAACGAATCCCGATATAATGAGGATAATCACCCAATTCCCAATAACTTACTCCCACTCATCATCTGTAAAACCATACAGATGTGAGAATCGTACCTGGTAAATACATACCCTGGAGTAAGTATCTAATCGGGAAATCAGTTTTCCTTTAACATTACACAGTGAAACTGAAACATTGAAATGTTCCGATGGGGTATTCTGGTATTCCTAGTAATGCCTCTTCCAGATTCACGACTGTAACCGTATAGTTCTTTGCCACCTCTCCAAATCCCTTCATATGTCTTTAGTCTTTACCTTCTGCACGCCCTTTTAGGCCAAATGGTTTTCTTCCTTCCCTACCGTTCGGCACCAGCCTATGGTTTGGAAGAAGACTATCCAATAAGCATAATGGGTGTACTGTCCCAATCCTAGGAACACTTGCAATGCAAGAGAAGGTGAAGATAAAAGACACCTGAATAAATCTTATTCCTATTTCTCCTGGACCAGAATCCATCCCCGAACTGGAACAAGTTCCATTCGAGTTCGTATATAACCATACGATGGAGTATCCAAATAAACTGTGGATCTTCGTAGTGATACGAAGTGTCCTGGAGAAATACAAAGGTGATGTGGGAGTGGTAACGAAATATTTGGTTTGGTCGTGAATATCTGTTGCAATTTACTTTGCCCTCTTACTAATCCCTTGCTTTGTCTGAACTTAATACCTTCTGTACACCATCGTTAGGCTAATTGGTTTTCTTCATTCCCTACCGGTCGGCACCAGCCTAAGGTTTGGAAGAAGACTATCCAATTTGCGTAATAGGTGTACTATCTCCTAAACCAAGGAGTACTCGCAACCTGAGAGAAGGTAAAAGGAGAAGACAACTGAATAATCCTATCCGTTTTCTCCAGAACCAGAAACCATCCTCGAATTCCTTCGAGTTCGTATCTAACCATACGATGGTTTTGTCCAATGGAAGTGGACGTTCGTAGTAATACGGGGTGTCCTGGAGAAAAAGGGTAAAAGTAGGAGTGGCAATGAGGTCTGCAACTCTGACAATCCAAAAGCCGGTGTTTAAGAAGGTTCGGTCAACTTGGTCACTGAGTCAAAGTCTTAGGGTCGGGTCAAATGGTCGCTGCCAAAGAGAGAGAGAAAAGAAACACTTAGCGTGCACTCTAACCTAGATCAGAATGGTCACCAATTTATCTAATCTGGAAACCTCCCACTGTACCTCAAATTCTCCTCCAAACCTGAAAGAAGAATTAGTCGGGGTTACCCGAGGAGTAAACTAACTCATCAGTGGGAATCGGGATCCAACTATCATCGCATGACAACGTGACGGAATCCGCTCACGGTATCACACTCCAGAAGGTATGCGCATATCTGGCAAGTTTCAGTTCTTTTGAAACTCCCGATGTGATTTCTGCCCCATGCTCTTATGACCTTGGCGAAGGTCAACAAATCATAAGTCACATGTCAAGTTCTACCCGTCATTATCCAGGTTAATTTGAATCCACCCGTACAAGCCCTTGACGAAGGTCAACAAGGCTATACGACTGTCCCAAACCAACGCATCTATCTATGCAACAGAAAGGTAACAAGCAGCTACCATACACTATGCCTTGACGAAGGTCAACAAACATAGCATGAATACTACGTGCTACCCGTCTGAAACGACGGAGGGCTACGAATGGTTTCTGGCGAAAACCTTTAACGTAATGAACTTGATATCGTTGAAGGAACGGATAGCTTTTTGAAAATATAGTGACGAAAACCGTTGCTAAAGAGGTCACTCCCGGTGAAGGGATCTCGGCTCTTTCCCCGTAGAATGGGGTGCAGGATATTCCAAATGAATACCACGGTGCAAAGCAAAAGTAATCGGCTATAGTGAAGTTAATGCCCTGACGCAAACTTATTGTCCAAGGGGTCACTCCCGGTGAAGGGATCTCGGCCCTTGCCTCGTCGACTGAGGTGCTGGATATTCATAACCGAATATCACTATGCAAAACAAAAGTGAACGTCCTTGCAATAACAGATTTTTGAAAAGTGTTCCAACAACATCAGATTAGGTTTGTTTTTAACTTTGCATTGATCCGAATCAATGCAGTCCCATCAATTGATCACACCAAAAAGAACGAAAATATACTGATGTACGTATATGCCATCCGCATTCGCCACTGGGTCCCGTCATTACCCGTTAGGTTAGCTAACTAACGACAGAGCGGGGACTGGACTAGCGCGGATGTAAAACATATACAACATCTACTAATATATATACCAATATATTATATTCGCTCAAGGCGTGATAGAAATGCAACATCACAGAAATGTACAGCATCACAGAACAATACAGATATCTGGGATCCCCGGGTTTCACAGAGCCACTACTGAAACCCGACGTTCCCCTGGTCGTGTGGATAGCCTGTGCAATGAAATCCTAGACCCCTACGGGCGCGGCAAGTCACCCGCCAAAACCTGAAGCGAGGCAGCCCCCTTCAGCGCCGTGAATGGACCACCCAGCACTTCACGGAATCCGGCAACTTGGGCACCCCTCCTGGGTCAAACCTGTACCCCCTACGAGTGCGGCGAATAGCCTGCCAATCCTAGAGTGAAGCCCCCTCCGTCCCAATGCCATGAGATGCGGGCTTGCTGCCCTCTAGAACCCGGCTATCCGTGCACCCCTCCGCGGGGTATCCTAGTACAGAAAGTAAAATATACATACAACGGGTACATCGACCGCAACCAGGTCGTGCCCCAAAAGAATAATACAATCCGGCAGTGACGGCAGTCCACAAGTCGGACGCTCGCCCCGCATTATCAAATGTACATAATACAACAGCACAGTACTAGCATTGCATCCAGGCTATCCCCCACGACCGATCCGCAACATCACAGCAAAAACAGAACATCAACGTGAAAGTCACGTTCGCAAATCCGTCTAACCGGGCTATAGCAGTTAGACCGGATTTACCGATCGAGTGACATTCACGGTCGCAGATATAATGTAAGTACTGTGAGAAATGTGTTTAAAATATCCGACCGATCGAATATTAACAAGTGGGCCCCAAAACAAAACTGTAGCAGTTACAGAAAATATGGGCCCAATTTTAATGTTCCAAAACCCCTGAAATAAACCCAGAAGGCATCTGTAAAAATTTGGTGATGTGACGTGCACAGTGCACCGCGGAAGGGCGGCAAATATGGTGTTTCCGCGGCGGTTCCGCGCTCACACTGTAGCGTTACATCGTCGAATTTTTACAGAACTCTTATATTTTCTCGTACATCAATATTTTACAACCTGAAAAATTTTTGGAGACTGAAAAATTTCAACAGAAACTGTCGTGGGTGTATTTGGGTTTTCGGACATTTCGATCGATCGGAACTGAAAAACACATTACACAAAGCTAGACTAAGTTAATGGGGAGGCTCTGATACCACTGTAAGTGCACGGCGGCGCCCCGGCCGTCAATCCGACGCCGGAATGCGGAAGCGGTGAATAACTTTAAATTTTGCGGACTTTGCAAACCGGCACCACCGCGCACTTTAACCGGATCGAACCATTAACTAGTCTAAGCTATCTACAAGAATGGGAATAGAGATATACCGACGATCCAAGTCCTCCGGTCTTCTCGTCATGGTCCCGATCTCCTGCGGAAAAGTCCCGTCTCCTCCTTGTCGCCGGAAGTGCACCACATCGCCTACTTTGTTTACGGGCTCCCACCTCAATGCCGAGGCAACTCGGGCACGAAGCCGGCTACTCGACGTGCCCAAGAATCGCTGTAGAATGTGTAGTAGAAGAAGTCTCATTTTTGGGGTTGTGGAGTTGCCATTTGTGGAGGAGAAGAGAGCTTGGAGAGAGGTGGGAAAAATGTAGCATACAAAGAGAATGAGAATCCCAATTTTTCCCCCACCATAAGAAAATGAATCCCATTCCACCTTTTGGAAATTGGCCGGCCCCCCCCTTTCTCAAGATTGATTGGAGAGAGAAAAACAAGGTCAAGAGGGTGGTTGGATAGCAATGATGCAAGCAAGAGATGATGAAAGAAAAACCAATGATCACAAGAAAACCCTCACTCCAACACCACCATCATCAACAACCATGATGGTTACATAAAGTCAAGCCATCATGAAGATATGAAGTCAAATGATGGGACAAGTATCATGACATGATAATATACAAAGACCCCCTCCATAAATGCTTATTTGCAACAATGCAAATAAACCCTCCTCCACCAATCTTCGGCCAATGAACGGAACAATGGAAATTGGCCGAAACGGAAAGCAAACTGGCAACTCCAGAAAACTGGTCCCGTAATAAATTACAGGAAAACCCCGATATTGTGTATACACACCCGCATCTGTATTTCGACCGAAATACAGATGCAATGAGACAAAACACTATACTGTACTATACAAGGATCCGGCTTATACCAAAGCCGGCCAGTAATATCTGTTCGATCCTGATCCGTGCAATACCGCACGTATCTGATCGAACCCTGCCATATAACCATACGGCCTATAGTACAAACCGTCCGATCCTGATCCGTGCAATACCGCACGTATCTGATCGGACCCTGCCATATCTCCATACGGCCTCTACAACCTTTCGCCCGAAAGCTGAGTAACTGAAATGTGGGGGACTCTAAAGACTCATCAACACCTCGGTTGTGGATTTAACCACTAGCACGTCAGAGGTATAAGCCAATACGTAACGGGCTACCAGGTATTGACTAAAAAGGACGTCGATGAGCGAACTCATCCTGACACCCTACTGAGCCTGTCAGTGACAATATCCGTGCAGTCCGGTCCGTTCGTCTATGAGCATCGCATGGCGGGCCTAGGGGGTTGGTAAAAGTCAGACCCCCAAAAGCGGTACAAGTCGTGTCGGAGTGTAGCCCAGAACACCCTGAGATACTACTGGAATACCTACCAGTAAATCTCCTTGCCTTGGCCAAGGACTTTGTGTAATGGCTCTCCTAGACACAGCACGACCTCACCCCCAATACCGGGAGAGACGAACCCCTGAAGATACGCTCACTGCCTCCATGTGGCTCGGGACTGTACCCAACTAAAACCTGTTTGCACGACTCCTTTGAGCCGTGGTAGGGTAGTAATCAAAGTACAGTGGGAACTCACACGAGACAAATGACGATCCCCAGGTCGATGAACTAACCTGCACACATGTCACCAGGGAACTGCCATCTGACGTCTGGTATATGACCAACTAGCATGTTCCCGGCGAGTCCTGTCCGGTGTACTCATAACCCAATGAGCACCTGTATACATCTTAGGTGATCCAACTGACACCAGTGGCTTGTGAGACCGGCCACCGCCCCTCGTCAGGGTCTCGACTGTATACACTAGTCTACTAATGGAGTATCGATGCCCAGTCTCGAAACTCCCACGACTAGGGACCTTTTAAGGATATGCTTGTAGACCCCCAGCTCCCACTTATATGATCGCCCTCATACTGCTGGTGGTCAAGCAAGAATCCTAGGGGCTCTATCAACGTGTAATAGCGACATGTCAGGTCACTTAAAGCAGTACACGATGATAAAGGTAAACCAGATAGCATACTATCATCTCGAGTAAGACTGTCCTACCGGGATAGGTCCTCCCTCAATCATTACAATCACGTACCTGTGACCTAATAATTGACTCTGAGGGCACTATCTCCAACACATCTTTATATATAGCTTGATATGATCATTATCATGAGGTACACAGTTAGATGTCATTTATTGGATTCGACCAGGACTGATCCGGGGGACAGTACCTGCATATATTTGTACAGACATGCATAGACAAAAAAGGACTTCCAACACGGATTATAGATTCATGATTTTGACTCATATGACATTGAGATAGTATACTTGGGATTGCATGATAGTTGGTATTGCACCTTTGCATATCATATAGTATATCGATACAGATTATGATAGTACTATACTTATGACTTAGATATCGTCATGCATTCGATTTCTACCTTTAGATGTTCTTTTATTCACTGAGTTGGCAACTCATCCCCGTTGTGCCATAGTTTCTTGCAGGTTTTACCGCTTGGATTATCAGCGGCTTGGGCACACGTTCTTTTCGAGGATTGATTGGTAAGTGAGTTATTATCGTATCATACTCGCTCTTGATTATTCATATTCTTTTGTATCTAGTGGAAACTCCATCAACTTAGAAATGATATATTATGGACTTAGAAGCGAGGATTAAAGTTGTGTCTTGGGTTGTCGTACTCTTTAGAGCCGACTTCTGATATAGACTGTTTGGCTATTCCGTCTTTTGGATATGAAGTTTAGCTCCAGTTGGGATGCTATTTTATTGTGGTAGTTGTATCAGGTTTTTATATGAAATTTTCAAAGGAGGTGCTGTCAGCTTTTTTTTAAAAATGTCATAGATGCTTTTCAAACATACTTAGTTAAATTCATATTTTATTTAAACCGATTCTATCTGATGACTATTTTAAACTCACCTCAAATATTTTCAAAATGGTTTAGATTCCGGGTTTCGGCTTACTTGAACCGCGTCGACGTCTTTAGATGTCATGTGATTTAGGTGCCGGTCACGTGCCACATTTGGGTCGTGACACTAACCGAACACAGCGTGCCATCGATTCCTAATACCAGGAGAGATGAATCCCTGACAATCTCTTACTGCCTCCATATGGATGAGTACTGTACCCAACTAAAACCTTTTTGCATGATTTATTTGAGCTGTGGTAGGGTAATAATCTAAATACAGTAGGATCTCATACGAGAAAAATGACGATCTCATGTCAAAGGACTAATCTGTACTCATGCCACTAGAGAACAGTTATCTAATGATAGGTATAATACCATTTCGATGTTCTCAACGAGTCCGTCCAGTGTACTCACCTCTAGTAAGCATCTATATACTATTTTAGGTGACAAAACACTAATGGCTTGTGAGAATGGCCACCGCCCCTCGTCGTGGTCTAGAAACGTATACACTAGTCTACTCCGGAATATAGATGCCCAGTCTCGATATTCCCTCGACCAGAGACATTTAAGGATGCACTTATGGACTACCCAGCTCTCACGTATATGATCGCTATCATAATACTGGTGTTCCCGCCAAAAAATTCTGCGCAAAAAGAGCCTAAGGTATCAAATGGCAGCGATACGCTTAAGAAAATAAGAACCAGTATTTTCCGGGCTATATTTTGACAAACTCCCGAATGAAAACAGCTAAATTTTGATGGTATCAAAAGTGCCTCGAAAAATCCTTCGATTTGATATATTATGGGCCTCATAATTCATCCGGGATCAAAAGTTATGAGGCATCACGTGCCTACACGTGATCGGGGGTCACGTGCCAACACGTGATGGTTTCCTGAAGACTCTGAAATAATAAGAATTAAATTCTGATCAAAAGAGGTCATGTGCCCACACGTGATGGGCCTATAAACCCACTGAAAGGGATTAAAAGATATTATAAAACAGCAAGGAATACCCCAATGGGGCATCACGTGCCCACACGTGACCAGAGGTCACGTGCGGACACGTGATGGGTTCCTAAGCTCTCTGATTAATAGAATTAAATTCTAATTAAATAATCAAACAGTGGGGTCACGTGCCAACACGCGATAGGCATTTAAACTTTCTGAACTAATAGTATTAAATTCTAAATTAATGGAAATCCAAAACCCTAATATTTCCTTAGATCTTTCCAAACAAAAGATTGCGCTCTGTAAAGTAGAGCACCGTTAGATTAAAAATCCCGTGGTGATTAAAAATCACCAATTTATAGGAATATTTTATACAACAAAAGATTTCTCTAAAATTTGCCATGAATAACGGATAAAATATCTTTTGGATTAAAAATCCAATGGTGAATAAAATTCACTGGATGTTCTAAAATATTATGTTGGTTACAAAATCAATTGAAATCTTTCAATGAAAGATTGACTAAACAAATTGATTCTTTTCTTTCTCCTATAAATAGAAGCCAAGAAGAGAAGAGAAAGGATCTTAGAATTTTTTTAGAAAATACAACAACAGAGAGAAAAAAGAGAGGAGAATTTAATTCTCAAGAGAGAAAAGAAAATTTCTTCAGAAGAGAAAAGAAAGAAACCCTAGGTGAGAAAGGGGAAAGAGATCTAAACTCCATAAGAAAAAGAGAATTTAATTCTCAAATTAAGAGTTTAACTCTTCTAAATAAGAACTTAGTTCTTCTTTTGGTTGAAGATTTGCAGAAGCAGATTTCCCCACAAGTTGAGAATTTAATTCTCATCGGAGAGATTCTGCCATGCAGATCCAAAACCTAGAGGGATGATTGAGTTTAGGGAATTTAATTCCCCCAAATTCATAGGAATTTAATTCTTCCAGATGAAACTAGGGTTTAACCCTATATGAGAATTTAATTCTCCCAAATTCATAGGAATTTAATTCCCCCAGATGAAACTAGGGTTTAACCATATATGAGAATTTAATTCTTCCAAATACACAGGAATTTAATTCCTCTAAACAGAACTAGGGTTTAACCCTATTAAAGAATTTAATTCTTAAAAAAAGGAGACTTAAAGCTCTCCATGCACATAAAGATCAAAGTATCCAACGTGATCACGTGGTGACATGTGACCCTTCATCCCAACGAATGAAAAAGAACGAACAAGACTAAGTCACGTGCCCCCACGTGACCCTTAAACAAAACCCTCAAAATAAAAGAGAACAAAGCCAAAGGCAGTACTGATTATGGGCGCCCTTACGTGTCCCCACGTGACCCCTAACAAATACTTTTAATATCCAATGCATGGATACCCATCACGTGCCCACACGTGATGGCCGAAAAGACCAAGTGTTCAACACTTATTTAAAAGGGAACCCTTAAAAACAATAAAGGCAATTTCTCTTTTGGGGTATATCACGTGCTCCCACGTGATCCTTAAAAAGCTCCTCAGAGCAAAGGGGAAAAGAGCCAGGGCAGTTTCTCTTTTGGTATATCACGTGCTCCCACGTGACCCCTAATAAACACTTCAATATCCAAATTATGGATACCCATCACGTGCCCACATGTGATGGTCATAAAGGCCAAGTGTTTAACACTTATATTCTGGGAATAAAATAACAGAGGCAAGGCCCAATCTTCAGGCGCATCACGTGACCCTACATGAGCGCTTCAGTCTTAGTGTTTAACACTATATTTTTGATGCATCATGTACGAGCACGTGAGCGCCGAATATACTCTAGTGTTTAACACTATATCCAAACCAATCTTAGCCTAAACTAGTTAAGTTTTCCAGAGGCAAGATCTCCTGAAACTGAACTCCAACCATACTCTTGACATTCAAAATAATTCCCAGAACCCTTTCAATCAACTTTGGTTCGAGGGTACATCTCTTCACACCTCTGATACATGTCGTTGTAATTCTTCAACGTCTTCAGAGAGGTGGTGGGTCCCAATGGCCAATAACTACCTGGTGCATTTCCAAACCCATTTGCATCTGAACATGGACCGCAATGTCCCTAAACTAAACAATAGAGCCCAAATGCTCTTTTGTTGGATCTAAATGATCCTGTTAAGTAGATCTTAGTCTAAAATTAGACTAACGTATCCTTAACAAACATTTATGTTGATCTTGATCTCAAACGAGATTAACGATCCTTAAATCAATCCAACTATGGATCTCTCAACCAACATTGGTTCAAGGGTACATCTCTTCACTCCTCTGATATATGTCGTTGTAATCCTTCAACGTCTTCAGAGAGGTGACGGGTCCCGATAACCAGCAAATCCTACAGACTATGATGTCTCTAAACTCGGACTGTGGGGTCCTTTAAACTCACGGACTATGATGTACTTAACCTCGGACTGTGGGGTCCCTTTAAACCCATGGACTATGATGTCCTTAACCTTGGACCGTAATGTCCTTAAACTAATCGACCGCAATGTCCCTAAACTAAACAATAGAGCCCAAATGCTCTCTTGTTGGATCTTAACGATCCCTTTAAGTAGATCTTAGTCTAAAATTAGATTAACGTATCCTTAACTAACGTTTAAGTTGATCTTAGTCCCAAATGAGACTAACGTATCTTTAAACCCAAACCAAAACTCAAATCTAAGAAAATACGGATTTGGACTAATCCACGCCCTACGGGCGACAACATAAATTAGTCTCCGTATACAATCTACAGGTAACCAAAAATAAAACAAACATCCATGACACAAAGTGACCATCTGGAGAAGGAGAAAGTGGTTACCGCGACGCGGTAGCGTAATTAACTGCAGGGGCTTGCGCCTGCAGGGAAGAGCATCCCCACAATCAAAAACCCCTCATCATGAGGGGGAATCTGACGAAGTCTGCTACATCGGCCGCATCCGTTTAAACCTTCGATACATGGTGCCATAAATCAACTTGGTATCTTCGGAGAGGTGGACGGATAGCACCAATTAGCATCTGCCCTCGAAATTCAGGCCTGACATCTCAACGTTCCGACCGCGTCTTTCGGCGGAGAACAACTGGTAGTCAAGCAAGAATCCTACGGGCTTCATCATTATGTATTAGCAACACGTAATAACAAGTAAAACGTATACACATCAATAATAAAGACAAACCAGATAGCATACTATCATCTTAAGTAAAATTGTTCTACGTGTATTGGTCTTCCCTTAATTATCATAATCGTCTACCTGCAATTACAATAATTGCCTTGAGGGCACTATATCCAACAATCTCCTACTTTCTTTGAGGCCATTACTGTACATACGATGTATATTGTAGTGGATGCTTGGACATATATAGGGAGGACTTTCTTGCTCGACATGATAATACGTTATCTAGTTGCTCTTTATCTTAACATGTACTCTGATTGTCTCTATGTTACATGTTGATAAAGCCCTTAGGATGAGTACTTGACTAGCAGGACTATGATGCAGATCATACTAGTAGGGACAGTGTAGTCGCTAAGTACATCCTTCAAATGTTCCTAGTCGTGGGAGTACCGAGATAGGGCATCGATACTCTAGAGTAGACTAGCATATGCGCTTCTTGACCCATATGATGGGCGATGGATGATCTCATATCCATTGGTGTTTGACATTAGAGAAGGTATACGGTGCTCAGTGGAGATTGGGTACACTGGACGGACTCGCCGAGAACTCCCAAATAGTATTATACCTCACGTCAGATGGCAGTTCTGTCATGCCCCGAAAGTACGGAACATGATCGGCACTCAGACTATGAACGTTTCGAGGCGTACGTGCTCTAAGTAAGCCGAACCCAGAAATCCAAACCAAGAAAAGTAGTGGAGTGTAGGAAAAACCATTTTAAATCAACCAGTTGCAACATAATATACAACGCCTAAAAGCGAGAATCATAACAGAAAGGAAACTCAAACAGCATGAAGTCCATAGAAATATAACGTGCGATGATCGCACGCTTTTGGCGTGTCGGATGTTCAAAGTTCTAAAGTTATAACCGCGATCAGGACGGTGTCGCTATGCAGCTAGCCGGTTGAGCACGGGTCGATCCACAGGGAGATGGTTGTATGTCCGTTCGAGTCTTAGACGAGTCAATAAAGAATGCGTATATGTTTGTTCAAATTTATCCTAAGTGTTATATGCAAGTATAAAGTTGTTAAGAAAAAGATACGAAAATGTAAGCTAAGGAAATCCGCACTCAAAACCTTTGAGCCGAGTCTTGACCAATTGAAGCTAGAGCAATCGGCAACAACGTGGATTAGGGGATTTAAGCACGGTATTCGTGGAATCCGGCTTATTTACCCTTGTCCTTCCGTTCTTGTCTTTTGCTTTCGCCTCCGGCCAAACCGAACGCAACCGGTCGCGGTTAGGAATCACCGTTACCTTGGTAGGGTAGGGTGCCTAACGGAGCGCTTGCGTAACGTTTGGGCGGAGTTCAAAGGAAAATAACGGGAAAAGGAAATGAGGAATGAAACCTTAACTTACAATATTGTATTTATTCTTAACAACAACATATTACAACCATTCATTAAACGAACCCAAAAGAGCAAAAGAAAAGATAAACAAAGAAAAGAAAAGATTACAAGCAAGTAATTAAAAGTGCATGGAATTTAAGTGCATGAAAATAAAGCATGAATGTAAAGCAAGTAATAAAAAGTAAGAAAGAAATAAGCAAGAAAGAGAACTAGAAACAATGGAAAAAGTTACACACCATGGGTTTAATAACCCAAACTTAAACTTGCAAGCTCAATTAAGAGGTTGTAAGATCAAGAGAGAGCTAAAAACCCAAGGCAAAATGAAGCACAAAAGAGACTTTATTCTTTCCAAAATGATACAACCCTTGAGATCAAATACCAACCCTTAAACCTTCAAGCTCAATGAAGAGGTTGAAAGATCAAGAGAGAGCAAGGATCTCAAGGGGAAGCTAAGAAAAAGAATGATACAAAATAACCCTCATCTTCATTTAACATCCACTCAAAAGCTCTCACAACAATTTAATGGAGGAAAGATGATGAAGAAGAAGAAGTTAAACAAAAAACTAACAAAAAGAGGGCATAAGAATTGATCCCTTACAATGGCTCAGAACCGGGGTATTTATAGGAGGAGAGTTGAAACGCTAGGGCAATATTCTGGCCCCAAATGAAATGACAAAGCTACCCCCAAAATTTGGTCAGATGATGACACAAAACTGCGGCGGATCCGCCGCAGAAACCCACATTTAGCGGCGGTTCCGCCGCGCTTTATGGAATTGTGGTCTCGAATTTTCTGGGTTTCCTTGTGTTGCCATCTTATGTTATTCTACATGTACCAAATTGCAAATTTCTTCCACAATTGTTTCAGATCTGCAACGGTCCAAAATGGCATCAAAAATAATACTTTTGACCTTTTCTCCCTCGAGCTCCGCGCACCCATTGATTCTTGTGCTGCCCCCTCGTGCTCTGTGCTTATCCTAGACACGAATGACCACTGTCATATGTTTTGTCTCTGGAACCGGTATCGGCACTGGACGGATACGGATGACCGGAACCCGGCTTTTATCTGCTGTCAACAGATGTTTTGCATTTTGGCGTAACAGTGGAGATTTTGTATCAATTGCGTTATTTTGGACTAAGAACCTGTAGCCTGTAAATATGTAGCAAACACGGATTAAAAGCACCTACCTATAAACAAACGAGCGTAAGAATGGGCGATATTAAATGCAATATTCTGGTATGAACATGCGACTCTAAGGTCGAAAGAATAAACAACACTGGTCTCTATCTCAAATAAGTACATGTTTGGTTGATGGAACTTCTAGATACAACTGAATAATAATATACAATGTATAATGATGGGTACGATACAATAAACCCACCTACTAGAAAGTCACCCGAAAGAAGCAGTGCCAGCAAAGCCGTAATGAAACCTGTACGGCAAAACCTGCAAGGAACTGGGGCACAACGGGGGGTGAGTTGCCAACTCGTGAATAGAAAAACATCTACGAACAGAAAATCGCATGTATGACACAATCCTAGGTCATACGATCATAATATATAATCCTCAAATATATAACCAGCAACCTATAACAATGGTTAGGATAAATATCTAACCCAAGTGTAATCCCATGTGCCCGTGTCAGTGCCTCAGGTAGCAATGTATCATATGGATGATGTATGAATGCATGAAACATAATGCATGTACTGAAGAAAACTGCTTTCATAAATCAATGAGATTTCTGTATTTTAAAAACGAGGTATCATAAATGAAATCGGCATAAAACAGTGCCCAGCATCGACACAAAACAAGTATCCAAATATCTCGATATCTCTGTGTCGCAATCTCTGTACCTCAATATCTCAAAATCTCAATATCTCAATCACAATATCTAGGGTGCCGTCAGTCCAGACCGGCCCCTACCATCCATCTCAAGACCACGACGGTATCCTCCGGATATCCGACGCGTCGGGTAAAATCACCGGTCGGTGGTGCTCCCCTGCCAGGCTCAACGCCATCATCTGCGATCCTCTTACCCCGGGGTTCCGCATCGGGCCCACCATGTACCCGAAACGGTTCCTCCACTCCTCGAATCGGGTCTCGAAATCCATCAGCAAACTCATGGTGGACGACTCATACATCATGAGAAAACCACACTTTTTATTTAAAAAGGGAGAAAGCAGTTTATATAAGTTTTGCGGTTTTCCCCCAAATCCAGAAAATATCATGGAAATCCGAATCTAAATCATCAGTAGCATGTAAAACCATGAATATAAGCATGAGAATCCATGAATGCGGCATATAATGAATAACAGTATGCATGAAGTGACAAGTAATAACTACAATATCAAGCTGGCATATAAGGCAAGTACACTAATATCATGTCACAACTAGCTAACAAGCTAAATTAGGCAATAATATTCTCTAAGTGTATGTGATATGGCAATTACCGATGAAGATGTGTGTGAGCCGGCAAATAAGTGTACGTGGTACATACGCATCATCGGTAATGGTGCTGGTGTCCTAACAGCATGATATCAAAAATGGAATATGAATCATAATAAGTATGCGATGCGGAGCAACAATAATGATGTGCGGGAGCTGAATACTAAACACAATGATAGCTAAACTTCATCTAATGTCATAAGAGTCATACAGCTACACCAACTATAGGGCTGAACTAATAGGCTAACTGCAGGTAAGGGAAACCGCCTAACCTCTGAGTCGATACATATATATACATATATAGTTCTTGATCCCGCCTCGATAATATCACATCCGATACCATATCTGTATAATCGGTTATTCCCAAGTCAAGAGTGCGGATCAATCATCAATATATAGCTCGTACGTGAATCCGTCGTACGGCATCCCCAAATCTGGGTACGGGTCAATATCACATTCGTCATATCATTCATCTGGTATTCACTTATCAAATATCATAATCCGGGTACTGACCTACGTCTAGTACAATGCTAATATCATCACCATAATCATGATCTGACTATTGATCGACAGTCTCGTATAATCGAATCATCAACACATATCATCACAAAGGAATATACATCGCCCGATACGGCCTATCATAATTATCTTGTCATATCATATCTCGTAATATAATCACATGTCGACCACTTTATATATATAAATCACTATTCATATGGCATCATCATCCAAAATCCGCTAAAGCATCAAGACGTATCTCAAATATGAATTTTACCATATCACCGATATCATAATCTCGGATCAAATATCATCGACTCATCTCAATCCCATGTATCATCCTCAAATCCGTATGTGAACACATAGTCCAATACCCATGTGAACACATAACTATAGAATCCTATATATTCACATATGAAATAAGGATGTATGCAAGTATGTATGTGTGTGTATGTGTAGTGCACCCACTACTTTAGGGTTTCGCGACACTAAAACATCCAAGCACACCAATTATCCATCCTAAACATCAATAATTTCCAAACAACATATAATAATTGTAGGTGTGTATACGCATCCGTATACATCGCTACGAATTGCGGGGGTGCTATACGCCATCCACCCGACTTCTCCCCGTAGATATAAATCTACTCACCTTGCTTATGTGTGCCGATACCGATGTCTCCATTTGCATCTCCAACGCCTCGACGCCATGTGGGGTACCTAC
Organism: Agapanthus africanus; assembly: GCA_030015575.1. Taxonomy (NCBI): domain Eukaryota; kingdom Viridiplantae; phylum Streptophyta; class Magnoliopsida; order Asparagales; family Amaryllidaceae; genus Agapanthus; species Agapanthus africanus. The sequence continues at coordinate 100,666,072 of CM057347.1, read as the reverse complement.
AAGGATATCACACGCTAAATCACATGAAAACCTTGCCGGAACCCAAAATGGTACAAGCTATGTCTATAAGTAAAAACCTATAGCCTCGCGTGCAAACACAGCCAATATCCCTCTGCCGTTGGCGTTCAAACGCCACCCGACAGAAATGAATCATCGAATACCAAAAATCCATGATAAACAAGTCGTAAATCATGCGCCAACATAGGAAAATCAACCCAGATTCTACCCTGATTGGAATCAGACAAAACTAGACATACCCAGGGTTAAGTTTACAGGTAAAAGAGCCGTGCACCAAAAAACGAGGGGGTTTCACCCTGGTCTGGCTGCAAATTGCGGCCAGGGGGAATATATCTGCGGCCAGGAAAATGAGGTGGGGGCTAGGGTTTTATGGGATGGTTCCAGGGTGCCTGCACAGCTTACTGCCAAGTCAATTTTATTTTAGGGTTCCCGGGGTGGAAGTAGATCTCAGAAAGGTCAAAAAGTTGACAAAATCGCTAAATTACGCCAAGTCGAACAAATCTGGTATTTTGGTGAAATCTGGAACAAATCTTGGTTAAACTGGTCTCAACAGCACCTAATTAGGCTATACTAACCATCACAACCATCACTTGGCCAAATATCACTCAAATTTATCTAAACTAGCACTAATCTACTTAATAACACTAAATTTCAGCTTTATAACCATAACCAAGCAAGAGGGGAGTTGGGTTGCAAGATTATACCTCAAGGGGTCCTAGGATGAAGGAGAAGAGAAGAAGAAGGAGGAGGAAGGGCTGCTGAAGTGCCCTGTAGCAGCTTCAAGTGTTGTTGCTGCTGCAGTTCTGGGCTGAAGTTGCTGTTGCAATAGATGCTAATGCTGTTGCTTTTGTTTTGGGAATAGTTGTTGGGGTGTGGTGATGTTGTGAAGCTGTTGTTGATGCAGTATCATTGGCTGAAGTGCTGGTGATATTGGGGTTGCTATTTAGGATGGGGTTGGACTGCTGATGCAGCTGCTGCTGAGTTGCCGATGTTACTGTTGCTTATAGCAGCAGCTGATGTGGGCTGATGTGGTATGTGTGTGTGAGTGATGTTGTAGTGTTGTATTGTTTTGAATGATGTTATTGCAGCTGATGTGATAAAAATTGGGGCTGAAGTTGTGCTGATGTTGGCTGATGTCTTGGCTGCAGCTATTGCTTGAAATGCTACTGCTGTTGTTGTTTTATTTTGTTGCTGTAGAAGTAGTAGCTGCAGCAGATGTATTTCATTAAGGGGTGTGATGTGTGAGAGTGAGAGGGAGAGATGTGAGAAAGAGTTTGAAAGACAAGTAAATTTTTTTAAAATGAAGTGGGGTGACATAACCCTAGAGCCACCACTCCCTCTCTCTCAACACAAGTCAACCTCCATCCTAATCACCCTTAAACAAAGCTAAAGACCTTTAATTAATCCCAATTATCTTAACCAAAAGGTTTAAGCCACCATGGTCATCTAAGCATGGTTTAGCCCTAGGCTACCAAGAATCCAAAACATGAAACAAGTGTGACAAGTGTGGAAAATGTTATGTGCACATTTTTGCACAAAAAGCCAATAATCCAATTTGCGATTTTTATTCGCGATTAACACTAAAATAGCATATACTTAACCATAAAAACTTAAAAATGGCCTACTTCCACAAAATAACCTATTTTAGAATTTCCATAATTTTCTCCATAATTTTCCCCATTTATCGGTATTTAATTATACCGAAATATTAAAATATTCATTAAAAATTAATATTAAATTATGAAAATTCCCAAAAATAATATTTTATTTTTTTGAAATGTTACAATCTTCCCCCTTAAAGAAATTCGGTCCCGGAATTTAAATTTAAACCCCCAAATTCTAAAATATTTCAATAAAATGTCCAAGTCAACGGGGCCCCGAAATCATCAATACACAAAACGCATCGTGGCGCAATACATGCGCATGAGTGATGAGAAGATAACTCGAAATCAAAACTCCGTCAAGCATCCCGCAATTATCGGAGTCAAGGTGAAAACACGAATGCCAATTCCAAAGCAAAACCGATATGCTATAAATCGGAACTATACATGTAAATATCTGAAGGAATTGCATGCCAATTTTTTTTGAAAGTCGATGTGCAATGCGCATAACACTGCACAGTGGCGGACGTCTCTATAAGAAAATAGCCATATACGTATATATCTTTTGTTTAATATGTAAGTTCCGCTGTTTTGTAAACAATTTAGAAGGGTTCCCTGTTTTAAACGTTTCGTGTCATATCAGACACGTATGTAAAATACTGAGACTATAGCTCGCTTTTGGAAATCCCTTTGAAATCTATCAATGCATGCAAAACACACTCAGGTACTGTCATCTGACTAGTCCTGCTCAGTACGAAAACAAATCGCAATGTCATAAAGATGTACTGCTCCATAAGAATCAATCCCAAAAAATGCATATGAAAACCCTGTGCGTCCGGTGCGCACGGAAATCAAAATCCATGAATGTGCCATATATGTGCACAGAAACAACATTAAGGTGCAACGGTTGTGCACACAACATCGGTCATAGGCAACGGGTGTACCTGACAGCAAAATTCAGGTGCATTTGACATGCACGAAAAATCTCGATTTAGTGCATCTGGTGTGCACCAAAATCGTATCTCATAACATACGCCCAACATGCGCTAAAAATCCAAATCCGGTGCATTCATCATGCGCGAAATCATGAAATCTAATATCAAGCGCCGAACACGCGCAAAATCCAATCAGGTGCATAAAGTGCACAAAACAAATATCGAGCACCACCATCGAAATCAAAGTCCAGTGCAACTAAGTGCACAAAATGCGAATCACTGCACTGCAAGCATATGTGAACTATACCGAGTGCAAAAACCAAATCGTGTGCGTATATACGCACAAAATCAACTCAACTGTATGAAATCCATAAAATCATAAACATGCGAAACCAAGGCACGAAAACAATATCAAGTGCAACAACTGTGCAAAATCGTAAATACTCAATAGGTGCAACCATGGTGCATGAAAACAAATACCATAAAACCCAATCATCAAAATCAGTCATGCGAATGGATCGCCCAAAACATCGAAATCAAGTATGGCGGAATAGTTCCGCTCAAGCACATCCTCCAAGAATCTCTGGCCAACTGTCGTGATCACTCACAGCATATCTCGTCGACGATCCTGAACTCTGGCCTGCTGGCGTGCGTAACATGACCACTTCTTGGTCCAAGTCTTCTCCATGGATTACCAATCTCACGATCCATCGGCTCATCGGCCCTGTCAGATATGCTAACGGGGACGATTCCGTTTGGGCACTTCTCTGGTCATCTCTTGGTCAATCATCGCGACCACTCGTAAAGCAGCATGTCACTGGCGTAGGCCTCTGGCTCTCTGAATGCACGCGACACATCTGATCCTGGGTGCAAATATCATTGCAGCAGTGTCCTGGAAGGAATCCTGCTCAAGGTCTCTTCCGATTTCGTCTCTGCTGAACTGTCCGGAAGTCATCGTCCTTTACTATCTCTGTTTCTTGTTCCAGAACGGCTGCATACTCATCGCGACTGCCGCTGGAAGGTATATCCAGTATTATGCCTCGGCATGCGCATCGCATCTCTGATGTCGGCGGAGTGGAATGTCATCTTATCCAGATCTTGCACGAACCTCTTACTCCACTTTTCTTTAATGTCGACTGCTTCGGACTCGTCTCATCGTGGCTGCATGGACTGAGCTCCAACGGCTATCCTCGTACCTGGAGTCTCCCAAGAAATGCATCTCACCACCTAACATCCGAATTAAGTCGAGCCATCCGATCGATTCGTCGAAACCTCATAGTCCCCCAAGAGCTCAACATCTTGGGTACAGTAAAATAGTATCGAGTACATACCACATCATTGGTGGTCCAGCCGTAGAAGGGCAAACCCAAGCTTCACTAATGGCGCCGCAGAACTGCCGTAAACCCTAAGGTTTAAAGGCTTTCACACGGTCATTAAGTCGAGTTAGGTTTCATTCTTCTAGAGGGACCATAGAATTGCTTGCATGTCTTTCCGAATACTTTAAACTTGGAATAATAGGTTTCTGATATTCGATCGTCTCTGTCGACTCTCAACGTCTCCACGTGAAGTCGTCTTTAGCTGAAATCAATCTATCTGATGACCTCGCATCGGGGTAGCGAACGAACCACATGCCCTAGTCATTCATCCTCGATGACTAGCGACCTTTTGTCATCTCTTAGCACAACTCGTACCGTAATAGCTCCAACATCTGGGACGATATCTCGTCGTTCGCAGCAACAACTGGCTCATTCGTCTGCACGCTGAATAGTGTCTCAATCGTCATGAATAAGCCATACATCAACGGTCATTAGCATCTGGCTGGCTTCTGTCAGTGGCTCAATCCTCCGCACGTCCGAGTAACCTCATACAGCGATCCATCAAACCCTTGTGGCGCGAAAACACAATAAAAAGACACATCTCTGCAATCGTGTGTCGCCGGAATCATGCCCTGGTCAGTCCTCGTTCGTAACGAGCTCATGCTGACCGCAACTCTAGCCGTAGCTCTCCCTGCCCGAAATCGTGGCAGCAAAACCATAACTGGTACCGATGAGGCTAGATCAGAAATGAATATAATACCGAACAAGGAAATGTACATCCTAAGGCTTCTTAAGTGGAGTAGCGTATCGTAAATATGCCGCGGAACATACCCACGGTACGTCACTCTACTTTAGTCACCTATTCCATCAACCAAGGGTCATCCTATGCTCCGAAGGTAAAACTTAACGTTCTGATACCAACTTTGTCACGTCCCGAAAGTACGGAACATGACCGGCACTCAGACTACGAACGTCTTGAGGCGTACGTGCTCTAAGTAAGACGAACCCAGAAATCCAAACCAAGAATAGTAGTGGAGTATAGGAAAAACCATTTTAAATCAACCAGTTACAACATAATATACAACGCCTAAAGGCGAGGATCACAACAGAAACGAAACTCAAACAGCATGAAGTCCATAGAAATATAACGTGCGACTCTAAAGTCGAAAGAATAAACAACACTGGTCTCTATCTCAAATAAGTACATGTTTGGTTGATGGAACTTCTAGATACAATTGAATAATAATATACAATGTATAATGATGGGTACGATACAATAAACCCACCTACTAGCAAGTCACCCGAAAGAAGCAGTGCCAGCAAAGCCGTAATGAAACCTGTACGGCAAAACCTGCAAGGAACTGGGGCACAACGGGGGGTGAGTTGCCAACTCGTGAATAGAAAAACATCTACGAATAGAAAATCGCATGTATGACGCAATCCTGGGTCATACGATCATAATATATAATCCTCAAATATATAACCAGCAACCTATAACAATGGTTAGGATAAATATCTAACCCAAGTGTAATCCCATGTGCCCGTGTCAGTGCCTCAGGTAGCAATGTATCATATGGATGATGTATGAATGCATGAAACATAATGCATGTACTGAAGAAAACTGCTTTCATAAATCAATGAGATTTCTGTATTTTAAAAACGAGGTATCATAAATGAAATCGGCATAAAACAGTGCCCAGCATCGACACAAAACAAGTATCCAAATATCTCGATATCTCTGTGTCGCAATCTCTGTACCTCAATATCTCAAAATCTCAATATCTCAATCACAATATCTAGGGCGCCGTCAGTCTAGACCGGCCCCTACCATCCATCTCAAGACCACGACGGTATCCTCCGGATATCCGACGCGTCGGGTAAAATCACCGGTCGGTGGTGCTCCCCTGCCAGGCTCAACGCCATCATCTGTGATCCTCTTGCCCTGGGGTACCGCACCGGGCCCACCATGTACCCGAAACGGTTCCTCCACTCCTCGAATCAGGTCTCGAAATCCATCAGCAAACTCATGGTGGACGACTCATTCATCATGGGAAAAGCGCACTTTTTATTTAAAAAGAGAGAAAGCAGTTTATATAAGTTTTGCGGTTTTCCCCCAAATCCAGAAAATATCATGGAAATCCGAATCTAAATCATCAGTAGCATGTAAAACCATGAATATAAGCATGAGAATCCATGAATGCGGCATATAATGAATAACAGTATGCATGAAGTGACAAGTAATAACTACAATGTCAAGCTGGCATATAAGGCAAGTACACTAATATCATGCCACTACTAGCTAACAAGCTAAATCAGGCAATAATATTCTCTAAGTGTATGTGACATGGCAATTACCGATGAAGATGTGTGTGAGCCGGCAAATAAGTGTACGTGGTACATACGCATCATCGATAATGGTGCTGGTGTCCTAACAGCATGATTTCAAAAATGGAATATGAATCACAATAAGTATGCGATGCGGAGCAACAATAATGATGTGCGCGAGCTGAATACTAAACACAATGATAGCTAAACTTCATCTAATGTCATAAGAGTCATACAGCTACACCAACTATAGGGCTGAACTAATAGGCTAACTGCAGGTAAGCGAAACCGCCTAACCTCTGAGTCGATACATATATATACATATATAGTTGGTGATCCCGCCTCGATAATATCACATCCGATACCATATCTGTATAATCGGTTATTCCCAAGTCAAGAGTGCGTATCAATCATCAATATATAGCTCGTACGTGAATCCGTCGTACGGCATCCCCAAATCTGGGTACGGGTCAATATCAAATTCGTCATATCATTCATCTGGTATTCTCTTATCAAATATCATAATCCGGGTACCGACCTACATCTAGTACAATGCTAATATCATCACCATAATCATGATCTGACTATTGATCGATAGTCTCGTATAATCGAATCATCAGCACATATCATCACAAAGGAGTATACATCGCCCGATACGGCCTATCATAATTATCTTGTCATATCATATCTCGTAACATAATCACACGTCGACCATTTTATATATATAAATCACTATTCATATGGCATCATCATCCAAAATCCGCTAAAGCATCAAGACGTATCTCAAATACGAATTTTACCATATCACCGATATCATAATCTCGGATCAAATATCATCGACTCATCTCAATCCTATGTATCATCCTCAAATCCGTATGTGAACACATAGTCCAATACCCATGTGAACACATAACTATAGAATCCCATATATTCACATATGAAATAAGGATGTATACAAGTATGTATGTGTGTGTATGTGTAGTGCACCCACTACTTTAGGGTTTCGCGACACTAAAACATCCAAGCACACCAATTATCCATCCTAAACATCAATAATTTCCAAACAACATATAATAATTGTAGGTGTGTATATGCATCCATATACATCACTATGAATTGCGGGGGTGCTATACGCCATCCACCCGACTTCTCCCCGTAGATATAAATCTACTCACCTTGCTTATGTGTGCCGATACCGATGTCTCCATTTGCATCTCCAACGCCTCAACGCAACGTGGGGTACCTACAAGGATATCACATGCTAAAACACATGAAAACCATGCCGGAACCCAAAATGGTATAAGCTATGTCTATAAGTAAAAACCTATAGCCTCGCGTGCAAACACAGCCAATATCCCTCTGCCGTTGGCGTTCAAACGCCACTCGACAGAAACGAATCATCGAATACCAAAAATCCATGATAAACAAGTCGTAAATCATGCCCCAACATAGGAAAATCAACCTAGATTCTACCCTGATTGGAATCAGACAAAACTAGACATACCCAGGGTCAAGTTTACAGGTAAAAGAGCCGTGCACCAAAAAACGAGGGGGTTTCACCCTGGTCTGGCCGCAAATTGCGGCCAGGGGGAAAATATCTGCGGCCAGGAAAATGAGGTGGGGGCTAGGGTTTTGTGGGATGGTTCCAGGGTGCCTGCACAGCATACTGCCAAGTCAATTTTATTTTAGGGTTCCCGGGGTGGAAGCAGATCTCAGAAAGGTCAAAAAGTCGACAAAATCGCTAAATTACGCCAAGTCGAACAAATCTGGTATTTTGGTGAAATCTGGAACAAATCTTGGTTAAACTGGTCTCAACAGCACCTAATTAGGCTATACTAACCATCACAACCATCACTTGGCCAAATCTCACTCAAATTTACCTAAACTAGCACTAATCTACTTAATAACACTAAATTTCAGCTTCATAACCATAACCAAGCAAGAGGGGAGTTGGGTTGCAAGATTATACCTCAAGGGGTCCTAGGATGAAGGAGAAGAGAAGAAGAAGGAGGAGGAAGGGCTGCTGAAGTGCCCTGTAGCAGCTTTAAGTGTTGCTGCTGCTGCAGTTTTGGGCTGAAGTTGCTGTTGCAACAGATGCTGATGCTGTTGCTTTTGTTTTGGGAATGGTTGTGGTGGTGTGGTGATGTTGTGAAGCCGTTGTTGATGCACTATCAGTGGCTGAAGTGCTGGTGATATTGGGGCTGTTGTTTAGGATGGGGTTGGGCTGCTGATGCAGCTGCTGCTGAGTTGCTGATGTTACTGTTGCTTATAGCAGCAGCTGATGTGGGCTGATGTGGTATGTGTGTGTGAGTGATGTTGTAGTGTTGTATTGTTTTGAATGATGTTGTTGCAGCTGATGTGATAAAAATTGGGGCTGAAGTTGTGCTGATGTTGGCTGATGTCTTGGCTGCAGCTGCTGCTTGAAATGCTATTGCTGCTGTTGTTTTATTTTGTTGCTGTAGTAGTAGCTGCAGCTGATGTATTTCATTAAGGGGTGTGATGTGTGAGAGTGAGAGGGAGAGATGTGAGAAAGAGTTTGAAAGATAAGTAAAAAGTTTTGAAATGAAGTGGGGTGACATAACCCTAGAGCCACCACTCCCTCTCTCTCAACACAAGTCAACCTCCATCCTAATCACCCTTAAACAAAGCTAAAGACCCTTAATTAATCCCAATTATCTTAACCAAAAGATTTAAGCCACCATGGTCATTAAGCATGGTTTAGCATTAGGCTACCAAGAATCCAAAACATGAAACAAGTGTGACAAGTGTGGAAAATGTTATGTGCACATTTTTGCACAAAATCCAAAAATCCAATTAGCGATTTTTATTCGCGATTAACACTAAAATAGCATATACTTAACCATAAAAACTTAAAAATGGCCTACTTCCACAAAATAACCTATTTTAGAATTTCCATAATTTTCTCCAGAATTTTCCCTATTTATCGGTATTTAATTATACCGAAATATTAAAATATTCATTAAAAATTAATATTAAATTATGAAAATTCCAAAAAATAATATTTTATTTTTTTGAAATGTTACAAGTTCTCTGGTGACACCGGTACAGGTTAGTCTGTAGACCCGAGATCGTCATAGAGTCTTGTGTGATTCCCACCGTGCTTTGATTTCCATCATACCACGTCCAAGAGGGCGTGCAAAAAGGTGGCTTTTGGGTGCAGTCCCGAATCACATGGAGGCAATGAGCGATAGAAGGGGTTTCGTCTCTCCCGGTATTGGGAGTTGATGTTGCGCTGTGTTCGATTGGCTATAACTGGAAATCCCTGGTCAGGGCTGCTGAGATTTTCTGGTAAGTGTTATCAGTAGTTTCTCGAACTGTTATGAACCTTATATCGACACGACTTATCAAGCTACTAGGGTCTGACGTTTACCACCCCTAGGCGAGATATGCGATATATCAGACGAAGAGACCGGACTGTACGGGAGTGTTACTGATTGGATTCACGGGAGAAAGTACAGGCTTGCTTGTTGATCTTCTGATCGCTCAATACCTGGGTGGCTGTTACGTTTAGCTGACCGCTTGCAGCTTGTGGATGTTTGATATGATCATCACCTACTGCCGGTGTATTGACGATTCTTTAGAGTTCTACACAGAGGTTTCCTGGCTCAGGCAAAATAGAGTAGGAGCACATATATAATATGTGCGGGACCGAGAACAATACGTGTATGTGATACCGTATTAGATTCTCGCGATATGAGATATCGGCCGGGTATATGTGATATAGCCGGGTCATCGGATCAAGTGTTGATTCGATGAACTGATACAGATTATATTAGTCGGTTATTTGTGAAATAGCCGGATTATCGGATCAAGTGTTGATTCGATAATTTAATGTATAATTATATATTTGATATATTAAATTACATTAACTAATATAAGCTCACTAAAAGATTCTTTTTCTCACTCGGGTAATACATTGATATATATGCGATATATGCTAATTGTATTATTTTATTTTGTTACAAAATATATTATATATGTGATATATAATATTGTAACAAGTTAAGGTTACAAATGCAATATGTTTTGTGGAGTTTAAACATGGTTAGGGTTTGGATTAGGGTTAAACCTTCTTGCAGCTTCTAGAAGCTTTGCTTTTGTTTTTAACTAAAGATATTTTCTAAAGATATTTTGGTTGATATTTGTTAACCCAACCCAACCCTTCACCATGGTTAAGTCTCTACATGGGTTAAGTTATCATACTTAACCCATGGTTGCATATCTAACCTCACAAGATTTCATTATTCATCACAAAAGGATTGATCATTTTCTTTCTTCTTCTTCCTTGCATGAAAAGCTTTCTAGCTTTTTGTGAAGTGATGAAAATGAGTGAGAAATAGAAAATAAATGAGAGCTAAATTCCTACTTCATCATTCTCATCTATTCTAACCACTTAGATTAGGGTGTTTGCTTCGCTAATACTTGATTAGCAAAGCAAGAGCTTGGGTTTGAGTTTCTTTAAGGTAGATCATCTTTGTTATCGAAGATCGGAAGCAAGCTTGCATCTTTCTTTTGTGGAGCCTCTCTAGAGTCCGGATACTCGATGATCGCAGCGAAGGGACCTCAACACGGAGCTTTAGAAGTGAAGGACCGGACTACAAAGGTTGTAATCCCAAACTCTTAGAAGTAAAGTTGTTTACTTGCTTTGTTTCGCCTAATCTCTAGTTTAAGATCTTGGTTAGGGTTGTTCGGCACGTCTAAAATTTAAATCGGGCATGGTTGATGCCTTGCAGAACCTTGTGAGAGTGCCTAGTAACCCTACAATGAGGAATCCACATCAACATGTCGCTCAATTCAGAGCCTTCTGCGGCAATACCGGGGGTGATGATAAACTTCTGCTCTGCCAGTTTGTTGGTAGCCTGTCAGAGACGGCCTTCGAATGGTATTCGGAGCTTCCCAACGATTCCGTCAAAACATTTGCAGAGATGGAGCTACTATTCACCCAACGTTTTGCGAGCGCTAGCGAACGTACCCCAATTACGGCGCTGATCAATGCCAGGGTGAATACAGGAGAAACTTGGGTCCAGTACGCGACACGGTGGCGGAATCTATGGTCCAACTGCGAACAACGGATAGAAGAGGCTCCTGCAGTATGCAGGTTTATGGGAACTCTCGATCCGCTGGCGACCATATCCCAATTCATGATGTTCTTCAAGCCGGCCACCTTCCAGGCCTTGATTGACAAGCTAGCCTAAATGGACAAGATGGGCCATAGGCCTTCCTCTTCAAAGTCAGAGCTTTGGAATGAAAAGGGTAAAGGGAAAGCAATCTTCTTCGCCAACGCTCAACAACAACCGAGTGGCCCAAGACCGGTTGTTCGCCAAAACAACAAGCGGCAATCCCTCGATGAGAAGTTGAGACGTCCTTACTCGTTTTCCCGGGATAAAACAAGGAGACTGTTCGAACTAGCAGTGCACAACGGGCTCATCACTCCACCGGAGCCGAGACACCGACTACAACCGAACAATGTCAACGATCCCAATTACTGCCCCTACCACCGAGTATTGGGCCATCTGATCGAAGATTGCTACGTCTTCAAAAGTTGGGTTGAAGACCAGTATCAACAAGGCAAATTCGCGCTGTCCGAAAACTGGAAGATGAACCCGCCACAACCACATGCTCCGAAAAAGATGGACATGCCGGGGGCATTGTGCTCTTTCATAGAGAAAGCCCTATGGACCGAAAAGTCCGTAAACTAGAAATTCGCCTCAAATACGGCAATGATGGACCGCAATATCCTAAAACTTGCAAATGACCGAAACGTTTTTAAACTACTACAAACCCGCGGCATCCGCAGGCTGACGTGGTAAAAAAAAGGTACGTCCATAAGCGAAATGGGCACAGATGAAAACCCGAAAGGGCTCCGTGAGTAAAAACAGCGGGACTACCGGCGAGTTTTGTGAAACCCGAAAGGGCGCAATCTCATCAAAAGACACTTGCAAGGTCCTCTCGACCCTATAAGGAGAAACCACCTGCGTGAGATCCTTACGACTCACAAAGGAGAAACACACTTAGAGATCCCCACGATTCCTAAGGAGAAATTACACTTGCGAGATCCTCACGACTCATAAGAAGAAACCTCTTATGAGACCCTCACGGCTCATAAGATTCAAAAGCCTTAAGCTACAGGGATCTGAACATGTTCTTAAGCAGTCATACTCCTCGATTTTGCCCTACGAGCGGTTCAATATTGACCCTTGTATACAATCCACGGGCATGAATAAACATTTCCCTAACAGAGTCCCACCAGCGACTAGGGATATGCTCACACGGCGAACAACCCTTGTAAGTCCTCTCGACTTATAAGGAGAAAACACTGTTGTAAGATCCTTACGACTTATAAGAGAACACACACTTAGGAATCCTCATGATTCCTAAGGAGAAAACGCACCTACGAGATCCTCACGACTCGTAGGGAGAAACACCTTTATGAGACCCTTACGGCTCATGAAGTCAAAAGCCTTAGTCGACGGGATCCTAACCCTATTTGCTAAGCCACCATTGTTCGACATCGACAGAGGCAAATGATGATTCGCTCCTGGTAATATCCCAGTTGTAGCGATGCTGATGCCTAAATCGGTATCAAATTCCAAGTCCTTTCGTGGCAAATGATGATTCTCTCTTGGCAATATTCTAGTCGCAGCGATGCTGATGCTAAGATTGGCACCAGATCCCAAGTTCCATACTCGTGGCGAAAAAGTCGACGAGCCAAAAATGCATATGAAATAGCCGAAATGATAGGGCAACTTGCAAAAAAATCAGCAAGTAAAAATGTATGCATACAAAAATAACCGAAATGATTGGGCAACTTGCAATAAAAAGCAGCGAGTAAAGAGAAAAAATAGCCGAAATGATTGGGCACCGCGAAAAATAGCCGAAATGATTGGGCAATCGCGATTTTCGCGATATAAAAATCTGAAATGATAGATCAACGCTGAAAGAATTAAAAAAAATGAAAGAATTAAACTTTTTGCCCTACAGGTGAGATCACATCGATCCCTGTATACAATCCAGGGGCACAAATAAAGAGAGAACCATACCTTCCCACCAGGCTTCATCGAAGCGAAGCGAAATCTCAACGGTTCATAGACAGCCTAGAGACTACCCCGGAACCATGGCAAAGTTCCCTAGTTCCAAATCTCGACGGTTTACAGACAGCCTAGAGATCACCAACGGTGTTTCTCCTTACTCCAGCAGGATGCAGATGCGACGTCAACAAATGACCCCAGGGTCAAAACAACGGAACCATGGCAAAGTCCCCTAGCTCCAAATCTCAACGGTTTCGCAGACAACCTAGAGATCACCAATGGCGTTTCTCCTCACTCCAACCAGATGAAGACGTTGTAGGGATACTAGGCACACAATAGAGGTCTCACAAGGCATCGATCATGCCAATTTAAAATTTTATGGGTGCCGAGAAACCCTAATACGGATCGTCGGCTAGATTTCTAGGCGAAACGGTAAACTAGTTAACAACTTAACTAAAAGAAGAGAGCTACAACCTTTGTAGATCCGGTTATCCACTTCCTTAGCTCCACGTGGGTGTCCTCTCGCTGTCCATCATGAATCCCGAACTCAATCGTCGGCTTCATCGGAGAAACGAGCGGAATAGGTCATCGGCTTCGTGTCAAAGACGATCTACGTCGAGGCATCACAAGTTCAAGCTCCGACTTCACAAAGTTGTGAAACTTGTGAAGAAAACACCCAAAACAACTTGGCAAGAGGTAGAGGGTGAAGAAATAGGAGGTGGGTTCACTTTAGAATTGGATTTCTCTCACTTTAGCTCAAGTTGCCATTGATGGCATCAAGCTTTTTTCTTGAAGATGAAGATGAAGAAGAAGAAAGAATATGATAAGTGTTGAGATAAAATAAAAAATAAATCAATACTTATTATAATGTGAACCATAGTTAAGTGTAGAGAATTAACTAAGGTTAGAAGAATGGTTAGGGTTTAGTGTGAAGACAAAATGGTCACAAAGTCAAAGCTTCATGAAGCTTCAACAATGTTCAAGAATGAAAGCAACCATTTTGTATTCTTATCCCATCCTTTTTCCAAAAATGAATAAATAAAAGAATGGATAAATAAAAACCCTAATCACTTTCTTAACCTAAGTTTAATTCTATACACTTAACCAAATGAGCATGCATCATCAAACATGATACAAACATGTGCACAAAAGTATATCATATATACAATTTGCACATCAAGTGAGAATCCATATAAAGTGAACCAATACTAGTTAATGCAATGCAATATATCAAATATATAATTATGCATTAAATCATTAAATCAACATTTGATTCAATGATCCGGTCATGTCGCACATAACCGACTAGAATCCAATGTATCGATTTATCGAATCAATGATTCGATAACTAGGTCATATCGAATATAACCAATCGAAACATATATCGCGAGAATGAAATGCGGTATCACATACACGCATTATTCTCGGTCCTGCACATATCTCATATGCGCTCCTATTTCGTTTCGCTTGAGCCAGGAAACCTCTGTGTAGGACTCTAAAGACTCGTCAATACGCCGGTAGCAGATGATGATCATATCAAGCACCCACAAGCCGCAAGCGGTCTGCTAAACGTAACGGCCATCCGGGTATTGAGCGATCAGAAGATCGACGAGCTAGTCCACTCACACTCCTGTGAATCCAACCAATAACACTTACCGTACAGTCCGGTCTGTTCGTCTGATATGTCGCATATCAAGTCTAGGGGTGGTATACGTCAGACCCCAATAACCGATAAGTCGTGCCGATGTGAGGCTCATAACGGGTCGAGAAACTACTGGTAACACTTACCAGCAAATCTCTGATCAGCCCTGGCCAGGGACTTCCCTGTTATGGCCAATCGAGCACAGCGCAACATCAACCCCCAATACCGGGAGAGACGAAACCCCTCCTATCGCTCATTGCCTCCATGTGACTCGGGACTGTACCCAAAGACCACCGTTTTGCACGCCCTCATGGACGTGGTAAGGTGGAGATCAAAGCACAGTGGGAATCACACAAGACTCTATGACGATCTCGGGTCTACAGACTAACCTGTACAAGTGTCACCTGAGAACTGCCATCTGACGTGAGGTATAATACCATCTGGGAGTTCTCGGCGAGTCCGTCCAGTGTACCCAGTCTCCACTGAGCACCCGTATACCCTCTCTGATGTCAAACACCAATGGATATGGGATCATCCATCGCCCATCTCATGGGTTGAGAAGCATATACGCTAGTCTACTCTGGTATATCGATGCCCCGTCTCGATACACCCACGACTAGGGACCTTGAAGGATGTACTTATGGACTACCATGTCCCCACTAGTATGATCTGCATCATAGTCCAGGTAGTCAAGTACACATCCTAAGGGCTTTACCAACATGTAACTGTAAGACAGTTTATAGAGACTAGTGTACATGTTAAGATAAAGAGTAACCAGATAGCATACTATCATATCGAGCAAGAAAGTCATCTCTATATATGTCCAAGCATCCAATATAATATACATCATCTGTACAATACTGGCCTCTAGGGCATACATACAACTAACAGACGTGACGTCAACAACCGACCTCGGAGTCGCAACGAAGCGGAGCTATGGCAAAGTCCTTAGTTCCAAATCTCAATAAAAACCTCGATTCAGGGAAATCAGCGTCCTTGACGAGAGCATCTTGATTCGTGTCGACCCGCAAGGAAATCAGTGTCTTTGTAGGAATACCTCGATTCGTTTCAACTCCGAGGAAATCAGTGTCCTTGGCAACCTCTTCGATTCAGGAAAATCTGCGTCCTTGACGAGAGAATCTCAATTCGCGTCGACCCGCAGAGAAATCAGCGTCTTTGCAGGAATATCTCGATTCGTCTCAACCCCATGGAAATCAGCGTCCTTGACGAGAGCATCTAGATTCGCGTCGACCCGCAGAGAAATCAGCGTCTTTGCAGGAATATCTCGACTCGTCTCAACTCTAGGGAAATCAGTGTACTTGGCAAAACCTCGATTTAGGGAAATCAGTGTCCTTGACGAGAGCATCTCGATTCGCGTCGACCCGCAGAGAAATCAGTGTCTTTGCAGGAATACCTCGATTCGTCTCAACCCCAGGGAAATCGGTGTCCTTGGCAA
Organism: Agapanthus africanus; assembly: GCA_030015575.1. Taxonomy (NCBI): domain Eukaryota; kingdom Viridiplantae; phylum Streptophyta; class Magnoliopsida; order Asparagales; family Amaryllidaceae; genus Agapanthus; species Agapanthus africanus. The sequence continues at coordinate 100,649,730 of CM057347.1, read as the reverse complement.
TACCTCGATTCAGGGAAATCAGCTTCTTTGACGAGAGCATCTCAATTCGCGTCGACCCGTAGAGAAATCAGAGTCTTTGCAGGAATATCTCAACTCGTCTCAACTCCAGGGAAATCAGTGTCCTTGGCAAAACCTCGATTCAGGGAAATCAGCATCCTTGATGAGAGCATCTCGATTCGCGTCGACCCGCAGAGAAATCAGCGTCTTTGCAGGAATACCTCAATTCGTTTCAACTCCGAAGAAATCAGTGTCCTTGGCAATACCTCGATTCAGGGAAATCAGTGTCCTTGACGAGAGCATCTAGATTCGCGTCGACCCGCGGAGAAATCAGCGTCTTTGCAGGAATACCTCGATTCGTCTCAATCCCAGGGAAATTAGTGTCTTTGGCAAAACTTCGATTCAGGGAAATCAGTGTCCTTGATGAGAGCATCTCGATTCGCGTCGACCCGCAGAGAAATCAGCGTCTTTACAGGAATACCTCGATTCATCTCAACTCCAGGGAAATCAGTGTCCTTGGCAATACCTCGATTCAGGGAAATCAGTGTCCTTGACGAGAGCATCTTGATTCGCGTCGACCCGCAGAGAAATCAACATCTTTGCAGGAATACCTCGATTTGTCTCAACCCCCGAGGAAATCAGTGTCCTTGGCAATACTTCGATTCAGGGAAATCAGTGTCCTTGAAGAGAACATCTTGATTCGTGCCGACCCACAGAGAAATCAGTGTCTCTGCAGGAATATACAACGTCAGCAAAGTGGAGCCGTGGCAAAGTTCCCAGTTCCATGACTCGGCGGTGCACAGACAAACCAACATCAACTCTCGACCTCCCTGTTGAAGCAATACTTTGACTCGGAAGTAGGTCAACTCATCAATCACTTATGAGTCCTCTCGACTTGTAAGGAAGAAAATTCTCTTGTGGGATCCTTACGATTCTCAAGAGAAAAACACACTTAGGAATCCTCACGATTCCTAAGGAGAAAATACACCTGCGAGATCCTCTCGACTCGAAGGGAGGAAAAAATCTTTATGAGACCCTCACGGCTCATAAAGTTGAAAAGTCTTAGGCGGCAGATCTGAATCTGTTTCCTAAGCCATCGCTTCTTATCTCGATTCAGGGAAATCAGCGTCCTTGGTGAGAACCTCTCGATTCGTTACGACCCGCAAGGAAATCAGTGTCTTTGCGAGAATCTCTCGATTCGTCTCAACTTGCGGGGAAATTAGTGTCCCTATGCATAAAGAAAATTCTCTTGTGGGATCCATACGATTCTTAAGAGAAAATGCACTTAGGAGTCCTTACGACTCCTAAGGAGAAAAGACACCAACGAGATCCTCACGACTCGTAGGGAGAAAAGCCTTTGTGAGACCCTCACGGCTCATAAAGTTGGAAAGTCTTAGGCAACAGATCCTAACCCTGTTTCCTAAGCCATCGCTACCTTATAAAGAATTCAAGATGAACTGTTATCTACTATCTATGGGCCACACTTGCCAAAGCTACATACCACTAAAATGGAGAAGTTACTCATGAGCATATAAACTACTTCACGCCAGAGTAAAACATAAAGAAATAGAAGGGTGCGGCACATTGAGCTGAGGGTTTGGAACTATATCTCTTAAGAGTCGAGATTTGAGTCAATGATAAATGATGACGCTTGTGTCCGCTCGTTATCTTCTCAGATCAAGATTCTGAAAATTATATACCAACCCGAAACTGGTCATACGCTATGAATAACTCTGCACTACTTCACCCACGTACATACTTACGTGGGCAAAGTAGTGGGGGGATTTGTTCCCGCCAAAAATTTCTGCGCAAAAAGAGCCTAAGGTATCAAAATGGCAGCGATACGCTTAAGAAAATGCGAACTAGTATTTTTTGGGCTATATTTTGACAGACTCCCGAATGAGAAACAGCTAAATTTTGATGGTATCGTAAGTGTCTCAAAAAATCCTTCGATTTGATATATTATGGGCCTCATAATTCATCCGGGATCAAAAGTTATGAGGCATCACGTGTCAGAATAATTTTGAGATGACTGCAGTATAGTGGTTAGGTGCTGATCCCCCAGATAGAACCCGACCCCAATATGACTTGTTCAGGCCGCCGGAAAATTGGATATGGCCGCAAATTGCGGCCAGATGGGGAGGGTTTGTCTCTATTGGTGTCTGCTGCTACCATTAGACTCATGGCATGTATAATTTTGGGTGATTCTTGCTGTAGGGAAATTTGGAGCTAATTACCCTATTTCTCGTATTTTAAACCTTCGCGACACGCGTGATACGCATGTGGTTTGGGGTTTCTGCGTATCGCGACGCGTCGGGGTAGTTTCAGGCGCGTAATCACACGTTTTAGCGTATCGCGCACACGCGCGCTTGGTTTGCGACGCGGGTTTCTAGTTTGATCTTAATATCACGTTTTTGTGGATTTGAGCTTATATGTGATATATTGTGTGATTCTAGGTTCGCAGGCGAGTGAGACGGACACGGTGAAGAAGGGAAAGCAAGTCGTCGGCTACACTTAGCGCGAGACTTCGGTGAGTAGATTTAACATCTACGGGGATATCGCCCGCATGGCGTTATGCGTCAGGGCTGATAGGACCTTATAGTTATATATTGCATTTACCTACATTGACTGTCATGTATACTATTGTTGCATACTGCATTCCCTGCCATATGTATGTAAACTTAGAATTGATAGAACACCGCACTATTACATGACAGTCAATGTAGGCTACACTTAGCACGAGACTTAGTCGCGTTACGCCTGTAGACGTAGCGGGGTTAAGTGCCAGTCACGAGTCGAAATATTCGGGTCGTGACAAAGTTGGTATCAGAGCGTAGGTTTTACCTTTCAGAGTGTAGGATGACCTTGGTATGATGGAGTAGGTAGCTGAAGCAGAGTGGCGTAGCGTGTGTATGTTCCGCGGCATACTCACGACACGGTACTCCGCCAAGGCGACCTTAGGACTTGTTGATTTAAATTCCTTCTTGAGTTTATATATTCTTGTGATTCGATTTCCGTATTCTTATTGAATCCTAATTTCCTTTCAGCCATTATGCCGCCAAAGACTACGAGGGCGCAGAGAGCGGCCGCGAGGGTCGAGATTCTAGTTGACTCGTCCGAGATGAGGACTGATCCGAGCAGTGCACCCGTTGTACCCGAGCAGACTGTTCCTCCTATGACAGATCAGATCGCCACGCTAGGGGCTGGTATGCAGGAGATGCGCCAGACGGTGCGATCCAGCATGCAGGAGATGCGCCAGATGATAGGATCGCTAGTTGAGACGCTTCGAGCGCAGCGACCAGAGGTAGCTCTACCCATTCCAGAGACCGCGATGGTACCTACCGCACAGCCAGTTGCCCCTGCAGCCATGGAGGTGATTACAGTATCGCTATCAGAGTTCATGAGGCTGAAGCCTCCGGTCTTCACAGGCACCGATACAGCCGAGGACCCACAGTCTTTCATTGATAGGATGGTCCGGATATGCCGTTCCCTCAGATACGCAGATGCGAGATGGGTTGAGTTTGCGAGCTTTCGCCTGGAAGGTCTTGCGCAGAAGTGGTGTGATTCAGTTGAGAAGGGCAAAGCGGCAGGTCTTCCTCCTATGACCTGGACGGAGTTTGTGACAGTATTTCTAGCCCGTTTCCTTCCCCAGAGTGTTAGGGATGCCCGAGCACGCAGATTTGAGTCCTTGCGCCAGACGCCAGAGATGACAGTGGCAGAGTATGACGTGCTGTTTACAGAGCTAGCAGTTTATGCCCCGTATTTAGTAGCTACCGAGGAGTTGCGAGTCAAGAGATTTGTTCGAGGCTTGCTTACACCACTGTTCCTTGCGATCAGCGCGCAACACTACGAGACCTACGCAGCAGCTGTAGATGCAGCCTTATTGGTTGAGGAGCGCCTTGCTGAGACTTCGGCAGTCCCAGAGCCGAAGAGAGTTCGTGCAGATACATCGGTGCAGAGACAGCCTTTTCGGCGCTGTGACAGGCACCTTGCAGGTGGCAGAGATTCGAGGCGAGGCCGGTTGTTCAGCTCCTATCCCCGGGAGGGTCAGCGACCATCATCGGGATGTTTCCGTTGCGGGAGTTCTTATCATCGTGTGCGAGATTGTCCTGAGATACACCGGAGGGAGGCGGCAGCACCGCATGTTACTTTACCACCTTCACCACCCCAGAGGGCGTTGCCTGTTGTACCTACCGTTGTTCCGCGTCAGACTCATACTCAGAGAGGTTGTGGGCATGGAGGAGTTACTCCGAGAGGTCGAGATGACCGAGGCAGAGGGCAGTCAGTCACCGGTGGAGGACAGGAGCGGGTATTTTCTTTGACGCATCGGGACGCGCAGGCGTCCAATGCGGTGGTTTCAGGTATCCTTCCAGTATGTTCTGTTGATGCACACGTGTTGTTCGATCCCGGATCCACGCACTCGTACGTATCCACACACTTTGTGCCGAGTTTGGGTAGAGAGTCCGATTTGCTTGATCAGCTGCTTGTTGTGACCACTCCTGTGGGAGAGTCGTTTGTTGCTAGGCACGTGTTCCGATCCTGTACCGTCTGTATTGGCGAGAGAGAGTTACCTGTCGACTTGATCCTTCTTGAGATGTTGGACTTCGACGTCCTTTTGGGCATGGATTGGTTAGCCACGTGCTATGCTTCTGTGGACTGCCGTGAGAAGACAGTTAGATTCTGTTTCCCCGGCGAGTCGGTTTTTGTTGTGTTGGGGGACCGTGGTGCCGCCCCTCACGGTGTGATTTCTTCTCTTCGCTCTGGACAGCTTTTGAGGAAGGGATGTCAGGGATTTCTCGCCTATGTTTGCGATGCTAGCGCTACGGAGGTTCCATTGGATCAGGTTCCGGTTGTTAGCGAGTTTCCTGATGTGCTCCCTGACGAGCTTCCTGGGCTACCGCCCGAGCGCGACATTTCTTTCTGTATTGATCTGGTTCCTAGCACGGGGCCTATTTCTATACCGCCTTATCGGATGGCCCCGGCAGAACTTTGAGAGTTGAAGGGTCAGTTGCAAGATTTGCTGGATAAGGGACTTATTCGACCCAGTGTTTCTCCTTGGGGTGCTCCAGTCCTGTTTGTCAAGAAGAAGGACGGCAGTTTGCGTCTGTGTATCGACTACCGCCAGCTGAACAGGGTGACAGTGCGGAACATATATCCCTTGCCACGTATCGACGATTTGTTCGACCAGCTTCAGGGGGCAGGATACTTTTTAAGGATCAATTTACGATCGGGCTATCATTAGCTGCGGGTTCGACAGGAGGACATTCCTAGGACAACTTTCCGTACGCGCTACGGCCATTATGAGTTTTTGGTGATGTCGTTCGGACTCACCAATGCGCCAGCAGTATTCATGGACTTGATGAACCGTATTTTCCGGCCATATTTGGATCTGTTCATCATAGTGTTCATTGACGATATCTTGGTGTATTCCCGGAGTAGTGAGGAGCATGAGCAGCACCTACGGATTACACTGCAGACTTTGAGGGAGCACGAGCTTTACACGAAATTCTCCGAGTGTGCTTTCTGGCTGGACAGCGTAGACTACTTGGGGCATGTGATTTCACGAGACGGTATATGTGTAGACCCGAGGAAGATCGAGGCCGTTCAGCGTTGGCCCAGACCCACATCGGTTACGGAGATTCGCAGCTTTTTGGGGTTGGCCGGTTACTACAGGCGATTTGTGCAGGATTTCTCCAGTATTGCTACACCTTTGACCGGGTTGACCCGGAAGGGAGTTCCTTTCGATTGGACGGAGGAGTGCGAGCACAGTTTTCAGCAGCTACGGACTCGACTGACTACGACACTGGTATTATCATTACCTTCAGGATCAGGCGGATTTGTGGTCTATTTTGATTCCTCTCGAGTGGGGCTAGGGTGCGTATTGATGCAGCATGACAGGGTGATCGCATATGGTTCACGACAATTGAAGAAACATGAACAGAACTACCCCACTCATGATTTGGAGATGGCTGTAGTGGTCTTTGCACTTAAGATCTGGCGACATTACCTATACGGCGAGTCGTGCCAGATATTCACTGATCACAAGAGTTTAAAGTATATATTTCAGCAGCGAGATCTGAACCTTAGACAGCGCCGATGGATGGAGTTAGTGAAGGATTACGACTGCGAGATCTTGTATCACCCGGGCAAGGCGAATGTGGCGGCAGATGCTTTGAGCAGGGGGCCCGGGGGTAGTCTATCTTGTTTGAGCGCAGTACAGGGGCAGTCGTCGGTAGATTGGCAGATATTTTGCGACAGCCGGATACAGTTCGAGTTCACGCCGATTGGAGGACAGATCGCGCATGTTCGTGCACGCCCACAGTTGCTTGACCGTGTACATGAGGCACAGCACAGTGATGACCGATGTTCAGAGATCAGGACGCAGATTGGACATGGCAGATTTTCCGAGTTCGTGATCGATGATCAGGGGATGCTGAGATTTGGGACTAGACTGTGCATACCAGATGCTGAGGGGCTACGGCGTGAGATTCTCGAGGAGGCACATCGATCGGTGTACAGCGTCCATCCCGGTTCCACCAAGATGTATCATGATATGAGAGATGTTTACTGGTGGGACGGAATGAAGAGGGACATCGCAGATTTCGTATCGAGATGCCTGACTTGTCAGCAAGTCAAGGCCGAGCACCAGAGGCCCGTGGGAGAGCTACAGCCGTTACCCATTCCGGAATGGAAATGGGAGCAGATTTCGATGGATTTCGTTGTGGGTCTACCCAGGACTAGGCGAGGGTATGACTCCATTTCGGTGATCGTAGATCGTTTGACGAAAGCGGCTCACTTCCTGCCAGTGAAGACGAATTTCGGATTTGCTCAGTACGCCCAGATTTACATCGACGAGATAGTACGACTGCACGGAGTCCCGACATGTATCGTGTCCGACAGAGGCACCCAGTTTACCAGTCGACTATGGCAGAGGCTTCAGGAGGCTTTGGGCACTCGCTTGAGTTTCAGCACAGCATTTCATCCGCAGACTGACGGACAGTCAGAGCGAACTATTCAGACTCTCGAGGACATGCTCAGAGCGTATGTATTAGATTTCGGAGGTAGCTGGGATCATCACTTACCCTTAGTAGAGTTCTCCAACAATAACAGCTACCAGGAGACCATTCAAATGGCACCATTTGAGGCTCTTTATGGTAGGAGATGCAGATCGCCCGTCTGTTGGACAGAGCTCAGTGAGAGCAGTATCTTAGGGCCACAGATTGTTGAGGAGATGACCGCGAAGATCCAGTTGATTCGCGATAGGATGAGAGCAGCCCAGAGTAGGCAGAGATCTTATGCGGACCGTCGGCGGCGCAGACTTGAGTTTTCTGTTGGTGATCATGTTTTCTTGAGGGTCTCCCCAATGAAAGGTGTGATGAGGTTTGGGAAGAAGGGGAAGCTCAGTCCCAGATATGTGGGCCCCTTCGAGATCCTCGAGCGTGTTGGTGCAGTTGCATACCGGTTAGCCCTTCCGCCCAGTTTTCTAGATGTGCACCCCGTATTTCACGTTTTGATGCTCCGTAGATATCTTCATGATCCTTCGCATGCGATTCAGTACCCGACGATCCAGCTTGAGCGCGACCTTTCCTATGCAGAGCAGCCGGTGATGATCTTGGATTGACAAGTGAAGAAATTGAGATCGAAAGACATTCCATCAGTTAGGGTACTTTGGCGTGGCCCGAGCAGCGAGGAGGTCACTTGGGAGACCGAAAGCAAGATGAGGAAGAAGTACCCCCGTCTTTTCGAAGGTACGTGTAGTTATATTTTGAAATTCGGGGACGAATTTCTTTAAGGGGGAGAGATTGTAATACCTTAGGATGTGTTTAGTGGCTATTTATATTTAAATAAAGGGTTTTTAATAAAAAGTTTACCAAATTGAATTTCAAATATTTTTCCCAATTTAATAAATATTTTTCTAGAATTTTCCTAGGCTTGCACACACATGTGCATGTAAACTAGGGTTTTAAAATGAGGTAATACTATGATTAGCAACCATGGTGGGTTTAATCATGGGGATTAAGTCTTTTGGGTTTTAATTAAGTTTAATTAGTTATTTGATGGTTGCTTTAATTTGAATTTCCCTTTTGAGTGTTGACTTGGTGAGAATGAGAGAGAGAGAATGCATCATGGCAAAAGCCATGCTTGCATTTAGTGAAGAGAGAGAGTGGAGGGGTTGACATTTGGAGTTACGATTCCCTCTCATTCTTGTGTTCTTTTCTCTCAACCCCACTTTCACACTCACACACCCACACCATCTCAGCAGCAGCAGCAAGCACCCATAGCAGCAGCAGCAAGCATCCACATCAGCAGCAGCAACCATCTCAGCAGCAACAGCAAGCATCACAGTAGCAGCACCAGTGAGCAGCAGTAGCAGCAGTTAGCAGCAGCAACAGCCACAACTCCAGCTGCAGCTCCTTCCCTCCACTTCTTCTTCTTCCTCCAGCTCCCTAGGGTCGAGTGTGGGGTATACTTCCTGAACTTACTCCCTAGTTTGCTTAATTAGTGTAGCTTAGCTTGGATTAGTGGTTATTGGTGCGTTTTAGTGCGATATGTGGTGGTTAGTGGGAACTTTGATCAAGTGATGTATGAATTGGTTTTAGTAGGTTAATGGAGTGTTGTTAGGGCCCTGTTAACCTAGCTTAACCCCCCATTGCACTAAAATACCCCCAGATCCCTATTTGATGCAAATTCATCGTTTTTAAGCAAATTTTGACCTACTGTTAACTGCTATCGACCCAGTGGGTTCAGAATAATTTTGAGATGACTGCAGTATAGTGGTTAGGTGCTGATCCCCTAGGTAGAACCCGACCCCAATGTGACTTGGTCAGGCCGCCGGAAAATTGGATCTGGCCGCAAATTGCGGCCAGATGGGGAGGGTTTGTCTCTATTGGTGTCTGCTACTACCATTATACTCATGGCATGTATAATTTTGTGTGATTCTTACTGTAGGGAAATCTGGAGGCTCGCAGGCGAGTGAGACGGACGCGGCGAAGAAGGGAAAGCAAGTCGTCGGCTACACTTAGCGCGAGACTTCGGTGAGTAGATTTAACATCTATGGTATCGCCCGCATGGCGTTATGCGTCAGGGCTGATAGGACCTTATAGTTATATATTGCATTTACCTACATTGACTGTCATGTATACTATTGTTGCATACTGCATTCCCTGCCATATGTATGAAAATTTAGAATTGATAGAACACCGCACTATTACTAACGGTTCATGTTGCACGAGCACTAATCTGCATGTTACGCACACACCGTTAGTAATTGCCATGCTACACTCACTGTAGAATTGCCATGATTATATTGCTGTAGTTCATTTCATATATGATTCGTTATGATTTCATAGAAATTGGGAGCCGCAAGATGTCTTTGAAAACTGAAACTATTTTAAAAAGCGGTTCTCCCTTGTACCTACATTATGACTTGATGTACATAGCACATCGCATTTGATTTACTCATTGGTGTTGGATTTCCATGTGATTTCTGGTTTTGAGGACCGTGGAATTAATTAAAGAAAAGAAGCACTATTTGAAAACCCGGTTCCTTGTGATATGATATTTTGGTGCGTCCACCATGCGTTTTCTCGGTGCTGAGACGTGTGCTTGAAACCCGATTCGAGGAGTTGGATGATCCGTTTGCGGGTTCGTGGTGGACCCGGTATGGTACCCCGGGGCGAGAACGGTTTCGCTGTGCAGTAGATGGTGAGCCTGGAAGAGGGACTACTACTTACCGGTGATTGGTTGGACCTGGCGGTTATCCGGAGGATACTGACCAGAGTCGAGAGATGGATGCGGGATGATCCGAACTACCGGGGCCGAGGGCCGATACCGCAGACGGAGCCCGTGGGCTGATCCGGACTGACGGAGCCCGATATATTGAGGATTTGCGTGTCGATGCTGGACACGAGTATTTTATGATATTTTGAGTGCCGATGTTGGGCACTCGTGATTCTCAGAGATTTACAGGATTTGAGGGCCGAGGAGAGTGCCGGCGCCTGAGTTTATTTGAGATTTGGGTGCAGTTTGGGGCACCGATTATTTTTCCATGTTGATATTTCCATGTAGATGTTGTTTATCTCATGCTCAGCATTGTTTATCATGCATTTCATCCTGTAGCCGTTTTACCAGACAGAGCATTTGCATGATTATTGCACCTACTGCATGTCGCATATAGATCTTACTTGCTGGCATATGATAGAGTAGCGCAGTACGTGCATGCTCGCGATTACCTTTATATGTTATCTCTATTCACGAGTTGGCAACTCACCTCCGTTGTGCCACAGTATTTGCAGGTTGCCTTCAGAGTAGTTGCGGCAGGCTGCCTTTTGCATCTTTTGGGTACAGATACCACTACAGTTGGTGCGAGAGCTGTTTTGCTTTTAGGTGGGTTGTGGTATCTGATTACTTTTATTGTACCCCTTTTTGTAGCTAGTATTCTCCATCTACCATTTATGTACTGGACTTAGATACTGTGTGAGGGCGATGATGTATATTTGTATTCTGGTGTCGAGCTCGTGGGAGCCAACTGTTTTTATATGCAGTTTATATTTCTGTGATGTTTACTTATTGCTCATTCTTTGCTACGGCGTCGTATATTACTCTTGTGATGATGGTTTCCGCCGTTGGGCGTGATTGCTCCCGTTTGGGAATGTTTTGTTTCATTATATCTCATTTTCACTCATATCCTGTTTTATACCCGGTCTCGGGGTTACTTTTACAAAGGAAATGCTGCCAAAATTATTTAAATGATGACGTAACTTTAAAAGAACTTATTGAATTATTTAAGGTTTTCTAAATGTTTTAACTAAATGTTTTCAATACTCGCTACTTATATAGGGTTTTGATTTCTGGGTTCGGCTTACTTAGTCGCGTTACGCCTGTAGACGTAGCGGGGTTAAGTGCCGGTCACGAGTCAAAATATTCGGGTCGTGATAGAGACGGAGTGTCTGCTTGACGTTTTCCCATTACGGAGTGTCTGCTGGCTGACGTGTCCCCGGCATGGAGTGTCTGCTGGCTGACGTGTCCCCAGCACGGAGTGTCTGCGTTGGACGTTTCCCCGAAACGGAGTGTCGCCGTTGGACGTTTCCCCGGTACGGAGTGTCTGTGTTGGACGTTTCCCCGGTACGGAGTGTCGCTGGTCGACGTTTCCCCGAGGCGGAGTGTCTGTTGTCGATGTGCCCCTGGCACAGAGTGTCTGCTTGACGTTTCCCCGAGGCGGAGTATCGGCTGGTTGACGTGTCCCCAGTACGGAGTGTCTGTGTTGGACGTTTCCCCGGTACGGAGTGTCTGCTTGACGTTTCCCCGAGGCGGAGTGTCTGTTTGACGTTTCCCCATTACGGAGTGTCGTTGTTGGACGTTTCCCCGATGCGGAGTGTCTGTTGTATGACGCAGAGGTTGACATTAGAATTGGTTGGTTTGATCTGTTTTGGGTTGACATCAGCATCGCTACACTGGAATATGGTACAGGGAGCGAATCGTCATCTGTCATGAAAGGATTTGGGGATTTAGTTTTGGTTTGGCATCTGCATTGCTGCACTGGAATAATGCCAGGAGCAACTCATCATTTGCCCTGGAAGGATTTGGGAATTGGTTTTTTTTGGTTTGGCATCAGTATCGCTACACTGGAATATGGTACCAAGAGCGAATCATCATTTGCGCTTGCTTATTAGGAAGCGATGGCTTAGGAGACCGGTTTTAGGTCCCTATCACCTAAGACTTTTCAATTTTGTGAGCCGTAAGGGTCTCATAAAGCATTTTCTCCCTACGGGTCGTGAGGATCCCGTAGGTGTATTTTCTCCTTAGGAGTCGTAGGGACTCCTAAGTGTGTTGCTCCTTTGTGAGTCGTAAGGATCTCACGCGGGAATTTTCTCCTCACAAAGTCGAGAGGACTTTGCGAGTGCATTTCATCTCTTTTTCACGAGTTTGCGCCCATTCGGGTTTTCACAAACTCGCCGGCAGTCCTGCTGTTTTTACTCACGGAGCCCTTTCGGGTTTTCATCCGTGCCCATTTTGCTTGTGGACATACCCTTTTTTTATTTTATTTTATTTTATTATTTTTGGTGGGACTTTGAATATGGTCTCACCGGTAGGGCTTGGGAGAGATTGGGGTTGTTTTACGCCCGTGGATTGTATACGGTTTTGCAGGATGTATGATCCAGACCGTAGGGCCGGAAAAATTTCGGGACTTTGTCGGCATCTTCATCGCTGCACTGGAATATGGTACCAGGAGCGACTCATCATTCGCCGTTGGGGTATGGGATTTGGAATTTAGTTGGCGTCTGCATCGCTACACTGGAATATGGTACCAGGAGCGACTCATCATTCGCCACTTGGGGATTGGGGAGCGATGGCTTAGGAGATAGGTTTAGATCCCTATCACCTAAGGCTTTTCAATTTTATGGGCCATAAGGGTCCCATAAAAGCATTTTCTCCCTACGAGTCGTAAGGATCCCGCAGGTGTATTTTCTCCTTAGGAGTCATGAGGACTCCTAAGTATGTTTTTCCTTTATGAGTCGTAAGGATCCCACAAAGGTTTGTTCTTCTCATGTATCGTGAGGACACATGAGTGGGTCTTCTCAATTGATCATAATTCCAAAGGCGGAGATCAGCTGCGTAACTGGTGATTGCGGTGGGGTATGGGTTTGACGAGAATTATTTGAGCCCGTGGATTGTATATGGTAGTCAATTTGGGGGACCACCCGTAGGGCTGGGGGAATTTTGGAAAATTAGATTTTGGTTGGCGTCTGCATCGCTGCACTGGAATATAGTATCAGGAGCGACTCATCATTCGCCTTTGTTGTGTTTGTTGTTGTTTTTTTGTTTTTTTTGTTTTACCGCGATTGCTCTATCATTTCAGCTTTTCTCATCACGAAGGTTGCGATTGCCTTATCATTTCGGCTATTTATTCGCGGTTGCCCCATCATTTCGGCTTTTCTTTTTTATTTATTTATTTACACATTTTTTTTATTTACACATTTTTTTTACATTCCCAGTTTAACGACTTAGAGGTCGACTGTTCCCAGTTTAATGACGTGGTGGTCGGCTGCTTCTAGTTTAACGACTTAGTGGTCAATTGTTCCCAGTTTAACGACGTGGTGGTCGGCGGTTCCCAGTTTAAAGACTTAGAGGTCTATCATTCCCAGTTTAACGACGTGGTGGTCGATTGTTCCTAGTTTAACGACGTGGTGGTCGGCTGTTTCTAGTTTAAAGACGTGGTGGTCATCTGTTTCCAGTTTAATGACGTGGTGGTCATCTGTTTCCAGTTTAACGACTTAGAGGTCATCTGTTTCCAGTTTAACGACTTGGAGGTCATCTGTTTCCAGCTTAACGACTTAGAGGTCATCTGTTTCCAGTTTAACGACTTAGAGGTCATCTGTTTCCAGTTTAACGACTTAGAGGTCATGTGACGAGGAGCTTAGAGAAGATACCTGATCGGGCAGTTGTCGGGGGTACCGTTGGAGCTTGCATGAGATGCCTTATTACTTTGTCGGTGTTGATGGCCTTGCCCCCAGCTGGGGCTAAGGAAAGCCGTTCAAATACCGACTTGCGTTCGAAGATGGCAATTGGAAATTGTTAACCCCATGCAAAAAGAAGCATGATTTCAGTACAGGTAATCAATGTATATTGATTGAGTTCGCATGAATATTTAACCCGAAATATGGGAGGAGAGATAAGGTCCTACCGGGCGTGCCAGAATCTGTAGGGTATTTTTCGTCACCCCATTGAGATAGGAATATACGCGCGCTCGTCAGGCGTACTACATATTCTCCCTGCCTAGGGTAGGTGGGGGTTTAATGATTGTGGGGATCCGAATCTCCGGCAGCCGCGGACTAAGCTGCCGTTAATTACCCCTTGCCTTTGGAGCGAGCGAACTTCCGATTAACGGGTTAAACTGGTCATGCGAACTCAATGTACAGTGTACGTGTGTTTTGTTTTGGAGGGGGCTTGGGTATATCGAGAGCCGCTTAGAGTTTTTACGGGGGTCCCGCTACCCGGATAGCAAGATGGGGGTCAAGGGGGCTAGCAGCCCCTTTGCGGGGTGCGGGGCAGTGCCCCGGCCTAAATTTTTTTAAGGGGATAGTGTTGTAGCGTATGTGTGTGTGTGTGTATGTATACATATGTATGTATGTATATATATATATATATGCATATATATATATAAAGGGGGAAAAGGCATCCAAAGGATGCGTGAGGCCAGCGCCAGCGCTTTGAGCGCTAGCGCACCACGTGTCAGCACGTGGGCGCTAGCGCTTTGGGCGCTAGCGCTCTGAGTGCTAGCATGCCACGTGTCAGCACGTGGGCGCTCGGGCGCTAGCGCTTTGGGCGCTAGCGCTCTGAGCGCAAGAGCGCTAGCGCACTACGTGTCAGCACGTGGGCGCTCGGGCGCTAGCGCTTTGGGCGCTAGCGCTTTGGGCGCTAGTGCTCTGAGTGCAAGAGCACTGGCGCACCACGTGTCAGCACGTGGGCACGAGCGCTTTGGGCGCTAGCGCTCCGAGCGCAAGAGTGCTGGCGCACCACGTGTCAGCACGTGGGTGCTAGCGCTCCGAGCGCAAGAGCGCTAGTGCGCCACGTGTCAGCACGTGGGTGCTCGAGTAGCAAGAGGGACTTGGTCCCTGCAATGGGAGTTGTACTCCCAGAAAGGAGCACTTATTATTTTGTGTGCGCGTGCGCGCGCGCGCGCGCACGTGTGTGCGTGTGTGTGACTCCTAGGGTGTTTTGAAGCTGATGAAGGGCTTCTCCCGTTGAGCCCTAGTTTTTCCCCAAAGTGGGGTTTCTGGAGATGGGTCTCCTTCTTCTTCCTTTGTTGGCCGGATCTTGAAGAGCAAGAAGTAGGAGATTTTAAAAATCTCTCCTTTTTGAGATCTGATGGGAGATCTGAGTTCCCCTTTGTGGGTTTTGTAGTGGAAAACTACTTAGTTTTGGAAAAGAAAGAGTAAAACTCTTGATTTAATTCAAAAGAAATGATAAGGTTTAGAACCTTGGAGAAGGAGCAGGAGGCACAAAGAACCCTAGTTTTTTTTAGGAATGAAATTTTTTTTTCTAATAATTCATCATTATGTTGCCTTATATAGGCTTACACATTTACATATAGCCCCTTGGGCTTTACAAAATGGCATTTTGCCCATCCCATGGCTCATGTGCCATTTCTTTTTGCACATAAGCTATGGGCTTACAAATATTTGGCTTTATGCACATTCATGCATAAAAAATTACATAAAAATTATTTATTACATGATCTATATTTTGGCATGGGGAGGCTGGCCGCGGGCTCGACTTGGGCATGGGCCCGCTTGACCTGGGCTTGGGCCCACCTGGCTTGGGGTTGACCTTGACTTTGACTCGGTCAACCGAGGGTGCAAATTTTGACCCCAACACAAGGTTCATCTACCATTTTGATGAAGTCAAACACTTTGACTGCTATATCAAAACAGATGTTCCAATTCCGCGATACCTGCTCTAATCCTGATGGACTTAAGCATAGCTTTGAAACTCTCAACTTTTCCATCTACCCCAAGAATCTTCTCAAGATTCATTTGCTCCTGATGGGTTTTACCCCTTTAGGTGAAACATTCAAAATCATACTTTGTTGGTGTACATGGATTCCATCTTTGATTGCATAGCATCCAGCCATTTCATAAAGTCTCCACTTGTGATGGCCTGCCTGAATCTAGTTGGGCCATCATCATCCATGATGCAATCCTCGCTCCCACTGTCACCGAAAAGACCGTAGTATCTCTTAAGTGGATGAGGAACCCTACCAGATTCGCGGAGAGGCTGAGGTTCGTTGGAGACTATTGAATCCTTTGGTTTCACCAAATCATCAGCTGTTACTTTGTCTAGCTAGAACTTCTTCCAGTTCTACCTCATGACCACAAATTTTTTTATAAGAAATTCCTTTTCTAAAAAGGTGGTATGATGAGAAACAAAACACCTTTTGCTCCTCAGAGTGGTAGAAGATATACCCTCACAAATGTTTGGGATATCCTAACAAACTTATACAGATTTGACCTTGCTTCGAGCTTGTCCGGATTTTGTTTTTCAACATGGGCTGGACAACCCCATATCTTAACTCCTTTAAGACATGGTCTCTTCCCATACCATATCTCATATGGAGTGGTAGGCACTGATTTGGATGGAACCTTGTTCAATAGGTATGCAGCTTCTCAAGTGTATTACACCAATAGGGAACATGCAACTCAGCAGTACTCATCATAGAGCGCACCATATCTCACAGGGTATGATGCATCCGCCCCGATACACCGTTGTGCTATGGTGTATACGAAGGAGTAAGCAGAGAGAGAATCACATTCTCTGTTTAGAAAATCCAGGAACTCCATGCCCAAGTATGTTCTCCTCGATCTCATCGAAGAACTTTAATACTTTTACCCGTCTGGTTCTTAACTTCAAGCTTATATTCCTTGAATTTCTCAAAAGTTTCAGACTCGTGTTTCAACAGGAACACATGTCCGAATCTTGAGAGATCGTCGATGCATGTAATGAAGTATAAAGAACCAACCCTGACATTAGTAGACATAGGACCGTATACATCATCATGTATTAGTCCCAAGAGTTCAGTAACTCTTTCTCTGTTTCCAGTAAACGGAGTATTGGTCATTTTATCTTTGAGACAAGACTGGCAAGTATCATAAGATGAAAATTCGAACAGATTCTGATATTCATCCTTATGTAACTTAGCTGGTCATGTCTCATTGATATGACCTAGTCTACAATGCCACAAGAAGAATTCGTTCATTTCTGAACTATTCCTCTTGTGTGTGTTCTACATACTTTGAACTGTGGTTTTATTTAGAATGTATATGCTATTATATAATGTGCCTGACCCAATCAACTCTTGATTCAGGAAAATGTTCACAACATTATCCAGCAATACAAAATTATATCCTTCTTTAATTCAATAAAGAATTTAAAGTAATGTTGTATATCAGGTTCGTCATGTAATAAAATTTGTTCAGAATCAAAGTATTTACCATTTGGTAATACAAGGTGATATTTGCCAACTGACTTGGCTGCAAAAATTGCACCATTCTCCAACACATATAGACATATCACCCAATCCCAGTTCTCTATCTTTCGTAGCCCATGTAACAGATTACATATGTGGGATCCTAATCCGGTATCTCATACCTAGGAGGTAGAGGATACTGAAAAACAGTTCTTGGTAATGAACACACCCGAAAAATATGCATCAATATGCTTATTTCTCGTTTGGGTGGCATGGGAATCCGGATATTCCCCTATTTCCTGCTCGGACTTATAACAGTTATAAGATAGAGCGGAACCAACGTTCCCCAGCTCAGTATAATAAGCAGGTTTGGTCAATGCATCCGTATTATTATCTTGATTAAGGCGTGATATGGTCGCTACCAGGAGAGAGAGAAGAAAACACTCAGCGTATGCTCTTGCAAGATCAGATTGGTTATTATTTTATCTAATCAGGATGGCTCCCATTGTTTTTATCAAATCTTCCTTCAAACCCTAAAAGGTAAGACTAGTCGGGATTAATTACACCCTACAAGTTCGCCAATCTTTCGGCCAGGCTAGTTTCGATACTTTGAGGGAGGTTCCCCGTGCTTTCGCACGGACCTAATTAGAATAAACCTCATTTTCCTAGGGGCGTAACCCCGTTTACACCTTTCTAGACACCTACTTGATCGGCTAATTGTAATGTGTAAAACACTCCCAGGAATAACTCTTACTCGCAGTGGGTATCAGGATCAAACTATCTCATAGAAGGTATGCAATCTCATTGCAAATTTGAACACTTGAAATTCCCGATAATATTTTGCCCCTAGCGACTTATGACCTTAACATGGTCAACAAATCATAAGCGCTAACCAAGTTCAACCCGTCATTTCCTGATTGAATTAAACCCACCCATACGACCCTTAACATAGTCAACAAAGTCGTATGACTACTCTAATCCAAACGCATCATATGCTTAAGCAGATAAGCACTAATCAGCTACCGCACACTACGCCTTAACATAGTTAACAAACGTAGCACGAATACTAAGTAGTACTTATCTGAAATGACGGAGGGCTACGATAGGTTTTTAAGAAAACTTTTTGCGTAATGAACTTGATATCGTTGTAGAATCGAGTGATTTTGAAAAAGAGTGTTTTTGAGGCTTTTACTAGTTTTGCTAAAGAGGTCACTCCCGGTGAAGGGATCTCGGCTCTTTCCTCATCGAATGAGGTGCGGGGTATTTCACAAATATCACTATGCAAAGCATGAACTAAAAAAGCAATCAAAAGACAAACCGAGTGGGTTGAAGCATCTGCCAGTTTCGCTAAAGAGGTCACTCCTGGTGAAGGGATCTCGGCTCTTTCCTTATCGAATAAGGTGCTGGATATTCTACGAGGAATACCGCTATGCAAAACAAGAACTAGAGCTACCAGTTTTTAAGACAAGTTTCTATAACATCTTTAGGTTTCTTTTATTTCATTAATCTCATTAATGAAGTCCCATCATTTATGCTTCCTAAGCATCATAGAAGAAACGAAAGCATCAATATTTACTATATATCATCGTATGTATAATATAAGCATTCTTCTCAACATATAAAGTGATCACATCACAGAATATTGGCAGCAGAAGAACACATATGAATATTGGATATACTCGGAATTCCGAGTATTAAATTAAGCCAATAAAAAATGCGGATTCCACGGTCGCGATGGATAGCCAAACATACATCCCTAGACCCCTACGAGAGCGGCAAGCAACTCTACCAATTCTAGAGTTAGGAGATCCGTCTCGACTCTTCGAGATGGTCTCCTATTGGACTCTAGAACCCGGTTACTTGTGCTCTCATCCTTGGGTCTATCCTAATGCGGAAAAGTAAATAATAAACATCAATGGTGACATCATCCTCAACTCGAAAGTGCCCCAATAAAAGAATATTACATACAAGCTTTTACATGAATGAAAATGAAAAACTCTTATCTCACATAAAACCCCCCGGCTATTTAAACACGACGATCCAATATAACATATCACAGCAACACATAACATAACATGTCATCAACATAAGTAAATATACGTATCCCAATTGTCGTTGACGTATAGCAACGAAACCGGCGATACACTATATAGTACACTTACGGTCGCAGAAAAGAAAGTGAAAAACTACAACAATTGGAATCCGCAACCACCTTAGACATCATAAACCCAATGTATCACATACTTTGGATTTCATGCCTTACCAAATGAATTCTTTAGACATCACATGCCTAACAATTATAAACCCCGCATTTTATTCTCGATATTGAAAACACTTTCAAATAACCTGTAGGGTAATTCAACAAGATTTTCGATAACCTGATCGAATGCTCGTTGGAAACTTTAGTAGACGGCCGCACCCCTAATACCGTCGAAAAAGTGCACTTAGGCGGAACACCGCGGCCGCGGGCACCCAAACGGATGCTTTTGGTGATGGGGTTCTCCTACAGTCACTTGGTCGGGGCTATGGGGCGTGGCTATCCAGTAAGGTTACCCGGCGAATATCCGCGTACACTACGTAATTGCAACAGACTTTTTATCCACATCAAAATTTCGTGGCAACCGATCAAATGAGACTAAATTTCTAGATTTATAAAATTCAAACTAGTTATCTCATAATTAATTATGTGGATTACAAATATTGTATCACAATCACAGATAACCAGACGATATTAAACTTTTCGATCGAATCAACAAACACCCAAAATTTTCCAAAAAGCTCAACACTTGAGCGGAGTTTAAAAAGTACCCAGAACATGCCACAGCACCTATGTACCAGCCGTAGAAGGGTCAACCCTTGCCTCACCTATGGCGCCGTGGAACATCCACAAATCCTAGGGTTTGGTGGCGGTTCCGATGGTCATATAATCGATTTAGGGTTTCGTTCTTCTAGAGGGTCCACATAATCACCTGCATAATTTTCTGATTATTTAAAAACACGGAAAAATCCAACTCTTGGAAAATTTCTAGCGAGGGAAAAATTGGGTTATTGATATCCATTCGAACTTTTTAACGTCGTCTAAAATACCCGAAACGATGTTCGAATTACGAATACGAAACACTCCGAATTACCTAAACAGTAAGACCACATCACATGCAATCTTAGCAAAAAAAAGCAACAACTGAAACACCAAAACCCAGAGCCTGGAACACCACAAAAATTTGAAGCCCAGACTGCATTTTTGGACCGGCCTGCTCGTTTTTCATGCCTACGTGGCCAGCCATTTTCTTACCAATTTGCTTCAAATTTCTATGGTGTTCATGTTATATCACATACAACATTCTGCAGTTGCTTATAAAAAATTTAGAGGCCATTTAAAAATCGACAGAAACTAGGTTTTAGCGTTGCAAGTTTCGGAGCAGTTTCGGTTTCGTAATCCTAATAATGTCTAATTCTCTAGCTTGGCTCTGATACCACTGTAGGGTTACCTAGCACGACAGCAAGATTTTAGGAGGCATCGTCCATGCCAATTTCAAAAAATTGCCGTACTAAAGAACCCTAACCTAGAATCTTAACTAGAGATTTAGACGAATCAACAATGTAAACAACTTTACATCTAAGTGAATGAGAAATACAACCTTTGTAGACCAGTCCTTCACTTCTAAAGCTCCGTGTAGTAGTTCCTTCACTTCAAGTAGTGAACACCCGAACTCTAGTAAGGGTTCATATGAAGAAATGAACAAGCTTGCTCGAAGTCTTCGAGGCCGAAGATGATCTACGTCGAGCAGACTCAAGCTCATGCTACCTCTTCACTAATGGTAGATTAGTGAAGCAAACACCCTAAACTAAATGGCTAATATAATAGAGGATGATGAAGTAGGAATTGGGCTCACTTTAGATTAATTTTTCTCACAATATTTCATCACCTTGAGAAAAGTTAGAAAGCTTTCTCATGGGGAAGAAGAAGATGAAGTAGAGATGAGAATGAAACTCATGAGGTGAGAATAGCAATCATGGGTGAGTTTATGTCATACAATAACTCATGTAGAGACTAAACTATGGTTATGGATAATGGTTAGGTTAATAAATATCTTAAGTAAAACAAATAAGTGGACTAAGTCAGTGGACACAACAAGCTTCTCCAAGCTTCTAGCCATGACATAATTCTACCAATTTGTGAATTACTAAAATAAATAAAAACCCAAATATTATCTTAAGTATAGTGTAAGTCTACACCCATGAAGAATGTGACATTAAGTATGACACAAATAAAATGTACATTAATATATATCACATATATACTATATGCACACAAGTGAGAAAAAGAAATGTTTAGTGAGCTAATATTAGTTAATATAAGTTAATATATCAAATATATAATTATACATTAAATTATCAAATCAACACTTGATTTAATAATTCGGCTATATCACATATAACCGACTAATATCAAATGTAACAACTTATCGAATCAACACTTGATCCGATAACCCGGCTATATCACATATAACTGTCCGATATCACATATCGCGAGAATAGAATGCGGTATCATATACGCGCATTAATCTCGGTCCCGCACATATCACATATGTGCTCCTACTTCGTTTCGCATGAACCAGGAAACCTCTGTGTAGGACTCTAAAGACTCGTCAATACGCCGGCAGTAGGTGATGATCATATCAAACACTCACAAGCCGCAAGTGATCTGCTAAACGTAACGGCCACCCGGGTATTGAGCGATCAGAAGATCAACAAGCAAGCTTGCTCATACTCCTACAAATCCAATCAGTAGCACTACCGTACAGTCCGGTCTTTTCATCAGATATGTCGCATATTACAGCCTGGGGGTGGTATAATGTCAAACCCTAATAGCCTGATAAGTTATGCCGATGTGAGGTCCATAACGGTTCGAGAAACTACCGATAACACTTACCAGTAGATCTCAGCAACCCTGGCCAGGAATTTCCTGTTATGGCCAATCGAGTATAGCGCAACATCAACCCCCAATACCAGGAGAGACGAATCCCCTCCTATCGCTCATTGCCTCCATGTGACTCGGGACTGTACCTAAAAACCACCGTTTTGCATGATCTCTTGAATGTGGTAAGGTAGAAATCAAAGCACAGTAGGAATCACATAAGACTTTATGACAATCTCGGGTCGACAAACTAACCTGTACCAGTGTCACCAGAGAACTGCTATCTGACAATAGGTATAATACCATCCAGGAGTTCTCGGTGAGTCCGTCTAGTGTACCCAGTCTCCACTGAGCACCCGTATACCTTCTTTGATGTCAAACACCAATGGATGTGGGATCATCCATCGCCTAACATATGGGTCAAGAAGCGCATACGCTAGTCTACTCTAGAATATTGATGCCCCGTCTCGATACTCCCACGACTAGGAACAATCTAAGGATATACTTACCGACTACCTCTGCCCCACTAATATGATCTGCATCATAATCCTGGTAGTCAAGTACTCATCCTAAGCGCTTTATCAACATGTAATAGAGAGACAATAAGTGTACATGTTAAGATAAAGTGCAACCAGATAGCATAATATCATGTCGAGCAAGAAAGTCCTCCCTATATATGTCCAAGCATCCACTACATTATATATCACATGTACAGTAATGGCCTCTAGGGCATACATATAACTAACAATTTCGTGTCAGTATGAAGCCCATCACCAACTGAGAAACTACTGATCCAAATCAGTAATTTTCATCCATATTGGCCAAGGATTTCTGGTGATGGCCACCCGTGAACCATGCGACGTCAACCCCCAATACCGGGAGAGACGAATCCCCGACGATCTGCTCACTGCCTCCATGTGGCTCGGGACTATACCCAACTAAAACCTGTTTGCACGACCCCTTTGAGCCGTGGTAGGGTAGTAATCAAAGTACAGTGGGAACTCACACGAGACAAATGACGATCTCAGGTCGACACACTAAGCTGTACACATGTCACCTGGGAACTGCTATATGAAAATAGGTATAATACCAACTAGCTTGTTTCCGGCGAGTCCGTTCAGTGTACTCATAACCCAATGAGCACCTGTATACTATCTTAGGTGACTAACTGACACCAATGGCTTGTGAGACCGGCCACCGCCCCTCGTCGGGGTTTCTATAAGTATACACTAGTCTACTCCGGAGTATCGATGCCCAGTCTCGATACTCCCATGACTAGGGACATTTAAGGATGTGCTTATAGACTACCCAGTTCCCACGGATATAATCGCCATCATACTGCTAGTAGTCAAGCAAGAATCCTATGGGCTCTATCAACATATAATAGTGATCTGTAATACCACATAATGCATGTACATGATGATAGAGACAAACCCGATAGCATATTATCATCTTGAGTAAGATTGTTCTATCCATATAGGTCCTCCCTCAATCATCATAATCACCTGCCTGCAATTACAATAATTTCCTTGAGGGCACTATAGCCAACAGGGCACTCCTACGCGGGTTGACTTATAACCCCTCCAAGTGCGGCGAGCAACCCGTCTATTCTAGAGCGAGGCAGCCCGGTCTCAAACACCATGAGACGGCCACCTACCGCACTCTAGAACCCGGCTACTCGAGTACTTCTCCTGGGTTAATCCTAATATAGAAAAGAAATATATACAAGAGTGACAAAGACCGCATCCTGGTCGAGCCCCAATAAAAGAATATACATAAAGAGGAAACGACTGCCACAAGTTGGAGCTCGTCCCGAACAAATGAATACAACAAATATAAAACAAAACTGTACAAGCTATCGCACGTGGAGCCATCCGTCATGACAATTCGGCTAAACCATCATTCACACACACATATCACAACAAGCAACACAAGTAAGTGTGCAATCCTATCTAAACGACATATATCAATTAGACGACGTTCAAGAACACATACAAACTATGGATCACAAACGATGTTAAAATTTTGACCGAAAACAGTCCTGAAATGCCCCAATGTAAAAACTATACAAACTGAAATCAGAGGCAAAACAAACAATACCATAAATCAAGTTTCCAACATTCCAAGCTATTGACAAAATCTAGGGACTTTTGACAATTTTGAGCCAACAGAAATAGGATTTGGGTGGCCAAAAATGGGTCAAAATGCTTCCAATTTTGTGCAAAGTTTTATTTTCAAAAGACAAGTCTTCTGCAGTTGTTTAAAAAAAATTTTAGGCAAAGTTTTAAAAAGGGACAGTAGCTTGGAATCGGAAACAAGTTACGGGAAAAAATACGGTCTCGATACTAAAACATTGCGTAAACTAGTTCTAGTATTTGGGTTGGCTCTGATATCATTGAAAGTTCTTAGTGCCCTTGCCGCTACAACCGCGACCAATGCGGAATGGAAAAACAAAAATTTTTACGGGAGCATTAGAAACTAATCCCTAGCGATCGTTCTAAACACTAAACTAGAAAACTAAGCATGCAAAGTTTAGGGATTACAACTTTTGATGCATGTCCACCCGATCATGGAAGACCCCTCCAAGCTTCTCGTAGGCCATCAGGAAAAAGTTTGAGAGACGACCGCCCTTACCGAAGATGATCTACCTGAGGGAACCAATCCAAGCTCCAGCCTCACCTAGTGAATCAACCGACGCTCCAAACTTGCTAGAAATTGAGAGTAGGGATGCAGGAATTTTCCACTATCATTTTCACTCTCAAACACAAGCTCAAGAGAGCATGCAAGAAGGAGGAGGAGGATGAATAAATGGCCATATCACAAAATTAGCTAAGTAATTAGATGAAGGAGAGAATGGAATGGCTTCATATATTTTTAACCATCAAAAAAAATTATCACAACATTTTTCATTAAACAAATGAAGCCCATCCCTCTTTACATTCCTTCAACTATACCCAAAGACATCTCACCCTCCACCTCATTTCCAATTGAATTTATAAAATGAAATTCAAATAATGAGGTGTCCTCCTTCTAGAAGTATTCTGTATAAATACGGAATACAACCCAGTATACTATCGAAATACATATATGCATATCCGTATAAAAATATAAATAGCCAAAAGAGAGAAAATAAATAGTGAACAATAATACTAGAATATATATATATATATATATATATATATTATTAAATCAAAACTTGATTTAATAATCCGACTTAATTCTAAACCTGCTAGTGTTATCAACCGTCCGATTAAAGTCCGTATAGCCTGTAAACGTATTTAATCGACCTATGTATGTATTAACATACGTTATCTACATCATATCGCCTGAACCGGGAAAACTCTCTGTGTGGGACTCTGAAGACTCTACAATATGCTGGCAATGAGTTACTTGATAAATTCATAACCCAAGCATGTCAGCGGCATTAACTGTACGTAATAACTACTGGATATATGCTGAAAGTGAGGTCAACAATCAAGTCCGTCCGTACCCTACTGAGCCTAAATGTAACAATCTTCGTACAGTTTGGTCTCTTCGTCTAAGAGTATCGCATATCGGGCCTAAGAGGTGGATAACGTCAGACCCATAATAACCCGATAAGTCATACCAGAGTCAAGCTCATCACCAATCGAGAAACTACTGAACTTCTATCAGTAAATCTCGTCCATCGTGGCCACGGATTTTGGGTGATGGACAACCGAACACAGCGCGACATTGACTCCTAATACCAGGAGAGAGGAATCTCTGACAATCGCTCACTGCCTCCATATGGCTCGGGACTGTGCCCAACTAAAACCTGTTTGCACGACTCCTTTGAGCCATGGTAGAATAGTAATTTAAGTTCAATGGGAACTCACATGAAATAAATGACGATCCCAGGTCAAAGGACTAATCTGTACTCATGCCACTAGAGGACTGCAATCTGACGATAGGTATAATACCATATAGAAGTTCTCGGCGAGTCTGTCCAGTGTACTCATCTCCAGTGAGTACCTGTATACTATCTTAGGTGACAAAACACCAATGGATTGTAAGATCGGACACCGTCCCTTGTCAGGGTCTAAAGTCGTATACACCAGTCTATTCCGAAATATAGATGCTCAGTCTCGATATTCCTTCAACTAGGGATATTTAAGGATGTGATTATGGACTACCTAGCTCTCACGTATATGATCGCCATTGATTGATCGCCTCTTTGTGTGTCGGTTTAGAAAATGAATAGAAATCACAATCAAAGAATTATTTTGACCGCAATCAATAACGGTGTCGAAATGTAGCGCGTTAGTAAGTGCGGATCGTCCATAGGGATTGTGCGATTCGTTCGTATTATGTTTTGTTTGAATTGAAAATTTAATAGAAAAAGAAAAGAAAAAACGATTCAAGATTTATATCAATGAATTTCAAGAATCAACTAGATCTAATCAAGAATCAAGAAAGCGTTAAACATCAAGAATCAAGAATTGATATAATTCCAATCGATTTAAGTTTCAAGATTTGAAGTAAAGCTCGTAGGAATCGATTAGAATTATATCAATTCTTGATTCTTGATGTTTAACGCTTTCTTGATTCTTGATTAGATCTAGTTGATTCTTGAAATTCATTGATATAAATCTTGAATTGTTTTTGCTTTTCTTTTCTATTAAATTTTCAATTCAAACAAAACAAAATACGAACGAATCGCACAATCCCTGTGGACGATCCGCACTTACTAACATGCTACATTTCGACACCGTTATTGATTGCAGTCAAAATAATTCTTTGATTGTGATTTCTATTCATTTTCTAAACCGACACACAAAGAGAAGATCAATCAAATAGCGCCGTTGCCGGGGATCGTGCGCTAATTCGTTCTTTATTGAAATTTGAATAAAAGATTTATTCCATTACAATTTTGAGATCAAAATTCGCACAAACCCTAAACGTGTTGTTGTGATTTGTTGCGAGGTAATCTGGAAGCTGTGGAGCAAGTGAATTTTTTTTCAGAATATTGCAGAGGACTCAGGGAGTTAACAGAAGCTCTCTGAAATTTTTTTGTGCAGTGAATCCCTGAATGCACCGCGATTCCGCGGCAATAGCGCTCATCCGCGGCGGATCCGTCGTGCTCTGACGTCATCCCTGCACCAAAATTTTTCTGTAAGCTTCTTACTTTCTTATCTCTTCCCTCATCTGCTCCAATTAACAATTTTCTGTAGGCTTCTTTGCAAAAATCGCAGCGCCACAAAAAGCAAAATAAATTGTGCGTGTTTTTGATTCTTGGTTGTTTGCATATTAATACGGAAATTTAAGGGGCAAAGACCAAATCCAGATTAGGTGGGGAGTTCATTACCCTTCCTAAGCCCCAAAAATCACAAACTTGCATCCGCATTTACCCTCATTAACTAAAAAATATCTAGAGATGACTCTAAGGACCGTCGCGCTCACTTAGGACAAGAGAAGGTCGTGGGTAATTCATTGCTTATCCGCATTTCTTTGTGGTGTCTAAGGCAAGTGTGTCAAAAGCTAGTGGTTATTAATTAGGCTCACTACTTACGTAGTGGAGTACCTTCCCACTTACCGGGCACTTACCTGGCCACATGGGGACAAAGAGGCAGTGGAGGATTTATCCTGCGACTTGTTTTTTGGCAGTTAGGAGCGGTCTAGAGCCTGACCTAGGTGACCACTAGATTTTAGGATATTGCTTGTTGCATTTGTATGCTCGCATCATTTTTTCAAAAATCCGTGTCATTTTTCAAAACAAACACCAGCATTCATTCATTCCCCTAATTATAAATCACGCTGCCACTTGCACTAACCCTTTTTAGTGCAAGATAGGCTGGACACGGGATTCTAGTGCTCGTTTAGTCCACGTACCCCCGATCGACTCCGAAGTCGGTATTTCTACATTTACCTTTTCTTTACCCACCACCACACCCACATAGATGGATCCGCCTCCATCGAACTTTTTTAACACTAATCTGCCGCCGTTCGTTGGTGTGCAGAATCAACCCCGCATCTCTCTCCTGGAGAGGTGCTATCCTATGCGAAGTCCTCTTTCGACCTGCTTATCCATTCCACCAGCCAACGGGGAAAATTTTGAAATTAAACCCCAATACATCAACCTTCTACCCAAATACCACGGTCTCGAGACTGAGGACGCATATGTCTTTATCACCAAATTTGAAAATGTATGCGCAATGATGGGTACTTCACAGCTTTCTGTGGATACTATGCGTCTACGTCTTCTTCCATTTTGTAACGCTTCGAAAATCGTTTAGGCAATTTTTTTTTGATAATCGGCAAAATAAGCAGCCTTTTCCGTAAAAAGTCAAAATAAGTATTTTTCAATATAGGCCTAGTTATACAAAATTTGGATAAGATATTGCTAGAATTTGGTCACTAAATTGTCACTTAAAATTTTCTAGTTATTTAAAAAAATTTCCTAAATTAATTATTTTTTAATATTATTTTAAGCTTTTAAAAATACATTAAATTAGTGATAAATACAAATTTAATTGGGTAAATTCCATAATTTGAAACCGTTATAAACTAAAATTTAGTGTAACAAAAATTTTATCAAAACATTTCAAGTCTAGTTGTTTTATGGTTTAAAATGGTTTGAAAATGATTTTAAATGAGGTTTTTTTGTAAAATTTGATGTGATGGTCATTTATTGATCTTGTGAAGGACTTTTGTGTAGAAAATTCTACACCATTCCCTCACATCTCTCCCTTCCTCTTCCTGGCCGAAATTGTTGCAGCAAACAACCCCCATTTCTCCCATTTTGTTTAGCTCAAAATTCTTGCAAAAATCAACAAAAAATCCACAAAAATACACATTTTTCTTCTCTAATTCAAACCAAACCCTTAAGCCATCCCTTCTCAAGCCCAAATTGGGCTAAAACAAGGAGAAAAGAGGCCACTTTGGAGGTTTAGTGCAAGGGGTTCAACACTTGTAAGGTATAATTCTAATCTAGTTTTTTAATTGTTGTTTAAATATGCTAGATTAGAAAGTTTAAGTGTGAAATTTAGTTATAAATTTTTTGTTTATGAAATTTCAAGAAAATGGGTGATGTTCTAGATTAGGGTTTGAAGTATGATAATTGGGTTAAAATTGTGTTGTGGCCATCTAGTAGTTTGAATTGGATGTTGGAGTTGGTTTGTGATCGCGATATCGTTAATTCGCGATATTTGCATCGAAATCGGTATGCTAATGCTTACTAGGATTTTATAAAAATTAGGAGGTGATCTAATTGCGATATATGGAAGATATTTATAGCATCTCATACGACTATTAGGGTGTGCGAATGTGGAGGTTGGTTTAGTCGGGTTTTAGTTTTGACGGTTGCCCCGAAACGACGATTTTAGTTAAGGTTTTAGCGATTTTCATGTGTTTCCCGCGCACCGAGTGCACGTTGTGCCTAACTTGTGAGCGTCGATCTTTTCATATTATGACTTGCGTCATTTCAGGAATATGTAATCTTATGTTGTGTGTTATGCAATTCTAGGACCGGTTGTGGAAATATCGGACGTGGCGCGCAAAGGCAAAGCGGTGGTTGGATCAGATTAGCGAGGCATTCAGGTGAGTAGATGTATTCATCTATGGGGGAATCGTCTGGATGGCGCGAGGCACCCTATAGTTAGGATTACTTATTACTTGCAACTATATGCATTGTTAGTTAGCTAACCCTCTCATTCATATGCATACCTTTATAGCTATTCGTCTGCTAGAATTGCATGGATATCCATATACACATGTGTGATATCACTTCATAGGACACGTACACCCTTACCATTGGCTCCTGTTGCATGCGCACTATTCATGTGACACACACGCCTTTGGTAATTGACATGTCACGAGCACTGTAGAACCCGATTAGCTCAGTATCAACACTTGCATCGTATATGATGCATCAAATTGCATAGCATATATATATACCTCACTTCATCATCATGCTATATAGGTTTCTAGCTATAAATCACATTGAATACCTTTGACATCATAAGCATTTATCATATACAACATGTTGGGTATTATGATTTTCTTGAGGATTTCAGTATTGCTGTGATTTCTGGATTTTGGGGAAAACCGCAAGAATTCAACAAAAGCTTATTATTATCATTTTTAAAACAAGTTGCGGTTTTCTCGTGATGTATGTGTCGTCCACCATGAGTTTTCATGTTTTCTGTTGGATTTCGAGACCCGATTCGAGGAGTGGATGAACCGTCTCGGGTACATGGTGGGCCCGGTATGGTACCCCGGGGCAAGAAGATCGAGTTGTAGATGATGAGCCTGGCAGGAGAAGACTACCTACCGGTGATGTCTGGCGCGGCGGATATCCGGAAGATACCGACCGTTGTCGTGAGATTTGATGATATGGGCCGATCCGGACTGACGGAGCCCGATGTATTGAGACATTGATACAGTGAGACATTGAGACAGATATATTTCCATATTTGGTGTCGATGCTTGACACGGTCTTCAGATGATTTCATGATGGTACTTAGCTATTGCACAGATATTCTTTTTCTAAAGTTAAGAATGCAGAGGTTATCGTATTTTAAAACACTTAAAGATTTCATATTGATGCTGCATACCTGTGTGCATACATACTAGTGGCATTACATCACATCTAGACATTCATGTTGTGACGCATTGCGTGCATTCTTACGATAGACTTATTAGATGTTACTTGCTACTCACGAGCTGGCAACTCACCCCCGGTAAACAGGGAGGCAGACAAAGCAAGAGGGGGTCAGTCCGCTAAGTCCAGCTAGTCTAAGCAATTCTTTGCCACAGTGTCTTGCAGGTCGGACCCGTCAGCCTTGTAGCGGCGGGCTTATCTTATTGTTGGCTTCTTTTGCTCAGACTCGCGACATTGCTCGTAGGTGGGTTGCGAGGACTCTTTTATCTCTTTTTGTACTATCTTTGTATCTAGTATTCTTCATCTACCACTTCTTATTTGTATATGCGACCTAGTGATGAGACTGAGAGATTTGTGTATATGTGGTTTCTTTTGGGTCGAGCTCACTTGAGCCGACGTTGTGTTTTCTTATATTTTGCATTTCTTTATGCTCTTTTGCTCGATATTATATATATATTGCGTGTGGTTGTGATTCACCTTGGGCGAAGAGCTAGCTCCCGCTTGGGGATGCCATTTTGTTATTACAGGTTTATATATCTTGTTGTACCCATTTTGGGGATAGAATTTACAAAGGATACTCTGTCGAAATTTTCTGAAAGTTTTGATCTTTTAAAAAAAAAAGTGTTAATGTAACTTAATTGATTTTAAGTCGTTTTCATGAAAGGTTTTCCTTTACTCTCATTGGTTTTTGGTTTAGATTTTCTGGGCTTTGGCTGACTTAGTTTATGTTATGCTTTTAGACGTCTCGTAATCTAAGTGCCAGTCACGTTACGTACCTTCGGGTCATGACAAAGTTGGTATCAGAGCGTAAGTTTTACCTTTCTGAGTGTTGAACGACCCTTGGTAGATGGAGTAGGTGACTTAAGCAGAGTGGCGTAGCGTGGGTATGTTCCGTGGCATACTTATGATACGGTACTCCGCCTAAGTGACCTTAGAAAATAATTGCTTGTATTTCCTTTCTTGATTCCTTGCATTCCTTGATTCAATTGTAATGTTCTTATCGCTCCTGTTTCTTATTCCAGCTTCGATACCGCCAAAGACTACGAGAACTCAGCGGGCTGCCGCTAGGGATGAGCTTCGAGCAGGCTCGTCTGAGGCGAGGATCGAGCGGGATGATACGCCTACCCCTCAGGGTCAGATTGATCCGCCTTCTCTTGACCGTATTGCCAGATTAGAGGCCGGTATGCAGGAGTTGCGACAGATGGTGGGATCTTTAGTTGAGTCCAGTCGGGCACAGAGATCCGAGGACGTTCCTTCCACCGCACAGACCACGATTGTACCTGCTACACAGATGGTCACTCCTGCTACTACTGCGACTATCCCTGTTTCACTACAAGAGTTTATGAGATTGAGACCTCCAGCTTTTACCGGTACGGATGCGACAGAGGACCCACAGGCATTTCTTGATAGGATAGCTAGGATTTGCCGTTCGTTGAGGTGTTCTGATGATAGATGGGTGGAGTTCGCGAGTTTTCTCCTGGAGGGCCTTGCCCAGACGAGGTACGATTCAGTAGAGAGAGGCCGAGCACAGGTCTACCTTCTATGACCTGGGACGAGTTTACAGCTGCATTTCTTGCCCGTTTTCTCCTGGAGAGTGTCCGAGATGCTCGAGCTCTTAGTTTTGAGTCTTTGCGCAAGACTCCTGGGATGACAGTGTCGGAGTATGATATACAGTTTACCCAATTGTTTCGATATGCTCCGTATCTAGTAGTCACGGAAGAGAAGAGAATAAAGAGGTTTGTGCGAGGGCTTGACACACAGCTATTCCTTGCTATCGGCACCCAGCACTTTGACACATACGCAGTTGCGATGGATGCAGCCTTACTTTTGGAGGAGCGCATTTCCGAGACTCCGGTCGTTTCTGGGCCAAAGAGGATTCGTACTGATACGTCAGCTCAGCGGCAGATAGGTAGGCACCGCGATATATTATTTCCGGGAGATGGTAGTGGCAGAGGATTGAGACGAGGTCAGTTATTTGGTTCATATCCGCAGACTCAGCAGTCATCGCCAGGATGTTTTCGGTGCGGGAGTCAGTACCACCGTATCAGATACTGTACCATGGGGCGCCAGGGCGCGGCGACAGTCCCGCATGTGACCTTACCACCTTCACCACCTCCTCAGAGAGCTCTACTTCCTACCCCTGATGATGCTCCACGCCAGCCAGATGCTCCTAGAGGTCGTGGGCGTGGCAGTCCAGTTCAGAGAGGACGAGGCGACAGAGGCAGAGGAAGAGGTAGAGGCAGCAGACAGCCAGTTATTAGTGGTGGACAGGCCCGAGTGTTCGCGTTGACTCCTCAGGATGCACAGGCATCCAATGCCGTCGTGGCAGGTACTTTGCCAGTATGTTCATTTGATGCACGGGTATTATTTGATCAAGGCTCCACACATTCCGATGTATCCACATACTTTGCACCGAGGTTGGGCCGAGAGTCTTCTTCGTTATATCAGCCGCTTGTCCTTATTACTCCGGTAGGCGAGTCGTTTGTTGCCCGTTTTATGTACTGATCGTGTCCCGTTCGTATCGGGGAGAGAGATTCTTCAGTTGATTTGATTCTTCTCGATATGTTAGACTTTGACGTTCTTCTTGGTATGGACTGGCTAGCCACCTGTTATGCATCCGTGGACTGCCGTGAAAAGGCAGTCAGATTCAGTTTTCCTGGTGAGCCGGTTCTTGTTATTCAGGGAGATCGTTGCGCTACCCTTCCCAGCTTGATTTCTTCTCTTCGTGCTGGTCAGCTCTTGAGGAAAGGGTATCAGGGATTCTTAGCCTATGTTTGTGATACTAGCTCCACAGAGGTTCCGTTGGACCAGGTCCCTATTGTGAGAGAGTTCCCTGATGTATTCTTTGACGAGCTGCCTGGTCTGCCACCAGAGTGCGAGATTGAGTTCTGCATCGACTTGATCCCCGGCACGGGGCCTATCTCTATACCGCCTTATCGGATGGCCCCGGCGGGGCTGAGGGAGCTGAAAGATCAGTTACAGGACTTGCTGGACAAAGGGCTTATCCGACCGAGTGTGTCACCTTGGGGTGCTCCCGTCCTGTTTGTTAAGAAGAAGGACGGCAGTATGCGCTTATGCAATGATTATCGTCAGCTGATACGGGTTACTGTGCGGAACAGATATCCCCTACCCCGCATTGACGTCTTATTCGATCAGCACCAGGGTGCAGGGTTTTTCTCGAAGGTTGATTTATGGTTAGGTTATCACCAGTTGCGGGTTCGGAAGGAGGATATTCCGAAGACCGCTTTCCATACTCGATATGGTCATTATGAGTTTTTGGTGATGTCGTTCGGGCTCACCAATGCCCCTTCAGCATTTATGGACTTGATGAACCGTGTATTCAGGCCGTATCTCGATCAGTTCATCATTGTGTTCATTGACGACATCTTGGTTTATTCTCGGAGCCGGGAGGAGCATGAGCAGCACTTGCATATCACATTGCAGACTTTGAGGGAGCATCAGTTGTTCGTCAAATTTTCCAAGTGCGCATTCTGTCTAGACAGTGTCGACTTCTTGGGTCATGTGGTGACGAGAGATGGTATTCGTGTGGACCCGAAGAAGGTCGAGGCAGTGCAGCGTTGGCCCAGACCGGTATCAGTTACAGAGGTTCGCAGCTTTCTAGGTCTGGCCGGCTATTATCGACGTTTTGTCCAGGATTTCTCCCGTATTGCTGCACCGTTGACCCGGAAATAGGTTCATTTCGATTGGACCCTGGCATGTGAGGATAGTTTCCAGCAGTTGAAGACTCGTCTGACTACTGCACCAGTGTTAGCATTGCCTTCAGGATCAGGCGGTTTCGTGGTATGTTGTGATGCTTCTCGAGTGGGGCTGGGCTGTGTATTGATGCAGCACGACAGAGTTATCGCGTATGCTTCTCGGCAGCTGCGGAAACACGAACAGAACTACCCCACTCATGATTTAGAAATGGCTGCAGTGGTATTTGCACTTAAGATATGGAGACATTACCTATACGGTGAGTCGTGCCAGATATTCACTGACCATAAGAGCTTGAAGTATATCTTTCAGCAGCGAGATCTGAATCTGAGACAGCGCCGTTGGATGGAGTTAGTGAAAGATTATGACTGCGAGATTTTATACCATCCAGGCAAGGCGAATGTGGTGGCAGATGCCTTAAGTAGGAGGCTCGGAGGTAGCGTATCTTGTTTGAGCGCAGTACAGATGCAGTCGACGGCGGATTGGCAGGTTTTATGTGACAGCAGAGTGCAGTTCGAGTTTACTCCTACAGGGGGACATCTGGCCCATTTCAGAGCACGCCCACAGTTACTTGACCGTATCTGCGAGGCACAGTCCGGCGATGCCCGTATTTTAGAGCTTATCGAGCAGATTCGGCAGGGCAGAGTTTCTGAGTTTGTGATTGATGATCACGGGATACTTCGATTTGGGACTCGACTGTGCGTACCAGATTCTGATGGACTGAGGCGTGATATTCTTGAGGAGGCACATAGATCAGTATAAAGTGTGTATCCAGGTTCCACCAAGATGTACCGTGATTTGAGAGAGGTTTACTGGTGGGACGGGATGAAGAAGGGTGTTACAGAATTTGTGTCGAGATGCATGACTTGTCAGCAAGTCAAGGCCGAGCACCAGAGGCCAGCCGGCGAGTTACAGCCTTTGCCCATCCCTGAGTGGAAGTGGGAACAGGTCTCCATGGACTTTATTGTGGGTCTACCCAGGACCAGTCGAGGATATGACTCTATTTGGGTGATTGTGGATCGACTGACGAAAGCGGCTCACTTCCTGCCAGTGAAAACCACTTTTGGGTTTGCTCAGTATGCCCAGATTTATATTGATGAGATCGTGCGACTGCACGGCGTTCCGACTTGCATCGTGTCCGACCGGGGCACCCAGTTTACCGGCCGATTATGGCAGAAACTTCAGGAAGCTTTGGGCACCCGATTGAGTTTTAGCACAGCCTTTCATCCGCAGACCGACGGTCAGTCAGAGCGTACTATTCAGACTCTTGAGGACATGCTCAGAGCTTGTGTTTTAGATTTCGGTGGTAGCTGGGATCGTCATTTGCCCTTGATCGAGTTCACCTACAATAATAGCTTCCAGGAGACGATTCAGATGGCACCTTTCGAGGCTTTATATGGAAGGAGATGTCGATCGCCTGTGTGTTGGACAGAGCTCAGGTAGAGCAGTATTTTGGGCCCGCAGATCGTACAGGAGACGACCGAAAAGATACAGCTGATTCGGGACAGGATGAGAGCGGCACAGAGTAGGCAGAAATCATATGCTGACAGGCGCCGTCGCCGACTCGAGTTCGCTGTTGGCGATCATGTTTTCCTGAGGGTCTCTCCGATGAAGGGTGTGATGAGATTTGGGCGGAAATGGAAGCTTAGTCCTACATATGTTGGTCCCTTCGAGATCCTAGAGCGTGTCGGTTCAGTGGCTTATCGATTAGCTCTTCTTCCCAGCTTCCCCGATGTTCACCCCGTGTTCCATGTTTCGATGCTTCTCAAGTACCTTCATGATCCTTCCTATGAGATTCAGTACCAGACGATCCAGCTAGAGCGTGATCTTTCATTCACCGAGCAGCCGGTGGTCATTTTGGATCGACAGGTGAAGAAATTGAGGTCGAAGGTTATACCGTCCGTCAAGGTTCTTTGGCGTGGCCCGAACAGCGAGGAGGTTACCTGGGAGACCGAGGTCGAGATGAGGAAGAACTATCCCCATCTTTTTGAAGGTACGCGTAGTTAAATTTTAAATTCGGGGATCGAATTTCTTTAAGTAGGGAAGATTGTAACGCTTCGAAAATCGTTTAGGCAGTTTTTTTTCGATAATCGGCAAAATAAGCAGCCTTTTCCGTAAAAAGTCAAAATAAGTATTTTTCAATATAGGCCTAATTATACAAAATTTAGATAAGATATTGCTAGAATTTGGTCACTAAATTGTCACTTAAAATTTTCTAGTTATTTAAAAAAATTTCCTAAATTAATTATTTTTTAATATTATTTTAAGCTTTTAAAAATACATTAAATTAGTGATAAATACAAATTTAATTGGGT
This sequence comes from Agapanthus africanus, assembly GCA_030015575.1. Classification (NCBI taxonomy): domain Eukaryota; kingdom Viridiplantae; phylum Streptophyta; class Magnoliopsida; order Asparagales; family Amaryllidaceae; genus Agapanthus; species Agapanthus africanus. The sequence goes on along the minus strand of CM057347.1, from coordinate 100,613,200 downwards.
AAATTACATAATTTGGAACCATTATAAACTAAAATTTAGTGTAACAAAATTTTTATCAAAACATTTCAAGTCTAGTTGTTTTATGGTTTAAAATGGTTTGAAAATGAATTTAAATGAGGTTTTTTTTGTAAAATTTGATGTGATGGTCATTTATTGATCTTGTGAAGGACTTTTGTGTAGAAAATTCCACACCATTCCCTCACATCTCTCCCTTCCTCTTCCTGGCCGAAATTGCTGCAGCAAACAACCCCCATTTCCCCCATTTTATTTAGCTCAAAATTCTTGCAAAAATCAACAAAAAATCCACAAAAATACACATTTTTCTTCTCTAATTCAAACCAAAACCTTAAGCCATCCCTTCTCAAGCCCAAATTGGGTTAAAACAAGGAGAAAAGATGCCACTTTTGAGGTTTAGTGCAAGAGGTTCAACACTTGTAAGGTATAATTCTAATCTAGTTGTTTAATTGTTGTTTAAATATGCTAGATTAGAAAGTTTAAGTGTGAAATTTAGTTATAAATTTTTTGTTTATGAAATTTCAAGAAAAGGGGTGATGTTCTAGATTAGGGTTTGAAGTATGATAATTGGGTTAAAATTGTGTTGTGGCCATCTAGTAGTATGAATTGGATGTTGGAGTTGGTTTGTGATCGCGATATCGTTAATTCGCGATATTTGCATCGAAATCGGTATGCTAATGCTTACTAGGTTTTTATAAAAATTAGGAGGTGATCTAATTGCGATATATGGTCGATATTTATAGCATCTCATACGACTATTAGGGTGTGCGAAAGTGGAGGTTGGTTTAGTCGGGTTTTAGTTTTGACGGTTGCCCCGAAACGACGATTTTAGTTAAGGTTTTAGTGATTTTCGTGTGTTTCCCGCGCACCGAGTGCACGTTGTGCCTAACTTGTGAGTGTCGATATTTTCATATTGTGACTTGTGTCATTTCAGGAATATGTAATCTTATGTTGTGTGTTATGCAATTCTAGGATCGGTTGCGGAAATATCGGACGCGGCGCGCAAAGGCAAAGCGGTGATTGGATCAGATTAGCGAGGCATTCAGGTGAGTAGATGTATTCATCTATGGGGGAATCGTCTGGATGGCGCGAGACGCCCTATAGTTAGGATTACTTATTACTTGCAACTATATGCATTGTTAGTTAGCTAACCCTCTCATTCATATGCATACCTTTATAGCTATTCGTCTGCTAGAATTGCATGGATATCCATATACACATGTGTGATATCACTTCATAGGACACGTACACCCTTACCATTGGCTCCTGTTGCATGTGCATTGTTCATGTGACACACACGCCTTTGGTAATTGACATGTCACGAGCACTGTAGAACCCGATTAGTTCAGTATCAACACTTGCATCGTATATGATGCATCAAATTGCATAGCATATATATATACCTCACTTCATCATCATGCTATATAGGTTTCTAGCTATAAATCACATTGAATACCTTTGACATCATAAGCATTTATCATATGCAACATGTTGGGTATTATGATTTTCTTGAGGATTTCAGTATTGCTGTGATTTCTGGATTTTGGGGAAAACCGCAAGAATTCAACAAAAGCTTATTATTATCATTTTTAAAACAAGTTGCGGTTTTCTCGTGATGTATGTGTCATCCACCATGAGTTTTCATGTTTTCTGTTGGATTTCGAGACCCGATTCGAGGAGTGGATGAACCGTCTCGGGTACATGGTGGGCCCGGTATGGTACCCCGGGGCAAGAAGATCGAGTTGTAGACGATGAGCCTGGCAGGGGAAGACTACCTACCGGTGATGTCTGGCGCGGCGGATATCTGGAGGATACCGACCGTTGTCGTGAGATTTGATGATGTGGGCCGATCCGGACTGACGGAGCCCGATATATTGAGACATTGATACAGTGAGACATTGAGATAGATATATTTCCATATTTGGTGTCGATGCTTGACACGGTCTTAAGATGATTTCATGATGGTACTTAGCTATTGCACAGATATTCTTTTTCTAAAGTTAAGAATGCAGAGGTTATCGTATTTTAAAACACTTAAAGATTTCATATTGATGCCGCATACCTGTGTGCATACATACTAGTGGCATTACATCACATCTAGACATACATGTTGTGACGCATTGCGTGCATTCTTATGATAGCCTTATTAGATGTTACTTGCTACTCACGAGCTGGCAACTCACCCCCGGTAAACAGGAAGGCAGACAAAGCAAGAGGGGGTCAGTCCGCTAAGTCCAGCTAGTCTAAGCAATTCTGTGCCACAGTGTCTTGCAGGTCGGACCCGTCAGCCTTGTAGCGGCGGGCTTATCTTATTGTTGGCTTCTCTTGCTCAGACTCGCGACATTGCTCTTAGATGGGTTGCGATGACACTTTTATCTCTTTTTGTACTATCTTTGTATTTAGTATTCTTCATCTACCACTTCTTATTTGTATATGCGACCTGGTGATGAGACTGAGAGATTTGTGTATATGTCGTTTCTTTTGGGTCGAGCTCACTTGAGCCGACGTTGTGTTTTCTTATATTTTGCATTTCTTTATGCTCTTTTGCTCGATATTACATATATATTGCGTGTGGTTGTGATCCGCCTTGGGCGAAGAGCTAGCTCCCGCTTGGGGATGCCATTTTGTTATTACAGGTTTATATATCTTGTTGTACCTATTTTGGGGATAGAATTTACAAAGGATACTCTGTCGAAATTTTCGGAAATTTTTGATCTTTTAAAAAAAAAAAAAAGAGTTGATGTAACTTAATTGATTTTAAGTCGTTTTCATGAAAGGTTTTCCTTTACTCTTAATGGTTTTTGGTTTAGATTTTCTGGGCTTTGGCTGACTTAGTTTACGTTACACCTTTAGATGACTCGTAATCTAAGTGCCAGTCACGTTCCGTACCTTCGGGTCGTGACACATTTACCTTGTGCGATATAGCCGAGAAGTGGCTGTATAACACTACTGCACATTCCATTACGAATTGGGAAGAATTCGTTGCAGCATTCCTTAAGAAGTTCTACCCTAATCACAAGACAGCTCGAGTCCGTAGCGAAATAAATCAATTCACCCAGCTTCCAAATGAACCATTTTCACAATGTCTTGAATGCTTTAAGGATCTGTTAGTCCAATGTCCACATCACGGAATCCCTAGATGGAAACTGTGCCGAATCATATATGAGGGCATTAATCCTAACACAAAACAGACCCTTGAGTTAATGTGTCAAGGAAACTTCATGACCAAAGATGATGGGGAAGCCTGGAAATTCCTAGAAGATTTCGCTGAAAAATCTTTACAGTGGGAGGGTGTGAGTCAATCGTCTAGGGATGGCAATGATGTTTCCATAGAAGTTAGAGCTGAAATTTCAGCTTTACACAAGAAATTTGACAATATGGAAAACAAATTTTTAGCTGCCGCCCTAAATCAAATGTCACTCTCCAAAACTGTATGTGGATGTTGTTCTGATCCTTCTCATTTGACGGAAGAATGTCTACGAAATTCTCCGTTTCAAGGTCACGAGCATACCCATGCCGCATTTCAAAGTCCTAGAAACGATCCATTTTCTTCCACATATAATCAGGGTTGGAAGAATCACCCTAACTTTGCTTGGAACCAATCACAAACTCAAAACACGGTTCCAACCCAAAAAAATTTCCAAAGGGTCCCTCCACCACAACAGCAACCACCACAATTGAGTCAGCACCCCTTCCAAGCACATAACTTTCAAAATCCGGTCAACACACCCGCACCGTCAAGTCCTTTACAGTTGACCGGGACCGATGAATCCTCTTCATTCATAAACTTGCTTCTAACAAATCTCATGCAAGTATCGGTTGAGGTTAGATCTTCCGTCAGTGAGATAAAGAAAAACTCAGCATCCCAAGCTGAGAGTATCAGATCGATGGAAGCTGAAATTGCACGACTTAAAGCCGAAATGAATGCGAGAGAAAAAGGGAAACTTCCGTCTCAACCCTTACCGAACCCTGGGCATTACAATGTAAATGCCGTCACAACGTTGAGATCAGGAAGAGTGCTGAATAACCATGTTGGGGAAGAAATTGATGATATTGAAAATCCTATCAATAACACCCCGGCTGAGACCTTTCCTCACACACACACTTCTACTTCTGATCCTTGTTCTTCTACCCCACCGCCTTCTCGCGAGCCTATTCTCCATTTCCCTCTAGGCTCGACACCTCAGTATAGCTCTTCTAGTTCTCCGCAGACGATCCCCACTCCTCTTTTGGGATCATGTCTACCCCCACTTCCTTCTTCTATGATGGACCCAGCACTTATTGCTAAAGCTCCTTACCCGAATCGGTTAAGGGGTAATAAATTGAGTATACATATGGAGAAAATTATGGAAATGTTCAAACAGGTTAACATCAACATCCCTCTCCTAGATGCGATTCAACAAGTCCCCGCTTATGCGAAAATTCTTAAGGACTTGTGCACTAGAAAGAGGAAGAATCAAGTGCCGAAGAAGGTCTTCATGTCTAATAATATTAGCACTGCTTTTATCCCACAGCTACCAAAGAAACGTAAGGACCCAGGATGTCCTACGATATCGATTTCTATTGGGGGTAAAAACATAAACCGTACTCTTTTAGACCTTGGCGCAAGTGTTAACCTACTTCCATATTCTGTTTATGAGCAGCTAGGGATTGGAGAGTTGAAACCAGCTCACTGCACTCTCCAAATGGCAGGCCGTTCAATCACCAAACCAAGGGGTGAACTAGAGGATGTGTTGATAAAGGTCGGGGAATTTGTATTCCCTGTAGACTTCATTGTACTTGATATACAACCTGTAGCAAACCCCCGGAGCCAAATTCCGGTGATTTTGGGTCGAGCTTTCCTTGCCACTTCCAATGCTGTTATTAACTGTAGAAATGGTTCAATGAACTTATCATTTGGAAATATGACCATTAAACTAAACATCTATAAAGTTGGAAGTCAGCCATCAGAACCCTCTGCTCATATTCTTGATGTGTGCTCTGTCCACGAGATTGCTCCCGAAAGTTGTCGAGTTGATGAACTTTGCTTTACAGATCTCGACGACACTACCACATCACTGTTTGATCTTGCACATGATCTTAGTGAGGACACCTTTCCCACACTTGAGTCTGACACTCCTGACTTATCACCACCCGAGTCTGTATCTTTCACAGGCTATGAGCTTCTTTGTGACTCCAAAATCACTCCGATGATCCCACCTTCTATTATTTCTCCGCCAGCATTAGATCTCAAAATTTTACCTTCTCATCTTAGAATATGCATATTTAGGTGAGAATGAGTCCTTACCGGTTATCATGATCCGCTTCTCTAGCATCAGAGCAAGAGAATGCACTTTTATCGGTATTGAGATCTAATAGAAAGGCGTTTGGTTGGACTATGGCGGACATCAAAAGGATTAGTCCCTTGATTGTAGAACATCATATACACTTGATGGATGATGCCAGACCAACCGAGAACCACAGAGACGGTTGAACCCCGTCATGAAGGAAGCGGTGATGTAAGAGATCGTCAAATGCCTTGATAGTGGTATCATTTACCCAATCTCCGACAGCCAATGGGTGAGTCCAATACATGTCGTCCCTAAGAAATCTGGCATCACTGTTATTACCAATGAGGCAAATAAGTTGATTCAGACACGCGCCCAAACTGGGTGGCGTGTATGTATTGATTACAGAAAACTCAAAGCCGCTACGAGGAAAGACCCCTTTTCTCTACCCTTTCATTGATCAGATGCTGGAACGCTTAGCTGGACGTGAGTATTATTGCTTTATGGACGGATACTCTGGCTATAATCAGGTCCCCATAGCCAAAATGGATCAAGATAAAAACCACTTTTACTTGTCCTTTTGGTACCTTTGCTTATAGACGCATGCCTTTTGGGTTATGCAATGCTCCCGCTACCTTTCAGCGGTGTATGATGGGGATATTCTCTGACATGGTCGAGAATTTTTTGGAGATTTTCATGGACGATTTCTCGATTTTCGGAGACTCTTTTTTTGACTGCCTATCGAATCTTGACACAGTTCTTACTCGTTGCAAAGAGAAGAACTTAACCTTGAATTGGGAAAAATGCCATTTCATGGTCCAAGAGGGGATTGTGCTCGGACATGTTATTTCACGAAAAGGCATTCAGGTTGACAGAGCTAGATAGATGTCATTCAAAACCTTCCTCATCCCAAAAGCGTCAAGGACATTCGATCATTTCTTGGCCATGCGGGCTTTTATAGGAGATTCATTAAGGATTTTAGCAAAATTGCTAGACCTTTAACTCTTCTCTTGGCCAAGGATACGACCTTCCACTTTGACTCGGATTGTGAGGCAGCATTCGACTCACTCAAGCACTCCCCCACTACATCCCCGTTCTATCGTCTCCAAATTGGGACTACCCCTTTGAGCTGATGTGTGATTCATCCGACTTTGCAGTTGGTGCAGTCTTAGGACAACACATTGAAAAGATGCCACACGTGATCTATTATGCGAGTAAGACCCTGAATGATGCTCAAATCAACTATACAACTACCGAAAAAGAACTTTTGGCGGTTGTATTTGCATTAGAAAAATTCAGGCCTTACTTGATTGGCTCTCCAATAGTTGTGTACACTGACCATTCCGCCTTGAAACATCTTCTGGCGAAGAAAGGTGCAAAAGGTAGGCTAATACGTTGGATCCTTCTATTACAAGAATTTGATCTTGTTATCAAAGATAAGAAAGGATGTGAAAACGTTGTAGCCGACCATCTTTCACGCATCTCTTCTTCCCCTGTGACCCTGCCGATCAATGATTCGTTTCCAGACGAACAACTCTTGAGCGTATCCAATGAACCTTGGTTCAGGGATATTGTGAACTATCTTATCATGGGACTGATACCCAGCGATTGGTCAAAACAGGACAAATATCGTTTTCTATCCCAAGTAAAACACTTTTACCTGGATGATCCATATCTGTTTAAGTATTGTCCTGATCAGATCATTCACCGGTGTGTCCCGAATGAGGAATTCAAGAGTGTTCTATCTTTTTGTCATGATCAGGCCTGTGGGGGTCATTTCGGTCCTAAAAAGACGGCGGAGAAGGTTTTGCAATGCGGATTTTATTGGCCGACCTTGTTCAAGGACGCATTTGATTATTGCAAAACCTGTACACAGTGTCAGTACACGGGTAGGATTTCCTGGAGAAATGAAATGCCTCAGCAACCCATCTTAGTGGTTGAAATTTTCGATGTTTGGGGCATTGATTTTATGGGTCCCTTTCCCAACTCCTTTGGGAATTTGTACATACTGCTTGCGGTTGATTACGTCTCAAAGTGGGTTGGAGCCATTCCATGTTACACTAATGACAAAAAGGTTGTCATTAAGTTCTTGAAAGAAAACATCTTTTCGCGATTTGGACACCCACGCGCTATCATTAGCGATAACGGGACACATTTTTGCAACAGGTCTTTCGAGACTCTGATGCGGAAATACGCAATCAACCACAGATTTTCTACACCCTATGATCCCCAAACGAGCGGGCAGGCTGAGATTTCGAATAGACAGATCAAGCAAATCCTGGAGAAGACTGTTGCTAAGAATAAAAAAGATTGGTCGACCAAACTGACTGATGCTCTTTGGGCATTCCGAACTGCATTTAAAACCGATCTAGAGATGTCTCCATATAGGTTAGTGTTTGGGAAGGCATGTCACTTGCTGGTCGAGATTGAGCATAAAGCATTGTGGGCTATTAAGGAAATCAAGTTTGACCTAAATCAAGCCTGCACCTTTCGGAAGATGCAATTAAATGAGCTAAGTGAACTCCACGATGAAGCTTATGATAACGCTGTAATCGTAAAGAATAGGACTAAGGTTTTTCACGATAAAAACATTTTGGAGAAAACGTTTACACCTGGTCAGCATGTCCTTCTTTATGATTCACGACTACACCTTCACGCGGGTAAGCTTCGATCTCGGTGGAAGGGACCTTTAGTTGTGCGGTCTGTATACCCGCACGGGGCAGTAGAGGTTGAAAATGTTAAAAACGGCACATTTTTCAAAGTGAATGGACATAAACTAAAGCCGTATTTTTCCACTGACCTCACGGAGGAGATCATGTTCTTACAGGAGCCATTTTACCCTTGATTAAAATTCCTCCGTCTCACCTCCATATCCTGTATATCACTGCATCATCTTTTTGAATGGAGGTGAGTGAAAAGAATAAGTTTGGGGGAGCGATCTTCACTTATATATTTTGGCCCCGTTAATAAATTTCCTCCCAGGCTTACAGGTTTTCGAGATTCAGCAGATGGCAACAGTGAGGACACTTGTGAAAACAAGTTTGGGGGAGGTTTGTGCTTATTTTCGCATCATTTGCATCATACTTTGCATAAGCACAAAACATTTTTGAAAACCTATAAAAATTTATAAAAAAAAAATTTCAAAAAAATAAAAAATATTTTTGTACATAAATAAGATAATAAAAGATTAGATAGTGAAAAATTACATCCAAAAAATTAGCAAAATTTAAGAAAACCAAGAAAATTAGAAGTTTTCTTATACGAACTAGTAATAAGTAGTTATGAGCCGTTGTCCCAAGGGTTAGTAAGATGAAGGAAGTCACTAATCTGAGGATAAAAATAAGTTTGAAAAATAGTTTCTATTCTGGAAGCCAAACATTTTGAACGTTGATACCCTGCTATTCGCACTTACATACGTCTTGAAACTCGGGATAGTAGAGGATACCTTGAAATGCTCTTGTCTAAAAGCCAAAGTATGAAGGAAATAAAAAAAAATGAATAAAATATAAAATGGTGAGAAAAATGGACACTGGTTTGTTATCGCCAAAGGCAGAAATAAAAAAATATAGCGAAGGGTGCCTCTTCACCTAGTTCCCTAGGCCAAATGGTCTGGGAGTCACTGCTAAGCCTTAGGTGGTGCAAGACGAGGAAAATACACCAAATAAACAAGCACATGAGTAATCGGTCGGTTAGTACCTCAAGAAGTTATTAACGGTCGCATGAAAGTGTGTGAGCAATCTCATCTAAATATTCATTAATTAAAAAGTACTGAGGCTGATGGGCAAGAGTATGATAGCTTGAATTGAATTCT